>OX103971.1:32152048-32231590 GCA_944470395.2 Schistosoma turkestanicum | reverse complement strand
CTTTATGCGAAGACAACTTGGTTCTATCACCTCACAATTATTCTTGCCGTTATTTAACACATATGTGCACCTACACCTGGAGGTTCAAAACGTCATCGCACCCCGCCTGTTTAAAAGAGACACAAATCTTTTGGATCGAGCACAGAGATGAGCAACTAAATAGGTGTTAGGGTTGGAGAATAAACCTCACGAAGATAGACCTCAGCACTTGGGATTAGTCCTACTGAGTTAAAGAAAGATCAGAGGTGATCTGATTATCGCGTGCAACATGTTAAGCACTCCAAACCATCATAACATGAGCATCTTACCGATGCATCACCACCACTCTCTTCGAGGAAATCCTCGAAAAATTGCACATCAGAGAGCGAGTACTCAGGTCCGTGCGAATTTTTTCTCATTGAGAGTTGTCGCAAGTTGGATTGCTTTCTCAGCTGAGTGGACCACAGCCCCCTCAGTGGACTGCTTTAAGAAGAGACTTGATAATCACGTACTCACATACGGATTATCATCTCCTTCTTGGACAAGCTGTGCATGATGCATATCTTGAGACCTGCTAGTTGTTATCATTGCCATCTGCTCAGATCACTCAATTAATCTATCTCGCCTATTATCTCTGTTTCCTCTCTGTTGCTTACACTTCGGTCCTCTCACAATCTTCACTACCAATTATTAAACTAAATTATCTATTGATTTACATACTTCTGAAATCTTGTTCATATTAGCATCAGAATTTTCGCATTATTATTCTCCACTTTGCGACTAACTGATCTTCGGTTTGGTAATGTGATAGATGCTGGTATCCAGAAACCTAACTGGCCTGAAACAAACGCTTTCATTCAAATCCCGAGACACACAAACTCACAACAAACTGCCAACTGACCAGAATTAGTCAGTCAAATGGCTAGACCCCCATTCACTGGACACTACCAAACACCTGGAACAGTACTGAAAGAACAAGAATCAAATGCAAAGAAATCAAATGGTTTATACTAGCTCTTGAAAAGATATTGGATATTGAGCATTGTACCTTGGTGGCTACTTTGAATCGCTTCATTATTTAGCAAATGCCGGACTATTTGGGCTCCGACCAACGTAAGACGAAAGATCAAAAAGATGATGAAAAACCTATCAAGGGTAAGAGGTAAAACTATTTTTACTTTTCATTCTAGCTCTTGATGAGGGTGATATTGCCTTACTGAAGACATACGTACGTTCTTCTTCTACAATTTCATTGCTTAGAGTTCGGCTGCATACAGTAAAGAAATAAAGCAGTGTGAAGATGACATTCAGACTTATATGAAACGTGTCAACGAGCTGACAGGTTCGTTCTGTTGCTTCTATATACCCTTTTAGGGCTTAAAGAGTCGGATACCGGCTTAGCTCCGCCTGCCCTTTGGGATCTAGCTGCTGACAAAGCCTGCTTATCAAGTAAATTTTTCATTACTGTAATTTACACTAAGACGAACATCCGCTGCAGGTAGCACGGTGCACGAAGATAATCAACTCTGATACTGAGGAACCTAAGTACATCATTAATGTCAAACAGTTTGCGAAATTCGTTGTTGATCTAGCCGACACAGTGGCTCCAACTGATATTGAAGAGGGAATGCGTGTTGGAGTCGACCGCACAAAATATCAAATTCACATTCCTTTACCTCCCAAAATCGATCCGAGTGTAACAATGATGCAGGTGGAGGACAAACCGGATGTTACTTATAGTGATGTCGGTGGGTGCAAAGAACAAATAGAGAAGTTGAGGGAAGTCGTAGAATTGCCTCTACTTCATGTGAGTGTCGCAAAGATATTTTCAAATTGTTTGACGTGCGGAGTGGTTAGATAGTAACCACGTACAAAATATCCATCATTAAATTTACACCGTACTGACTAAAAACTTGATTTTATACCAATGCACCTAGTTACATCCAAAAATAAAAAAACAGCTGATATAAAGTAACTTCTTACCTACGTCTGACCAAATTAACGAATTCTTAAAGGATTTCTGTGCATACTAGCGTCCATTTGGTTACTAGATTTAGTAGAATTAATAAAAATACTGGTTTTTAAATGTCTCGTGTGCGAATACGAGTATAAGGGCAGATGTCACCTCCCGGCTGCCCTTAACATAAAAGCGTATTTCTTGATGAGCCTAAAAAGGAAATTAAAGCAGTGTTGATCTTAGAGACCAGGGAACCTGACCGCAGAGCTAAAGGGAAAACTGCTTGCGGCCGGTCACTCAAAGCTGCCTTATAGGAAGCAACGTTCCAGCTCCGCTCTTCCAATGGAGATGGAAATTTGTGGGATAGAGTGGGGTGTCACATTGTAAGGTCGACCTTTTTTAACCCTTCCTTACTCTTGAGAAGGCAACATCGCCACAGAATCCGGCAGTCTGAGGGGAACAGCTTATTGCTATCACACCCCTCTACAGTAAGCAGTACGCCTTTGCCCTCAAACCTTGAGTTGTTGCTTTCAGTCTCATTGTTCTCCAGTCGTCCTGCCTGGCATGGTAAAACCCACAGGAACATTTTCGAACTACTATGGCTCGGTTGGGTCATCACGACAGGTAAGTCCGGCCACCATGTCGAGGTATCAACTATGATCCTTGAATAACTTCAAACCCTAATCTCGATGACTGCTTACTCTCCTCTATTTTCTGATCTCTGACTAAATAAAAATGCATCTACATCTCAGTAAAAGTAACGAATACAGAGGATATCTTGAACAGAGGTGGATGGCTTATTAGATGATATACCCCTACCATAGCCTCAACGAACATAAGGGAAAAAGAGAGATCCTTAAATACATCACAGTAAGCACCAAGCAAATCACACTTGATAGGGAAGCTGTGGAAGAAATGGAAACATTTACACGCCTGCCCAGAATCATTGATAAGCAGTAAGAATCTGATTCAAATATAAGGGCATGCATTCTTACCATTGAAGAACTTCTGAAACTCGAAACAACTCCCAGCAAACACCAATCAGGATCTTCAATAAGAGCGTCAAGACAGTTCTACTGTTTGTAGCTGAACTATTGTAAACTACCAAAACCATCTTCGCTCCACGAGGATTAACTGGAGTAAGTTAGTCTAATATGTCTTATCAGATTAAGTGTTTAACGACGATGCGCAATTTCACGATTCTACCGATACATGATCTATCTCTACAAAATCCAACCAGTCAATTTCAAAGTTCTACGTCTTCTAAATCATGGTAATGTTAATAGTTTAATGCCTCCGTAGTTCTCACACCTATATGGTTTTTTGATGCGAAATCCTTCTCCCTAGCCTGTTAGTACTAATTCTTCCACCCAAATGTTTTTTAGTAAAAATTTTGCGTCAGATCCTATACTGCCTGGTCCGGCTGCTTTGTCATTCTTGATTTTTCTGATGGCCTCACTGATTTCCATTGTTATTGATTTAACATCTATAGTAAGATCACTGTGTACTGCTTTGATATCTATTGGGTTGAGTGACGCTGGTGTATTCAAGAGCTCTTCAAAGTGTTCTATTTATTTGTCTTACTGTTCTTGAATATTAATGGTCGGTCTGCTCTTTTCGTCCTTGATTGGTCGTTCTGGTTTGTTATATTTCGCTGCTAGCCTCTTTTTGGTTTCATATAGTTCTCACTTGGCTCTGTTGCACCTTCTGTTATGGTTGCTTCATCCTCTACATGTTTCCACTCGTTACCTCACATTCTCTTCATTCATTTGCTTGCCTTTGTATAATCAGCATGTGTCTTAGCTGTGTGTGCTTTTGTTTAGTTGTTATTGGCTGTTGTTTTCTACATTTTGGATATTGTCGATTGTGGAGATCAACCGTTTGTTCTGATGCTTCTGGCAGCCCAGAACCTGGCGCATTGCCAGACGTTTCGCAGCAGGGTTATGCTTTAAGAGGCTGAGGGGTGGTAACCGTACGCACAACCCTTGTTTACCTCGATCACCAGTAACCATAGCAGAACTTCAAGCACAGTTACTTAGGAATTGTTAACCTCGCTCAAATTAGTTGTGTTTAAGATGTTATTTTGATAGTCTATCAAGGCTTCACTGTCTAGCCGTCAAAGTCGGGAAACAAAACCCTACCGAAGTACTTAAATGATGTTGCGAATCTCAGTCAGTCAGTTGCAACGTAAAACTTCGTACGTATGTACATAAGTTCATGTTACCATACCACATTAGCACAGAGACGCAAATGTCAAATCAGACCCCATAGTGATAAAGATAGTAAAGGTATTAATGTTAATGAAGAAGAATAGGGTTCGAAGATATTATTCAAGAAGTATAATTAGGTGAGATAAGGTCAGAAGACAAAGGTAGGGGTGCTGACGAATCCAGAAGATTAGGATTTGAGAGAGCTCAAAGAATGGATGCACTTGAGCCATTGCAAACGATTTTGAGCCATGTCGTTCAAGGTCTCTAACCATTGGTGACTTTCGTCTCGCGGACCCCAACCAGGTAGTCTACATCTACCAACATGACTCAGTCCACTTGTTAGTGACTTCATGGATTTCTGCCATGTTTTGGTCTGGCCGCCCCTAGCTTTCTATTTCATTAATCAAACCTTATTGATTATCTGTTCGTTTTTTTTCATTTGTTTCTCTGGTTTACCCTTCTTCTACTTCCCGTTCATCTTGTCGGTCTGGAGTTTTCCATTTTTATACAATGAGGTATCTAAAAAACCTTACAATTACATCCTGCGATATGATTATATCTTGTTTTATCCACATATTGGCAAGCAATTAAACATTAGGTCATTCTATTTTATATAATAAAATAGATAACTTGAACTTATTTTTCAATTTGAATGGTTTAGTCGGTTTCTCCGAACTACTCACCGTACCCGATCTACATCAGTTCAAAAAATAAGACAGCTCTCTGAAACAAATGAAATGACTATTCTGTTTCGTTTTTTTTGTAAAATCAGTGACTTCATGGATTTCTGCTATGTTTTGGTCTGGTCGCCCCTAACTTTCTTCCAACCTACTCCTACACTACAAAACATAGCTCTTCGAGTCAGTCAGTGGTTAGGCATATGTAACACATGTCCCAACCACCTCAACTGATGAAGTTTCACCACTTTATCAATTGATCTGCTATCCTTACCTAGTACTCGTTTCCTAACGACAGCATTGCTTACTCGGTTGTCCCACGATATACGAGCAATGCTTCTAAGACATCTATGATCGAATACTAGTAACCTACGAATATCTTCTACTCTTAACGGCCATGTTTCACAGCCATATAGGAGAACGGAGCAAACTGCTGCGCAGTACACCCGTCCTTTAATCAGCGAACGGATATCACGCCTACGCCATAAGTGACGCAGGTTGGCATAAGCCAATCGAGCCTTCTGTATCCGTACTGAGATTTCGTCAGTCACCAGGCTGTCAGCGCTGATGAAACTCCCCAGATAAGTGAAGCGATCAACACGCTCGACTACTTCACTCCCTATCACTAGTTCAGGTGCCGATGAAACCCAGTCTTGAAGCAACATTTTGCATTTCGGTGGGGAAAACCGCATCCCGAACATGCTCGCATTGTTGCTTATGGTAGTCATAAGATTGCATATTGTCAGCGTCTTCACCGAATAAAACTATGTCATCGGCATATTCTAGATCAGTAAGCGACTTTCATGGTAGAAGGTCAACCCCTGAAAAATCTGACGAGCTTAATGTTAACTCTAAGAGGATGTCTACGGCAAAGGTAAACAAGAATGGAGAGAGTGGACAGCCCTGACAGACATCACTTGATGTAGAGAATTCCGATGACAGTTCGCCATAGGCTCTCACTCGACCAGTGGTGTTCGAGTGGAGTGCTTGTATAAGGTTAATGTACTTCTTTGGTACACCTTTTAACGACAGACACTGCCACAGAACCTCACGGTCCACAGAGTCAAATGCCGCTTTTAGGTCCAGGAAAACAACTATGGTCGGACGTCTAAATGTGCGTCTGTGTTCCAGGACCTGTCGTAGTGTGAAGATGTGGTCTATACAACCACGTCCAGGTCGAAAACCAGACTGGTTTTCTCTAGTCTGCTCTTCAAGAGCTCTAGTTAGACGTCTAAGTATAATCGAGGCTAACAATTTAGAAACTATATTAGTTAGACTTATTCCCCTATGATTGTCACAAGAGGACTTTTGTCCTTTCTTGTAGATTGGGACAATTAGCGACAGACCAGTCAGATGGGATTGCGTCCAGTTCCCAGATTCTACCTAGGATCTCGGTCAGTCTAACTGTTAAAAATGAATCACCATCCTTAAACATCTCAGGGGTAAGCTTATCAGGACCTGCTGCTCTACATCGCTTCAGATTTCCTATAGCATTCTCAACTTCATGTAGACAGGGAAGACTTTAATCGATTTGCCATTCAGGATGACTGGGGATCGTGGGCAACCGAAGTGTGGCTCGAGGCCAGTAGAACTGATCCCTAAAGTGTTCTGCCCATCGATCCAGTCTCCTGGATTGAGAATGGATAATAAGACCATCCTTTTCCGAAGTAGTCTCACTCACATTCGGGTTCCTAATACCGGTTTCTTTGATAAAGCGGAAAAGTTGTCTACTGTTGCCGATCGCCGCTGCCTTTTCCATCGCTTTTGCTTTCGCCACCCACCACTGTTACGTAAGCTTTTTATAAGTCTGTGCCTAAGCTGACTACGCTCTTCATCATGTTCAGAGTCAGGTGGGATTCGTTTTCGACATCCATCAGTTCGGTGGATGCGACTGAAATCCACGGCTTCATCCTAGCCTTATGGTTTACCTTACTAGCAGATATCACTGCTGTTTCCACAGCCTTCTTGATATCATTCCGACCTGCCTCCGGATGAGAATCACTTGCATGGTCGCCTAACTGTTTTTCTAGTTAATCCTGAAATATTTTCATAGCTCTGCTATCATTAGGTAGAACCCTAAGAGGTTTCCTTGTGGTGTCTTTCCTACGTCCAGTAAGTCGCAAACCAATACGAGCTCGCACTAGGGCATGATCTGAATCCAAGCATGTGCCCCAGAACGAGCGGTGGTCCTCTATCCAAACCCTCCATCGGTGGCTGATGGCGATATGATCTAGTTGCGTCCAACGTTGAGACGACTTCGGGGGTCGCCAGGTCAAAATATGTTTTTCCTTATGCCTAAAATTAGTGTTTGCTAGAAATAGGCGGTTATCTGAGCACGATTGCAACAGACGGTCGCGATTGTCTGTTCTTTGAGCCGTGAGACCATAACATCCACCTAGGTGTCTTTCATTTTCACTTAGTCTACCTACTTGAGCATTGAAGTCACCAGCCATTATAATTATATCAGAGCGCCTAACGTTTTGCAGGAGGTTCGAAAGCTTCCTGTAAAACTCATCTTCAACCTCGTCTGAACTGCAGTCAGTGGGGGCGTAAGCAGATATAACGAAGAGGCAACGACGGGTGTCCCTATCTTTCCGAATCCTTAATGTCCCGTTTAATCGGACAACGCACAAGCGACTATCTCCTGGGATTCAGTCAAGGAGTGATAGATCTGCCCTACGACTCAATACTATACCTACACCAGCGAGACCAATGGAAGCAGCATCAGGGCTACCGGGTACACGAAGGGTAAATCCAGCTGCTTCTTTATCTTGACATGGTGAGGTCAAGTGAATGATGCTACTCGGATCCTGTATGCGCGTTTCCGAGACGCAGCACACATCGATGGCACCTCCTGCAGTTATTTCGAGGACCTCAACAAAGACTGACTGACTGACTGACAAAGTAGTCTGCATATAACTGCATGCTTTAAATCGTCAGTAAATGACTTCATTGATTTATACCACTTTCCTTTTAGCTTCTCTGCTATGAATCCGAGTTATAAAAGGCTTTTAGCTGATTACCTTTTGTGTCGATTAATTGACATGACACTTATCAGATTAACTTTCAATTGAAACTTATTAACTTATCTATTTAAGATTGGTAGTCCTCCACTAATTCCTCCGTTAGGAGGCAGTTGCATGTTTTATTTTTATTCAGTTCTAGTTTTATATCAAGTGAAATATTGTCCTTATTGTATCTAAAATTTGTAAGTTGGACAAGAAAATTAAAGTAACTTAGTAAATTCAATTGCCAACTCGGATCGAAACTCAGTGTTCGACACTCCGTTGTCTGGAACAACACTTGAAGTAAGATAAATTGCAGACAGAATTTCAGTGTGACGATCGGTTAACCATTAACCACCAGTATTCACTCATTCCAAATCAGAAATCGCTGTTGCTTATCGTCGCCAACTTTGTGCTGGATATCTTTGTTTGACTTCAACTGTTTACGTCAGAAGCAAACGCAATCAAACCTATTTGTTTAATTTTGAGCCATGATTTCCAATATGCAACTTTAAATATAACTTAGTGCTATAACAACTGTTGATTATGAAAACAGCGAAATTACTTCCAAATAATCTCTTGGATAAATTACTGAATAGTTAGGGAGATATTCATATAATGAGAGTAGAGGACTTTCGTAGATTGCTTGCTTTCGATCATAGGTGTCTCCGATGCATTGCTCATATATCCTAGGACAGCCGAGTAAGCAATGCTGTTATCAGGAAACGGGTGCTAGGTAAGGATGGTAGGTCAATAGATGAAGTAATGAAACTCCGTCATTTGAGTTGGTCGGGACATGTGTTACGTTTGCCCAACCACCGACTGCCTCGACGAGCTATGTTTTGTGGTGTAGGAGTAGGTTGGAAGAAAGCGAGGGGCGGCCATACCAAAACATGGCAGAAATCCATGAAGTCACTGACAAGTGGACTGAGTCTTGGTAGATGTAGACTACCTGGTTGGGGTCCACGAGACGAAAGTCATCAATGGTTAGAGACCTTGAATGACATGGCTCAAAACCGTTTGCAATGGCACAGGTGCATTCATTCTTTGTGTTTCAAATTCTAACCTTCTGAATTCCTCATCATCTGTATCTTTATCTTCCTAAATTTATCTCACTGAATTATACTTCTCGAATTATATCTTCGAACCCTAATCTTCTCCATTACTTCTAATACTTCTACTATCGCTACCACAATTGGATTTGAACTGACAGTTGCATCTCTGTACTAATGTAGTATGGCAACCTGAACTGATGTACATACGTATGAAGTTCTGTGTTGTATCTGTCACGTAAGCAAGCTAAAGTTTTTATCTCTTCGCTTTTTTTGGATAGCCTGAAAAGTTCGTCAATCTGGGCATCGAACCTCCTAAAGGTGTATTACTGTTTGGCCCTCCTGGGACAGGTAAAACATTGTGTGCTCGAGCAGTTGCTAATCGTACCGATGCCTGTTTTATTCGCGTCATTGGGTCTGAATTAGTCCAGAAGTATGTTGGTGAAGGTGCGCGCATGGTTAGAGAATTGTTCGAGCTGGCTAGATCGAAGAAAGCATGTATCATATTTTTTGACGAAATAGATGCTGTCGGTGGTGCTCGTTTTGATGACGGATTGGGCGGTGAGAATGAAGTTCAGAGAACTATGCTTGAATTAATTAATCAGTTAGATGGTTTTGATCCTAGAGGTAACATAAAAGTAAGTTCCACTACTCCATTTATTTTTGAACTGCATGTAAAATCTTTGTAGAAAACTTTAGATCTTCGTAAAGTAGTCATTAACACACATTAATTTTTCAATATTTTACGATATCACCAATTACTAATATTATATGAACATAACATTTTTAAATTTGCCCCAGTTTTTGTTGATACTTTCTTTCTGAACATGTTTTACCATTACAAAGCATCATCAGTAGTTTTCATTTCAGTATATCACATTGTTTTTATTACTTCTTGACTTTCTAAAGTAATATAAATAGACATTGTGATATTTAGTGAGTGATTTGAAGTTAATTTTTCGCAACAGATCTTTCGTGGTTTCATTTTTCCTAGATTTCTAAGATTGAATAAAACGTCTATTACTAGTAACAGATGCTTTCGGGCACGTCAAAGGTGGATATTTTAAAATATTTAATTAGATAAATCAGTCAAATGTACTTTTACTAGTAAATTTGTTATAAATCACTAAGTAGAAAAGTACCAAGAAAATCAGTTAGTTTGATTATTCATTTGCTTGGTAGGATCTAGGTAAATCTTTTTAATGTTTCCAAAATTGATTTTAATTTCCATTTATAATCATAGTGTGAATTTTTCCTAAAACTCATACACGTCGAAATAAAAGTTTAATTTCCAATCCTAGTTTTGTTTCAGTGAAATTGTTAAACTTTAAAATAATAATATACTAGTATAATTAGTGCATTACTTTCTACACTAATTATACGAAACAACATTCTAGCAGAGGCAGTGAAAGCAGACGTAACACTAACTGTAAATTTACTTCACCTACTCTTCAGCAAGGTTTAGGATGAACAACAAGTACCAACAGACTGGAAAGAAAGACAACTAGATCAAGATACTAAAGAAGGGAGATCTCAGCAACTCTGAGAACTACAGAGGCATCACTCTTCCCTCAATACCAGGCAAAGTCTTCAATAGGATGTTGTTAAAACATAATGAAGAACTCCATAGACGCACAACTTCGAGATCTGCAGCCTGAATTCCGTAAAGATCAATCGTATACTGACCAAATTGCAACATTACGGATCATTGTGGAACAATCAGTTGAATAGAACTCACCAATCTACATCACCTTCATTGACTATGAGAAAGCATTTGGTAGTGTGGATCGGACAATACTGTGGATGCTTCTCCAACACTATGGCATTGCTGAGAAGATAGTCAACATCATACGGAATTATAACGATGGATTAAACTGCAAAATCGTGCATGGAGGACAGCTGATAGACTCGTTTGAGGTGAAGAGCGGTGTCAGACAGGGTTGCTTACTCTCACCCATTCTCTTTCTCCTGGTGATCGACTGGATTATGAAGACGTCAACATCTGAAGGAAAGCACGGTATACAGTGGACAACAAGGATGCAGCTGGACGATCTGGACTTTGCAGATGATCTGGCTCTCCGATAGCACGCGAAACAACAAAGCAAGAGAAGAAAACCAGTGTAGCAGCAACAGTGAGTCTAAACATACACAACGGAAAAGCAAGATCTTCCGAGACAACACAACATGCACCAATCAAATCACACCTGTTGGAGATGCCTAGGAGGACGTAAAAACCCTTTCATACCTGGGCAGCATCATCGACGAGCAAGATGGATTTGATGCATATGTGAAGGCGCGAATCGACAAAGCAATGACAGCATTTCCACAACTGAGGAACATCTGGAACTCAAAACAACTGTCAACTAGCACCAATGCCACAATTTTCAATGCAAACGTCTGAACAGTTTTAGTGTATTTCTGAGCTCTTTATGTTTGATTTCTTCTTATAGATAACTTCATCTTCAGTTTTGATCTATTTGTTTATGGATCGTTCACGCAGAAACGTCTGTCATATGAAGACGTTTTCCAGTTTATTTCGCACTTATCTTTTGTTTTCAATCCGATATTTTGTTTTAGGTACTAATGGCCACCAATCGACCTGACACTCTTGATCCTGCTCTTGTTAGACCTGGTCGTTTGGATCGAAAAGTTGAGTTTGGTTTACCTGATCTCGAAGGTCGTACTCATATATTTAAAATACATGCTCGTTCCATGTCCGTTGAGAAAGATATTCGTTACGAGCTTCTTGCTCGTCTTTGTCCAAATAGTACTGGTAAGTTTTATGATCTGGTTGTTGTATTTGTATACAATTATTTGGTGAATATCTAGCTGGGTTTTTCCTCACATTTGTTTTGTAGACATATGTGTAAGAAGTTACATTTGTTTTTCGCAGTAAATGCGAAGCCTAATTTAGCTGAAGGTTTTCAAAATGGCCGTAAGAATACACATAAATATTGATAACTCGATATCTGACGGAAAATGTGTTATCTATAATCTTTAACCATCGGTTACTATTGCCTTAAAGACTCCAACCAGGTAGTGTAAACCTACTAACATGGCTTAGTCCAGTCTTCAATGTTTTCATCGACTATTAACTGAGGTGAGCAAATGAGATAAGTAAGTAAGTAAATACGATGACATTGCTTAAAATTGTTTGCAATGGCTCAGATGCATTCATTCTATGTCTTCTCAAATTCTAATCTGAATTCCTCTTGATCTTCTCTTTTAAAATCTATTTTACTGAATTATGCCCCTCGAATCGTATCTTCGATCCGTAATATCCTCCATTACCGCTGATACTTCTACTACCTCCACTACTATGAGATTTGAATTGACAATGCCAACTGTCGGTGCTAATGTGATACTGAGTTATAACTGGCCGACCGACCTCGTGGAGCAAAGGCCAGTGACAGAGATTCTCCAAACTACTCTACTGGGTTCTCTCTAGTTGATCCTAAGTGCAATTCATTATTTTGATGTCTACCTACAGTTCCAGGCTCAATGTGCGCCTTGCTCTGCCTTTTTTTTCCCTTGGCCTTGAGGATTCCAAGTTAGGGCTTGCTATGTGATGTAGCTTGATGGTTTCCGTAACGTGTCTATTCACTTTTAGCGTTGTTTCCAAGCTTCCTCTTCATCTGGAAGCTGGTTTTTCCCCTGCCGCAGATAGTTGTTGCTGATGGTATCTGGTCAGTGGATCTAGATTATCTTGCGTAGACAACTGTTTTTTAAGTTCACGAACGGTGGTATCGAAGGGTGGTTTTGGTGCTTCTTAATGTTCCATCACTGAAATATCATTTGAATGAGACTCATTAAATTCCAACATGAAGCGACATATCTCTGTTTATTGGAGACTATTTGACCCCATATGCATAGCGAAATTATTTTTTATTGTCTCTCGATTTTTAACAATGTTCGTTTTATTTGATTTGGTCGCTGACCTTACGCCATTTTCTGTTCCTTACTTTAAAACTGATGTCAGACGTGATAACAGTTACTGAATTCACACAGTGATGCTTCTTGCTGCACAACATATGGCATGTTAGACTTATTTGATCTTTAATCCCTTTCCAGTTTTTCTCCCTTTCAGTCTCCTCTTTTTTGAGTAGATCGTGCAAGGCTTGAAACCTATTACTCAGAGCTATCTTCGATTCGTTGAATTTGTCAGTATCAAGAAGAAAGACCGCAATCAACTTTTGTAATGCTATATTCTCAGTTGTCCAGTGTTTCTTCAGCTTAATTTTATCTTGGTCACTATAAGATGGTAATCTGAAACTATGTCAGCTCCTCTCACGTTCTCCATTATTCTTTTGAGGTTTTTGTTGGTGCAAAGGTGGTCGATTTGGTTCTCTGTAGTGTGGTCTGGTGAAACCCATGTAACGTTTTGTATGCGTTAGAGTGGGAATATGGTACCATCTATAATAATTTTGTTGAAGGCACATGGGCTTGCGAATCTCTCACAATTTATGTTCCTTTCTTCCAGTCCACGTCTCATGATATCTTCATATCCGATGTCGTCCATTCCGACCTAGACTTTAGGTCTCAAATCAAAATGGTCAGGTCTTGCTGAGCCATTTCTCTCCGACTGACTGCAACCTCTATTGAAGCTGATCTCTATCGTTTCCACAGCTATTATTGATGTGCGTGAAGCGATTGATGATATTCATTGTAATCTACTCTTTCTTTGTCTTGAAAGATGCTTCGATGGCGCTAGTACCATGATATTCCCATACTGTCAGTGCTTTTTGTGATAATTTGGAAAGAGTCATTTCCTTTTTCATAGCCGGATTAAAATAGCATCTCTCCTGAAGTTGATCGCTTCCGTCCAATTTATATCCAACAGGTTCCACTCATTCCAAGCACCGGCCGTAGCTGCTGCTTATCGTGATGACACAACCGAGCTATATTGGTTAACACATGTTCCTGTTTATTCTACGATGCCAGGCAGAAAAGTTGAAGAACGATGAGACTAAAAGCAGCAACTCAAGGTCTGATGGCGAAGGCATACTGCTAACTGTGGAGAGGTGTGACAGCAGTAACTTGTTTCCCTCACACTACCAGATTCTGTGGTGATGTTACCTTTTCACGAGTACGGAAGGGGTCAGAAAAGGTCAAACATAAAAATGTCACACCTTACCTTACCTCACGGATTTCCGTCTCCGGCGGTAAGGGTGCCCACTAAGGGCTTTAAAAAGAATTGAGCGAATACTCAAAAAACCTTTCATAAAAAGGCCTTACGTGACCGGCCTCAAGAAGTTGTCCCTTGGGCTCTGCGGTCACGCACCCAGGTCGTTAAAACCAACACTAATCTACCTTCTTTTTCAGGTTCCTCAAGAAACAACCTTCCACAGTGTGGGCAGTCGGGAAGTGATAACCACCCTCATACCGACAATAGCACGCGAGACGAAATCGGTAAAAATCAAATCCTTCCTACACCCCCTAATGTCTGTCTTATCTACATGACTAACTCTTCTCACATTCCTTTATCTCACTGCACCACTAATGCAAATGATGCGAGTTCACGAAAAGTCATTCCTGGTCTCTTGAAACACCGTTCTAGACTACATGTTGGAGCATTTAATGTACGGACATTGTGTCAAATAGGGCAACAGGCTTCTTTAGCCAGGACTTTAGAATCTCATGCCACCGATGTATGCTGCCTCTCGGAAGCACACATTCAGGATTCGAGTAGCGTCATCCATCTGACCTCACCATGTCAAGATAAAGAAGCAGCTGGATTTACCCTTCGTGTACCCGGTAGCCCTGATGCTGCTTCCATTGGTCTCGCTGGTGTAGGTATAGTATTGAGTCGTAGGGCAGATCTATCACTCCTTGACTGAATCCCAGGAGATAGTCGCTTGTGCGTTGTCCGATTAAACGGGACATTAAGGATTCGGAAAGATAGGGACACCCGTCGTTGCCTCTTCGTTATATCTGCTTACACCCCCACTGACTGCAGTTCAGACGAGGTTGAAGATGAGTTTTACAGGAAGCTTTCGAACCTCCTGCAAAACGTTAGGCGCTCTGATATAATTATAATGGCTGGTGACTTCAATGCTCAAGTAGGTAGACTAAGTGAAAATGAAAGACACCTAGGTGGATGTTATGGTCTCACGGCTCAAAGAACAGACAATCGCGACCGTCTGTTGCAATCGTGCTCAGATAACCGCCTATTTCTAGCAAACACTAATTTTAGGCATAAGGAAAAACATATTTTGACCTGGCGACCCCCGAAGTTGTCTCAACGTTGGACGCAACTAGATCATATCGCCATCAGCCACCGATGGAGGGGTTCGATAGAGGACAGCTGCTCGTTCTGGAGCACATGCTTAGATTCAGATCATGCCCTAGTGCGAGCTCGTATTGGTTTGCGACTTACTGGACGTAGGAAAGACACCACAAGGAAACCTCTTAGGGTTCTACCTAATGATAGCAGAGCTTTGAAAATATTTCAAGATTAACTAGAAAAACAGTTAGGCGACCATGCAAGTGATTCTCATCCGGAGGCAGGTCGGAATGATATCAAGAAGGCTGTGGAAACAGCAGTGATATCTGCTAGTAAGGTAAACCATAAGGCTAGGATGAAGCCGTGGATTTCAGTCGCATCCACCGAACTGATGGATGTCGAAAACGAATCCCACCTGACTCTGAACATGATGAAGAGCGTAGTCAGCTTAGGCACAGACTTATAAAAAGCTTACGTAACAGTGGTGGGTGGCGAAAGCAAAAGCGATGGAAAAGGCAGCGGCGATCGGCAACAGTAGACAACTTTTCCGCTTTATCAAAGAAACCGGTATTAGGAACCCGAATGTGAGTGAGACTACTTCGGAAAAGGATGGTCTTATTATCCATTCTCAATCCAGGAGACTGGATCGATGGGCAGAACACTTTAGGGATCAGTTCTACTGGCCTCGAGCCACACTTCGGTTGCCCACGATCCCCAGTCATCCTGAATGGCAAATCGATTAAAGTCTTCCCTGTCTACATGAAGTTGAGAATGCTATAGGAAATCTGAAGCGATGTAGAGCAGCAGGTCCTGATAAGCTTACCCCTGAGATGTTTAAGGATGGTGGTCCAGTTTTAGCAGCTTGATTGACTGAGATCTTAGGTAAAATGTGGGAACTGGACGTAATCCCATCTGACTTGTCCCAATCCTTGATTGTCACAATCTATAAGATAGGACAAAAAGTATTCTTATCACAATCACAGGGGAATCAGTCTAACTAAAATAGTTTCTAAGTTTTTAGACTCGATAATCCTTAGACTCTTATCTAGAGCTCGTAAGGAGCACACCAGAGAAAAGCAGGATGGTTTTCACCTGAACGTGGCTGTATAGACCACATCTTCACACTACGACAGGTCCTGGAACACAGACGCACATTTAGGCTTCCGACAATAGTTGTCTTCTTGGACCTAAAATCGGCATATGACTCTGTGGATCGTGAAGTTCCGTGGCAGTGTCTGTCATTGAAATGTGTACATTAAACGTATACAAGCTCTCTAATTAAGCACCACTGGTTGAGTTAGAGCCTATGGCGAACTGTCATCGGAATTTGATAGTTCAATTGGTTTCGGTCAGGTATGCCCACTCTCTCCATTCTTGTTTAACTTTGTCGTAGATATGCTTCTAGAGTTAACATTATCATCGTCTGAATTTTCAGGGGTGGACCTTCTAACAGGAAAATTGCTTGTTGACTTAGAATATGCTGATGACATAGTCCTATTCGGTGAAGACGCTGACAAAATGCAGAGTCTTCTGACTACCCTGAGCAACAATGCAAGTATGTTTGGAATGCGATTCTCCCCCTCGAAATGCAGTCTGTTGCTTCAGGATTGGCTTGTATCGGCACATGAACTAGTGATAGGAAGTGCAGAAGTCGAGCGTGTTGATGGCTTCACTTATCTCGGCAGTTTCATCAGTGCTGATGACTTGGTTTGTGACGAAATCTCAGCACGGATACAGAAAGCTCGGTTGGATTTTGCCAAGTTGCGTCACTAATGACGTAGGCTAGATATCCGGCTGCTAACCAAAGGACGAGTGTACTGTGCAGCAGTTCTCTCTGTCCTACTCTACGGATGCGAAACATGGGCGTTAAGAGTAGAGGACATTCGTATGTTACTAGTCTTCGGTCATAGGTGCCTCCGAAGCATTGCTTGTGTATCCTGGGACAACCGAGTAAGCAATGCTGTTATCAGGAAACGGGTGCTAGGTAAGGATGGCAGATCAATAGATGAAGTAGTGAAATTTCATCAGTTGAGGTGGTTGGGACATGTGTTACGTATGCCTAACCACCGACTACCTCGTTGAGCTATATTTTGCGGTGTAGGAATAGGTTGGACAAAAGCGAGGGGCGACCAGACCAAAACATGGCAGAAATCCATGAAGTCACTGACGAGTGGACTGAGTCATGTCTGTAGGTGTCGACTACCTGGTTGGGACCGGCGAGATTGTAGTAATCGTCGATTAGAGACCTTGAAGGACATGGCTCAGAATCGCTTGCAATGGCGCAGGTGTATTCATGCTTTGTGTTTTATGAAATCCTAACCTACTGGTTGCTGCTTTTAGTCTCATCGTTCTCCAACCAGTGTGTTATATATTTAAGTGTTTTTAATTGTTAATCCGTAATTATTTGTATTTAATAGGATAAAATTTTAAGTAAGTATATCAATAGTATTCACATCGAGTTATATGTTTCTCTGATTAACGGTAATTTTTTCTATGAACAAAAGTACTTCCTCGTCTACATACTCAATATAACGTTTTCATTTTCTCATCAATAATTTGAGCTAGTTTCCGATGGGTTTTAATCGTATTATTTACTGCTCATGATATTTATGTGCCAAACTGAGTAAGTGGGTAATATAATGCGTATCGATCCCTTACTGTTCTTATGATTTTCTACTTTACAGGTGCAGAGATTCGCAGTGTTTGTACTGAGGCCGGGATGTATGCAATTAGATCAAGACGAAAAATGGCCACCGAGAAAGATTTTCTGGAAGCTGTGAACAAAGTTATCAAGTCGTATGCTAAGTTCAGCGCAACTCCACGATACATGACGTACAATTAACCAACTCAAAATCAGTTACTTTAAATAAATCTTACCATAAGTAATTTGCCTTACGTCTTATACTGCTAGTATTTTAAGAGAATAGTCAATTTTACATATTACATAATTATATGGTAAAAGTTTAGCTAATAGTCACTTTTATATTGCAGCTTATTCATCTGTGTTTCTTTTTGTGTTAGTTATCTGCGCAACGTTTCAGATAACAGTAAGGACTGAGGAATGCATACATTTCTCCTATTATAAGATAAGGACTGTTGAGCAAGGAAAGTTTTATTTTAAAAGCATCAGGCTGTACAATCGTATATGTATGAATTCATCATATTTCATCACATTGTTCGTAATAATCGATTGGAGGTTATATGATGATCAAAAGTTTGTTTCAATACGGAGATAGTTTTGAGACAGTTGAAGAGAATGGGGTTACGGCTAATTATGTTGGAATATTCAAGGTAATGGCACCTAACTATTAAATATAGGAAATTATTTGGACTCTGACCATACCCTTGTTCGCGTTATTCTTACCTTACATTTCGCTGGTCAACAAATTCATCTCCCTAAAGAGATCGACATAACCAAATCGTCTGCAACTTCTGTGCATCTGGGTAGCTACGAAAGTTTAGTTAGTGTCGTGAGTGATGAGAATGATCTAAATATATTTGAAGTAAGGGCGGCCCGTAATGATCTTCGCCTACTTCGTGATGTCAGTCTGGCGCTGAAAGATCAGAACTGTAACACATCGGTAAGAACAGTTTTGCTCCATGCTTGTGAAACCTGATCTATCTTAGTCTGGGATTTTCAGCGATTCTCTGACCATGTGTTATAATGACGCTATGTAGCTATTCGAAATCCTACCGACTGACCGAATTCAGATATTCCGATACGACCCCAATACTGTTCCCAAATCTCCAATATTTCAGAACACAACACCGTTAGATGAAGTTGTTTATGTGGTCGATTACACAAGGAAGGAAGGAATAAATGGTGTGCAAAGCTTACAGATAATACATATTTGTACAGTTAGGTCGAATAAGAAACAATACGGAAGTCTGTGACATTGATAGTTAGGACGACCAATGGAAAACAGCATTGAAGTATGCGACATTGACAGTTAGGACGACCATAATATCGACCAGTAGGAATTGACCAATAGAATCAGACTACCAAAAATAGTTCTCTTAGGATATTTGATGAATATCCTAACACCCTCCTCTGGAAGAAGTTCATAGCGATGCAGCCGAGGATTTATCTGAATTCCCTTTCGTTGTCTACGTTTGTTATCCGACCACCTTCTAGATAGCAACTCTGAACCTTGAGATTGTTCTGCTTGTGTAGATGACTCAATCGTCTCTGTCGGAGATATTGGCGGAAGTTAAAACGTGTCCAACAGTAAATCGAGTGATGATGGAAAGCCACCGCAAGGAAACTCTTAGGGTTCTACTTAATGATAAAAAGGCCAATAATATGTTCCAGGAACAACTAAAAAGAGAGTTAGGCAACAATGTAAGTGATTCCCATCCGGAGGTAGCTTGGAATAATATCCAAAAGGCTGGGGAAACAGCAGTGATATCTGCTAGTAAGGTAAACCATAAGTCTAGGATGAAGCCATGGATCTCAGTAACATCCACCGAACTGATAGAGGCTCGAGAACTCATCCCACCTGGCTCTGAACATGATTTAGAGCGGAGTCAGCTTAGAGGCAGGCTGATAAGCCTACGTAACGACCGCGAACAGTGGTGGGTGACGAAATCAAAAGTGATGGAAAAGGCGGCGGCGATAGGCAACAACAGACAGTTGTACCGACTTATCAAGGAAACCGGTATCAGGAAACCTCTACTACCATGTTATTTGAACTGACGGTTGCATCTTTGTACTAATGCGGTATGGCAACCTGAACCGATGTACGTACGTACGAAGTTCTACGTTGTTATTGATTGATTGATTGCATGCATTCTTACCATTGACGAACATCTGAAACTTGAAACAACTGTCAGGGAACACTAATCAGAGTCTCCAATACAATCGTCAAGACAGTTCTTCTCTATGTGACTGAACCATTGAAAACTACCAAGACAACCTTTCGAAACCACCGTTCGCGTATTTAAAAATCAGTTGTCTATTCAAGATAATCTAAGATCCACTGACTAGACACCATCAGCAACAACTATCTTTGGCAGGGGAAAACCGGCTTCCAGATGAAGAGGAAGCCGGGAAACAATGCTAAAGGTGAATAGACACGCTACGTAAAGCATCAAACTACATCACAAAGCAAGCCCTAACTTGGAATCCTCAAGGCCAAGGGGAAAGTGGCAGAGCAAGGCGCACATTGCGCCGGGAATTGTAGGTAGACATCAAAATAATGAATGGCACTTAGAAACAACTGGAGAGGAGAGCCCTATATTGTAAATTGAGGAATCCCTGTCAGTGTCTTTTTCTCTATATTCAATAACTGGAGTATGTTAATCGTTAAGTCTCTATTGGTTTTAAGGTTTTTATTGCTGGTTATAAAATCAAAAAAATCAAAACAATGTGTATGTTAATGTTTATTCTTTTTAGTTCAATGCCATAAAATATATGCATTTGCACGTTTATCACGATGCAGTTGTAGGTTTTAAAGTACTGTCCTGAAGTTCAAGAAATGATTACTCTGGTGAAGAAAAATGTTTTTTTTCTTAAAATGCCCATCGTTTGTATATATGATTTCTTTAGTGAAAAAGTGCATGTTTATTAGAAACTGGCCGTTAGGACTTTGCGTATGGAACGTTTTCATTCGTAACTTTGGATATTGATTGACCTCGAAGTGAACTTGACAAGGAGCGAAACGGGATGTTACATTTTATGAAAGTGAATCTCATAAGAATGGAGTTCACGGATTGCAAGTTATTTATCAGAATAAAATATGAACATACTTATCTTGATGGATGGTTGATTGTTTAGCTCTTTCTATTCCTACGAAAATATGTTTCATTGCTCTGTCCTGACAAATACTATAGGCGATTGGAAGCACTTAAACTAAGGGTGATTTTTGTCTTAAATCTCAACGAAACATAAATATGGTTCGGTTAATTTTGACAGAAACCAAATTTGAGACTTATGAAGCAACTCTAAGAGATGTTGGAAAACAGATAACGAGACGAATAGTATTATAAGCACTGAATACTTGTTGTCAGTAAAAAGTTGTTCACGGGTTTTATTGACAGTGTGCACCAACATAGAAATCACTGATTAGGAAACTTCTCAATGGTTAGGACAATAAATTAGGAAAAGATTTACTAAGTCATTTCGTCGGCTGTAAATGTCGACTCCGCTCTCTGATCTAAAAGAGGGGTAATTAATGAGGTACACGGTGATCTGTGAAGACCTCAAAGGGTGACCTTCTACCTAAAACATTGACAGCTAAACTAAGGCGATTAGAAACAACGAATATTCGAGCAAACCATTGTTTTCAATAACTTCGTAATCAATATTGTTATTCTGCTAAGGTCATATTAATCATTTGAAAAGTTGTAAATTGTGAACTCCATCTGGTATGGCATAAATAATCCAGGTTTACTGAAAATAGCTCGAAGCTTTCATCCAAATTTTTTTATCACGCCTCAATTCATAACTGTTATAGACAAACACTTTTATCGAAAATATGAAAATAAAGAGCAATATTCATATTCACCATTATTAAACTAGTTCTACGATATAAATGAGACTATTAGGTTGATTTTAAAAAATGACCAAAATATTTGTGGAAGTGTGTGAAAGCTAACGGTATTGTATTTATTCCATAAAAGGCCTGAAGAAATCACCTATACATTATGACTTGGTGATGGAAAAAGAGTTTAAACCATGATACTTTAGACTAATGCAATCAAAGCTCCTACTAAATGTAGAAAACGACAACCAAATATCGATTCTTGAGCGTCATGCCTACTTGGTGGAGACGAAACACAGATAAACAGTCTGTTAACTTTGGCAAATGTAAAACAAGGTTTTTGTATTTTTAATGAAAATTTCTAGAAGCGTAATATTGGAGTTCAAGTAGGATTAGAGAAAAAGATGAAAATCCAGTGTGAAAAAAGAATGTATCTAAAAAGTGAAAGGATTAAACATAGTAATAGAATACTGATATCTTCTGAATTTAGTTTTCTTTTTTTGAACTGTTCTGATACACCGACGAAAGCACAGGTGAATCATATCACTTTGTTCAACGTCTTATATAATAGCCGTGATATATACGGAGACTTAAACTTGTATTTTTCAAAAAGCCCGTTAAATTGTTATCTATGGAATGCCATAATGAAGAGTAGTATGCACTTGCCTCATTGATTCCTGTTGTTAACAGGTATAGACATAACTTTGTGTACATATCACCAATAACGTTTCCCGAATGAGAAGAATGCTTGGTTTCATCTTTCCTAACTTCCTTCATAGAGAATCCAGAATAATTCTGCACAAAACATGCGTAAGAGCTGTTGCTGAATACTGCTCTTTCTTGTTTTCTAACTTACGCCTGTCTGATATGTTGAAGCTTGAAGGAATACAAAGGAACTTTACTCGGAAGGTCCTAAATCATAGCCCACTCATTGACTATCCAACCCGATGTATTGAACTCGGGCTTGACCCATTATGGAAAAGAAGGCTTAAGTCCAATCTGATCCTTTACTTTAAACTCCTGCACAAGCTCACATATTCCTCCTGCAGTTTAGTCCTTATCCATGGCCCATGTACACATAACCATTGAGATAAAGTTTCTACGGTCAAACTTGAGAAGTATAGATCCAAAACTCGAGAAAACTTCTTCCTGTCTAAGTATGCACTTATATGGAATAGGCTTCCCTGAAAAATACGCATGGCAAGTGGTTTACATGAGTTTGTTCAACTTCTTAATGATGCTCTCAGTTGTACTGACTCTTCTGCGCTCGTGAACTCACTCGCATCCTGCTCTCATATTAATAGCTCTGCATACACTTTAAACACAATGAACTCAGTGCTGCGTCTTATTTAGTTATTTTTACCCTCCCAAGTAGCATTAAATTTTTCTAGTTGAATATAAATCTCTTTAGTTTTTATTTGAAATAGACAGGTTACTCTACTCACTGGGTCGATAGACACTGTTCAACTGTAAACTGGTTGATTAGAACGCACTCTACTCTCCTGGGCGCAACCTTATCAACACTTACAACTGTGTGAGTTTCAAATTGCCTATCATCAATTATACTGTTCTCACCTACTCGCTATTGGCTTACCTTGATCCCTTGGTGTTATCTATTGTTCCACTTTTAACCATAATGTTATTTATATCTCCTGATAGCTAGTTAAGTACATCTCCCCCACTACATTCTAAATGCTTATATCTTGTTTGAAAATCCACATTATTTCTCCATAACTGTCAACTGTATTGCATTGATGCCTAACCAATAGTTCATAAGTTGTAACAGCCAGACAAGTTTGTGAAAGGAACTTGCAGAAATAGTGTTTCTCAACTGGTTGTGAGACATAGTGCACCAGGTAGAACTCAATAGTTTCTTCTAATTATTTAACATGAGCCTAACAACACAAAAGGAGGGAGGGTGTAGTTACTGACCAGCAAACTCTACTCCACTCTTTCGATTTCAACGTACATAAATCCAGCTTCTTACGTCGACTTATCTTCTATCCAACTGACACTGCACAACTTTTCTTTCTTTTTTGCTGTACTCCTTTATCTGTGGGTTATATTCTTATATTGTCATAATTTACTTTAATTTAAGTGGTCAGCATGAATTTTATCTTGACTTACTACTGTACTGACTACTTCAACATTACAGATTAAGTAGTGCCATGGTTATATATGTACACTTGCCACACTGCTGCCTTTTTCTCTCTCTCTTTACTCCTTTTCAGAACCCCATTCACGGTTGGAAATCCTTGGCGCCTCTAAGGAACATGCACCCTATGTACATGACTGTCTGGATCACAGCTCGTATCAAGCGCGTTCCATTTGACCTTTACCAACAAATTCACTATTGATCTCGGTAAATCGCCAAAAGAACCTATTGTGCACCTTCCTTATTTGTACTCCACCATTGAAACTTTGGCTGTTTCTGTCAGTGACTTGATGTAAATATGCTTTCAGAAACTGACTCTTATACTTAATTAAACTGCTATAACTTTTACAGTAATTGTGAGAGCATTCGTGACAATCTGATTTAGCCTGTATACTGGCATGTCTCTTGTAACGTAGCTATTTGAGAATAAATATATTATTATTATTACTATAACTGGACACAAACATGTGAAGAGCGTCAAAATGTCAAAATCAGTTGTCACAGCAGTTCTGCGACGGGTGATTTTCGTCTCCCTGACAGTGTGTTTTGGCAAATACATATCGATATTGAGGGGCCACTGCCGATTTTAAGTGGCTTTAGTTTTATTTTTACCTGTATCGAAATACTCACGTGATGACTCGTAGTAGTGCCCATGAAAGATACTTCAGCCATGACGATAGTTAAAACTCTTGTGGAGCGTTTCGTTTCTTATTATGAAGTGCCTGCTAATGGTACGAGTTCGGTTACAAAGTCACCTCTTCCAACAACTTACCGAGCTCTTCAGAATCAACAGCATTCGCACAAAATCCTACCATCCGATGTAAAATGGTATGGTGGAAAGATTGCATCGACAACTCAAAGCCTCTCTCACAGCTGTGATTAGTATTTATGATTAGCAACTAAGCTTCCATTAGTCATGCTTATTTTGACATCAACAATTAAACAGGCTTTACAATGTTGCTCAGCCCAGTTGACTGATGGAACTACTCAACGTCTTCCAGGAGACTTTTGACCTAAGATAAAAGTGTTGCAACTGAAATGTCCAACTATGTACAACGTCTGAAGCAGCATATAAGTGGTCTGAGAATAACGATTGCGAGGGAGCATCAACATTGGTTGTGCATACCAAAATAACTAAGCGACAGTACCCATGTACTTGTCCGAAGCAATGATATGCAGCGTTTCCATTTACAGTGATTAGAAAAAGCGGAAACCTATTACGACAGCTAGAGTGTTTGGAACGATAGATCCTCAGAACTCATTTGATAAAGTGTAGTGCCTCCACATACATTTGAGTTATTTTATATTTAATTTGGTTAAGGATTTTGATTAACTTATTTAATCAAGACATTTGTATAGCAACAACTCATATGTACCATTGATTTTATTATTATCCGGTTAGTATGAGCAGGTACGACCAAACATTGCCCATCTCAAATAAGTGAGCCCGACGACAAATGGAACACTACCAACTAATCAGTAATCTTAACGACGAACTACTACTGTGGATTATAATTGCTATTGGGGATCGCTATTAGTATCATATTTTGATTGCATGTTAATTATTTCATAGACATTGTTTGACATTACTTACTTACTTACTTACGCCTGTTGCCCCCAATGGAGCATAGGCCGCCCACCAGTTTTCTCCAACCAACTCTGTCCTGGGCTTCCGTCTCCAGTTCTGTCCAATGTTTGTTCATTCCTCTCATATCTTTCTCTATTTCTCGGTATAATGTGTTCCTTGACCTTCCTCTTTACCTTTTGCCTCGAGGGTTCCATGTGAGGGCTTGTCTCGTGACGCAGTTAGGTGCTTTTCGTAGTGTGTGTCCTATTCACTTCCACTGCTTCTTACTGATTTCCTCCTACACTGGAATCTGGTTTGTTCTCTCCCAAAGTACGTTGTTGCTGATGGTGTCTGGGCAACGAATCCGAAGTATTTTGCGAAGACAACTGTTAATAAACACTTGTATCTTATGGATGATGCACTGTTTGACATATATTGACAATAATAACAATCACGAGTAACGTCACTTTATATACAACTGTTATACTGGTGCACTTAAGTGAATCAGTTCTATGTTATAACATTTTACTATTTCTTATTATCATTATTATTGTCTATTTAATTTCCTCTCCTTATATTTGTTAGTTTATTTGTGTACCACTTACTGCAAATGATAATGTCTTCAGTTAACAACACAAGTCTTCCACAAGTGACATACATGAGGTCCATTAATATTTGTTTTTCTTCGTTCAGGGTCACTGATTCACAACGTTTTTTTACTAGACTTAATACTTACCTTTTGACAACCTCATTCGTTCACGACTAGACAAATTCGGCTGTGCTTTTACACTGTTTCCATTACATTACATTAGAAGATTTATAGGGGACAGAACAGTCGACAGAAGCATATTTTATCAGTTATGGCTTCGCTCACTCCCTTCGAATGTTCAGCAGATCCTCGTAGTTAGAGATAGCGATGCCAATATAGATCACATAGCAGAAATAGCCCATAGAATTTAAGAAAGAACAAAACACCGGGTCCACAGGTGCACCACACACCAAACTATGAATTCGAAGGGATCAAAAAGCACTCAGCTGACGAATTCAAAGTTGAACGACAGACCAAAAGATGGTCACGAATTAGATCGAGCGAGGAATGCCAATCATGCTGGTATCAACAGTCGTAAGACAGCAGTTATCGAAAATGTAGATTACCATGCACAATAGAAGTTAATACAGCAGGGTGAAAATCACAGCCGCTGACGGTAACGGCTGCGACAACTGGCACAGCTCCATAAAACAAACGTTTATTTTACATTCAGGATAGAATATCTGGTGCTCGATTTTTAGTAAACACAGGAGCCGAAATAAGGATCGTATCGCCCTGAGCAACGAAGGACGAAATATAGATACGGCTCTTAGACTTAGGGTAGCAAATAAATCTGACATAAAAACATACGACAAGCGAAAAATAATTTTGGATTTTCGTCAAAGCATTTCGTTTCGCTAAGTGTTTGTTGTAGCGGACTCATCCGTACCTATAATTGGTATTGATTTTTTGGAAAATTTCGACTTATCATAGATCCTCCACGAAACCGGCTCTTTAACAGAGACCGTTCAACAGTGATAAGAGGAGTAACCACTTATCGAGCGTCTATGAATTTAGTAGTATCGAGAGACAACAAAGATCCATATAAATTGCTCCTGAATGAATACGCTGACTTGACGAAGTTATCATACGATAGCTAGCAGCACTGAATTCTAGCGAGAAACACACCTTGTAACGCAAGAGCCTGACGCCTACACCCGAAATTGTTAAACACAAATTCGACAAAATCATAAAAATTGGTATTATACAGCCATCTGGCAGTCCATGGGTATCTCTGTTACACATGGTTCGACAAAGAACAGGTAATACATACCATGTGGAGATTACAGAGCACTCAGCAAGTAAACCATGACAGAAATACGTCCAGTACAACATGTCCACAATATTACTAACAACATGGAAGGCACAACGACCTTTTCTAAGATTGACGTAGTTAGAGCAAATTATCATATTCCCGTGGCAAGGAGGGTGTACGGAAAACGGCTGTGATCACCCTATTCAGAATATTTGAGTTTTAGCAAATGTCTTTCGAAATAACTAATGCGTCTCAAACCTTGCAGAGATTCATCAACCAGGTTGTCAGTGGTTTGCCAGGCGAACATGCTTACATCGACGACATACTGTAGCGAGTGCTACAGCGGAAGAAAATGTGGAACAACTAAGACGGTTGTTCAATAGAGTACATGAAAATGGTGTTTCCATCAACGTTGAGAAGTGTGAATTTGGAAGAAATCACTGCAGTTTCTAGGACACGAATTAAATTCTGTAGGTATCACACCTGTTTCAACAGAAGTTACACCTGTTCGTGATTAGCCGTTCTACGAATCACAAAAGAAATTTCGACGATTCCTATGTCTTATCAACTACTATAGACGATTCATTCCGAATTGGTCAATAACATTGCAACCATTAACAGACGCTTTGCGAGGAAGTGCACAAACATTTCACTTGTCAGCAGACGCCAAAGAGGCAATGTTAGTACGACCGGGAAACGGAGCTCCATTAGCCTGTTGTGAGCGAATCCAGATACCAGAATGACTATGCTCATCACTAAATGTTCCATAACATTTCGCTATTATTGAAAGCAAAACAAATCCATATTCCAAGGTTTTATTGAAGGAGACAGTAAGCATTACATGGGGAAGAGCAAATAGAGAAAGATGGCAGCAACGCGAAGAGAACGATGCGCGCAAGAAGTAGTAGAAGTGTTTCCGGTACAGTTAAACAAAACGAGTACAATAATGTTTATTTTTCCCAAATAATATTTTCTTCGTAGAAGAGTTCCACTACAAGCCATCATGACTGATGCGTCGAAGATCGCTGCTGAAGCCGTACAGTTAAACAAAACGACTACATTTACAATCGTCACATTTGCATGACCAAGCGTGATTGACCGTTTCTTACGGCCCAAGCGCATATTCATTCTACTCGCCTTAATGCTGGTGGACTAAATAAGTCTGTTCATTAATTTGCTCGTTCAACTGAAATGAAATGCGAAATATTAATACGGCATCAACGCTTGAGGCAGCAGATAATTCCAACAAAAATTACAAAGTAAGAAATATGTGCTCAATGGTCGCATGACAGCTGATCGTGTTTCGACATGGACGTGTAGCTGCAAACATGTATTGGACAAGTATATATAACATCCTAAAAATATAACGTTATAGGAACAGTTTTATGATTTGCGGTGTATAACATGTTAAGTGCTAAACGCTCAAACCTGTATGCTTGTGCGTGAAACAAACACGGGTAAAGGAAGTCTATTTGGTTGCCGAAAATCATAAACAAATACTCGTTTAGATATATGGATTCACGTCTACAGGAACGTAAGCTGATTATTAACAGGTGATAAACGCTCCTTTCAAGGGACAACTTCGACTGGTCGACAAATCACCTTCTCATTCGGTTAATTCTTATTGGCTCAGTGTATTACCTTTTGCTCTTGGAAACGAATGCATCTTCCACGGCTGAAGAATTTCAAATCCAAACCATAACAAGATTATTCAAAAGTTAGTATTATTTAAATAATCACAACTACACAGCAAAAACATAGGTCAGTCATTATAAGCGAACATTAAAGTGTTGGTGCAAATATACAAATATATATTGATATACAACGGCTTGACAGAATAGGAATTACAATTAAACGAATGACGAATTTTGATGGGAATAGTTATTTAACGTTTATGCACCAGTAAACGGTTAGTCACAATCAACAGAACCAATCAGTCGCTATTCGTTATTCAGTGGAACGTTTTCATTCAACCACTGAATAACAACTTGAGAATAGCTCTCAGTCCACTTCACGTTCTGTTTGTATTTCTGAAGTAAATCATTGATCTTTTCTTTCAGTTCAACATCTGTCTGATTGTCAGCTTGTCTCGTAAGCTCCTGTCAAGAAAAATAATCGGTTCGTATGCTCACAAGTGAAGGCAGTACACAAAATATTATCAGTTTCATTTTGAGTTGAGAAATGGTGGAAACTAGTCAGTATGAACAGTCTGTAATACTACAAAATAATGTGTGTTTAGTTTTTGTGAAAATGGTTTGGAGTACACTTTGACATTTTTGTGTGCAATGTAACATTCATTCCCTGATACTTTAGATTTGTTGAAGAACACTCACAGATGGGAATTCGAGAGTGAATGTGGAGAGCGTAGATTAAGGAATTTCGTCCACAAAGCAGAAAATAGTCAAACAATACGAAGTGTCGATTGGTCCTAGAAAACATATGCAACCAAGGCTGCCTTGTTGTACACACGAAAATCCTGATTCAGTCTCCGTAAATTTACCAAAGTAAATCTCTTCAATTATCAAAAGTGTACTTGAGGGTCACATTACTGCTGACCGTGTTTCAAGTCAGCGAATTCTGAATTCTATGAGGTTAATTTCATTTTGTTCTTCATGGCTCACAACTATCTGCGTTTGATAAATCTGTCTAAAACGAAACCTAACTTTTGCACATTCCATCAGTAATTTTAAATCACTTTGTATTACTTCTACTAATATTATTGAATAAACTTTCCATCACCCAACTACGAATATTGATATATATACGGTATTGATTATTACTGAATAAAATATTTCACTATTCAGTACTTCTAATTCGTAACATGTAGAAATATAAAACGAATGCAAGCAATTTATGTTTGTCTCTGGCAAATAAAACAAAGGATGTACAAACCTTTTCTTGACCCAACTCATTATACGCTGCGTAAGGATGTTTCTTTAGGGCGTCTAGTATAGATTTTTTGAAATCTCTGAAATGAAAATTGAGAGTACAAAATGTTTTACGGTAGTCTCCGCCAACAAATAATGTCTATGTAGAATGCCTGAAAACTGCTTGTACCCGGTATCAGACTGTCCGCTAGATATTTATTATGACTCAAACGAAATTCTTATTTTTCAACAAAGAAATGGTTACAATAAAAATAGAGTAGATGCGTAGAAGTAATACTGAGTTTGTTTCAAGGCTAAACAATGCATGAATTCACCTTTCAGTGAATAAATTCTACTATAATTTTACAGTAATTAACTCCCATGTTCTCTGTTTGAATAAACGTTATCAGCGTCTTGATCGTTCACTAGGTGTGTCACTATTGCAGGCTAATATCTTAAGCAGAATATAAACGTGAAACGAATTGGTATTCCTCAAAAATACTATGGCTGGTCACTTAAGTGGAATTTGAAGGTAAAGTGATAGTAAAGTACACAAAGACAATTAGCAGAGTTAAGTAACGTATTTGAATACTCGAGATCACGTCACAACGTGATTCAAGCAACAGTGTATTTCTGGTGCAGGCATTTCAGATTCAAGAAAGAAAACACACTGTGATACGTTCTCCTACACACTAATTGGCGATATTTTAGCTGTTCGTGGTAGAACAACCAGAAGATGTGAAACACAAACCTGCTGAATTTTTGTTTTTTGAAGGGTAATTATGACGAATTGATGTGTAGAGAATGATAAGTTTTCAATAGTATTTTCCTAACATAACTTATAATCCACGAGTATTCTTTCACGTTTGCACTTGAAGCTATTGATATGAACAACGACAGGTATAAGTGCTAGATCACTGAGATAAGGGTAACCACAGCACAATTTATTCACTGCAGAACTAAATCACACAGAAAGAAAATATATTGATCGAAAATGAGCACATAAATTGGTAAACACCAAAATCAGCCTTCAGTTGAAAGTTATACAAGTCAAAATTGTGCCTGATTTTCGCAGTGTACTGGTTTCCACACCAGCCTATCAGAAATAATGTCTTTCTCAATGTTGTGGCTCCGATGGCATATGAGTAAACATTCAAGGTGATCAATGGTAACAATGAACAATAAACTTTTAAAGATTCTAACTCACTAACTTCCATCTCTAGGTGTTGGTCCTTAATCTATCCACTTCATGACTTACATATAATGAAAATTCATCAGTAAAACACAAAATACCAATACACTACAAGTAGTCAGTATGTATATATATAAAACGTTTGAATATCACTTGCTTAGTCTAACTGTGAAGTTAAACTCACTGATGTTTCGTTAAATTACTCGTTTCACTAAGATAGTCCCACAAAAGTATATTGCCGACCGGAGATTCAGTGAAGTAGACAAGATGTTTCCAGAATTCTCTCTTTTCTCTTAACCAGCTCAAGTACCTATTAAAGAGATGGAGGAAATGGTCAGTAGATTGCAGTGAGCTGATCAGTTCTTATGAATATTTGCTTTGTTGAAAAGTTAATGAGTAGGATGGTCAGGAATGGTGTATGATAGAAAAGACTTGTATCTCAAGTGATTGTCCGTGAGTGGGGCTACATTGACTGAGATGTTTTAGTTGTAATGTTTTGAATGTTAGTTAACGCGTGTTAGAAATGAATAGAAATGAATTGTGACATTTTTCCGTTTTAATTGAATGGGTTGTTAATGACTGATTTTTCCTTGCTTAATTCTATTCAAAGAATGAAAAGGCTTGAGCTGTAGTATTCGTCTTGCCTACGTTCGTAACGATTGTCTAGATGATATGTTGGACGACGTGGAGTAAGTGCATTTATTTCGTGAAGTACACTGTTCAGTCCTTACTTCAAGTCGTTAATTTTGTGATGAGTGAAACAATAACAATGGAAAATATTGGTAATAAATGATATCAGCATGTGCATGAATATGGTAATTAGTGATCAGGGATTAATAACAAGTCAATAGGAGACAATTAATTTATCCATCTCATTGAGTGAAGTCAGTTCATACACCATGATTCAGTTCCGTAGAAGACGTCGACAAATGAAAGGGATACAGTCGATCTAACAGAACTCTGAAGAATATTTCGTTACTTCCAAACGACTACCACATTAACCTTTACCAGGAAAATACCGAACCAAGAATCGAATCAAAGGGGGAAGCAATCAAAGTGAAGGCTCACGAAACATCAGATTGTTACACGTGATGATCTGTTATGGAGAAATGAAGATGCAATTAACTCCATCTTTAGCGTTGCCACTCAACTGTGTTATGTGCATTAAGGTAGTGGACTTGTGGAAACTAATTAACTTGTAACTAGTATGCATTATCAACTGACGCAAACTAAAGAATATTCGATAAACCTGTGGCTGTCATTTATGGAAAGTAGTCATGAGACAGTGAGTGATGAATTCAAGGAGGAATCCTTGAGGTTCTCAATTAGGTTGGTGACCTGTAAAGCAATCACATGTTGAGGTTTAGCCAGATGTCAAATCAAAGAAAATCGACTAAAGCTAACAATGGTAATCACTGGGATCTAACTGAGGTGAGAAAATGTGTTGTGTGTTAATCATGACTCCATTTTACTCAGTAAACTGTGACTAAAATAATAGGTGGTTTATTTTCGAGAGGCTCCAATGGCGAATAAAATACCAGTGTAGTAATCTCCAGGTCGAGCAAAGTCATGCTGGATACTGTCATCAGTTTCAACATCGTTTGATTGTGTAGTCACTATTATATAGGCAAGAACAAATGTCTCTCTATCACTGTCACAAATATGCTCAGATAACGCCATGCCAGCTTAATGGAATGTCTAGTTAAAAAAATCACATTTCGATCGTGCATCTGTATCTGTGAGTTGAAAGGAGTGGGCATTTGAACATTCAATCGAGTTAACGCTACGCTGACAACATGAAATTGAGGGTCATGTCTAAACTCACCCTTTCATAACCCATATGTCACGAGAACACGTCAATGCCCGAATTATGTTTTCAATCTCTTCTTCTGTTTTCGAATTATCGTTCACCAACAGTTGCCTTTTTAAAAACGTCCATTCTCTTTGACCACCAAAATGAATAGCCATACAATAAGTGGCGAATCGTAAACCATGTGGTATGCTGTTAAATCAAACAAAAGTGAACGAAGCAATTACTGTTGGTTGATAGAAACCGATCAGATTCATAAAGATGAGTTTAAGAGACTTCAAACTATTTGAGTAAATGTCAGGTAAATATAAAGCTTCGTAGACATATATATGACAACGAACACAGAATTACTGATTTCACTTTTCTCACGCGCATCCGCAAATTATGCTTTCGGAACCGTTTGAACTCATCTGAATGCACAGATGTATATTTTTTAACAGCTCCTATTTGATGAGAACGTCTTGCCTCAGATCTGAATGCTTAGTAAATATACATTTATTCATATTATTCATGATTAATAAATTATTCGCCTCGTCATAATTAACCGAACCTTATTTTAGATTTACTGCCTAGATCATCTATGCCACTTGAACCTGCGTCATAAACTGAAAAGTGAATTATTTTGAGTGGCAAAACGTCAGAAGTTCTAATTTTGAATAATAAGAATATGGTGTATATATCATTATTTTATTATTGGTAAAAGTGCAATAAATACAAACATTAACACTCAGTTATTCTAATAGTTATTTTATTACAGTTTGAGTATTTGATATAAAATTCAGAATTTCGTTGAGTGATTTTTAACTCTCAGTCAACTGTATCGCGAATCACATGTAAACCGACAAGATCCGATGCGAATAAACGTCCATTCTGTCAATCATATGTATATACATAGTCATCGGAGGCAAAAGATTGCACAAATAATCTTCATTCGATCATCAGATGATATTGCATCAACCTTTTTCCAGCATGTTATTTTGTGTGGTAGTTGATGTTGATGAATCGAAACAGTGAGAAAGTACAGACATTGTTTAGTAATAGTTTCGTCACGCATACCAATTTATTTTGTCACCTTTCAAATGCACACATTCCAAACATTTGTGTTAGTCAGTAACTATGACAGAATGATGAAAAAACGATTGTAAACTGTGTCTTAGGCATTGCTTCTCATGAATTTGAACATGATATTTAGGTGTATATGACAAGATCATCAATTGACATGCTTAAATGCAATTATGAGTTCACCTTTCTCGGTAAACAGAACGGGAGCAATAACTCAGTGACGCGATAAGCTATTTTCATCCGTTGTCTCAGCCTCGGCGAACTAGAACAAGAATTCTATAAAAGGCATAGAGTGTGCATTCAACAAGCACCCAGAAAATACGAAGGTTGCTAAGCACACAAATCGAGCTTATTTGTATGATGATAGAAACGCCCTGTTGAAAGTCATAAAATAGCGTACTAATGTAATCTTTCAATCAATGAAAGTCAAGGATTTGGAGTGGGGAAATATAAGCTGTATGTCAACTAAGTTTCTCTTGCCGCGACAAAATTAAAACTCAGAATAAAAGAAATGAATTACAAAATCAAAAATTTTCCCAAAGCAACTCTGGCGATCTAGCGTCCACAACAGTTCAAAAACTGTAATTTATATTATCACACGAAGTTTAGTAATTATGCCACTCACGGATTTTCTTCCGGTCTTAACATCCACAGTCGGAAGAGTTCTCCAGTTTTGTCAATAAAAATTTGTGGTTCTGCTTTGCAAGCGAGTCTGGCCAATGTAGTGTCGAGAAGTCTGAGTTCGAATAAAAGGCGGGAGGAAGATTACTTTATTTCAACAAACATCAATAATTGTGAGAATGGATAATCTGCTGGAAAATAAACTTATGTGTCAATAGTGCAATAGACTGATTCTTGGTGCTGACAAATGGTCTTCGAAACACCAAGATGTCATGAAACAATTAAAGTCATTCGCTTTGTCCACTGAAATAGCATTTACAGAACGCCATTATGATGAAACATTTTGAGCTACCTTAACATGTAAGCTGCTGGATGCTGCATGAAAATCTGTGGTCTCAAAAGCAATAATCCCTTCCACATTCATTCACCTATCCTCCGTACTCGGGAATCGTAAAATTTACCTGCATCTAGTTGCGTAATCTACCTCTCACAATCAATGTATGTAACTTGATTTGTTTCATCAAATTATTTTCTATGCAGTTGACTAGTCAAGTATTCGAAAGTACCAGAGGTTGACAACGTTGTTGATGATGTAAAACGTCGCTAACTTAATAACGAGTACCACTTGCAATGATAACATATCAATAAAGGTTCTTCAGTGGGTTCACGCAATTTTTTCATTTATAAAGGCCTAAGAATTTCGGCGATATTCTACCATTTGAACGTCTGGCATTGAACAAAAGTTCCGTTTACATTAGCACGTTGCAGTGAATCATCAGTAAATTCAAACGGATGTGCGGCCTTGAACCAGTTTAATTTGTTAGTCAGAAACATTTACCGAAATGGTAGGACATAAAAATATTTTGTCCTGGCGAATTTTTACGTTTATTATCTTCAAGATTTAACCATCAATAATTTAAACAGAAATCTGTTTATGCATAGGAAAATTTCATTCACAACCAGTCGTAATGATTCATTTTTCCTAGATTCCTATGAATGACATAGATAGTAAATATGTGATGAATGATTCTCATAACGAATGATATGTCACAGTGCAGACATTATATGTAGAAATATTATCACTCACATGTTTTCAGGGTTTTGACTTTCATTAACAGATGACCAGCTTACTGATTGAATACGACTGTCAAGAAGAGTCCGTAGGTATGCCTGGAAAACTCCGTAATTCTCATTTAGAACAAGCATACTGTTAATGTAAAGTAATGCTCGGCTTGCTGTTTTCCATACGATGAACTGATCTTCGTGTTTCAAATACTTTGTTGCATTCAGGAAATAGGTATATGGTACAGTGCCACGACTGATTAAAAGAACAGGTTAAATCAACTGAGAGAAGTGAGATGATTATTTATATTCTGAGTGTGTGTCATTCATATTTGCATGTTCATAGTTTAGTCGATGACTCAACGTTTTTCAGGAGAACTACACATGTAACTGACATGCTGGTGGATCAATCATTTCATGATCGATTGATGATCGCGTCTATCAATAAGCACATCATGAACAGGCTAATCTGATCCCTTCCACTTACTTGACTGTCGAATCTGTTAGTATTAACAATAGTGACATGCAATACAGCACCCCAATCACAGTTTCTCTCGAGAATGATGCAAGACAACCACTGTTATCTGTGAAATCGGTTTACAAAAGTTGTATGTGGACTATTAGCGAAACGTGCCACATAACTGCCAAACAAACTAGGATGTTCACAACGAGCTTCCGGTCTCAAAGGAAACCTCTAGCTCTGTATAGCAAAATAGCTTGTGTTATATACATCGCATGGTGTATGATGGTAAGAGATGCAATATAGCAAAAGTTATTCGTTGATGTTAAGTTTAACAACCTTAAAGTAAATACAGTTTCTGCAGGCATGGTAACTAAATCCTAATTACTTTCGCATCTTAGTTAATAAAGTTACAGACGATGCAAAACAAGTGTCTGGGAGAAGTACAATATTTGTATCTGTTATGTGAAAGACGAAGAAGGAAAATTTACTGTCACCGGAATTTTCAGAAATTGAAATAAGTGGCATTTGGTTTATTTATAAAAAGCTTATGCTGGTTTACATTTTGCAGAAATTTACATGAGAACCGATTGTATATCGTAAGTGCATCTGATTGATTAAATCCAGATCATAAAAATTATGCCAGTTACATTCACAAGACATGCGGCCTGAAACACGGGACAATTTTACTTCGAACGTTTTGTGTCGTCAAATGATTTCATGATTTGTAAGTTGATATTATACTGAGAGTGAAATCGACTACTCTGAACGTCGCACTTACTTTGCAAGGCTGAATAGATCATTCATGATTTGCCAGCGTGAGTAATCTGGAATAGCCTAAAAATAATAAATAAGTAGCAAATGAAATTTCAAACAGATTACAACCCAATTGGATGAACTTAGTCAAAAGCTGAAAGTAGAGATTCACAAAGTAGAAAATTGTGATATTGAAATGTTGTTTGAAGTAACTTCCTCTCACTGACCTACGATACATACCAACGCATATTTGTAGGGAAGTCATGAATCTTCATTGCAGTTCATTGCAAACCAATGCTGGAAGTGGTATCAGAAGGAGCAACTATGTGACAATCATATGAAATGATTTGATGTTACTGGTTATTTTGTAATAGTTTGTGTAAAAGCTGTTGACATTACCTCTGTACAGCTTGCACGTAATTTTGTGCATCTTACCCTACTGTATATTTGAATTCAGTTGAGGATATACGTAACCGTTGTAACCCACATCATCTGACTCACACCGTACAGTGTCATCCACACACTAGACTTTGTAAAGCAAACATGAATTGGCAATACATACTTCTTCTGCATTGATTTGAATAGTAAAAAAATCATAAACAAAATATTTAAAAGAAATAATAGTTTCCAATTAACAGAAACAGAAATAGTTTAAACATACACTGGAGTTCTCTTGCAGTTGATCTATCAATCGTAACCAGTTGTTGTCAGCATAGTGAACTCGATAAAATCCTGCTTGTTTAACATTCACCAAGTACCAGTCATCCGAATCAATGTTCATCGTTTGAATCATTGTACCTTACAGAACAGAGGAATTATCATGTAATCAACTTATATTATCACATTTATAAATCGAGCTAGACATTTTACAGCTGAATAAGAGTATAGTGAATAGGCGATTGTTTATTGATTCATCTATTTAGCATTTAACCAGTGGTAAAATGTTTTATCTCATGTGATATTTAAAATAAACTGATAAAATTCAGCAAGTCACTCGTTGCGCAAGTCCACTGTTGTTTTACTAGTGAAGAGGGCTTGTCAACCTGATTGTTTAAATTTTCAGTATCATAAGAAATATGCACGTGCATTTAAAGTGCATTAATATTAAGTGATCAAAATGAACATGAAAAACAGTATTTCTTACGGTTTACCATCCACAAAACTTCAACGTCTGTCCAGTTCACCGTTTTCGCTGACCCGTAAGTTATTGGTATTATCCAGGTGTATCTAAATGAAACGAGACGAATAATGGCCATTAAGAAAAAAAATTCGGAAAGATATGTTTAAAAGTAGGGATTTGAGTAGAGTACAATAATTAAACTTGTTGATGAACCCTAGTCAAATCAGCTTCAAATAAAACTGTTATGATTGAAGAATTGAAATGGTTTCAAGTGACTAATTCATAACGACCACAACATTGCAGTCTTTTTGCTGATAATTTCTGGAAATAAATGATACCTGAATTTAAATACTGTCTACTCACTCTTCATATGATGGGGAAGCGTTGACATCATGAAACTGAAGATAACGTGACTGTTCAAAATGGAATACATTAGACTGATTTCGCTGAACAACTACGATTGGATAATTCGTTTTCTTGGTCCAAGAATCCATAATGAAATTGATGTCCGGATGGTTATTTTCGGATTTCCATTCCTAATTTTTGGATGAAAACAATATTTTGATATCCCACTATCATTATACTTTTTAGGAAGAAATTTAGTCATATCTTAAATAATAAATGAAGCATGTTTTCAAGATAGAGCTTTAAGTGAAATTCAGAGAAATTCACTTTTACTTCAGAACATGCATTATGATTTGACTAATGATGAACGTCAGCTGTGGGTGAATAATTTGACTCAACGCTGCAGAAAATGACGTACATTAAATGATCATTACGGTTTTATCAATGTTATTATTACTATATAATGAGCCAGTGAATGAAAATTCAACGGACAATGGAGCGTCAAATAATAGATGGGAACAATGCAGAAGAGCATGGAGGACATTTAAAGTGTTAATAATTAAGTATGTCTTCAATAACATTATAAATGCACTGTCGCTTCATAATATATTTCAAAGAGATACTTCTGTTCAATATAAAAGTAATGTACTTCGGTCAGTAGGAATCAGGCAAGCCATTGTATACATACAGAAATTCAACCAGAGGTTTAAACAGAGGAGTGTTCAACAAATACTTACTTCGGATAATGCTTTCCATAGGTCCTTTTCATCTGTGTTCTTATATTGGTTTTTAAGTAAATATTTCTTGAATAAATGCAGAAAAAGTTATTTTCACAAGTTATTTCCAGAGAAGCATTAGCAAGTGATCATGAATAAGATAAGAGTGATAATAGGCTCTGTGATGAATTTCATAGTGAAGCTTTTTATCTCCACCTTTAAGAATAAAAAGCATAATATGCACAAGCTTTACGCTGAGGTGAGATTGAAGGACGTCTCACGAATAACTGAACTTAATTGCGTGAAAATCGTAAATTAGATATTGTTTGTGTTCTTGATCAATGAAGGATTTTTCTTATCTTCAGATACTACCTTTATCATCCTACTTTCAGACAATTAAAATCACAAAATTAAGCGAAACTACATAATTTCAGCTAATTTACAACGAAATTGTATAATGTATACGATTGACTTAGATGTTGTAAATATATCATATCAGTTGATCAACTGAAATTCGAACTTGAAATCACTCTCCGTTTGCGTATATGGTATATGAGCTTAAACATTTCATTATGTGGAACGCTTGTTGATGAAGTTATAAATGAGTGTTTAGAATAGATAATCCCTTGGAAACTATACTTTTCAAAAACTGATAATTCGCCTTACGATATATCGTTCTGAAGCATAACTAACCAAATGATATGATGACAATTTTTGCTAGAAAGTCTCCGAACCACTGACTGAAAACTTAGTCGACTACTCACCAAAAGGCGCCTGTTCACTTTTTATGTATGATCATTCAATGACGTTTAATAATAACAAGGAAACAATTGTCAACATACTTTCAGGCCGTCTTTAAGCACTCTGGGTCCCATGAACATCTCCATCATTTGAATCAATGAGGCACCCTGTGAATTATTCAATAAAATAAGGAAAATCAAAACACATCATACATGCATCAAATGTGGAAACAAGTAGTTTAGTCGATGATTTGACCTATGAACCTCAAGGTTAACCTAGTCGAAGATTGAAAATAAATGGTCGAAGTTCGTATGGTTGTTGAAGTCGAACACATAATTAGGAAAATGCCATATTGCGATTCCTCTTCGAACAAAATAGGTTGAGCAAGCTGAATTCCATTGCAGTAAAATATAACTGAATACTATGGCTCGGTGGATTTTCGAATGCGAAACTTTCAGTTTGGCAGATGCTAATGAAATCCACTGTTTCACCCCACCTTCTGGTTTAGCCTACGGGCAGATATCACTGATGTTCTCACAGCATGCTGGGTATTATTCCAAGCTGTAGTATTGTTACCGGAATTTTTAAGGAACACTTGGAAAAATTCCAAACACCCGTTAACAGAGACAGCAGACTTTTGTTCAGTGTCCTAAGTACTGAGGATTCAAAGTATGGAAATGATAAAAATAAAATAAAATAAATAAAATTTATCAAAAAACCTACCTTATTGTAAATGATCACTGCATCCAGGTATTTAAGTTCATTCATTGCATGATAAATAACTGGGCGTGATTTCGAAGAAGCGTCAGTATCAAGTGCACGATGCACTTTGAACACTAGTTTTTGCAGCTTATAGAAAAATTGAATTAATTTTAAACATGACATTATGTTAACTGACTTGAACAAAATTATCTACATTATAGCAAAACAGTATATTCAATTCATTCTATCATCTTTGAACATTTGGTTAAAGGTAACTGATTATCTTGACAAATGTGAACTCTTCAAATGGTATACCAAAACATTTTACATTTTGCCTTTTATCACAACCCGTCTTAAAATAAGATCAATAACATCTGATCAAAATCAAGTTAGCATTTTGATTACTTAAATTCAGTTCTTAAATACATTACATTTAAGAATTTTAAAAATTCCCATTGTGAAAATAAAAACAACACATATTAGTGAACAATATTGTTTTCGATTAAATCGTCATCAGGCTTTACTCTAATATACATGAATATTTATATGAAAATGTTAAACCAATCAAGGCAATTCGAGTGATAATCACAATGAAATGAAAAAGATTACGTAACTACATATAATAGGGAAAAGTTCAAGTGGATAGTAGGAAAACAGGTGTACTGATAGTAGTAAGAAAATTTATAAAATATGATAACTAAAGTACGTCTAAGATGGATGAATAGAATTCAAATAATCATCAAAAAACATCAAAAACATTACGTAATAAGCAAATGTGTAAAACTTGATCAAATTCACGGAGTTGCGCAACCTCATACACAGTCTTCGGTAGTTACTGTCTTCACCCGAACAGGTTGAACTTCACTGGTCACGTCTTCCCACTAGAAATCGGAGAAGACTCCTCACAAAGCTAGTCACTAGTGAGCACAGGTAATTTGCATTACGGGGTTGTGAAGATTGTTAAGTTACACATTTTGAAACCACGAACCGATCAATGTTAGACCACCATTAGAAACCTGGAAGCATTGGACGGCCGTTTCGTCCTGGTATGGGACTCCTCAGCAGTGCGCATCCACGACTCCTGCACCCCGCAGGATTCGAACCCAGGACCGTCGGTATCGTGCGCGAACGCCCTAACCGATAGACCACTGAGCCGGTATCTAACGGTGTTAATGTCTAACTTGATCAAATTCACGCAGTTGCGCAAACCACCAGTGCTTCTAGGTTTCTAATGGTGGTCTAACATTGATCGGTTCGTGGTTTCAAAATGTGTAACTTAACAATCTTCACAACCCCGTAATGCAAATTACCTGTGCTCACTAGTGACTAGCTTCGTGAGGAATCTTCTCCGATTTCTAGTGGGAAGACGTGACCAGTGAAGTTCAACCTGTTCGGGTGTAGACAGTAACTACCGAAGACTGTGTATGAGGTTGCGCAACTCCGTGAATTGACCAAGTTAGACATTAACACCGTTAGATACCGGCTCAGTGGTCCGATGGTTAGGCGTTCGCCTACAATACCGAGGGTCCTGGGTTCGAATCCTGTGGGGTGACGAAACGGCCGTCCAGTGCTTCCAGGTTTCTAATGGTGGTCTAACATTGATCGGTTCGTGGTTTCAAAAATGTGTGACTTAACAATCTTCACAACCCCGTAATGCAAATATGTAAAAATAAAATAGCATAAAAAATAAAAAAAATATAATGTCCATCGTTAGTTACGTCATATCCGGCCACGGAAGAGATCGGGGTGTCACGAATTTCTTCTGAACACATAAATTAGGGTACGAAATGATCGGGGTATACGATAGATCACCCGAAAAGATCTAGATTTTTCTACAATGTGACCACTATCTACCGGTTGTGCTAAGATAGAACTGCGTATTGTTTTTGACTGACCCTCCGTAAACCATGCTGGGAGATGTTCACTCATTCGTTGTGTAAGTTGCCCGGAAGTACGCCCGATATAGCTATCTCCACAGAAGCAGCTGAATTAGTGAATGCACATAGAGGAGGCCAGATCAGGTAACTTATGCTTCGTTTGAGTAGATATCGCTGGTCGACTGGAGAAAGTCAATGCAAGTTTGGCAGCGTTGAATGTTCAATTAATTACTCCTATTAATCTGTCCTGCAGAGTATCGCAGGCCACATCTCTGTTGAATTGTAGCTTCATAAATAAAGGCTTCTTTTGGGCGGTCGAAACCACCGACTTCTTTATAACGGCAAACATATACTTCTTTATGAATGCGCTGGGATAACCAATCTCGGTTAGTGAGCCGTTGATGAATTCCAGCTCCTGACTTAAAGTATCCATTGAACATATCATATTTGCTCTGTAAGTGAGACATCTAACCAAATTTCTTTTGTAGCGGATAGGTGTAAAACTGCAAAAGTGAGTGTATTGGCAGGCACTGGGATTTTTTTCGATACACGCTTCTACACTACATTTAACGAAATTTTATAAGTTGTATAACATTCTAATTGTGTGCTGTCAACTAGTTTAAGGAATTCGGTTTTCAGATTCTTGCTAACACACAACATGGCTACATTCCATGAAAAACAATTTCCAAGTGTCTTACGTAGTGACATTCAGTATAGGAGACATGAAACACTGAACTGATGAAATCCCCAAAGTAATCATGTAACTCACTATATTCCAATCAGGATGTATTGAATTTACTCCGATATATTCGAAGAACGTTGCAAAGCCTTCATTCAACCACAAATTATCCCACCATTTCATCGTTATTAGATTTCCGAACCACTGAAAAAATGTTAAGAATAAAGACTGAATAACGTGATAGACATGGATCACTCATCGTAGTATCGATATTTTCAGCAGTTAATACAATTACTTAACCGTGTTGATTACTTGATTGCTTACTGTACAGTGTAATAAGATCATTAATTTGGTCACCACAACGCCATTTCAGAGGGATTCCCAATGAAATGTAGAAAGTGGATGGCTGATGGTTATCAGCCATCAGGTGAGAGGCGATTGCTTGCAAGCAGTATTTTCCAAGTGGTGCCAATCTATGATCGAAACCACTTTCAAATGAGACAATTATAAATGAAACTCATTATTTCGTTTTTCAAAAATAAGGCTCACCTGATGAACAAGTTCGTGTGAAACTACTAAAGACACAAAAATTTGGGATCGTAATGAATCAACTTTCGGGCTCCACAACATTGAAGGTTCACTGAAAGTTATCAGACCCCAGTTTTCCATTGCCACTACGGAGGTGTTGGGAACTGCAATCATGTCTACAAATGTCACGGAAAAAATATTCAAAATAAAATTAATGCTCACACCATTTTACATTACTGCCATAAGTACCTGATTACCGGAATTATCAAACATGTGCATTTTTTGGATATTTCTAACTGGTCAAATAGTTGAACATTCTCATTAAGAATAAATCAACCTTTTTTAAAAACATAGATATTGCAATTAATATAACATCAGATTTAGTTAGGCATCTATATTTTCCAGGTGTTCAGATCCTACTGCCTAAGTGGATAATTTAAATTGTATAGTATCAAGTTGATCACTTGTTTAAACGAATGCACAAATAATAAGTTACTTACCCATTTTCGGAAGTGAATAAGGGATTCCAAAATAATCTTCGAAATACTCCAATAATTTTATTCCAATATCAAGTGCATATTCAGCTGACTGAATTTTTTCTGGTCTTGCCCAAACAGTAAACTAAATGAAAGAAATATACTATCTAGAAAAGTGACACTTGTATTAAAAACTGAAATGCACTTTTAAACAGTGTAACTTACAGAGAGCTCAAGAAATTCCAATCACACTCACTAGTTATTCAAAATGTAACACCAAATGACATTTCAACAAGGTATAGCACCATCAAATAATAATACTCTTTCTAATCAAGTGTTGTCCAGTAGTTTCCTTAATTTAGGTAGATTTATGACCGAGCAATATATTTCAGATAAAACTTTAGTCTTTCCGCAATCGAAACTTATATCGTAACTACATTACACTTTTTACCTCTCATGGAGCAAAGGTTATTGACCAGGTTTCTTGGATCAGCAATGTTTTTAGAATGTTTTACATATTGTACATAGTGCCAATTTATTCCTCTGATTTCCACCGCCGAATCTAAGTTGATTGTGTCATTTGGTCGTCTTCTGTTCCGTTCGCCTTGTGAATTACATGCTAGGACTTGCTTCGTAGCACAGTCGTGTAATTTCAGTAATGTGTGTCCTATCTACTTCCTCCTGCTTTTCCCAACTTCCCTTTCACATGTAAGCTGGTTCTTCCTGTGCCACAGTAATTTGTTGCTGATGAATGCTGGATAACATTTTCAAAGTGTCATTTGTCAACAACGCGTCGTAAATATGTGTACATTTTTGATCTTAGTAGTAGTAATTCTGTGGATCTCAGCAAAACATTGTTTTCAAACCTACCATTACACAAGTGCTTCTTATCTCACTTGTTTCCCATCGATACTATTGATGAATGTAGACATGCGCACACGTCCCAGATTGTCAACTTCATCTGTAAGTAGGTGGATGATAATTGTAGAATCTTTTTTGAATGTTTTGTTTTTTGGAAAATCCCTCCATGTATATATATTGGTGTTATGATATGACTGACTCTTTATGTTAACATTTTGGTACTCTATTTGATTCCATTTTGAGATTTTATCATTGTATATTCTTATTATTTCTATATTTTGTACTTATGTTTGCTTCTGAACTGTACACATGTTGTTTAAATTTGATATTTAATATGGCTACAGCCATATTTGGATTTGATACTACGGCAGTTAGAACACCTAACACTTATTCTTTTGAAATCGGATACCCATCAGGGTAATTTGGACTTGGAAGGTGTATTAATAGTCAGGTAACTGTTTGTATTTCCATTTTATTATAAAAATAGACCACTTTCTCCTAGAATTATTGTGTTTTGATATTGGACTGGGGGATAGCGCGTTCAACCTACACCTACTGGAATCGAATTGAACTGCTACGGTAGAAAATTCATCTACAGTCTGACTATTAAGAAGAACAAGGAAATATTTGGAATTTTAATCGTTTACAATGTTAAACTTCTTGGAAGAAGAACTTTGGATTACTTATCTTTTTTTTGATCAAACTGTTTTTTGGAAAGCGATCTTCTGATCTTTTTGGATTTTTATTGACGAAGATTTACCGGTGGAAACTTTATATTTCGTATTTGTTATTTAGTTTCCGTTGAATTTCAGTTAATAATGAGCTCTCTAAAGAAAACAGACACGAAGAGGGTGGAAGCGCATGAAGAATCCCAAAATGCGAGGCAAGTCGTTTACGACACTTCATATTTAATGGGTTCTCTCACAAATAACAATGATGTTATGTTTGATACTTATTATTGTAAGTCACCCTTAGAAGGCACTAAGGAACAAGACTTGGACGAGAACTCTAAGGTACCTGGGAAAGAATTGATGTTTAGGACACCGGTAGTAGGCTTGGAATTACCAAAGGTTGAACTCCTATTCTTCGACGGCAAACACCGAGATTACTTTAGGTTCGTTAGACAGTTCGAGACGTTTATAGAACCCAGAGTAAGGGATGATAATCTACGTTTATTATATTTAATTCATTACTGTAAAGGAAAAGCAAGAAATGCGATTGAATGTTGCCTTATAATGGAACCACAAGTGGGATATAAAAGAGCTAAGGCTATTTTAAAGCTGCTCTTCGGACAATCGCATGTGATAGCCCGTGAAACTCTGGAGGACTTGTTTAGAACTGGGAATGCGGACTATAATGACCCAGAAAAATTGACGGAATTAGCAATTAAAATGCAAAACGTTGCTCTTACTATGGAACAGTTAAATTCTATTGCAGAACTAAATTCTCCAGTAACTTTAGAACGAATAGTTAAGCTCTTACCTCATCGAATGCAAGCCCAGTGGGCGGAGCTGGGAATTAAGTGGGACGAAGAGGAAAGAGATCCTAATTTCAATGAGTTGACGGATTTTATTATGTCTCGTGCTAAGATAGCTAGTAGTAGATTCGGAAGATTAGCTAATCGCGCCAAAACGGGACATGGTACGGAAGCTATTAGTGATCTGCGTGTGAGACATGAGAATTCTTCAAATACGTTTACACCTGCTTCACACCCGGAATTTAAGAGAGTTGTTAATTGTATCAGAAAGGTATACCCTCTTGAAAACCGAGTATGTGACCCTGATGGTTTAAAAACCCTTGATGCGTATCCTAGTGAGAAGCCGGTTTGTGTAGCAGATAAGATGGCTTTTTTAAGTATGGAAAAGAAAGAAAAAGGCGAAAAGTGTAGGCATCAGGATGGATCTGAGTGGTGTGATGGTAAAAGCCTCTTAACTGCTCGAAAAGCAAGGAACGGTTATTTGGATTCGAGCAAACAGAGGTTAGTGAGTGCAGTGAATAGGAATAAGGACAAAACAGGATTGGCTAGATGGAATAAAGATTATGTTCGGAACCCTTCACGTAAGGTAAATTATTTAACACGACCTAGATTTGATCCTAGGACAACAAGTGTGAATAGTGACACAGCACTTCATGTTGCTGAGCAATCAGGATGTCTGCGGGCTACTATTTCTAGTTCTATGGAGCACCATGATATTGAAGCGGAAGATGATAGCAGCTTAGCGCGTCCTGCTGATGTTTGTTTACAGTCAACGGATGGACGGTTTTATACTAGTCCAAGTAGTCATAGAACATCGATAGTGTTTGTGAAAGCGGTAGCTTAGCCTTAAAGCCTGCATGCCAACTATCTCGCAACTCGTCATTAACTGTGAATGTTCGGAACAACATTGTGGACAACAATAACGTCAAAGTGGAGGTGAAACCTGATGTATCTATTAATAGCGTAGTTGATGTTAATAATAAACGTGATGGTAACGAGAGTGGAATCACTATAGGTAGTGCTGTTTCTTCTGTTGATGTTGCTAATGTAGCTTCTTTGAGTACTTCGGATCAAGACGAAATTGGATGTTTGAGCGTGGAGAATGCAGGCGTCGGCGACAATAGCTTTAGCCACAGTGATGGTAGTACTGAGAAGGCTAACATTCGGTACCCTAGGTGCAATTAGGAGTCATCTAGGTTTTATGGACATGCTGTTGTGTTGAATATACAGCATGAGGAATTGGGCATGGAATTGTCCATCTGTCGCACTCCACCTTCATTGAATTGTACTACAAGCTTCGGGATGAGCACTACCAACAGTGATAAGATAGAAGAGGCTAAGAGCATTCCTAGTCAAGAAAGCAATGTTGATCGAGTAGAGTTAGCCACTGTGCATGAGTCGACTGGATGTCATGAGAAGTGTACTGCTGCTTGTACAGCTGCGGCTACTAATGATAATAGCATTGATGATACTCCTGCGAGCAATAGTGATAGAGGGAAGTTGAAAGACACTCATCGTCGTCGAAATGATCGTACGTTACGCTCACATACTGCTACCCAAGCTAAGAAGCATAAGAAACAACATGATGCTACTATTATTAAGAAGCGTAAACTTCGTTCTCTTTCGGATGCTATGACTAGCAATGGAAATAGTAGTCATCAGAATCTTGGTAGTGAAAGCGATAGTAAAGAAACAGAAAGTGTGAGCAGTCCATCTATAGTGACTAGTCGATCAACTTCATCGAATGAGCCTTCTAGTGTTTCGACGTCATCGGACCCTGCCGCGAATGCTAAGTTGATTGAGGATACACAAAGTTGTGTAACTGTAAGTGTTCTTACTTCGGTTGACTGTCAGTCGAGTGATGATGAGAAGGAAGCGTCTGATGGTAACACCCAGTCTACAGTGTTGCATGATAACGATGCTATTGACGTGCATATGTCTTGTGTCTCTGAAACGGAACATGAACAACAACAAGTGAGTTTATCGGTTTTGGATTGCGATACTAATGTTGTTCTTTCATGTAGCGAGATGCGTTATACCACAATGGAAGAGTTTCACTCTACGGATGCTAGTGCAGCCAGAAACGACGCGACTTGTCTGACAGAACGGAATTATGATAACGATGATAATAATCTGGATGTCACTGATGTGACAAATGAGTTACCGACGATGACGAATGCTGATCAAACCTCCTCTGTATCAGGAGATGGATAGTTAGATGTTGGTCCCATGTTATGCCACTTAAAGTCTTCGACAGACGAGGAGATGTCAAAGCTGGAGATCCCACCCTTGCATATTATCTATGGGTCAAGAACTTCTGTTGATAAGTCAGCATCACGGACTTCACTGTATCTGCCGTTCGGAGCAAGTGGTGGTGGATTGACGACTCATCCCCATGATATGGAATGTAGTTCCTGGATAGGATATGACCAGCTTTACGACGTGTTGTACATGTTCATGTGGGTTAATTGGATAAGGTTTATACTACCGTTAGGTCATGCTACGATAAATAGGGGAATCAAGGGTCTGATGTAAATGGATTTTCTACGGTGGCAGTTCCAATGGGTTCCAATAGGTGCAACCTGAACGCGTATCTCCCGGTCAAATATTAAAAACATAACAATCCTAGGAGAAAACGGTCTGTATTATGTTAAAAGATGGAAATACAAAGCAATACCTGGAATTGATGCACCTTCCAGGTTACAATTACTCCGAAGAGTATCCAACAAAGATGAGTAAGTGACGTTAAGTCCAACTGCTACCGGATCAATCCAAATATGGCTGTAGCCATATTAAATATCAAATTTAAACAACATATATACAGATCAGAAGCAAACACAAAAATTTCAATATAAGTAAAAATATAGAAATAACAATATACAATGATAAATTCTCAAATTGGAATCAAATAAAATACCAAAAATGTCAACAGAAAGAGTCCGTCATGTCATAACAAAAATATGTAAACATGGAGGGATTTTTCAAAAAACAAAACATTCAAAAAAGGATTCTACATCTGATGGGTAGGTACAGTTACCTAGTAAGCTTGATAGGCCATATCCATGTTGGAGGGCGGGTAGGCGTACTGCTGTAAGTCCTACTCGTTCTTCCGGTGTGGATTAGGGGATGAGAGTGAACCCAAACTTGAAGTGTCAATAAGCGCTTGTTTTTTGCATGGACGGATTTTGCGGGCCGGTGTAGAATCTTTTTTGAATGTTTTGTTTTTTGGAAAATCCCTCCATGTATATATATTGGTGTTATGATATGACTGACTCTTTATGTTAACATTTTGGTACTTTATTTGATTCCATTTTGAGATTTTATCATTGTATATTGTTATTATTTCTATATTTTGTACTTATATTGAAGTTTTTATGTTTGCTTCTGAACTGTACACATTTTGTTTAAATTTGATATTTAATATGGCTACAGCCATATTTGGATTTGATACCGTGGCAGTTAGAACTAGTAACACTTATTCTTTTGGAATCGGATACCCATCAGGGTAATTTGGACTTGGAACGTGTATCAATAGTTAGACCGCTTTCTCCTAGAATTATTGTGTTTTGATATTGGACTGGGGGATAGCGCGTTCACCCTACACCTAATGGAAACAAAGTGAACTGCTAGGGTAGAAAATTCTTCTACAATTATTATGATGCATTTCAGGATATCGCTTTGCTCGTGTATGTTTTAAGGCTTGCAGCAGTAAAGGACGCTTCTAAACATGACATCCCCACACGAATATATTACTGTGTGTGTGTAGAAGGAATGTATCATCTGTGAAGTATAAATCGGCTAAGTGCATCCGAGTTCTAGGTGGTCATTATTTTTAGGGGTTGTTTGTGTGGACTGCACTTCCAGTGTGGTTTGTCTACTCAAAATTCATTCAGTCAGCTGTTTGCACTTCTGCCACTGTCCTTGACTGTGAGTGATGACTGTGCTGTCCATGTTTCGAACTGACCTTTCTGGTTTTCTGTAATTTCCAGTGAACTCAGTCGTTGGATCTTATAAATTTCTCAAAGATACTTCTCGTACTCCCACATTGTAGATGTACACTGTTCCAATACAGAACCAAAATAAATTGTTAAATTTTATTTAAATAAGTAAGAGACCGCAAAGATTTTGTGACTGATCGAACTCACGTTTCTTCCTTGATTGTCTGTCTTCTGAATATTTGAAAACTGTGAGACTACGAACGCCAATAGATATGTGGGCATTATCACACTGATGTTGTAAACGTCCATACACCAATCTTCGTGCAACACTTCCGTCCTTTCCAAATTCATGTTTGAAAGTGAATGAAATGTATTGTGGCGAATAATGTTGACCTGAAAGACGAAACAGTGGTAAAAATTGGTCTTGAATAAAAAAGTAACATGTTACATCGATTACAGCAATTTTGGAGTCTCATGTTTCTTATCTTTCAGAATATCATATCTCAAACTGAAATCCGTTAGTTCATATGATGTTGGCTAATTTTTCAACTAGAATGATGAACTAATTGTAACGGTAAATATGTCCTCCAAAAGAAATAGTTCTGTAAGTCTTTGACATCTATACTTTCCAGATTAGTTTTACTGTTAGAACCCTATCCGAAGCTATCTAGACATGCATTCGCACCAGATCGCCGCTTGGTATGTCGTACCGCACGTCTCATTGAGTCAACTAAGAAAATGAGCTTAGTCACCAATTGAAATGCCAACTCTCATTCAAATGTACAATCGATCCTCTTCATTCCTGAATTCTGGTTTAGATTAACTACATGCACACTCAAGCTGAAATGGTTTGTGGATACAAACGTTGTTCAACATTGAATATCCGTGGTATCCTCATTGAAGGACACTACGGATGAAATCTGTTCGCATCCTACTTCAAACTAACACTGTGTACTTAACGGTAAAATCTGTCAATTATATTCTGCAGAATACTAGAACTCTCATTTCCCAAGTTTTTCCGAATGAAAGAAAACAAAGACTACTTAGAAGAATAACTCCATCTCGAATAACTCGCAAGAAACAAGTAACTGAAATAAGGGTCTATAAAGAAACAGGGTTTATCATCCAGAAGTGCATGAAAGCTTTCAGTTTCCCAATCCTTGAACCCTCCATCACAAAATTAACCACCAGCGTGCGTTCACAACAACCGTAGCCGGTATAAAATGACCTATGGTTTACGTCAATTATGTCATGACAAATGTTCGTTATCACAGCTGAACTGGAGCAGAAGTTGCTGTTCTCCGAGCAAACACAAGCAATCGAAAAATTGATTCAGTTTTCAATTTACAGATGGCAAACAAAAAATCAATCGCCACATACGGGAGAATGTACGTTCACCCCAACCTGCGTTCTCGCACATCCATCCGCTGGAATCCCACATGTCACACACACGTTTACTTAATCGCAATCACCACCTGCTTTAATGATTGTCAATAGTATCTACTTGGTCTAGAAGTGTAACAAATCACAAGCCAAACTTTAAATAATGGAAATGAAATCAATTTCAAATAGCTGATACCTTGAATTGTGCTTTGAATTCCGGCTCATCCCAACATGGAAATACGCGCCTTGCAAGAGTTTGTTCAAATTGAGTACTTGCTAAATATCTAAAATCGAAAACGATGAACATTTTGTTGATAAATAATTATATCAAACTGGGTGAGTAGCATTCGCAATATGAGCTCTCAGGCAATACAAATAGGTTTTTAATGCCATGTATTCACTCAAAAATTGTTGTACATTAGAGTAATGCCTGAACTATATTTCAGTGAAAACAATATTTTTAGCATAAACATTTTTCTCAACAGAAGAATAAATGTAGGCAACAACTTTGTAGGAATACTGGTAAAAGTTACGATATAATGACTAACGAATTTATCGCACTTCAGCACATACTTTATGAGTCCAGAAAATCATTCATTTTGGAAGTGATTCTGAACTAATACATTTCGACCTAGAACAAAGAAAGTTCTTAAACATTGATTCTTAAGTGACCACCACCCTGCAACATTGTCTATGAGTGATCCCGTTTAGTTGCCACCAACACTGATTTGCTATCCAAACTCTTAAATCTGAAAAAGCATTTCGCATTTAGCTGCATGCCTCTCATAAACATAGAAATCTAGTGTTCTAACAACAAAGCCGCCTTGAAGCAGCTGATGAGCTTTGCTACTAATTATTTACGATGAGATCTAGAAGATATCAGCTAAGGGTGCTTGATAAAATCTACCTAGATTCTATCGTTACATTTCACTTCCTAATGCATATTACTGAATTGATGAACACAGGTAAGAATAAAAAGATAGTCTTCCATTTCAATAACTTCAGCAACGTTAAATTAGTTAAAAACATTACAGAAGTGTTTTACTCTTCCAAGCACAATGATAGTCAACCAACAACGAACGCAGTTTAACACACGAGTAAAATCGAAACCTACTTATTAATTCCATTCTCCACATATCGGCTAAGAAACAAACCAGCAGAACCAAATTTAATATCAGAACGAAACTGTTCAAATGTCAGGATGTAGTGAGTGTATGGTTGTAAAGGCGTTAGTAGGCGTATTTGATAACACTCTGCATCCTTGTGGTAAGTTATGTTTTCTATCTCGACTGGGGAATTTTTTCGATCTTGATCATCGAGGGAAAACATCTGTTTGAAAAAGCAACAAAAACTTCACCATGGTCTGAAAACTTGTTTCTAAAGTAAATTTACAGTTCTGATAAATGGCATTTTAGTTTCCACTTGTGTGAAATGTCGAATTCTCGAGAGTAAGATACATAACCCTTCGATACTGAAGATTTTTATTCTGCTTTGCTAAGCATTGGAAGGTGCTTCAAAATGGTTGCTTATTAAAATGTAGTGGTTGAGGTGTTTCCCAGAGATGCTTTTTTGCATACTGACCGTTTTACCAATAATCCAGAGTTAAACCATGCGTTTCTTCGTATGATTATTTCGTTAATTCCACAAAAAATCTTACTTTCATATGTTACTGAAGCCTTGAACGACTATAGGTAAAGAGTAATGGTCCTGTTTCTAAGATTTCTCGTTCAAAAAAGTTGCCTTGAGTTAGTAATCCATGTACAAGCCAGTGATTACCACATTTATTTCGCAATTTGATACACGAAACAAAAAGTTCCACTAGGCAATGTACTGTCAAGTCATTGAAGAAGTAAAGTGATGTAACTGTGATCCGACTCAAAATATTATTATTGAAAATTGTTTAAGAGTGAATTTTATTTAGGCTTCTATCTAATCAAAATTCCACATCGAATCACAATCAGGAAGATGAAGAGTATAGTTTATGTGTGTCATTTTATTATGTCTAGACTTGAATGAACGGTTTATAATAATAATAATAATAATAATAATAATAATAATAATAATAATAATTTATTCTCAAATAACAAACATGTTACAAGAGACATGCCAATTTACAGGCAAGATCAATATGTTAAGAAGATCAAAATGTTTCTGAATCAAAACAAGTGTGCCAAAAACAGCTTACATGGATTTGATCCAGGCTTACATTCAAATTATTGTATGCATGCACGAAGAATTCGGTTGTCGATACTTGACATTTTAGTTTTATTGACACAGAACCATTGAAGAAAAATTCCTCAGTCTGGTTATCATGCAAATGCACTTGAATCCATAAATCGTAGAAATATGGAAATAATGTATGTGGCAACCGGAAATCCTCGGATAAATCATCCAAAAATTGATGACCATCGCTAATGTTGTCAATCTCAACAGAATCTGACAAACCTGAAACGGAAATTTGAAGTCGAATAGGTTATGTTCATGAGTCCTCAGTGATCAAAGAGTAAGTTAAAATATTTTGGAGTTTTTTCCGGGATTCAGAGCCGCTAATCCGCATTCGTGTCACACAGAGACGATCTCTTAGAGAAGATGTTTGCAGAAGGACTAAGTGCTTGTGAAGTATAGGAAGTGAACATTGGATAGTAGACTTGCGGTCAACGTTGTTGCAAAGTATTATTTTAAATCAAACTGTAAATGTCATAAAGTCAAAGACTATCTTAGGCTGTTTCAATGTAATCAATATAACGATGGAAATAGCAGCAGGAATATTAACAATACACTGCCATTAACGTTTGCTTATTATGCCATTCAAAATTGATATTAACATACATACCTGTGTAAAATGGAGTACTGCTCATATAACTGGGAATACTAGTCGCTGAAATGTTGTCAGCAAAAATCAATATGAGTATCAACATGATTGGGATGGCAAGTGATTTTTTCGACTGTATTAGAACTGGTCTTGTTAACGTTTCTTGGTGCACTCGGTGGTTAAATTGACAGTGATCAATGCAACCGAAATATCCATCGTAAGAATCATTCGTAACTATCATGTCAAGATAACTCTAGTGTTTAGAAAATTGGTAATCAACTGTTGTAATTTTTGAGCGATTTAGACATTGATTTTATAGACTTCTTTCAAACAGATAGTCAGTGTGATTATGGAGAAAACGTGATCTTACTGAATGAATTTAACAAGTTCAAACAATTTCACATCGAATGGTAGTGATTAAAAATCATGAAAATGTCATTAGTAAAAGGAAACGTGTTTAGTGATTTGTTGACCTCCTTACAATGTTGAACTACAGAACATTCATATACACAATGTCTAGCTGATTATTATTTGTATCAGTTTTCATTTTTGATTGAGTCTTATTGTTTATCGTTGAGCATTTGCGAATGCTCGTAATTGTATTCTGTAAAGTTATTAACGTGATATAGAATGAAGAATAAATAATCCGATTTCATGTTCAATTGTCATATCCTTTCAGGTTCTCATCCGGATATGTTAAATTGAAAATATCGAAATGAACACGAGTTGGGAATATTTTCGAAAGTGAAACTTGACTAAACGTAGATGTTCAAACCAGAAAATAGGCTAGAAAACTGTTTTTGCTTAATGTGAAAACGTAAAGCTGGTAAACATGTCTGATGACATATAAATAAACACGATCGAAATTTTATTTAACTAACTGGGTGCGAAAAAGTTGCGAAAATGTAAATAAAAAACTGATTGATCGGGATTCGCTTTATCTATGAGTACACAATATCTGCCAATACCGCTAAAAACAAAATTTATGCAGTCATGAATCTGTCAACGAATCCTTAGTCGCTCTATGAAGCGTTTTACTAACTAGCGCTAGTTCAAAACTCATTTATGCGACTAGAAACAGAATAAATTCTACTTCTTCCACTTATCTAACAATGAGGAAAGCGAACAACTCCCTCAAGGTCCCAAACAGTCAAGGAGTAGACTGGATTTCATCCATTCCCCTCAAATAAGGTGGGTCCGATGTTCACATGCTTTTACGAGGCTGTTCACTCACTCTCTCTCGCTCTGGAGACTGGTACTTACTCTGATTGCTGGAACATTGCATACATCTTATGACACTACAGATCAGTAAGCAAGACAGACATGAAAAATTATCAGCTCACATATAATACTTCAGTTATCTCTAAGACACGAGAAGAATTCCCGGTGACGAATTATGAAGTTTAAGAACAAGTTGGATATAAACCGTCAAGAAACTAGTGATGACCGGTCCGCCTGCGTGGCAAGCAAGCATTTCACCATTGAGCCACCAACGCTCGTCTAGGCAATAGTCACCAAATAGCGCCTGACGGTAAACAATCAAAAGGCAAACATGAGGGGTTGAATACGTTTATTTGTGCACACCACAAATACAACAGCAGACCACAGATATGAAACTGATATGCGAGTGCGGGAAGGCAAGCAAGCAAGTGAATGAACGAATCGGCGGATGAAGTAAAGTGAAGTGGCGAAAGCTAGTGAGCCACTTCCACTGGATAAAGCTTGACTTAGAATTTATAGTCAGACAAAATTAAGACAGACATTTAACAAGCGACATAGGCATGCACACACGTCAATAAAAGCGACGAATAATTGACTAAGTCAAAGGGCAAATGGAACGAGTCATGTGAGCTTGAAGCTGAATGAGTCACTACATTTTATTGTACAAACTGTGTTCAACTGCCTCTAGAATACTGCAAGTTTACTTTTAGTAGTGTTCGCATACAGGATAAATTAGGGCTACGAGCTGTTCACAGACGATTTACAGTCCGCGTATTTTAAACTGATTGTGCCGTCGATTATAAATGCATATGTATAAATCTTGTATTTGACCCTTTAAGGAAGAAGTTTTGGAAACTTGATATAATTTTTTGCATTAAAATACTTAATGAGCTTTACTTTACACCCAATAACAATGTTAGATCTGCAGAAACTATTAGTTATGGTTTTCGTAACTGTTCTTCGTTAGTGATTCAAACTCATTCACCTGAGAATTTCTTTCACCAGTAAATTCTCGAGAATCTGGCATAATTTGTCGCAGTTGATTCTTGAAATAAAATCGCTCTCATCTGTTATTCTCTGAATCCATGCCTGCTACTCCTAATAAAGTGACTTGACTATGCTCACAGAAGTATGTGGATTCCATTCCACAGGTGAGAGAATAGGAACGGTGAATGATTTCTCGTGTTATTAGGCAGCCTACTAGTTAACTTTATTATAACAGATTAGTATCCCACTGTGATTTCGGTGAACAATATGTTTACTGATGTTAGAGTACGTGCGAAAAACCATCTAATACAGCTTTCATAGCTTCAGTCGTGTCCGTTTATTAACTAGATGTATAAGTATGAATTTTAAAACAGTTTTGAAGTGACATTGTGATGGAAAATGGAAAAACAGTCAAAAACCAGGTAGTTTTGAGATGATAATTTATACATTGAGTGTGCATCATTCATATTCGAATTTTCATAGTTTTGATCGATGTCGCAAACTCTTTCAGATCTAGAAAATACTCAGACACTACGGCTCAATCCCGAGGCTCGAACGCACAGGCAAATGATACCCTGGTGCATCGTTCACACCATGCGTATACACTAATATTTATGGTAATTATTTCCGATTCATGATCGCATCTATCAATTAGCACAGCATGAACAGGCTAATTTGACTCATTTCCCTTACTTGACTGTCAAATTCGTAATTATTAGCAATAGTGACATGCAATACAGCACCCCAATCACAGTTTCCCTCAAGAATGTTGCAAGACAACCACTAGTATCTGTGAAATCGGTTTACAAAAGTTGTATGTGGACTATTAGCGAAATGTGCCACATGATTGTCAGACAAACTATGATGTTCATATCGAGCCCCCGGTCTCAAAGGGAACCTTTAGCTGTGTATAGCGAAATAGCTTGTGTTATATACATCGTATGGTATATTATGGTAAGAGATGCGGCTCAGCTTGACACGAATAGGATCAAACACAGATGTTGCCCTTTGTCTCATGTCGGGAGTCGTTCTCTTCTCAGAAGCGAACTTCTCATTTATCTTTCTATATGAGATCTGAGTTAGAGGTAGTATCTGTGGTCATGATTGTTGTTTACTATGGCACTTTCCTTTCCATTAGAGTGACAACGGTACAAAATGATACAATATTCCAGTTTTTTGAACTCAACGTTTGTTATCTATCAAGACAACTTGAGAAAGCGAGAAAATTTAGCGACTAGGTTCAGTTACCTCTAAAATGATTAGTGGTTTCATATAACAAATATTCGATCTTGTCTGAATTAGATTTTCTTCCCCGTTTTCGATGAGCGGCTGGATTACCGTCTAGGTTGGTAAGGTCATTGTTCTGCAGTGGTGTTTGCAGTCAACTTTGACCCACGCCACTTCATCCGTTAAGCTACAATGTTCCGTACAACCCATAGCATCTGCTAACGTTTTCTCACAAAGAAAACCAATTACGGTGAGTCTATTATTCATCTTTCTTTATTTCTTTATTGATTTGTTTCATACATCACATTGATATATTTCAACATATATTATACTCACAACAACGTTCCGCAATGGTCGATAGCTTAAGAAGACGGATAATATAATGGTGTCTGAGATGCAGGTCATTAAATTTTGACCTCTCTCCTTCCTCTCACTCCAGGTTGCCCGGTTATTTCACGTGCACGATTTACGCTAGGTACCTAGTGGACACAGGTGCCCCAGTTTCTGTCTTGTCGTCTGGTCGCAGCAGGTCTTCTGATACAATGCTTCGACTACGCGCCGATAATGCCTCTTTCATTCCTGATTACGGCACGTGTCAGCTAAAGAACAACGTGAATAATCGACGAAGGTATCTGCAAATGGTCATCCCTGTTGGTGGTTCCATAACCGTACTGGATATCGAAACCTTACTGCACCATGAATTGCTAGTCGATACACGTAGGTTGCAGTTGATCAATATCTAGGGAATATTAAATCTAAGAGTCCAGACCGTCAAACAGATGTGTACGGAATAACTGGTACTTTTTGGCATGATTATTTATTTGATAAATTCTTCGAGTTAACTTAACCGGGGAGATTTTATTCATTTGGTAAGCCATGTCATCACCTGCAGACCCCCAGTCACGGCAAACCTCGCCGACTGACACTGGACAGTTCAGTTTGACAATTTACTTGCTAAATGTTTTATTTTGTCTTTCTTACAGTCCCTGGCGCTCCTTTCTCCACTTGGTTCACGAAAAAGACGGAATTAGTCGGATCCCATGCAACTATTACAAAGCAGTAACATTAGATATTTTATGCAGCGCCTCTGAGCTTGTATACGGCACGACATTATATCTGTCTGCGGACTTTTCACACCACGGAGCAGCGAAGTTATGTAAATCAGACAATGTCCAACAACCATCTGCGTAGATGCGGACATTGCCTCCGGGGTCAACTCGGATAGTGAATCGACAGGTCGCTACCACTTGAGATTTATTAACCTCTTCAATGTTTTCATACGAGTAGATTTGGTACAATAACCTCAGCAGCAGCCTTGAAAGACCTATTCAAGTGATTTTACGTAACGGAAAGAACTTCAAGGTTGATCGACATGGCAAGCATTGGTCGTCTCAAATCAACATACGTCGATTACAGTGCCCTATTCCATAAGTCCAGATTCAATGCCAGATCTGTCCAACTCACTATCAGGATCCCTAAGTCTTCTTTGGATACCGCGTTCGGCAGACCGTAGACCACATTCCTATGTCCTTGTCCACGCTGAGGCTCGCTGCAGCAGAGTCTACTGCTGCATATTAACTCGCATTTGTTTCCATGTGTGTGATAGAAGGACTACGAGATGTACGATTTCTAAGTCGACTAAATACATCCGAGCTTTTTGCTGTATTACGTGGTCCGTCTGAGACATTGTGGTTTTCAGAACAAATGCAACCACCCGCAGAACGAGAGAGGACAAGAGTGAGTAAACTTGTATGACATCAGTCGTTATGTGAAATGGACAAATGAGCTGCCATTCATGCAGGACTTTGCAGTGTAGTCCATCGTAAGAACTACATCTGATGTTTACCATCTCCTCAGGCACTCTGGCGTTGAAGAATGGTCCACATTATTTTACTGTCCTTTCTGCCAGATGTTTCCTCAAAGTCAAAGACGTTAATGTAAAATGATGAGTTCCGATGACAGCAAAATGACATAGATTTTAGAGACTGCTAAAAATAAATGCATTCATCATCATGGTAACACCCACAAATTTTTTCAGCCAGTGCTCGACACGTGAAATCATGATTTCTGAGGACAAACATGTTTTTGGAAATCTGTGCAGGATGACATGACGCACTGAAATCGTAAACGTATGATCAGTGTGTGGCGTTATTTTAGTACAATTTGAAAGTACGTTTATAGAAGCACCGGAATGGTGTTGAATTACTTCGAGTAACATGAATAACATCTAAATACAAGAGGACAAGTTTTACGTCCAAGTTTTGCTCCTTCCCGTTATTGAAGTACAGTATGTCGATCTATTCGCAATTCACGAACCCAAATTAACAACAGAACGAAACTCTAAAGTAGGTACCAAAGTTTATTCGTAATTCACAAATAATCGACCAAAATGTCGTTCGTCAATTTAAAAATAGACGACAAATGTCATTCTTCAATTTTATAGGTTCCTAGAGCAAAAACTCCAAATGACCGAATCCAAGACAAACGGAATTCAAAATGGCCGAAAATAATAAATCAAACAAGTTCATAAGTTAAGTAAAAAAAATATACCCAAAAAACAGTCAAATTAATGATAATAATAATAATAATAATTTATTCTCAAATAACTAAGTTACAAGAGTCACGCCAGTTTACAGGCTAGATCAAATTGTCACAAATGCTTTTACAATTACTGTAAAAGTTATAGCAGTTAAATTAAGTATAAGAGACAGTTTCTGATTGCATATTTACACCATATCACTGACAGAAACAGTATTATACAGCCACATTTTCAATATTAGAGTACAAATGAGGAAGGTGCACAATAGGTTCTATTGGCGATTGGCCGAGATCAATAGTGAATTTGTTGGGAAAGGTCATATAGAACGCGCTTGATACGAGCTGTGATCCAGACAGTCATGTACATTGGGTGCATGTTCCCTAGAGTTGCCAAGGATTTCCCACCGTGAATGGGGTTCTGAAAAGGAGAAGAGAGAGAGGAAAAGGCAGCAGTGTGGCAAGTGTATATATATAACCAAAGCACTACTTAACCTGTCATGTTAAAGTAGTCAATACAGTAGTAAGTCAAGATAACATTCATACTGACCACTTAAATTAAAGTAAATTATGGGAATATAAGAATATAACGCACAGATAAAGGAGTACAGCAAAAAGAAGGGATAGTTGTGCAGTGTCAGGTGGATAGAAGAGAAGTCGAAGTAAGAAGCTGGATTTATGTACGTTGAAATGGAAATTCTAGTTAAAAGAGTAGAGTTTGTAAAAATAAATATTTGACGAATAAAATCTCGCACTGTCTAACTGTTTTTTTTTCTTTATTATTGAATGCCAACCTCTAAGTCATACTGTAAGCGCCTGAGTAAGAATGTTGCAGGTGTCTCGACAGAATAGCGACCTCAGCATAGTTTTGGAAACATGAACCACAGAAGTAGCAAGCGTATAAGAGCAACCTCAGTGTTACTGATTAGTCGTCTCATCAATCTAAAGAGCCGAAAGCAAACAAAATGTTCTGCCCCACAAACATGGGTTGTTTGAAGTTATCGCCCATACCATCAATGTTTGCTGGTCAGTAACTCCACCCTCCCTCCTTTTGTGTTGTTAGGCTCATGTTAAATGTTTAAAAGAAGCTATTGAGTTCTACTTGGTGTTCTATGTCTCGCATCCTGTTGAGAAACACTATTTCTGCAAGTTCCTTTCACAAACTCGTCTGGCTATTACAACTTATGAACTATTGGTTAGGCATCAATGCTATACAGTTAACAGTTATGGAGAAATAGTAAGAATTTTCAAACAAGATATAAGCATTTTGAATGTAGTGGGGAAGATGTACTTAACTAGCTATCAGGAGATATAAATAACATTATGGTTAAAAGTGGAACAATAGATAACACCAAGGGATCAAGGTAAGCCAATAGCGAGTAGGTGAGAACAGTATAATTGATGATAGGCAATTTGAAACTCACACAGTTGTAAGTGTTGATAAGGTTGCGCCCAGGAGAGTAGAGTGCATTCTAATCAACCAGTTTACAGTTGAACAGTGTCGAACGACCCAGTGAGTAGAGTAACCTGTCTATTTCAAATAAAAACTAAAGAGATTTATATTCAACTAGAAAAATTAGTGCTACTTGGGAGTGTAAAAATAACTAAATAAGACGCAGCACTGAGTTCATTGTGTTTAAAGTGTATGCAGAGCTATTAATATGAAAGCAGGGTGCGAGTGAGTTCACGAGCGCAGAAGAGTCAGTGCAACTGAGAGCATCATTAAGAAGTTGAACAAACTCATGTAACCCACTTGCCATGCGTATTTTTCAGGGAAGCCTATTCCATATAAGTGCATACTTAGACAGGAAGAAGTTTTCTCGAGTTTTGGATCTATACTTCTCAAGTTTGACCGTAGAAACTTTATCTCAATGGTTATGTGTACATGGGCCATGGATAAGGACTAAACTGCAGGAGGAATATGTGAGCTTGTGCAGGAGTTTAAAGTAAAGGATCAGATTGGACTTAAGCCTTCTTTTCCATAATGGATCGAGCCCGAGTTCAATACATCGGGTTGGATAGTCAATGAGTGGGCTATGATTTAGGACCTTCCGAGTAAAGTTCCTTTGTATTCCTTCAAGCTTCAACATATCAGACAGGCGTAAGTTAGAAAATAAGAAAGAGCAGTATTCAGCAACAGCTCTTACGCATGTTTTGTGCAGAATTGTTCTGGATTCTCTATGAAGGAAGTTACGAAAGATGAAACCAAGCATTCTTCTCATTCGAGAAACTTTCAGTCAGTCAGTCAGTCAGATGCAACGTAGAACTTCGTACGTAAGCACATCAGTTCATGTTGCCATACCACATCAGCACAGAGAAGTAATCGTCAATTCAAATCCAATAGTAGAAGAGGTAGTAAGGGAATTAGAAGTAATCGGAGAGGTTCGGATTAGAAGATACTATTCAAGAGGTATGATTCAGTTAGAAAGGTTTAGAGAGTCGAAACTAGAGGTGTTGAAGAAACCAGAAGATTAGCATCTGAGAGAACACAAAGAATAAATGCACCGGCGCCATTGCGAACGATTTTGAGCCATGTCATTCAAGGTCTCTAACCATCGGTAAGTATCATCTCGCGGACCCCAACCAGGTAGTCGACAATTACCGACATGGCTCAGTCCACTAGTCAATGACTTCATGGATTTCTGCCATGTTTTGGTCTGGCCGCCCCTAGCTTTCTTCCAACCTATTCCTACACTACAAAACAAGGCTCGACGAGGCAGTCGGTGGTTAGGCATACGCAACACATGTCCTAACCACCTCAACTGGTGAAGTTTCAATACTTCATCTATTGATCTGCCATTCTTACCTAGCACCCGATTCCTAATAACAGCGTTGCTCACTCGGGTGTCCCACGATATACGAGCAATGCTTCTTAAACATCTATGATCGAAAACCAATAACCGACGAGTATCTTCTACTCTCATTGGCCATGTTTCACAGCCATAAAGTAAGACGGAGCGAACCACTGCGCAGTACACTCGTCCTTTAGTCAGCAGACGGATATCTCGCCTACGCCATAAGTGACGCAGGTTGGCAAAAGCCAATCGAGCTTTCTGTATCCGTGCTGAGATTTCGTCAGTCACCAGGCCATCGGCACTGATGAGACTCCCAAGATAAGTGAAGCGGTCTACACGTTCGACTACTTCACTCCCTATCACTAGTTCAGGTGTCGATGCAACCCAGTCTTGAAGCAACATTTTGCATTTCGAGGGGGAAAACCGCATCCCGAACATGCTTGCATTGTTGCTTAGGGTAGTCAGAAGACTCTGCATTTCGTCAGCGTCTTCACCAAGTAGGACAATGTCATCGGCATATTCTAAGTCAATAAGCGAGCCACCTGGTAGAAGGTCTACTCCTGAAAATTCAGACGAGGATAATGTTATGTCTAGGAGCATGTCTATGATAAAATTAAACAAGAATGGAGAAAGTGGACAACCCTGACGGACACCACTTGAAGTAGAGAATTCCGGTGACAGTTCGCCATAAGCTCTCACTCGACCAGTGGTGTTCGAGTAAAGAGCTTGTATAAGGTTAATGTACTTCTTTGGTACACCTTTCAATGACAGACACTGCCACAGAACCTCACGATCCACTGAGTCGAATGCCGCCTTAAGATCCAGGAAAACAACTATTGTAGGACGCCTAAATGTGTGTCTATGTTCCAGGACCTGTCTGAGTGTGAAGACGTGGTCTATACAGCCACGTCCAGGTCGAAAACCAGCCTGGTTTTCTCGAGTCTGCTCTTCACGAGCTTTCGTTAAGCGTCGAAGTATTATTGAGGCCAGTATTTTAGATACTATATTAGTTAGACTTATTCCCCTGTGATTGTCACAAGAAGACTTTTGTCCTTTCTTATAGATTGGGACAATCAAGGATTGAGACCAGTCGGATGGGATTGCGTCCAGTTCCCAGATTCTACCTAAGATCTCAGTCAACCTAGCTGCTAAAACTGGACCACCATCCTTAAATATCTCAGGGGTCAGTCTATCAGGACCTGCAGCTCGTCCTCGTTTCAGATTTCCTAACGCTTTCTCAACTTCATTAAGACTGGGGGGACTTGCGTCGATTTGCCATTCAGGATGACTGGAGATCGTGGGTAACCGAAGAGTGGCTCGTGGCCAGTTGAACTGATCCCTAAAGTGTTCTGCCCATCGATCCAGTCTCCTGCATTGAGAATGGATAATAAGACCATCCTTTTCTGAAATAGTTTCACTCACAGTTGGGTTCCTAATACCAGTTTCCTTGATGAGTCTAAATAGTTGCCTACTGTTGCCTATCGCCGCTGCCTTTTCCATCGCTTTTGCTTTCGCCACCCACCACTGTTCACGGTCGTTACGTAGGCTTTTTATAAGTCTGCGCCTAAGTTGACTACGCTCTTCATCATGTTCAGAGCCAGGTGGGATGAGTTTTCGGGCATCCATCAGATCGGTGGATGCTACTGAGATCCACGGCTTCATTCTAGCCTTATGGTCAACCTTGCTAGCAGATATCACTGCTGTTTCCACAGCCTTTTTGATATCATACCAACCTGCTTCTGGATGGGAATCGCTTGCATGGTTGCTTAACTCTCTTTCTAGTTGCTCCTGAAATATTTTCTTGGTTTGATTATCATTAAGTAAAACCCTAAGAGGCTTTCTTACGGTGTCTTTCCTACGTCCAGTAAGCCTTAAGCAGATACGAGCTCGAACTAGAGCATGATCTGAATCCAAACATGTGCCCCAGAACGAGCGACAGTCTTCTATCGAACCCCTCCATCGGTGGCTGATGGCGATGTGATCTAGTTGAGTCCAACGTTGAGACGACTTCGGGGGTCGCCAGGTCAACAGATGCTTTTCCTTATGCCTAAAGTTGGTGTTCGCTAAGAATAGGCGGTTGTCTGAGCATAGTTGCAACAGACGGTCGCCATTGTCTGTTCTCTCAGTCGCTACACCATAACATCCACCTAGATGTCTTTCCTTTTCACCTAGTCTACCTACTTGAGCATTAAAGTCACCAGCCATTACTACTATATCAGAGCGCCTAGCTTTTTGGAGGAGGTCCGAAAGCTTTCTGTAAAATTCATCTTTAACCTCATCTGCACTGCAGTCAGTGGGGGCATAGGCAGATATGACGAATAGGCAACGGCGAGTGTCCCTATCCTTACGAGTCCTTACTGTCCCGTTTAGTCGGACAGCGCACAAACGACTATCTACTGGGATCCAGTCAAGGAGAGATAATTCTGCCCTAGGACTCAACGCTATGCCTACGCCAGCAAGACCCCTGGAAGCAGCATCAGGGCTACCGGATACACGAAGAGTGAATCGAGCTGCTTCTTCATTTTGACAAGGTGGAATCAGGTTAATGACTTTACTAGGATCCTGTATGCGCGTTTCCGAGACGCAGCATACATCGATGGCACGAGATTCTAAAGTCCTAGCTAATGATGCCTGTTGCCCTATTTGACACAATGTCCGTACATTAAAAGCTCCAACATGTAGTCTAGAACGGGGTTTCAAGAGACCAGGAACGACGTTTCGTGATCTCGCTTCGTTTGCATTAGCGGTGCAGTGAGAAAAGGGAGTGTGAGTAGAGTTAGTCGTAGAAATAAGAGAGACATTAGAGGGTGTAGGAAGGATTTGATTTTGACCAATTTGGTCTCGCGTGCTGTTACGGGTATGAGGGCGGTTGTCACTTCCCGGCTGCCCACACCGTGGAAGGTTGTTTCTTGAGGGACCTGAAAAGGAAGATGGATTAGTGTTGGTGCGTGACCGCAGAGCCCAAGGGACAACTGCTTGAGGCCGGTCACGCACGGCCTTTTTATGTAAGGTATTTAGAGGATTAGCTCCGTTCTTAAAGGCCCTTAGTGGGCACCCTTACCCAGGGAGACGGAAATCCGTGAGTTAGGGGAGGTGTGACATTTTTAGGGCCGACCTTTTCTAACCCTTCCTTCCTTGTGAGAAGGCAGCATCGCTGCAGATGCTGGTTGTCCGAGGGAAACACCTTACTGCTGTCACACCCCTCTGCAGTCAGCAGTACGACTTCGCCCTCAGACCTTGGGTAGCTGCTTTTAGTCTCATCGTTCTCCAATCGACCTGCCTGGCATGGTAGGACCTGCAGGAACATGTGTTCCAGCCAGTATAGCTCGGTTGGGTCATCACGATAGGCAAGCCCGACCACCACGTCAAGGTAGCAGCTTCGGTCGGGTCGAGAAACTTTATTGGAGATATGTTCGGAGAAGTTAAGGTTGTGCGAATAATGCACTCCAAGATCAGTTACGGATGTGAGTTTGGGCAATACATTCCTGTTGAGAATGAGATCTAATTTGGGAGCAGCGTCTCCGAAACACATCCAGCCACACTTCTCAGTATTAAGTTCAAGGTTCCATTGCTTACACCAGACATCTACAGTATTGAGTTCGTGCTGGATTGTGTGCAACAAGTTTCCTGAGTCAGATTTGCTAGTTTGATAAATCACTTTTAGGTCATCCGCATAGAGGTAGGTTTTACCAGTGTTGAAACAACTGCATATGCTGTTGATGTAGATTATGATATTTATATAAAGGTTTTAATCACCCAAATGTCTTCATTTCTCCCTTAACACTCTAGACCAAAAGAACCTTGGTTCTCTTCACCGACAAAAATAGGTAACAACAATCCAAGTATGTGCATCACAAGCAATCAACAACAAACATTCAATATGCCGACAATCTCGTGATCCCTAGGACTTACAACAGTACGCCTAGGGATCCGAGTAGCTACCTACAATCTACCGATTCAAGAAGACACAGTTTACTTATATCTCTCACTAGGATCCCATTTCTCGTCCTCAGTTCTACCTGTCTCACTAGTCTATCCTTACTTGGTATCACTCACTGTACTAGACCTAAGGGCCACTTGTTTTTCTTAGAGAAGTCAGAACATATCATTACTAAGTCACCCTCTCGTATGTTCCTCTCTAATTGTGTCCATTTGTATCTACGCTGCGACAACGAAACATATTGCTTAGACCAACGTGTCCAAAATACTTGCTCCAAGTAACTCGCTTGCTTCCATCTCTTAGAATACCTGTCATTAGATAGAGTGTTGGTGAATTCTGCAACATTCTCTCTCAATAGTAATAGTTTTGCTGGTGTTGTTGCATCAAGATCCTTCGAGTTGTCTGTAACGAGAACCAAAGGTCGATTTTTAATTATACTCGCCGCCTCTATCATAAAAGTTTCAAGGCGTTCATCTGTTAAAAATTGTTCCTTTACAAGAGCACCCAATACCCTAAGTACAGAGCGAATCATGCGCTCCCACACTCCACCTCAATGACTAGCAGCTGGAGGATCGAAACGCCAGTCAATTCTTTTTCTTAGTAAATCAGAGTGTATACGTTCCTGTACCCAAATTTGAATACATTTTCTTAATTCACGTTCAGCTCCCACCAAATTTGATCCATTATCATTATAATTCTCTTTTGGATAACCTCTTCTGCCGACAAATCTCGTTAGTGCCATGATAAAACTACATGCCACCTCCAGATGCACAGCTCTCAACTTTCAACAAGTGAATACACAACCATACCTCTTCTATCATGTTTAACCATAAGGGGTCCAAAATAATCTACCACAACTGATAAGAACGGATAGTCACAACTTTCTATCCGGATCGCAGGTAATGGTGCCATTAGTTGTTGAATGGGATGGGCGTTCCTCCTTTTACAATAAACACAATCCCTTATTACTCTCCTCATGACTACACCACGCCTCAGCACCAAAAATCTTTCTCGGACTGTTGCCAATACCTGTGCAGCTCCAACATGTCCCTCCAAAACATGGTAATACCGTAGAATCAAATCTGTAATAGTATGCTTCGATAGTAATATTATAGGATGCTTCCTCGGCTCGGCGACATTTCAATCTGTTTCCGAAATACTATGCTTTGGACATATCGAATCAAATCTAAACAGATCATCATCTCTGAGCATAACCACTTGTAGAGACAGATCATTTCTGCCAGAATACATTATTAATAAATATCGCTTAAATCGGATCAAGCATGCAACAGCCTTAAGTAATCTAGTCTAATCTGAATAATAATTAATAAGTAGATCAACAGTGGATTCTCCAACCATTACATGCGTGGACATTACCTTCTTTAATTCCAGGAGATGGGGTTCAGGACCTTGTATATCCTCATCAGGCCAACACTCCTTTGACTTCTTCAAAAAATGTGGTCCCTCCTTCCATACCTTGACATCATCAATGTTGAACTTGGCTCCTCTGGATGCAAAGTCTGCTCTTTTTTCCTTAGAAGGTACGAATCTCCATTTGTCCACCGTTGGAAGACTGTGGATAGTCGAAATCCGGTTTGCTATGAATGTTTTAAACTGGCTTTTCTCATTTCTAAAATGGTGTAAAACAATCATGGAATCCGTCCAAAACATAACTTCTGCAAACTTAATATCTAACTCGGACTGCGGCTGGGACCTCATACGCGTTGCTGACACTGCTGCCGTAAGTTCCAAGCGATGTATAGTTTGAATCTTTAGGGGTGTTACTCTTACCTTAGTCGTAATAAGACGAGAACTTATTTCAGTGTCATAGATGTAAGAGCGGACGTATGCCACTGACCCATATCCAGTTTCCGAGGCGTCACAGAAAATATGAAGTTCCAGGAGCGAGCGATCTGATTGTGGAAACAATACACAGCGTGGAAAACTAACGTTCTCAACCCTCTGAAATTCACTTAAAATCTCTAACCAGCGTTTGCTTTCCTCACTTGGAATCTCTTCGTCCCATCTTAGTCCCAATTTACCTTAACGTTGAAGCAACTGCTTCATAGGAAGTATGAATGGCGCTAACAATCCCAAGGGGTTGTATAATGAAGCTAAACTCGACAATATACCTCGCCTAGTGAGAGGGCATTTCGGTATGCGAACCTTAAATTCAAACGCATCAACCATAGTATTCCAAAATAATCTCCCAAAGTCAATCTCTTTTACGGCTTCTGCTCTCTCTTCTGGATGAATTGATTCGAGAACCTGTAAACAGTTACTTATCCACTTGGTAAGTCTGAACCCAACTTTTCTGAGTAGTAAACCAAGGGTTTTTGCAAGCTCGATTGCATCCTGCACATTATCAATTGAAGTTAAATAGTGGTCGACATAAAAACTCTTATCTACAATTTCCTGGATATCTTTATTCAATTCCTTTCCGAATATATCTACCGTCTTCCGAAGAGCGAAACTGGCGCAAAAAGGAGAGAACACGGATGAGCTGTCAAACAGTATTCCTTAGCCTTTCGTCCTATATCACCGTCTTCCCACCACAATAGTCGAAACGCTCCCCTATCTCGTCTCGGGATCTTTACTTGAAGAAACATCTCCTCGATGTCAGTGGTTAGTGCTACGTTGCATAATCTGAATCGTAGAAGTATACCGATTAAACTATTTACAGTATTTTGTCCTCTCAAAAGCTGATTGTAAGAGAACAACCTTGATAGACAGCTGCACAATCAAAAACCATTCTTAATTTTCCAGGCCTTTTAGGGTTGATAACAGGATGATGAGTGATATACCAACAAACAGCATCACGGTCGAATTCCTACTTACTAGCTGTTAGTTAATTTATAAGTAATTGTAGTTATGTCATAACTAACCAATCAGATTGGTTAAGCGCTCACCACATCATCTAGTCTGACCGGTCTATAAACTTTCTTTGTTGTGAATGAATTATCGATTGAAGGATGTTATTATTTTATATTATATAAATGTGACTCATTTTTTATATTCATTTTCTAAAGACACGCTATACTGTCCGGTACGTTTGCTCATCTTGCTTGATGATTGTAATTTCCTTATTTATTGTACTGATTTATTCGTTTCTTTTTGTTTAGAAACAGATAAAGTTTAAAACCAAATTGTCTTATGTTAACTATAGTTTCACTCTAAATTCTGTCAGCGGCGGTATCTGCGTTTACGTTTTTAGAACTACAATGTAGGACAAATTTAATCCTACACTAGCTTCAATGATGTAGCCCTTACTCAAATTTTTCTTCATTACAAGTTCATAGTTCTCCAAAAGACGATTATCCTTCATAAACCGCTTCCTTAAACACTCTAGTCTATGTTCAGCTAGTTCCAAATTATTTGGTAGCCTTGACTCATCATACTTCCAGGGTAGACCAACTTTGAAATGGTCACCCTCCAGTCTAAAGGAACTATTAACTATTTCTAGAGCTCTTTTATCTTCGACAGAATATCCATTACGAAACCCATCTGCATCCTCGAACTCATGATTATATGATCTTTCTATATCTCGCAAAATATCATTAGTAGAACAATGACACCAGTGAACTTGATGTAAAGACCTCGATACTCCTTTAGGACCTAAAATCATCCAACCGAGATGAGTACGCACACCAAACGGATGCCTTCTGCCTCCCAGGCGTTGTTCAAGGACCCATTGTGCATCTGGAGCATCACACCCAATCAATATTCCTACAAGATTACTTTGCAACCTCGGTAGGGTTATGTCCTTTAAGTGTTTCCACCTTCTCAGCTGGAGTTCGGTTAAAGGTTCTGCATAATCGATCGGATGTTTCGTGGTCATATAGGCCCTGTTGATCTTTATAGAACCTCGCTCATCTAATGAAAATATCTCTAAGTTTACTTCCAGACATTCACAAGCAGAAGTTCCATTCACAGTCGTCACCCTTATTGAAGTCTCCTTACTTTTGAGACCTAACGGATAAATTAACTCTTCGCATACAATAGAGGTATCTGAACCATTATCTAGAAGGGCGTATGTTTCCAGACATCCTTTGGGGCCATATAGTCTAACCGGAATGATACCCAAACAAACCCTTGAGAATTTCCAATTCTTAGCAAGGTTCACCACATGTTTGTTAGTAGCATCAATATGTAATGATGGATTATGCTGAATCTTACAATTATCAACGTCACACCTTGTGTCCGAGTTACACGACTTGGCTATGTAACCCTTCTTTAAAAACAGGTAACATAGACCACGCTTCCTCACTTCCTGTCTTCTCTCTATAACATTCATTTTTGATAACTTCATACAATCTTTCTCATTGTGATTACCAAAACAAATCTCGCAGCTAAAAGCCTTGGATGAGTTGCTTGGTTCCCGCCTAACTACATTAATGCATGATCTGTCAACTTGGCCTTTATAATTACTTTTACGGAACTTTGAGTTACAATGTACCAATCTACCAAAACGTGATCGCGCAATCCTGGCTCTTTCTTCTACAAACATCACTAATTCTTCAAAGATCGGCTCCCTACCGGTCATCATGATCCTATCAGCAGCTTCCACCAATTTATTCTGTAATTCTAGGGGTAAACGCGACACAGTTATTTCCAGATTATCCGTAGAATTCACATCAGACATATACCCCATTTCCCTCAATGTTATGCATACATTACGTAGCTTAATTGCGAAGTCAGTTAGGCCATCGGCGGATCCTTGAAAAGATTTCTGACTAAGCAATTCAGTGATAAGATTACGAGCGACAAGATGTTCTTTACCAAATAGATCATACAAAATTTGTTTAGCTCTATCGTTTTGATAGTTAACATTCTTGAGTTCCCCAGCATGTCTGATTTTACCCTTCCAAAAATAACAAACCTTCATAGATACAAACGTGTTCTGCTTGGTCATAAACTTACATTTGTAACAATCATTTTTTTTCACTCTAGTATACTTTCAAACTATGGTAAAAATTACGAGTTCGTGCTTTGTAAGTACTACAAGGTTTACTACAGAAAATGAAATTTCATAAGAAATTCTGCAATATGGTACAATAACTTTGAGGAAATTACTATTAAATGTCCATACAATTTTATTGAAGAACCAATCATCGAAACGAACAACGATTTGGCAAATACATCTTGAAAAAAATAAGTACCTACAATAATGGATGAGACATTTTCTTTTCCATTAAGTGTGAGACTGCATGAGAGCATTATCAGTCAAGAACTGTTTGCAGTAAATCATTTCTATTATAAGTGTATATTGTATCGTACATTTTTACCCATGTTCCTTTTTCAACATAGATGGTTGCTCAATAGGAATCAGTGGGGAACTAGGTACCTGTGACGTGATTGTGAGTTTAACTAGACAATCAATTATTGTTTTTAGGCGTAGTCTTTTTAAAACACTTACAATTTGTACACAATTTGTCGAAATATCTTTAATTAGTAGATATAATAACAAGCTGCAACACAGTTAAATACTTTCTTCTTGGTCAGGGATATTTCTAATAGTTGATACTGTTACGCATGCATATAAGCATGTCATTTTATTATTCTTGAATTATTACCAGTTTACCCTAGTCGGAAAGCGAGGGCAAGGATCAAGGATCCGGCTTCACGACATGCTACTCTAATCCGAGTGTCCCAACGCCATTGACTGAAAGAAGAAGACTTGATATGAAGTAGAACCTATATTCTACAAGCAGCCAGAAAGTAGGAGGTCCCAGTCCAGAAGAGAATCAGGATCCCGGACTAGGGATCCGGGTCCTGGTAATAAAACGTTACAGATAATGCGTATTTATACACTTAAGTCGATTAGGAAACAGAATCGAAGTCTGTGACATTGACAATCAAGACGACCAATAGGAAACAACATTTGAATTGACATTGACAGTCAGGATGATCAATGAGAAACAAAACTGGAGTACGTAGCATTGATATCCAGGATGACCATAAAATTGGCCAATTGGAATTGACCGAATGGAATCGATCATTAATTAGGATAATGGATGAATATCCCGAAACCCTCCTCTGAATGAAGTTAATAGCGATGCAGTCGAGGATTTATCTGTATTTCCTTTGGTTGTCTGCGTTTGCGATCCGACCACCTTCAACATAACAACTCTGAACCTTGAGGATGTTATGTTTGAGTAGATGACTCAGTCGTCTCTGTTAGAGGTGTTGGTGGAAGTTGAAAAGTTTCCAACAGCAAGTCGAGTGAAAGGCATTTTGTAATTTCACCTTTTTACTTAGCTTCCCTTGGCATTAGTTGATGATGGTGTAGTGCTTCCACATAAATTTGTGCTTGCTCATATTCAACTTGATTAGGCATTTTCAAATAACTCATTTAACCAAGCTTTTTGTATAGCAACAACTCATCTGTACTATTGGTATTTTCTATTGTCTCGTTTGTATGAGCTTGTACGACTGAGCATAGCTTACGCCCACGCGTTACTCATCCATTTTGCTTTAATATTTATCTTAAATATCGCGATGACTCAGATATTTTACTATGTGTATATATGAACACTTTAATTTTATTAATTCATTCGTCAATTAGCACATACGCCCGCTAGCGTGCCTGCCCTGTTTGCTTGTGGTATGCTGTCCTATTCTGTGGTGTGTTAAAAATAAACGAATTCAACACTTCGTATTTGTTTTCTGATTTATAACTGTCGGGCGCTATTTGTGACGATTGTCTAGACGAGCTAATTATGAAGATTTAGAAGACGTTGAAATTCGCCTCCACAATGGTGCCTGTTCCAAATATCTCGGTTCACCATGACATCATACATTACGTTCCCATGTTTCTCAGTGACTGCACCCTCTGTCCACCTATCATATCCGTGTTTGTAGTCCCACACGTACACTTTCGCACCAACTTCATAAGGAATTTGAGTAGTATTCATTCGAGTTCTTTGCTAAGCCAAACGCTTGGGTGTCTTCGCACTATGGACTGTTCATAGCTTTCGTCCCATAAGCATCTCAGTAGGGGATTTGAAGGCTGATAATGAGTCTTGTGGGGTAGTCCGGTACACAAATAGAAATTTTTCTATGATGTCGTATGTGGTCAACTATCCTCATGCTTTAAACTTGGCTTGTTTAAATAATAATAATTATTAGTATTATTTATTCTCAAATAACAGACATGTTACAAGAGACAAGCCAATTTAAAGGCAAGATAAAAATGTTAAGATTAGCAACATATTTCTTTCAAAACGGTATACAGTTACTGAAACATTTCACGAGATTCATTGGATTCCTAAAGATGGAATGTACAATGCGAATAATTGGCGCAAGTTACGAAGGTTGCGTTACGACAATCATCTTATGGACTGAGAAACGATTCATGGTAGAGATAGGTTTTCATATAACAAGGATTTATGCGGTAAATGGAGAAAGCTCTGGTTGATATTCATCAGATAATGATTTCACATGTTGGGTAGGCTAACCAAGTCTACTGCAAATATCCAGACTAATATATATGAGGATTGGAATAAGGTTTTGAAAAAAGAGAAATAAAGAAAACGGGACGACGAGCGGAACAGAAAATATTCTTGTTGAAAGCCGAAAAACGGCCTCGCACATACATTTATGGATAAAACAAAGGTATGTTTACTCAGACTTTTTTAATATCAGAAGACTAACTGTACACCTGCGCTTATGTGGGTTAATGAAGACAATTCAGTAGTGAGATAACTAATGGGAAGTTAGTGGAATGAAAAGAGGAAATTCAGAAGAACCAAGTTGTTAGTAATAATGTTGATTTACAAAGTATAATAAAGAGGCTCGGTGATATATTTTTTATTTTATTTATTCTTTTTATTTTTAACTCTGCGGCTCAAGAAATTATGAATGAGCTCTTTTTTAGTATAGTTATCCAGACCAGCTTGTAATAGGATTTCTCGGTAGGAAGTAAAAACCGGTGCAAGGTTACAGACATAAGTTGTAGACGAGGTTAACAAGGAAAAGTAACATCAATATCACTGATTTGTTACATCCTGCTATATTGTAAGGAGCCGTAAGCAAACAAAATGTTCTGACACACAGACATGGATGGAATGAGGTTATCGCCCCACCGTCATGAATGCTGGTCAGATACACCACCCTCCCTCCTTTTGTGATGTTAGGCTTTCTTACGTTTAATGGTTGATTGTGTGTCAACGAACCTTTCAACTCGTCCATTAGATTGCGTGTGATATGGTGAGGAACGGACATGGTTGATGGAGTTTTGCAGGCGAAATTCTTAGAATTCACTGGATATGAACTGCTAATCCTTGTCTGATACTATTGCTTCTGGAAGACCATGCTGATTGAAGATCCGATTAAGGAGTTTGATGATTCGAGTTGTAGAGGGTGACGAAATCGGAAGTATCTCCGGCCATCTGGAGAAAGAGTAAACCAGTATCAGTTATGTGGTACCATCAAGGGTTCCGGCGAAATCAAAGAGCACTCGTGACTAGGGTTTTTCTGACTTTGGTCAGGGTACTGAAGGTAACTCGGGAGGATTTTTCGCAGCTGTTTGACGATGTGAACATCCTCTGACGAAATCGACAATCTGCCTATCCTTGTTCAGCCAATATGCATAGCTCCGAACGATGGATTTCATTCGGTTTGTCCTTCGGTGTTCAGAGTGAAATTGACGTAGGATCTTGGAACGCAGTCGTTTTGGAATAACTATGCGACCATCGAATATGTGACAATCATCAAGGACACATAGATCACTGTGACGATTCGCTAGGTGTTTCATATCATAACTAAGCTGCTTAACTGGCCATCGGCTCTGAACATAGGTGAACGGTTCTTGAATACACTGGTCGTCTTTGGTAGCTTTCAGCGGCAACAGACGTTGCTCGAATGCCATTCGCTAATAGTGTAGAACTAGGATCCCTTTATGCTAATATTGTGGCTATGAATCAGTCATCATCAGTGGTGGAGTGGTTACTGATAGGTCTGGACAGTGCGTCAGGTAGTCCGAAAATTCAGAATGTCGATTTTGGATGTCGAAGTCATACCCCAGTAACGCCCACGCCTAACGTTAAAGACGATTAGCAGAATAGGCAGGAACGCCCTTCTCTGATCCAAATATTGATAACAATGGCTTATGGTCTGTGAGCAAGGTGAAACGGCGCTCATAAACGAGTCTTTGGAATCGACGAACAGCAAACGTAATGGCTAACGGTTCCTTCTAGATTTGGCCATAACGTTTTTCAGAAGGTATTAGTGTTCTGGAAGCATGTATCACCGCTTTCTCTAAACCGTCGGAGGAAGACATGCAAGAGTACGGCACGCAGTCCATGTGTTGAAGAGTCAGCGGAAACCAAAATGGGTAGTTTCGGATTGTAGTGAGTTAGCAATAGTTTGGAGCTTAGCATGGTTTTAAGTTTCGAAAAGGCCGACTCACATTGAGAGGACTGATTCCAAGTAGCATTCTTTTCTATCAGATGATTTAAAGGATGACCTACGTCATGCAGTGATGGAAGAAAAGCTGAATAGTAGCAAACCATCCAAAAAATTGATCGCAGTCAGGAGACATCAATGGGAGCCGGCATTTGTTGAGTTGCATGAGTAGTTCGAGGATCAGGATGACGTCCGGAAGCATTGAAGATAAACCGCAGGTATTTAACGGAACGTAAGAAGAATCTGCATTTCTCTGGACGAAGGCGAAAACCGTTATCCTGGAGGCGTTGAGTAGCTGAGTGTGTCCTGATACGCGATTCATCAGCAGTTGAGCCGACAATGAAGACATCGTCAAGTTAAGTAGCAACACCAAGAACGTCTGACAAAATAGTATCCATAATCTGCTGGAAGATCGCTGGAGCAGTTTTGATACCAAAAGGTAACCAGGTGTACTTAAAAAGTCCTCTTTGAGTGTTAATTGTCAACAACTCCCTCGATTCAAGAGCGACAGGAATTTGGAGGCAAACATTTGCTAGATCTAGCTTAGCGAAGTACGTTCCGTCATTTAAAATAGTAGATACGTCGCCTGGAATCGGCAGCGGATAGTGATGCTGTTGTAGTACCGCATTGAGTCCTGTGGAGAAGTTTGCACAGATACGTATGGAACCATACGATTCTTTTACAACCACAACTGGTGCAGCCCAAGGTGAATAAAAGTCAGGCACATGAACACCCTCACTTTGCAAGCGTTGCAGTTTACTGTCAACCAGAGGTAAAGATGCGTATGGGACTGGGCGCATTGGACAGAAAGCTGGCGTAGCTTCTGACAGCAGTCTTGAAATAGCCTCCGCTTCGGAACGAAATCCGAGGCCAGGTTGAAAGATTTCAGTGAATCGTTTTCGAAGATATGCAGCATGCTGTTGTTGCGGGATCGACCAGTAGGAATTGACCAGTAATTATCTTAGGATATTGGATGAATATCCTAACTGGTACTAAACAATTGATTGATGGTATGAGCTTCTACGATAGTTTTTTTCCAATTTTACTTTTACATCTAAACAATCAGACAATCATTACCGAACACCTGGAACCGTACCTAAAGAACAAGAATCGAGCGCGAAGAAATCAAATTGGTTTACACTAGCTCGTGAAAAAGATATTGAATATTGGATATTTGAATCATTTTGACATTATTATTAATCATTCCGCGTCAAAGTTCTACTAAAGCTGCAGTGTGATTATTCATCTTAAAGGCAGTGATTACTAGGTGAGTAACTACTGTCAAGGTAACAGTTTCTGAAAGTTAGTCTAATTCAAAAGGCTTTCTTCATATAGTATTCACAAACAATGAGAAAGAAGTTGTATAGCGGCAACGAGTGACAAACCACAGAGAAAACTATTCATATTTTAACTTTACCATTCAGAATTAAAGAATGTCTGAAAAATATTGCTTTCTTTTTGTGTTTGAAATTCGTATGTTCCAACTAGTTTATTCTTCTTTATAGAGAACAACTCAGTCATTTTGAACTGTTTGTTCAAAATGTAACGAGAACCTGGATTGTATTGTCTTGATAGTATAGCTATGGTCACGTATAAATAATTACCACACATTAGAATCGGATGAACTACTGCAACCATCAGATAGTTTAGCATAGAAGTTGACAATCAATTAGATGATTGTGAACTAAGTGTAGGTGTTAACGTCATATACATCGATCAAACAACCAGCCAATTATCCTCTCTCCAAATGATTCAATTAAGAGACATTTCGGATTTTCGATTAACTGTACAATATACGTAGCATCTACTGTGCTAATGCACGTAACGTTTCTGTAAGACACCAATTGCAATCACAAGTTGTCAGCCTTCAGGCGAAATCCCAGACGAAACAACAGACCGATGTTCGGAGATCAAATGAGTTTTCAAAATTGTCCATTATAATCGTGCATCTAAAAAATTAGGTGACAGAATGACAATTGTGTTAGAGTAAGAAAAACAATGCAATTCATCAGCCGTTGGGCTGACAATGAACACATCGTCAAGGTAGGTAGCAGCATTCAGAACTTCTGCCCGAATAGTATCCATAATTTGCTGGAAGTTTGCTTGAGCAGTTTTTATACCAGAGGGTAGCCGGGTGTACTAAAAATTCCTCGTTGATTGGTAATTGTATGATTCTGTTGTTCTTTAATAGGAGTGGTAATCCCTATAGAAATTGAGTACATTGTGGCAACTTCATAAAGTTGATAACTCTTTTTAGCATCTTTAGTAAATGGAAGTTTTTGAAATGTAGATGCTTATGTTATTTACATTTGTTAGATTTGGGAAAAAGTTTGATGCAGCGGAATATTTAGGTTTCATTTGTTTACCACTGCTAATGGATAGTCGGGTGTCGAACATATTTTTGCATGTTCTAGAATACGAATCTCACTGTACAATCTGTTCGCGTCATGCTGCTCGATTCTTAGGATGAATTATTAGACTTTAAATTTACCCACAACCCATTTTGCTTTCTGCTTTACAATGAATTTCAAGTTGTGCTAATGAGCTGGACTAATGTATTTACTGAATTCACAGTTATCTGTTGATTTATGAAGATTGTTTGACGGATTATTTTAATACGCTAATTTGTGACTCTGCCAAGTGTGTTTCTATCATGCATAAACAAGCTTGATTTGTGTGCCTTATGAAGACTTCATGTTCTAGTTAGCCGGGGCTAAGACAACCGATTAGAATAGCTTGTTGTGTCACTGCGTCATTGCTTCCGTTCGTTTACTGAGTAAGATGAACTCGCAATAG
>OX103971.1:31609932-32151831 GCA_944470395.2 Schistosoma turkestanicum | reverse complement strand
CTAGCTATTGTACTGGATACTCTACGGAGTAATTTAGTCCTGGAAGAAACAAAAATACCGTAAGACTCTGTATTTCCATTTTATAATAATAAGAGACGTTTTCTCCTAGAAATTTTGCCCTTTTGATTTGGCTGGGACCTGGATCTAGGAGTAACGTACAGGAGTGTTTCTATTGGAAGCAATTAGGACAGCCACCGTCGAAATAGATTCTACAAGCAATATTTTTCATTCTTTAATTCTGAATGGTAAAGTTAAAATATGCTTAGTTTTCTCCGTGGTTTGTCACTAGTTGCCGCTGTACAACTTCTTTCTCATTGTTTGTGAATACTATATGAAGAAAGCTTTTTGAATTAGACTAACTTTCAGAAACTGTTACCTTGACATTATTCACTTACCTAGTAATGACTGCCTTTAAGATGAATAATCACACTGCAGCTTTAGTAGAACTTTAACGCGGAATGATTAATAATCATGTCATAATGTTTGTCTGATGTAAAAGTAAAATTGGAAAAAGTCTGTCATAGAAGCTCATGCTATCGATCAATTCTTTAGTGTCGGTTAGGATATTCATCCAATATCCTCAGAGAATTACTGGTCGATTCCGCAACAACAGAATGCTGCATATCTTCGAAAACGATTCACTAAACTCTTTCAACCTGGTCTTGGATTTCGTTCCAAAGTGGAGGCTTTTTCGGGACTGCAATCTGAAGCTACGCCAGCTTTCCGTCCAAAACGCCCAGTCCCATACGCATCTTTACCTCTGGTTGACGCTGAACTGCAACGCTTGCAAAGTGAGGGTGTTCATGTGCCTGTCTCTTATTCACCATGGGCTGCACCAGTTGTGGCTGTAAAAGAATCCGATGGTTCCATACGTATCTGTGCAAACTTCTCCACAGGACTGAACGCGGTGCTACAACAGCATCACTATCAGCTGCCTACTCAAGATGACTTGTTCACTAATTTAAATGACGGAACATACCTCGCTAAGCTGGATCTAGCGAATGCATGCCTCCAAATTCCTGTCGCTCTCGAATCGGGAGAGTTGTTGACAACTAACAATCAAAGAGGAATTTTTAATTACACCTGGTTACCTTTTGGTACCAAAAATGCTCCAGCGATCCTCCAGAAGATTACGGATACTATTTTGTCAGAAGTTCTTGGTGTTGCTACTTAACTTGACGATGTTTTCATTGTCGGCTCAACTGCTGATGAATTGCATGTCAGAACACACTCAGTTAATCAACGCCTCCAGGATAATGATTTTTGCCTTCGTCCAGAGAAAGGCGAATTCTCCTTACGTTCCGTGAAATACCTGAGGTTAATGTTCAATGCTTTTGGATGTCAGCCTGATCCTCGAACTACTCATGCAATTCAACATATGACGGCTCCCACTGATGTCTCCCCACTGCGACCACTTTTGTGGATGGTTTGCTACTCTTCAGCTTTTCTTCCATCACTGCATGACGCACGTCATGCTTTAAATCATCTGCTAGAAAAGAATGCTACTTGGAATTGGTTCTGTCAATGTGAGTCAGCTTTTTCGAAACTTAAAACCATGCTAAGCTCCAAACTATTCCCAACCCTCTACGATCCGAAACTACCCACTGTTGTTGCCACTGACGCTTCAACAGATGGACTGCAGTACTCTTGCATGTATTTCCCGACGGTTTAGAGAAAGCGGTGATACATGCTTCCAGAACACTAATACCTGCTGAAAAACGTTACGGCCGAATTGAGAAGGAGCCGTTAGCCATAACGTTTGCTGTCCTTCGATTCCAAAGACTCGCTTACGGGCGCCGTTTCACCTTGCTCACAGACCATAAGCCATTGTTATCAATATTTGGATCAGGGAAGGGAGTTTCTGCCCATTCTGCCAATCGTCTTCAACGTTAGGAATTAGCGTTACTGGGGTATGACTTCGACATCCGTTATCGACATTCTGAAGTGTTTGGGCTACCTGACGCACTGTCCAGACCTATCAGTAACCACTCCACCACTAATGATGACAGAGTCATAGCCCCAATATTAGCAGAAGAGAATCTCATTGCTACACTATCAGCAAATCCCATTCGAGCAATGCCTGTTGCCGCTGAAGATGTTCAGAAAGCTACCAAAGACGACAGACGTATTCAAGAACCGATCACCTATGTTCAGAGCCGATGGCCAGTTAAGCGTCACAGTGCTCTATGTGTTGTTAACGATTGTCTGATGTTCGGTGATCAAGTAGATATTCGAACAACCCTATGTTCCAAGATCCTACGTCAATTTCACTCTGAACAGCCAAGGATAAACCGTGTGAAATCCATCGTTCGGAGCTATGCATATTGGCCGGACATGGATAGGCAGATTTTTTATTTCGTCAGAGGATGTTCACATTGTCAAACAGCTGCGAAAAATCCTCCCGCGTTACCTTCAGTACCCTGGCCAAAGTCAGAAAAGCCCTGATCACGAGTGCACATTGATTTCGCCGGAACCCTTGATGGTACCACATAACTGATACTGGTTGACTCTTTCTCCAGATGGCTGGAGATATTTCCGATTTTGTCACACTCTACAACTCGAATCATCAAACTGCCTAATCACATCTTCAATCAGCATGGTCTTGCAGAACCAATAGTATCAGACAGTGGTTAGCTGTTCACATCTAGTGAATTCCAAGAATTTTTCCTGCAAATCTCGATCAACCATGTCCGTTCTCCGCCATATCACCCGCGATCTAATGGAAAAGCTGAAACGTTTGTTGACACATTTAAAGAAGCCATGTTTAAAGCACGAGGGTAGGTGACCACATACGACATCATAGAAAAATTTCTATTTGTGTACCGGACAACCTCACAAGACTCATTATCAGCCTTCAAATCCCCTGCTGAGATGCTTATGGGACGAAAGCTACGAACAGTCCATAGTGCGAAGACACCCAAGCGATTGGCTTAGCAAAGAACTCGAACGAATACTACTCAAATTCCTTATGAAGTTGGTGCGAAAGTGTACGTGTGGGACTACAAACACGGATATGATAGGTGGACAGAGGGTGAAATCACTGAGAAACATGGGAACGTAATGTATGATGTCAGGGTGAACCGAGATATTTGGAACAGGCACCATTGTGGAGGCGAATTTCAACGTCTTCTTAATCTTCATAATTAGCTCGTCTAGACAATCGTCACAAATAGCGCCCGACAGTTATAAATCAGAAAACAAATACGAAGTGTTGAATTCGTTTATTTTTAACACACCACAGAATAGGACAGCATACCACAAGCAAACAGGGCAGGCACACTAGCAGGCGTATGTGCTAATGGACGAATGAATTAATAAAATTAAAGTGTTCATATATCCACATAGTAAAATATCTGAGTCATCGCGATATTTAAGATTATTATTAAAGCAAAATGGATGAGTAACGCGTGGGCGTAAGCTATGCTCAGTCGTACAAGCTCATACAAACGAGACAATAGAAAATACCAATAGTACATATGAGTTGTTGCTTTACAAATAGCTTGGTTAAATAAGTTATTTGAAAATGCCTCATGAAGTTGAATCTGAGCAAGCACAAATTTTTGTGGAAGCACTACACCATCATCAACTAATGCCAAGGGAAGCTAAGTAAAAAGGTGAAATTACAAAATGCCTTTCACTCGACTTGCTGTTGGAAACTTTTCAACTTCCACCAACACCTCTAACAGAGACGACTGAGTCATCTACTCAAACATAACATCCTCAAGGTTCAGAGTTGTTATGTAGAAGGTGGTCGGATCGCAAACATAGACAACCAAAGGAAATACAGATAAATCCTCGACTGCATCGCTATTATCTTCATTCAGAGGAGGGTTTCGGGATATTCATCCATTATCCTAATTAATGATCGATTCCATTCGGTCAATTCCAATTGGCCAATTTTATGGTCGTCCTGGATATCAATGCTATGTACTCCAGTGTTGTTTCTCATTGATCATGCTGACTGTCAATGTCAATTCAAATGTTGTTTCCTATTGGTCGTCTTGATTGTCAATGTCACAGACTTCGATGCTGTTTCCTAATCGACTTAAGTGTATAAATACGCATTATCTGTAACGTTTTATTACCAGGACCCGGATCCCTAGTCCGGGATCCTGATTCTCTTCTGGACTGGGACCTCCTACTTTCTGGCTGCTTGTAGAACATATTGCAGAATTTCTTATGAAATTTCATTTTCTGTAGTAAACCTTGTAGTACTTACAAAGCACGAACTCGTAATTTTTAACATAGTTTGAAAGTATATTAGAGTGAAAAAATGATTGTAACAAATGTAAGTTTATAACCAAGCAGAACACGTTTATATCTATGAAGGTTTTTTTAATTTTAGAAGGTTAAAATCAGAAATTCTGGGGAACTCAACAATGTTAACTATCAAAATGGTGAAATTTCGCTTTCAAAAAAACGTGAATACTTATTATTGACGTGAGGCTTTATTTATGCACGCCTGCTTGTTTGATTGAGAGTTGTATATTCTTGATTAGAGAGGAGTAACGGGAAAATGCGATGTCAAACGCGGAATATCTGTGAATTGTTACATATAATTTGTACTTGTCCCCTTGTATTTAGATGTTATTCATGTTACTCGAAGTAATTCTATACCATTCTGCTGCTTCTATAAACATGCTTTCAAATTGTAGAAAAATGACGCCACACACTGATCATACTATTGCGATTTCTGTGCATCCTATCATCCTGCAAAGATTTCCTATAACATGTTCGTCCTCAGAAATCATGATTTCACGTATCGAGCAATGGCTGAAGAAATTTGCGCGTGTCACCATGACGATGAACGCATTTATTTTTGGCAGTCTCTAAAATTCATGTCATTTTGCTGACATCCGAACTCATCATTTTACATTAACCTCTTTGACTTTGAGGAAACATCTGGCAGCAAGGACAGCAAAATAATGTGGAGCATCCTTCAACGCCAGTGTGCCTGAGAAGATGGTCAACATCAGAAGGAATTACGATGGACTACATTGCCAAGTCGTGTATGAAGGGCAGCTCATTTGCCCATTCCACGTAACCACTGATGTCATACAAGGTTACTAACTCTTGTTCTCTCTCATTCTGCTGGTGGTTGCATTGGTTTTGAAAACCCCACTGTCTCAGCAAAAAGCTCGGATGTATTTAGTCGACTAAGACATCGTACATGACGTAGTCCTTCTATCCCACACATGGAAACAAATGCGAGTGAATATGTCAAATGTAGCAGTAGACTCTGCTACAGCGAGCCTCAACATACAAGCAGGATAGACCATATCCAGAGACTCTCACTTCTCTCAGCTGAACTCCATCAAACACCGCATTTCTACAGTGTCTACAGATTTCTTTCGAAATCCCGTTACCTCGATCAAGTGAACGATCAGAATGCAATGTACAAACACCGCTCTTAATCATGCATCTGCATTAACTGCAGTGAACATCGAAACCACAGTGAGTAATTCATATGTGTTTTGTTTGCCAGTCCTTATTATAAATATTTTTTTTAATCAGTTCGAAACTTTGGTAAAAATTAAATTGTGAGATGATTTGTGGTTACATGAAGACCTGGAAAGTGGCTTCCAATATTTCGGAGTAAATTCAGTGAGAAAAAGTGAATTATGTAGTTTCTTTGAGATTTTTTTATCTGTTTACTGTTTTCATTGACATATCTTGAATGTCGTTTCGTAAATTGATAGGTTCAAAACCTAAAATCACCTCTTGACATTTTGGAATCACTAACCTCGTGATTATCTAATGCATTAAACAACAGCAAAACATAAACTTCAAAATTGTTGCATCACAAAATGTCGTTCGTGTCTAATTCTGAACTTTATATTTAGGTCAAAACACTCATAACGTGTATTATTTTTGCATAATCAAAAGCAGCATCAGTGAATCCAGGTAAATGAAACAATTTTTTCATAAATTATGTAACTACCCAAACTGATCTATAAATCCTCAAAGTTCTTGCGAAATTCAGGTGAAGCATACTATCCAAATAGATTTCACAGCAAAGAAGTTTACTTGAAAGAGAAAATATTTTGTGTTCATCATATTGTTTATCCTATTTTGTTCAAAGAAGCATCACAATATGGCATTTAACTAATTATGTAGTTGACTTCAATAACCGCAAGAAATACAGATATCTTCGACTGGATAAACATTGAGGTCCCTAATAGAAGTAGTGGGTTGAGACTCATGGGTGGAATCACTGACTAGACTACCTATTTCAATATTTGTTGCATGTTTGATGAGTTAAGGTATTCAACTGTTGTAGATGTTTATGGGTCACAGAGAGTTTATAGACGGCCTTATAGGATGTTGAAAGTTGCCATTTTGTTATAAGTGAATATCATTCAGAGTAGCCTCATTGTTAACGTTGAAATGTCAATTATTAATTGACATTATTAATTAATTAATTGACATTAATTATTAAGTAGATGACTAAGGGTTTCCACAGTTTCTCCAGAGATTTTCCAGCACAAACAGTCCATATATTATTCAATCCGATATGGGTTAGTACAAGTTAACTTATTACTACTCATTACTACAGTTTCCAAATTAATATTTACTTCGAAATCGTAAATACAACTTCAGCAACAAAGGTTTCACTTAAAGAAAGATTTAAATTCAAATATCATCATAAATAATCGGAAAGTGCTCGTAAGTTTTGCGAATATCGTGCCTTAGGTTCTGAAAGGAACTAGGGACACGACTGCACTGTGAAATTCGTCACATCGGCTCTTAGCTCTCTTGTCTTATTCATGAATACCTACTAATGCTCTGCTGGAAATAACTTTATACAAGATGGGCGCTAATCAGTGGCGAAAGCTCATGAGAAAAAAATCAAAGAAATAGAAAAGTTATAGCAACCATGTAGTAAGGGGTAGAATCCTATACCCTGAGCGTTGCATGTCGAGAGGCTAGTCGCGAAATCGTGCAGGTCGATGTACCTCGTTCATACCTTGTGGTTGAGAGCTTGAGACTACAAACTCATCCGAATTCAGGGGCTGCGTGATCTGCTGATCTCAATGTGAGACTGCTGTCTTATCCATCAATAGTTCAGATGACGCATGGTGATGACAGGGACGTGAGAATTTGGTATATGGTGTGTCTAATGCGGGATCCAAAGCAGACGTAGAGATCCTGATAGTGAGTTGGACAGATCTGACATTGAATCTGGACTTATGGAATAGGGAACTGTAATCGACGTATGCTGATTTGAGACGACCAATGCTTGCCATGTCAATCAACCTTTAAGTTCTTTTCGTTACGCAAAATCACTTGAAAAGGTCTTTCAAGGCTGCTTCTGAGGTTTATGTACCGAATCTACTCGTAATAAAACATGTGAACAGGTTAATAACTCTCAAGTGGTAGCGACCTGTCGATTCACTATCTGAGTTTACCCCAGAGGCTATGTTCGCATCTGCGCAGATAGTTGTCGGATATCTGATATACAAAACTTCGCTGCTCCATGGTGTGAAAAATTCGCGGACAGATATAATATCGTGCCGTATACAGGCTCAGAGGCGCTGCATAAAATATCTGACGTTACTGCTCTGTAATAGTTGTTTGGGATCTGACTAATTCCGTCTTTTTCGTGAACCGAGTGGAGAGGGAAGGGCCAGGGACTGTGGGAAAGACGAAATAATACATTTAGCAAGCATATTATCAAACGTACGCTAGGCAAAATCTGAACTGTCCAGTGCCGATCGGCGAGGTTTGCCGTGACTGGGGGTCTGCAGGTGATGATGTGGCTTACCAAACGAATATTCCCCTATAAATTCTCACTAGTTAAGTTAACTCGAAGTATTTATCAAATAAATAATCATGCCAAAAAATACCAGTTATTCCGTACACATCTGTTTGACGGTCTAGACACTTAGATATTGATTTACTGCAACCTACGTATATAGGCTAGCAATTCATGGTGCAGTAAGGTTTCGATATCCAGTACGGTTATGGAGCCATCAACATGGATGACCATCTACAGATACTGTCGTTTGCTGCCACGTACCGTAATTAGGAATGAGGGAGGCATTCTCAGTGCGTAGTCGAAGCATTATATCAGAAGACCTGCTGCGACCAGACGATACAAGAGAAACTGGGGCACCTGTGTCCACTAGGTACCTAGCATAAATCGTGCGCGTGAAATAAAAGAGCAACCTGGAGTGAGAGGAAAAAGAGAGGTCAAAATTCAATGACCTGCACCTCAAATACCATAATATTATCCGACTTCTTAAGCTATCCACCATTTCGGAACGTTGTTGTGAGTATAATATATGCTGAAATATATCAATGTTATATATGAAACAAATCAATAAAAAAATAAGGATAGATGAATAATAGACTCACCGTAATTGGTTTTCCTTTGTGAGAAAACGCTAGCAGATGCTATGGGTTGTACGGAACATCGTAGCTTACCAGATGAAGTGGCGCGGGTCAAAGTAGACTGCAAACACCACTACAGAACAATTACATTACCACCCTAGACGGCACTCCAGCCGCTAATCAAAAACGGGGAAGAAAAGCTAATTCAGACAAGATAGAATATTTGTTATATGAAACCATCAATCATTTTAGAGGTAATGATCTAGTTGCTAAATTATTCTCGCTTTCTCAAGATCTTGTCTGATAGATAACAAACGGTTGAGTTCAAGAAAACTGGAATATTGTATCATTTTGTACCGTTGTCACTCTAATGGAAAAGAAAGTGCCATAGTAAACAACAATCATGACCACAGATACTACCTCTAACTCAGATCTCATATAGAAGGATAAATGAGAAGTTCGCTTCTGAAAAGAGAACGTCTGCCGACATGAGACAAAGGGCAATATCTGTGTTTGATCCTATTCGCGTCAAGCTGAGCCGCATCTCTTACCATCATATACCATGCGATGTATATAACACAAGCTATTTTGCTATACACAGCTAAAGGTTCCCTTTGAGACCAGAGGCTCGTTATGAACATCATAGTTTGTTTGGCAATCATGTGGCACATTTCGCTAATAGTCCACATACAACTTTTGTAAACCGATTTCACAGATACTAGTGGTTGTCTTGCAACATTCTCGAGGGAAACTGTGATTGGGGTGCTGTATTGCATGTCACTATTGCTAATAATTACGAATTTGACAGTCAAGCAAGAGAAATGAGTCAAATTAGCCTGTTCATGCTGTGCTAATTGATAGACGCGATCACTATAAATATTAGTGTATATGCATGGTGTTATTTTGCCTGTGCGGTCGAGCCTCGGGATTGAGCCGTAGTGTCTGAGTATTTTCTAGATCTGAAAAAGTTTGCGACATCAATCAAAACTATGAACATTCGAATATGAATGATGCGCACTCAATGTCTAAATGATCATCTCAAAACTATCTGGTTTTGACTGTTTTTTTCCATTTTCCATCACAATGTAACTTCAATAATGTTTTAAAATTCATACTTACTCATCTAGTTAATAAACGGACCCGACTGAAGCTATGAAAGCTGTATTAGATGGTTCTTTGCACGCACTCTAACATCAGTGAACATATTGTTCACCGAAATTACAGTAGGATACTAATCTGTTATAATCAAATAACACGAGAAATCATTCACAGTTCCTATTCTCTCACCTGTGGAATGGAATCCACATACTTCTGTGAGCATATATAAGTATTCTAGATCAGTATTCTAGAAGCAGTTGAACACAGTTTGTACATTAAATGTAGTGACTCATTCAGTTTCAAGCTCACATGAATCGTTCCATTTGTCTTTTGACTTAGTCAATTATTCGTCGCGTTTATTCACTTGTGTGCATGCCTGACAGTCGCTTGTTACATGTCTGGCTTAATTTAGGTCTGACTATAAACTTCTTAGTCCGTGCTTTATCCATTCGCTCGCTCGCTTGCCTTCCGGCACCCGAATATCAGTTTCATATCTGTGGTCTGCTGTTGTAATTTGTGGTGGACAAAAAACCAATGTATTCAACCCCTCGTGGTTTGCCTTCTGATTTTTTACTGTCAGGCGCTATTTGGTGACTACTGCCTAGACGAGCTATGGTGGCTCGACGGCGAAATACTTGTTGCCACGCAGGGCGGACCGGTCATCACTAGTTTCTTGACGTTGATATCCAACCTATCTTAAACTTCATGATTCGTCACCGGGAATTCATCTCGTGTCTTAGAGATTAACTGAAGTATTATATGTGAGCTGATAATTTTTTCATGTCCAGTCTTGCTTACTGATTTGTAGTGTGATAAGATGTATGCAATGTTCCAGTAATCAGAGTAAGTACCAGTCTCCAGAATGAGAGAGAGTGAGTGAACATCTTCGGAATAGCATGTGAACATGGATGGAATGCAGTCTACTCCTTGACTGTTTGGGAACTTGAGGGAGTTGTTCGCTTTCCTCATTGTTAAGTAAGTGGAAGAAGTAGAATTTATTCAGTTTCTAGTCGCACAAATGAGTTTTGAACTAGTGCTGGTTAGTAAATGCTTCATAGAGTGACTTGACTGCATAAATTTTCTTTTTAGACGTATTGGCAGATGTTGTATACTCATAGATAAAACGAATCCCGATCAATCATTTTTTTATTTTACATTTTCGCAACTTTTTCGCCCATAGTTATTTAAATGAAATTTCGATCGTAATTATTTATATGTCATCAGATATGTTTACCAGCCTCACGTTTTTACATTAAGCAAAAACAGTTTTGCAGCCTATTTTCTGGTTTGAACATCCACGTTTAGTCAAGTTTGACTTGCGAAAATATTCTCCATTTGTATTCATTCTGATATTTTCAATTTAGGCATATCCGGATGAGGAACCTTAAAGGATATGACAAGCGAAGACTAATGACATTGCTGCTCAGAAACCTGGAGAATGTCGAGGTTTATGGCGATGATTTGGTCGTATATAGTCGTACAGAGGCAGAACATGTGAGGCACGTGGAGGCGGTCCTAAGGCGAATTGATGAGTTTGGTTTACGAATTAACAAAGACAAGTCTCAGATAGCGAAAAGAAGCGTCACGTTGCTGGGGCATAAAGTAGGCAATGGAGAAATAAAACCACTGCCGGAGAAGATTCTAACGATAAAGAATATTGCAGTTCCCAACTCAAAAAGGAAGTTAAGACAGTTCCTGGGAAGAGCGGCGTTCTACAGCAGATTCGTGAAGAACTTCAACGATATAGCAGCACCTCTATATAAAGTGCTAAGCAATGCGAAGTTTACGTGGACAGAGACCGCTCAACAAACTTTCGACCGAATCAAAGAGCTGTTAGATGACCGCCAAATGACGCTGAGACTGCCGGAACCCGAGAAGCCATTTACAGTGACCACTGATGCGAGCGATCACGGTATAGGTGCGGTCTTGAGGCAGTCTGACAGAGTGGTGGAGTATGCCAGCCGTGTCCTTACGCCGACAGAACAGAAGTATTCCACAGTAGAAAAAGAGTGTTTAGCGATTGTATGGGCGGTAGACAAATGGAGACCGTATCTACTGGGTCGGCGATTTCACATCGAGACGGATCATAAGCCCCTACAATGGTTGAAAACAGCAAAAGACCCTCGGGGGAAGTTGGCTCGATGGATGCTACGTCTGCAGGAGTATGATTTTAGCATCGGGCATGTGCCAGGGGAGGAAAATGTAATGGCAGATTATTTGTCAAGACCGGACACCGAAGCCGAACTTCCAGAGATAGCGTGTGCAGTTAACGGCCTAGAGGGAGATCCCCTAGAACTCGTCCGGCATCAGAAAGCCGACCCTAACCTTCGGGAGGTAATCAGAGTGATAAAAGAGGGAGAAGATGTTGACAAGAGTGGAACAGATAAAGAATTAACAGTGTTGCTGAGGCAGAAGGAGAGACTGAGAGTGAACGGATACGGAGCCTTGACCTGGCGGGATGATGACGAGAATTGGGTAGCAATAATCCCAAAAGATCTGCGCCAGGAGATGATTCGTGAATGTCACCAGGTAGCGCACACAGGTATTGCACGGACAACTGATTTGCTGCGACAAAGTGCGTACTGGCCAGGTATGAGAGACGATGTTGCACGATATGTATTAGCGTGCCAGCGATGTCAACTAATGAAAGGGGATCGATGCATACGACCGCCATTGCAGTCAATTCCAGTAACAGCAGTTGGTGATTTGTGGTCAGTAGATATTATGGGACCGTTCCCACAGACGACAAGTGGTAACCAGTACCTGCTGGTGATGACTGAGCATGCCACACGATGGGTAAATGCCGTGCCGATGGCGGACCAACGTGCAAGGACGGTGACGGAAGCGGTAATGCGGCACATTGTGGCTGACCATGGGATACCAAAGATAATATTAACCGATCAAGGTCCCTGTTTCGAGAGTGATGAGTTCAAGTCCCGTCTAAAGCAGTTAGGTATCAAGAGAGTACGAACAACGCCGTATCATCCACAGACGAATGGGTTAACGGAAAGGAATAACCGAACGCTAAAGGAATGGCTAGCATCTAAAGGGGGTGACTGGGAGAAAGAATTACCATTAATCTTGCTGGCACATCGTGCCTCGGCACAGGGAACAACCAGGAAGTCACCGTTCCAGCTGATGTATGGCAGACGGCCGAGACTACCAACGCATGATAAAACCTGGCCGCAACAACAGAGGTGGAATACAACAAGACTGAGAACAGAGCGGAGACAAGCAATCAGGAATGTGAGAGAGAAACAAACATCAGACATGCAGAAGTCAGAACAGGAGAGAAAGAACTGGAGACCGTTTGAAGTGGGAGACCAAGTGAAGTGTAGAGAACGGAAATGTACCACAGGAAGAGGGCCAGGGTCAGGCAAGCTGATCCCGAAGTGGGAGGGACCGTACGTAGTAACCGAGAGGCGCGGCGCAGTGTATACGATCCAGAAAGGAAACAAACAGAAACGCGTGAATGCCAGTGAACTCCAAAGGTGGTTCCAAGTGCGCCAAGAGGGCGAGCCACAAACACTGATAAAGAAGACGGCTGTACGGAGATCAGAAAGGCTGAGAGAGCGACTTGTTAAAGGGGGGACGAGTGTGGTGTGTGCTACTTATACGAACGATATAAGTAGTATAAGAATGGACGTGAAAGAAGAAGTCTTACGGTCAGAAGAGGAAAACGGAAAGCAAATAGAGCAAAAGCAAGAAAGAAATAGAGCACCGACAGGAAGTAAAGGAAGCAACAGCAGGAATGGAAGAAGGCTGGAGCGTTGGAAGTCAGGACTCAAAGATGGTGTGCAAATGGAGTGTTCAATGTAATGTTATCGTTTTTAATTGACTAAGAGTGTAAATTTGCCAAATACAATCTATTGAGCCTGCCTCAGTCTTCTCAACACTACTAAAAGTAAACTTGCAGTATTCTAGAAGCAGTTGAACACAGTTTGTACAATAAAATGTAGTGACTCATTCAGCTTCAAGCTCACATGACTCGTTTCATTTGTCCTATGACTTAGTCAATTATTCGTCGCTTTTATTGACGTGTGTGCATGCCTATGTCGCTTGTTAAATGTCTGTCTTAATTTTGTCTGACTATAAATTCTAGGTCATGCTTTATCCAGTGGAAGTAGCTCACTAGCCTTCTCCACTTCACTTTACTTCATCCGCCGATTCGTTCATTCGCTTGCTTGCTTGCCTTCCCGCACTCGCATATCAGTTTCATATCTGTGGTCTGCTGTTGTATTTGTGGTGTGCACAAATAAACGTATTCAACCCCTCATGTTTGCCTTTTGATTGTTTACCGTCAGGCGCTATTTGGTGACTATTGCCTAGACGAGCGTTGGTGGCTCAATGGTGAAATGCTTGCTTGCCACGCAGGCGGAGTGGTCATCACTAGTTTCTTGACGGTTTATATCCATCTTGTTCTTAAACTTCATAATTCGTCACCGGGAATTCTTCTCGTGTCTTAGAGATAACTGAAGTATTATATGTGAGCTGATAATTTTTCATGTCTGTCTTGCTTACTGATCTGTAGTGTCATAAGATGTATGCAATGTTCCAGCAATCAGAGTAAGTACCAGTCTCCAGAGCGAGAGAGAGTGAGTGAATAGCCTTGGAAAAGCATGTGAACATCGGACCCACCTTATTTGAAGGGAAGAGATGGAATGCAGTCTACTCCTTGACTGTTTGGGACCTTGAGGGAGTTGTTCGCTTTCCTCATTGTTAGATAAGTGGAAGAAGTAGAATTTATTCTGTTTCTAGTCGCATAAATGAGTTTTGAACTAGTGCTAGTTAGTAAAACGCTTCATAGAGCGACTAAGGATTCGTTGACAGATTCATGACTCCATAAATTTTGTTTTCAGCGGTATTGGCAGATATTGTGTGCTCATAGATAAAGCGAATCTCGATCAATCAGTTTTTTATTTACATTTTCGCAACTTTTTCGCACCCAGTTAGTTAAATAAAATTTCGATCGTGTTTATTTATATGTCATCAGACATGTTTACCAGCTTTACGTTTTCACATTAAGCAAAAACAGTTTTCTAGCCTATTTTCTGGTTTGAACATCTACGTTTAGTCAAGTTTCGCTTTCGAAAATATTCCCAACTCGTGTTCATTTCGATATTTTCAATTTAACATATCCGGATGAGAACCTGAAAGGATATGACAATTGAACATGAAATCGGATTATTTATTCTTCATTCTATATCACGTTAATAACTTTACAGAATACAATTACGAGCATTTGCAAATGCACAACGATAAACAATAAGACTCAATCAAAAATGAAAACTGATACAAAAAATAATCGGCTAGACATTGTGTATATGAATGTTCTGTAAGTCAACATTGTAAGGAGGTCAACACGTTTCCTTTTGCTAATGACATTTTCATGATTTTGAATCACTACCATTCGATGTGAAATTGTTTGAACTTGTTAAGTTCATTCAGTAAGATCATGTTTTCTTCATAATCACACTGATTTTCTGTTTGAAAGAAGTCTATAAAATCACTGTCTAAATCGTTCAAATATTACAACAGTTGATTAAGAATATTCCAAACACTGGAATCATCTTAACATGATAGTTTTGAATGATTCTCACGATGGATATTCTGTTTGTACTGATCACTGTCAATTTAACCACCGAGTTCACCAAGAAACGCTAACAAGACCAGTTCTAATACAATCAAAAAAATCACTTGCCATCCCAATCATGTTGATCCTCATTTTGATTCTTGCTGACAACATTTCAGCGACTAGTATTCCCAGTTATATGAGCAGTACTCCATTTTACACAGGTATGTATATTAATATCAATTTTGATTGGCATAATTAGCAAACGTAACTGGCAGTGTATTGATCATATTTCTACTGCTATTTGAATTGTTGTATTGATTATATTTAAACAGCCTAAGTTAGTCTTTGACTATATGACATTTAGAGTGTGATTTAAAATAATACTTTGCAACATCGTTGACTGCAAGTCTACTATCCAACGTTTACTTCCCACACTTCACAAGCACTTGGTCCTTCTGCAAACATCTTCTCTAAGAGATCGTCTCTGTGTGACACGAATGCGGATTTCCAGCAGTGAATCCCGGGAAAAACACCAAAATATTTTAATTTACTCTTCAATCAGTGAGGACTCATGAACATCACTTATTCGACTTCAAATTTTCGTTTCAGATTCGTCAGATACTGTTGAGACTGACAACATCAGTGATGGTCATCAATTGTTGGATAATTTATCCAAGGACTTCCGGTTGCCACATACATTATTTCCATATTTCTACGATTTACGGATTCAAGTGCATTTGCACGATAACCAGACTAAGGAATTTTTCTTCAATGGTTCTGTGTCAATAAAACTAAACTGTCAAGTATCGACAACCGAATTCTTCGTGCATGCATACAATAATTTGAATGTGAGCCTAGATCAAATCCATGTAAGTTGTTTGCACACTTGTGCACACTTGTTTTCAATCAGAAATAAACCGTTTATTAAAGTGAAGACATAATCAAGTGACACACATAAACTATACTCTTCATCTTCTTGTTTGCGATTCGATGTAGAATTTTGATTAGATAGAAGGCTAAATAAAATTCACTCTTAAACAATTTTCAACAATAATTACTGGCTTGTACAAGGAATACTTTCATCGGACATTAAATATCAAAAATAGGACCATAACTCTATACCTATAGACATTAAAGGTTTCAGTAACATATGAAAGTAAGATTTATTTGTGGAATTAACGAAATAATCATACGAAGAAACGCATGGTTTAACTCTGGATTATTGGTAAAACGGTCAGTATGCAAAAAAGCATCTCTGGGAAACGCCACAACCACTACATTTTAATAAGCAACCATTTTGAAGCACCTTCCAATGCTTAGCAAAGCAGAATAAAAATCTTCAGTATGGAAGGGTTATGTATCTTACTCTCGAGAATTTGACTTTTTACACAAGTGAAAACTAAAATGCCATTTATCAGAACTGAATATTCTCTTTACAACCGAGTATTTTAATGTTTTCAGACTAAGATGAAGTTTTTGTTGCTTTTTCAAACAGATGTTTTCCCTCGATGATCAAGATCAAAAAAATTCCCCTGTCGAGATAGAAAACATAACTTACCACAAGGATGCAGAGTGTTATCAAATACGCCTACTAACGCCTTTACAACCATACACTCACTACATCCTGACATTTGAACAGTTTCGTTCTGATATTAAATTTGGTTCTGCTGGTTTGTTTCTTAGCCAATATGTGGAGAATGGAACTAATAAGTAGGTTTCGATTTGACTCGTGTATTAAAGTTCGTTCGTTGTTGGTTGACTATCATTGTGCTTGGAAGAGTAAAACACTTCTGTAATGTTTTTAACTAATTTAACGTTGCTGAAGTTATTGAAATGGAAGACTATCTTTTTATTCTTACCTGTGTTCATCAATTCAGTAATATGCATTAGGAAGTGAAATGTAACGATAGAATCTGGGTAGATTTTATCAAGCACCCTTAGCTGATATCTTCTAGATCTCATCGTAAATAATTAGTAGCAAAGCTCATCAGCTGCTTCAAGGCGGCTTTGTTGTTAGAACACTAGATTTCTATGTTTATGAGAGGCATGCAGCTAAATGCGAAATGCTTTTTCAGATTTAAGAGTTTGGACAGCAAATCAGTGTTGGTGGCAACTAAACGGGATCACTCATAGACAATGTTGCAGGGTGGTGGTCACTTAAGAATGAATGTTTAAGAACTTTCTTTGTTCTAGGTCGAAATGTATTAGTTCAGAATCACTTCCACAATGAATGATATTCTCTGAACTCATGAAGTATGTGCTGAAGTGCGATAAATTCTTTAGTCATCATATTGTAACTTTTACCAGTATTCCTACAAAGTTCTTGCCTACATTTATTCTTCTGTTGAGAAAAATGTTTATGCTAAAAATATTGTTTTCACTGAAATATAGTTCAGGCATTACTCTAATGTACAACAATTTTTGAGTGAATACATGGCATTAAAAACCTATTTGTATTGCCTGAGAGCTCATATTGCGAATGCTACTCACCCAGTTTGATATAATTATTTATCAACAAAATGTTCATCGTTTTCGATTTTAGATATTTAGCAAGTACTCAATTTGAACAAACTCTTGCAAGGCGCGTATTTCCATGTTGGGATGAGCCGGAATTCAAAGCACAATTCAAGGTATCAGCTATTTGAAATTGATTTCATTTCCATTATTTAAAGTTTGGCTTGTGATTTGTTACACTTCTAGACCAAGTAGATACTATTGCCAATCATGAAGGCAGGTGATGATTGCAAAGAAACAAACATGTATGTCACATGTGGGATCACAGCTGAAGGGTGTGCGAGAACGGAGGTTGACGATTGTGTTTGCTCGGATATGGGCGAATTCTGCTCCAGTGTAGATGTGATAGCAAACATTTTTCGTAACATATTCGACGTAAACTATAGATCATTGACTACCGGCTACGGTTGCTGTGAACGCACGCTGGTGGTTAATTTTGTGATGAACGGTTCAAAGATTTGGAAAATTCAAGGTTTCATGCACTCCTGGATGAGAAACCCTTATTTAGTATATGCACGATTTCCAGTTATTTGTTTCTTGCGAGTTATTTGAGATAGAGTTATTCTTCGTAGTAGTCATTGTTTTCTTTCATTCGGAAAAACTTGGGAAATGAGAGTTCTAGTATTCTGCAGTGTTATTTTGTAGTAGGATGCGAACAGATTTCATCTGTAGTGTCTTTCAATGAAGATACCACGGATATTCAAAGTTGAATAACGCTTATGTCCACAAAACATTTCATTTTGAATGTGCATTTAGCTAAGGTAAACCAGAATTCAGGAATGAAGAGGATCAATTGTACATCTGAATGACAGTTGGCATTTCAAATGGTGGGTAAGCTAATTTTGCTAGTTGACTCAAGGAGACGTGTTGTACGACATACCAGGTGGCGATCTGGTGCAAGCGCATGTCTAGATATCTTCAGATGGGATACCTACAGTGAAACGAATCTGGAAATTATAGATGTCAAAGACTTACAGAACTATTTCTTTTGGAGGACATATTTACCATTACAATTAGTTCATCATTCTAGTTGAAAAATTAGCCACCACCATATGAACTAACCAATTCCAGAATGAGATATGATATTATAAAAGATAAGCCCCATGAGACTCCAAGTTTGTTCTAAACGATGTAACAAGACCAATATTTACCTCTGTTTCGTCTTTCAGGTCAACATTATACGCCACGATACATTTCATTCGCTTTCAAACATGAATTTGGAAAGGACGGAAGTGTTGCACGATGATTGGCGTATGGACGTTTACAACATCAGTGTGATAATGCCCACATATCTATTGGCGTTTGTAGTCTCACAATTTTCAAATATTCAGAAGACAGATAATCAAGGAAGAAACGTGAGTTCGATCAGTCACAAAATTTTGCACACTCCAACTTATTTAGTTAAAATTTAACACTTTATTTTGGTTCTGTATTGGAACAGTGTACATCTACATACTACAATGTGGGAGTATGAGAAGTATGTTTGAGAAATTTATACGATCCAACGACTGAGTTCGCTGGAAAGTACAGGAAACCAGAAAGATCATTCCGAAACACGGAAAGCAGAGTCATCATTCACAGTCAAGGACAGTGACCCAAGTGCATACAACACTTCGAAATAATTTTGAGTAGACAAACCACACCGAAAGTGCAAGACATCTAAGCAGTCCACACAAACAACTACTACAAATGATGACCGGCTAGAACTCAAATTAACCTTGGAAATGTCGACATTTCAGGAAATACACGGAATACAGCGAGCTATTCGGATGCAATCAGCCGATTTAGACTTCACAGATGATATATTCCTTCTATCACACACCTAGTAACATATGCAGGTGGGGATGTCAAATTTAGAAGCATCCTCTACTGCTTACTTACTTACTTACTTTCGCCTGTTACCCCAAATGGAGCATAGGCCGCCCACCAGTTTTCTCCAACCAACTCTGTCCTGGGCTTCCCTCTCCAGTTCTGTCCAATGTTTGTTCATTCCTCTCATATCTTTCTCTATTTCACGGCGTAATGTATTCTTTGGCCTTCCTCTTTTCCTTTTGCCTTGAGGGTTCCATGTGAGGGCTTGTCTCGTGACGCAGTTAGGTGCTTTTCGTAGAGTGTGTCCTATCCACTTCCAACGCTTCTTCCTGATTTCCTCATCCACTGGAATCTGACTTGTTCTCTCCCACAGTTCGTTGTTGCTGATGGTGTCTGGCCAACGAATACGAAGTATTTTACGTAGACAGCTGTTAATAAACACTTGTATCCTCTGGATGATGGCTTTCGTAGTTCTCCATGTTTTCGCTCCATACATTAGAACTGTCTTGACATTTGTATTGAAAATCCTTATTTTGGTGTTGATTGATATCTGTTTGGAGTTCCAGATATTTTTCAATTGTAGAAATGCAGCCCTTGCTTTGCCAATCCGTGCCCTCACATCTGCATCGGATCCACCTTGATTGTCCATGATGCTGCCCAGATATGTAAAGGTGTTAATGTCCTCCAAGGCATCTCCATCAAGAGTGATTTGATTGGTGCATGTTGTGTTGCATCGGAGAATTTTGCTCTTTCCTTTATGTATGTTGAGACCTACTGCTGCAGAGGCTGCTGCTACACTCGTCGTCTTCTCTTGCATTTGTAGTTGAGTGTGCGATAGAAGAGCCAGATCATCTGCGAAGTCCAGATCGTCCAGCTGCGTCCTAACTGTCCAGTTGATACCGTGCTTCCCTCCAGATGTTGACGTTTTCATAATCCAGTCGATGACCAGGAGAAAGAGAAAGGGTGAGAGTAAGCAACCTTGCCTCACACCGGTCTTTACTTCGAAAGAGTCGGTTAGCTGTCCTCCGTGCACGATTTTGCAGTTGAATCCATCATAAGAATTCCGTATGATGTTAACTATTTTCTCAGGCACCCCGTAGTGTCGAAGAAGAGTCCACAGTGTTTTCCTGTCCACGCTATCAAATGCTTTCTCGAAGTCGATGAAGTTGATGTAGAGTGGTGAGTTCCATTCAATTGATTGTTCCATAATGATCCGTAATGTAGCAATTTGGTCAGTACACGATCGATCCTTCCGAAATCCGGCCTGTTGATCTCGAAGTTGGGCGTCTACGAAGTCCTTCATTCTGTTTAACTATATTCTGTTGAAGACTTTGCCTGCTATTGAAAGAAGAGTGATGCCTCTGTAGTTCTCACACTTGCTGAGATCGCCTTTCTTTGGTATTTTGATCAGGTATCCTTCCTTCCAGTCTGATGGTACTTGTTCCTCATCCCAAATCTTCTTGAAGAGGATGTGAAATATTTTCGCGGTTGCTTCTACATCTGCTTTCATTGCCTCTGCTGGAATGTTGTCTGGTCCTGCTGCTTTGCCGTTCTTGATTTGTCTGATGGCCATACTGATCACCTCAATCGTAGGTGCGCCAATATTAATTGGGAGGTCCGTGGATGCTGCTTCGATGTTGGGTGTCTTCAGAGGAGCTGGTCGATTCAATAGTTCCTTAAAGTGCTCCACCCACCTATTTCGCTGTTGTTCAGTGTTGCTGATTACTTTGCCTTCCTTGTTTTTCACTGGTCGTTCTGGTTTACGATAGTTCCCGGCGAGCTTCTTTGTAGTTTCATACAATTGTCTCAAGTTTCCGTCTCTTGCAGCCTTTTCCGCCGTCGTTGCTAGATCTTCCACATATTTTCGTTTGTCAGCTCTGATGCTCTTCTTCACTTCCCTGTTTGCTTCTGTGTATGCAGCTTGTGCGGTAACTTTCTCCGCTCTTGTTCGGCTGACATTGATTGCTGCTTTCTTGTTCCTCCTTTCTTCAATTTTTGCGAGAGTATCAACAGAGATCCATTCCTTATGATGCTGCTTCTTGCGACCAAGGACCTCCTGACATGTTGAAGTGATTGCCTCCTTAATCCCTTTCTAATTGTTCTCCAATGTTGTGTCCTCTCCATTGTGTAGATCCTGAAAGGCCTGGAACCTATTGGTGAGGGCTATCCTGAATTCGTTGAGCTTTACAGTATCCCGAAGAAAGGCCGTATTAAACTTGTGCGATGTTGTCTGTCCCGTTGTCCAGTGCTTCTTTAGTTTCAGTTTCATTTTGGCGATTAGCAAATGGTGATCTGAGGCTACATCAGCTCCTCTCCTGGTTCTCACATCCTCCATAGTCCTTCTGAACGTTTTGTTGATACAGATATGATCAATCTGGTTTTGAGTATTGTGATCCGGTGAAATCCATGTAGCTTTGTGTATGCGTTTGTGCGGGAATATTGTGCCACCGATTACCAGTTTGTTGAAGGCACATAGGTTTGCAAATCTCTCACCATTTTCGTTTCTTTCTCCAAGTCCATGTCGTCCCATGATGTCTTCATATCCAGTGTTGTCCATTCCAACCTTGGCATTCAGGTCTCCCATAAGAATCGTCAAATCCTTTGGTGAACATTTCTCGACGATTGACTGCAGCCTTTCGTAGAATTGATCTTTAACGTCGTCATTGTAGTCATTGGTAGGTGCATAACATTGGATGACGTTCATTGTAATGTCCTGTTTCTTTGTTTTGAAGGATGCTTTGATGATCCTAGGTCCATGAGATTCCCATCCTATCAGTGCCTTTTGTGCATGTTTGGACAGCATCAGTGCAACTGCTTGTGTATGAGAAGAATTTTCTTCTTCATGACCAGAGTATAACAGCAGTTCCCCTGAAGCTAGTCTCAGTTGTCCTACTTGTGTCCAATGTGTTTCACTGATTCCAAGCACCTCGAGGTTGTATCTTTTCATTTCTGCCGCAACTTGAAATAGTCTTCCAGTCTCCCACAATGTACGAACGTTCCATGTACCTAAAAAAATGGTTGCTCTAGTTGTCAGAAGAGGCATCAGCCCCGTGACTTCCGAGGGAACTCGGCTTTCATCACGCGACGTCATAATTCTTCCTCCAACTCCCAGGGCAGAGTTAAAATGGTTTGAATTATTTTTTCTGGTTAGCGTTTTTTTGGCAAGTTAGTTTTTGACGGAATGGGGTCGCCAACCTCATGTCCAACAGGAGTGGGTATTTAAACATTTAATCGAGTTATCGCTACGCTGACAACATGAAATTACGGGTCAGGTCTAAACTCACCCTTTCATAACCCATATGTCACGAGAACACGTCAATGCCCGAATTATGTTTTCAATCTCTTCTTCTGTTTTCGAATTATCGTTCACCAACAGTTGCCTTTTTAAAAACGTCCATTCTCTTTGACCACCAAAATGAATAGCCATACAATAAGTGGCGAATCGTAAATTATGTGGTATGCTGTTTAATCAAACAAAAGTGAACGAAGCAATTACTGTTGGTTGATAGAAACCGATCAGATTCATAAATATGGGTTCAAGTGTCAAAAAATGGCGTAATAAATGATTCCGTTGACCAATAAAAGTCAAGGATTTTGGAGTGGAAAATGTAAGCTGTAGGTGATAAATTACAAATTACAAATTACGGATTTTTCCATGTAAATTTTGGGGGTCTAAAGTCCTCAACAGTACAAAACTGTAATTTATTGTATCAAAAAGTTTATTAATTGTATGACTCACGGATTTTCTTCTGGTTTTGACATCCACAGTCGGAAGAGTTCTCCAGTTTTGTCGACAAAAATTTGGGGTTCTGCTTTGCAGGCGAGTCTAGCCAATGTAGTGTCAAGAAGCCTGAGTTCGAATGAAAGGCGGGAGGAAGCTTACTTTATTTCAACAAACACGAATAACTGTGAGAATAGATGATCAGCTAGAAAACAAAATGGTGTCAATAGTGCTATAGACTGATTCTTGGTGTTGACAAATTGTCTTCGAAACACCAAGATGTCATGAAACAATTAAAGTCATTCGCTTTGTCCCCTGAAATAGCATTTACAGAATGCCACATAATGAAACATTTCGTGCTACCTTAACATGTAAGCTGCTGGATGCTGCATGAAAATCTGTGGTCTCAAAAGCAATAATCCCTTCCATATTCATTCACCTATCCTCCATACTCAGGAATCGTACCTGCATCTAGTTACGTGATCTACCTCTCACAATCAATGGATGTAACTTGATCTGTTTCATCAAATTATTTTCTATGCAGTTGACTAGTCAGGTATTCGAAAATACTAGAGGTTGACGGCGTTGTTGACGATGTAAAACTTCGCTAACTTATTAACGAGTACAACTTGCATTGATAACCTATCAATAAAAGTTTTTCGGTGGATTCACTCAATTTTTTCATTTATAATCGCGTAAAAGTTTCATCAATGTTCTTTAATTAGACGTCTGACGTTAAATAAAAATCCTATTTACATTAGCTCGTTGCAGTTAATCATCAGTAAATTCAAATAAATATGAGAACTTGCACCGGTTTAATTTGTTAGTTAGAAACATTTACCGACATTGTAGGACATAAAAACATTTTCTTCTGACGAATGTTTAAGTTTATTATTTTCAAGGTTGGATCATCATTAATGTAAGCAGAAATCTATTCATCGATAAGAAAATTTCCTTAACAACCAGTAGTAATGATTCATTTTTCCTAGTTTCCTTTGAATGACATAGATAGTAAGAATGTGTTAAATAATTCTCACAAAGAATGATATGTCACAGTGCAGACATTATATGTAGAAATATTATCACTCACATGTTTTCAAGGTTTTGACTTTCGTTAACAGATGACCAGCTTACTGATTGAATATGACTGTCAAGAAGAGTCCGTAAGTATGCCTGGAAAACTCCGTAATTCTCATTTAGAACAAGCATACTGTTAATGTAAAGTAATGCTCGGCTTGCTGTTTTCCATACGATGAACTGATCTTCGTGTTTCAAATACTTTGTTGCATTCAGGAAATAGATATATGGTACAGTGCCACGACTGATTAAAAGAACAAGTTAAATAAACTGAGAGAAGCGAGATGATTATTTATATTCTGATTGTGTATCATTCATATTTGCATGTTCATAGTTTAGTCGATGACTCAACGTTTTTCAGGAGAACTACACATGTAACTGACATGCTGGTGGATCAATCATTTCATGATCGATTGATGATCGCGTCTATCAATAAGCACATCATGAACAGGCTAATTTGATCCATTTCGCTTACTTGACTGTCGAATTCGTTATTATTAGAAATAGTGACATGCAATACAGCACCCCAATCACGGTTGCCCTCGAGAATGATGCAAGACAACCACTTGTAACTGTATCTGTTCACTATAACACTCTTCTATCCATTAGAGTGACAACGGTACAAAATGATGCAATATTCCAGTTTTATTGAACTCAACGTTTGTTGTCTATCAAGACAACTTGAGAAAGCGAGAAAACTTAGCAACTAGGTTCAGTTACCTCTAAAATGATTAGTGGTTTCATTTAACAAATGACGCTCACATACAAGATAGCGAAAGTTAATCTTAGATGTTAAATTTCACAACCTTGAGGTATGTAAACTTTCTGCAGACAGAGTAACTAAATCCTGATTACTTTCTCATCACAGTTATTAAAGTTACAGTCAATGCAAAACAAGTGTTTGGGAGAAGTACAATATTTGTATCTGTTATGTGAAAGACGAAGAAGAAAAATTTACTGTCACTTGAATTTTCAGAAATTGAAATAAGTGGCATTTGGTTTATTTATAATAAGCTTATGCTGGTTTACATTTTGCGGAATTTTACATGAGAACCGATTGTATATCGTAAGTGCATCTGATTGCTTAAATTGAGATCATAAAAATTACGCCAGTTACATTCACAAGACATGCGACCTGAAACACGGGACAATTTTACTTCGAATGTTTTGTGTCGTCAAATGATTTCATGATTTGTAAGTTGATATTTTAGAGAGAATGAAATCGACTTCTCGGAACGTCGCACTTACTTTGCAAGGCTGAATAGATCATTCATGATTTGCCAGCGTAAGTAATCTGGAATAGCCTAAAAATAATAAATAAGTAGCAAATGAAATTTCAAACAGGTTACAACCCGATTGGATGAACTTAGTCAAAAGCTGAAAGTAGAGATTCACAAAGTAGAAAATTGTGATATTGAAATGTTGTTTGAAGTAACTTCCTCTCACTGACCTACGGTACATACCAAAGCATATTTGTAGGGAAGTCATGAATCTTTATCGCAGTTCATTGCAAACCAATGCCGGAAGTGGTATCAGAAGGAGCAACTATGTGACAATCATATGTGATTTGATGTTACTGGTTATTTTGTAATAGTTTGTGTAAAAGCTGTTGACATTACCTCTGTACAGCTTGCACGTAAGTTTGTGCATCTTACCCTACTGTATATTTGAATTCAGTCAAGGATATACGTAACCGTTGTAACCCACATCATCCGACTCACACCGTACAGTGTCATCCACACACTAGACTTTGTAAAGCAAACATGAATTGGCAATACATACTTCTTCTGCATTGATTTGAATAATAAAAATATCATATACAAAATATTTAAAAGAAATAATAGTTTCCAATTTACAGAAACAGAAATAGTTTAAACATACACTGGAGTTCTCTTGCAGTTGATCTATCAATCGTAACCAGTTGTTGTCAGCATAGTGAACTCGATAAAATCCTGCTTGTTTAACATTCACCAAGTACCAGTCATCCGAATCAATGTTCATCGTTTGAATCATTGTACCTTACAGAACAGAGGAATTATCATGTAATCAACTTATATTATTATATTTATAAATCGAGCTAGACATTTTACAGCTTAATAAGAGAATAGTGAATAGGAGATTATTTTCTGATTCATCTATTTAGAATTTAATCAGTGGTAAAATGTTTTATCTCATGTGATATTTAAAATAAACTGGTAAAATTTAGCGAGTCACTCGTTGCGAAAGTCCACTGTTGTTTTACTAGTGAAGAGGGCTTGTCAACCTGATTGTTTAACTTTTTAGTATCATACGAAATATGCACGTGCATTTTAAGTGCATTATTATTAAGCGATCATAACGAACATGAAAAACAGTATTTCTTACTGTTTACCATCCACAAAACTTCAACGTCTGTCCAGTTCACCGTTTTCGCTGACCCGTAAGTTATTGGTATTATCCAGGTGTATCTAAATGAAACGAGACGAATAATGGCCATTAAGAAGAAAAGTTCGGAAATATATGTTTAAAAACAGGGATTTGAGTAAAGAACAATAACCAAACTTGTTGATGAACCCTGGTCAAACCATCTTCTTACTCACATGAAGTGCAACAATTCAACCGATGTCAATAGAAACATGACAGTGAAGTATCACTTCTTTGTTTAGAATAAGCTTGATCAAGTAGTCTATCGTGTCACCGAATCACTGATCTTCATTTCATTTACCAATTAAGGTGCACTCGTAATGGTTCAAGCAAATCAGCTTCACATAAATCTGTTATGATTGGAGAACGGAAATGGTTTCAAGTGACTAATTCATAATGACCACAACATTGCACAGTCCTTTTGCTGATAATTTCTGGAAATAAATGATACCTGAATTCAAATACTGTTTACTCACTCTTCATATGCTGGAGAAGCATCGACATCATGAAGTTGAAGATAACGTGACTGTTCGAAATGGAATACATTAGACTGATTTCGCTGAACAACTACGAGTGGATAATTCATTTGCTTGGTCCAAGAATCCATAATGAAATCGATGTCGGGATGGTTATTTTCGGATTTCCATTCCTAATTTTGAGAAGAAAACAATATTTTGATAAGCCACTGTCATTATAGTTTTTAGGAAGTAATTTTGTGATATCTTGAATATCATTGTGTTTCTAATAAATGAAGCATGTTTTCAAGATAGAGCTTTAAGTAAAATTCAGAGAAATTCACTTTTACTTCAGAATATGCATTATAATTTGACTAATGATGAACGTAAACTGTGGGTGAATAATTTGACTCAACGCTCCAGAGAATGGAGACGTACACTAAATGATCATTACTGTTTTATCACTATATTTAGTATATAGGTGAATTCCATATAATGGGCCACCATGGAATCTAGTGTCTTCTCATGATAGCCTCAAAGAATAGATGGCAACAGTGCAGAAGAGCACGAAGGACATGTAAATTGTTAAAAATATAGAATGTCTCACATAACAGCATAAATACACTATCGCTTCATAATATATTTCTAAGAGATACTTCTGTTCAATATAAAAGTAATGTACTTCGGTCAGTAGGAATCAGGCAAGCCATTGTATACATACAGAAATTCAACCAAAGGTTTAAAAAGAGGAGTGTTCAACAAATACTTACTTCGGATAATGCCTTCCATAAGTCCTTTTCATCTGTGTTCTTATATTGGTTTTCAAATAAGTATTTCTTGAATAAATGCAGAAAAAGTTATTTTCAAAAGTATTTCCAGAGAAGTATTAGCAAGTGGTCATGGATAAGACAAGAAAGCTAAGGAGCTATATGATGGATTTCACAGTGAAGCTTTTTATCTCCACCTTTAAGAATAAAAAGCATAATATGCACAAGCTTTACGCTGAGGTGAGATTAAGTAAATCTCAAGAATAATTGAACGTAATTGCGTGAAAACCGTAAATTACGTATTGTTTGTGTTCTTGACTTGTTCTTGATTTTTCTTCTCTTCCGATACTATCCCTATCATCCTACTTTCAGACAATTAAGATCACAAAATTAAGCAAAACTACATAATTTCAGCTAATTTACAACGAAATTGTATGATGTATAAGATTGACTTAGATGTTGTTAATATATCTTAACAGTTGATCAACTGACATTCGATTTTGAAAGCACTCTCCGTTTGCGTATGATGATATATGAGCTTAAACATTTCATTATGTGAAACACTTGTTGATAAAGTTATATATGAGAGTTTAGAATAGATAATCCCTTGGAAACTATACTTTTCAAAAACTGATAATTTGTCTTGCGATATATCGTTCTGAGGCATAACTAACCAAATGATCTGATGACAGTTTTTGCTAGAATATCTCCGAACAACTGACTGAACACTTAGTCGACTACACACCAAAAGGTGCCTGTCCACGTTTTAAGTATGATCACTCAATGACGTTCAATAACAACAAGAAAACAACTGTCAACATACTTTCAGGCCGTCTTTAAGCACTCTGTGTCCCATGAACATCTCCATCATTTGAATCAAGGAGGCACCCTGTGAATTATTCAATAAAATATAGAAAATCAAAACACATCACACATGCATCAAGTGTGGAAACAAGTAGTTTAGTCAATGATTTGACCAATGAACCTCAAGGTTAACCTAGTCGAAGATTCAAAATAAATGGTCGAACTTCGTATGGTTGTTGAAGTCGAACACATAATTAGGAAAATGCCATATTGTGATGCCTCTTCGAACAAAATAGTTTTAAAAAGCTGAATTCCATTGCAGTAAAATATAAGTGAATACTATGGCTCGGTGGATTTTCGAATGCGAAACTTTCAGTTTGACAGATGCCAATGAAATCCACTGTTTCACCCCACCTTCTCGTTTACCTTACGGGCAGATATCACTGTTATTCTGGACATAATTCCACGCTAGCTGGAGTTGGTCATCACTTACGTATCTGCCTAACTGTTTTTGTAGTTGATGGTGTGTTAGGATATCCATTCAATGTTCTGAGAGAATTATTTGTAAGTATTCTCCCATTTGTCAATGCCTATTGGTTAATTCCTGTTGGTCGTCCTAACTATTAATGTCACAGACTTCAATGTTGTTCCCCATTCGACCTAACTGTATAAATATGGGTTATCTGAAGTGTTTTCGGATCCGGATCCTTAGCTCGGGATCCTTATCCTCTTCTGCACTCGAACCTCGTATTTCCTGGATGCTTGAAGAATACACGTTCTACTTCATATGAAGTCTTCTTCTATACTCAATGGGGGTTTGGGACGTTCCGATTATAGTAGCGTGTCCTGTCTCCAGATGATTGATGCTCGCTCTCGTTTACCGGCCTATGTTAACTCGTACTAGTTCAAGCATACAACTTGACGTGTTGATGCTTCAGTCGTAACATGATGAAATATAGTCATAGTTATGCTATCATCATGTAGAACTGTAAGAGGTTTGCTTACAGTATCGTTCCTACGTTCAGTAAGACGCAAGCAAATTCGCCCTCCTACTAGAGCATAATCTGAATCTAAACATGTGTTTCAGAATGAGCGGCAGACTTCTGTCGAACTACTCTCTCACTGACTGATAGCGATGTGGTTTTGTTGAGTACAGGGTTGAGACGCCTTTAAATCGACTCACTAAGAAGTGTTTTTCCTTAATCTACCAGTTTGACTCTGTTATCTGTTTCACCTATCCTAAAAATTTACTTCACTTTGGTGAGCAGAGTTATCAACAAAAATAAACGGTGCGATAGTTTAGTGATCTATGTATTTGTTTAAGGAACACTTGGAAAAATTTCAAACACACGTTAATCGAGACAGCAGACTTCTGTTTACTGACTTGACTACTGTATGGAAATGATAATATTTCATTCACAAAATTTATCCTCAAACCTACCTTATCGTAAATAATCACTTCATCCAGGAATTCATTTTCATTTATATCATAATAAATAACTGGGCGTGATTTCGAAGAAGCGTCAATACCAAGTGCACCATACAGTTCGAACACCAACCGTAGTTTATCCTGATCACAAAAAAGTGAATTTATTTTATGCATGACATTATGTTAACTGATTTGAACAAAATTATCTACATTATAGAAAAAGAGTATATTCAATTGATTCTATCATCTTTGAACATTTAATTAAAGGTCACTGATTATCTTGACAAATGTGAACTCTTCAAATGGTATACCAAAACATTTTACATTTCGCCTTTTATCAAAACCTGTATTAAAACAAGACCAATAACGTCTGATCGAAATCAAGTTTGCATTTTCATTACTTAAATTCAGTTCTTAAATACATTACATTTAACGAAGTGTTATAAATTGTATAACATACTAATTAAGTGCTGTCAACTAGTTTAAGGAATTCGGTTTTCACATTCTTGCTTACACACAACATGGCTACATTGCATGAAAAACAATTTCCAAGTGTCTTACGTAGTGACATTCAGTATAGGAGACATGAAACACTGAACTGATGAAATCCCCAAAGTAATCATGTAACTCACTATATTCCAGTCAGGATGTATTGAATTTACTCCGATATATTCGAAGAAAGTTGCAAAGCCTTCATTCAACCACAAATTATCCCACCATTTCATGGTTACTAAATTTCCGAACCACTGAAAAAAATGTTAAGAATGCAGATTGGTTAACGTGATAAACATGGAACACTCAGTGTAGTAACGATATTTTCAGCAGTTAATACAATTACTTGGTTGCTGATTGTACGGTGTAATGAGACCATTGATTCGGTCACCACAACGCAGTTTCAGAGGAATTCCTAATGAAATTTAGAAAGTGGATGGCTGATGGTTATCAGCTCGGTCAAGTGAGAGGCGATTGCTTGCAAGTATTATTTTCCAAGTGGTGCCAATCTATGATCGAAACCACTTTCAAATGAGACAATTATAAATGAAACTCATTATTTCGTTTTTCGAGAATAAAAAGTTTACCTGATGAGCAAGTTCATGTGAAACGGTCAAAGCCACATCAATTTTGGATCCTAATGAATCAACTTTCGGACTCCATAACATTGAAGGTTCACTGAAAGTTATCAGACCCCAGTTTTCCATTGCCACTTCGGAGGTGTTGGGAACTGCAATCATATCTACAAATGTCACGGAGAAAATATTTAAAATGAAAATAATCCTCACACTATTTCACATTGCTGCCATAAGTGCCTGATTACCGGAATTATCAAACATGTGCATTTTTTGGATATTTCTAACTGGTCAAATAGTTGAACATTCTCATTAAGAATAAATCAACCTTTTTTAAAAACATAGATATTGCAATTAATATAACATCAGATTTAGTTAGGCATCTATATTTTCCAGGTGTTGAGATCCTACTGTCTAAGTGGATAATTTAAATTGTATAGTATCAAGTTGATCACTTGGTTAAACGAATGCACAAATAATAAGTTACTTACCCATTTTCGGAAGTGAATAAGGGATTCCAAAATAATCTTCGAAATACTCCAATACTTTTATTCCAATATCAAGTGCATATTCAGCTGACTCAATTTTATCTGGTCTTGCCCAAACAGTAAACTAAATGAAAGAATTATACTATCTAGAAAAGTGTCACTTGTATAAACAACTGAAATGCACTTTTAAACAGTGTAACTTACACAGCGCGCAAGAAATCCCAATCAAACTCACTGGTTATTCAAATACTTTAATTTGATTGAGAAATGTAACAACAAATGACATTACAACAACGTATAGCACCGTCAAATAATAATATTCTTTCTAATCAAGTGTTGTCCGGTAGTTTCATTAATTTAGATGGATTTATGAGCGAGCAATATATTTCAGATAAAACTTCAGTCTATCCGGAATCTAAACTTATTTCGTGACTGCATAACGCTTGTCACCTCTCGTGGAACAAAGGTTATTGACTAGGTTTCTTGGATCAGCAATTGCTTTAGAATGTTTAACATATTGTACATAGTGCAATTTTATTCCTCTGATTTCCACCGCCTAATCTAAGTTGATTGTGTCATTTGGTCATCTTCTGTTCCGTTCGCCTTGTGAATTACAAGCTAGGACTTGCTTCGTAGCACAGTCGTGTAATTTCAGTAATGTGTGTCCTATCTACTTCCAACGGCTTTTCCTAACTTCCCTTACACATGGAAGCTGGTTCTTTCTCTGCCACAGTAATTTCTTGCTAATGGATGCTGGGCAACATTTTCAAAGTGTCATTTGTCAACAACGCGTCGTAAATGTGTGTGCATTTTTGATGTTAGGGGTAGTAGTAATTCTACGAATTTCAACAAAACATTGTTTTCAAACTATAATTACACAAGTGCTTTGTTTCTCAATTGTTTCCCATAGATACTATTAATGAATGTAGACTTGCGCACATGTTACAGATCGTCACCATCATCTGTTAGTAGGAGGATGAAAACTATAATGCATTTCAGGATATCGTTTTGCTCGTGTATATTTTAAGGCTTGCAGCAGTAAAGGATGCTTCTAAATTTGACATCCCCACCCGCATATGTTACTAGGTGTGTGATAGAAGGCATATACCATCTGTGAAGTCTAAATCGGCTAATCGCATCCGAATTGCTCGCTGTATTCCGTGTATCTCCCGAAATGTCGACATTTCCAAGGTTAATTTGAGTTCTAGCTGGTCATCATTTGTAGGGGTTGTTTGTGTGGACTGCTTAGATGTCTTGCACTTTCGGTGCGGTTTGTCTACTCAAATTTCTTTCAGTTTGCTGTGTGTACTTGTGCCGCTGTCTTCGACTGTGATTGACGACGCTGCTTTCCGTGTTTCGAACTGACCTTTCTGGTTTTCTGTACTTTCCAGCGAACTCAGTCGTTGAATCGTATAAATTTCTCAAACATGCTTCTCATGCTTCCACATTGTAGTATGCAGATGTACACTGTTCCAATACAGAACCAAGATAATGTGTTAAATTTTAACTAAATAAGTTGGAGTGTGCAAAATTTTGTGACTGATCGAACTCACGTTTCTTCCTTGATTGTCTGTCTTCTGAATATTTGAAAATTGTGAGACAACGAACGCCAATAGATATGTGGGCATTATCACACTGATGTTGTAAACGTCCATACGCCAATCATCGTGCAACACTTCCGTCCTTTCCAAATTCATGTTTGAAAGCGAATGAAATGTATCGTGGCGTATAATGTTGACCTGAAAGACGAAACAGTGGTAAATATTGGTCTTGAATATAAAAAGTAACATGTTACATCGATTAGAGCAATTTTGCAGTCTCATAGGGCTTTTCTTTTATAATATCATATCTCATTCTGAAACTGGTTAGTTCAAATGATGGTGACTAATTTTTCAACTAGAATGATGAACTAATTGTAACGGTAAATATGTCCTTCAAAAGATATAGTTCTGTAAGTATTTGACATCTATACTTCCCAGATTCGTTTCACTGTAGGTATCCTATCTGAAGCTATCTAGACATGCGTTTACACCAGATCGTCGCCTGGTATATCGTACAACACGTCTCCTTGAGTCAACTAGCAAAATTAGTTTAGTCACCAATCGAAATGCCAACTCTCATGCAAATGTAACATCGATCCTCTTCATTCCTGAATTCTGTTTTAGATTAGCTATATGCACACTCAAAATGAAATGTTTCGTGGACATAAGCGTTGTCCAACTTTAAATATCCGTGATATCTTTATTGAAAGACACAACATGATCGAGTATATTTATTGAGATACTCAGTTTTTCCGGGCTCAGTGTATATATGTGTAAAATTCACGATATGCTGTCATATTATTTTAGTTTTCCTCTCTCATATTTATGTACATTTTCTTTTTATTTAGTAAGTACGCACACTACACTTCCTATGATAAAGATACTTGCATCACCATCCACATCGTTGAACTGCAGCATGGTGCAACTGAATATTACTGAGTAATAAAGACCTCATCTGCAAAAGAAATTTCGATCAAGGCCTTCATGGAAAATTTGATTGTCCAAACTGCCCTGACAGATGACAGCTGTTCGCATCCTAGTTCAAACTAACACTGTGTACTTAACGGTAAAATCTGTCAATTATATTCTGCAGAATACCAGAACTCTAGATCCCCAAGTTTTTCCGTATGAAAGAAAACAAAGACTACTTCGAAGAATAACTCCATCTCGAATAACTCGCAAGAAACAAGTAACTGAAATAAGGGTCTATAAAGAAACAGGGTTTATCATCCAGAAGTGCATGAAAGCTTTCAGTTTCCCAATCCTTGAACCCTCCATCACAAAATTACCCACCAGCATGCGTTCACAGAAACCGTAGCCGGTATACAATGACCTATGGTTTACGTCGATTATGTCATGACAAATGTTCGTTATCACATCTGAACTGGAGCAGAAGTTGCTGTTTTCTGAGCAAACACAAGCAATCGAAAAATTGATTCAGTTTTCAATTTACAGATGGCAAACGAAAAATCAATCGCCACATACGGGAGAATGTACGTTCACCTCAACCTGCGTTCTCGCACATCCATCCGCTGGAATCCCACATGTCACACACACGTTTATTTAATCGCAACCACTACCTGCTTTAATGATTGTCAATAGTATCTACTTGGTCTAGAAGTGTAACAAATCACAAGCCAAACTTTAAATAATGGAAACGAAATCAATTTCAAATAGCTGATACCTTGAATTGTGCTTTGAATTCCGGTTCATCCCAACAAGGAAATACGCGCCTCGCAAGCGTTTCTTCAAATTGAGTACTCGCTAAATATCTAAAATCGAAAACGATGAACATTTTGTTGATAAATAATTATATCAAACTGGGTGAGTAGCATTCGCAATATGAGCTCTCAGGCAATACAAATAGGTTTTTAATGCCATGTATTCACTCAAAAATTGTTGTACATTAGAGTAATGCCTGAACTATATTTCAGTGAAAACAATATTTTTAGCATAAACATTTTTCTCAACAGAAGAATAAATGTAGGCAAGAACTTTGTAGGAATACTGGTAAAGGTTACGATATGATGACTAAAGAATTTATCGCATTTCAACACACACTTTATGAGTCCAGAAAATATCATTCATTGTGGAAGTGATTCTGAACTGATATTTTTCGACCTGAAACAAAGAAAGTTCTTAAACATTCATTCTTAAGTGATTACCACCCTGCAACATTGTCTATGAGTGATCCCGTTTAGTTGCCACCAACACTGATTTGCTATCCAAACTCTTAAATCTGAAAAAGCATTTTGCATTTAGCTACATGCCTCTCATAAACATAGAAATCTAGTGGTCTAACAACAAAGCCGCCTCGAAGCAGCTGATGAACTTTACTACTAATTAATCAAACTGACATCTAGAAGATATCAGCTAAGGGTGCTTTATAAAATCTACCTAGATTCTATCGTTACATTTCAATTCCTAATGCATATAACTGAATTGATGAATACAGGTAAGAATAAAAAGATCGTCTTCCATTTCAATAACTTCAGCAACGTTAAATTAGTTAACAACATTACAGGAGTATTTTACTCTTCCAAGCAAAATGATAGTCAACCAACAACGAACGAACTTTAATACACGACTCAAATCAAAACCTACTTATTAGTTCCATTCTCCACATATCGGCTAAGAAACAAACCAGCAGAGCCAAATTTAATATCAGAACGAAACTGTTCAAATGTCAGGATGTAGTGAGTGTATGGTTGTAAAGGCGTTAGTAGTCGTATTTGATAACACTCTGCATATTTGTGGTAAGTTATGTCTTCTATCTCGACAGTAGAATTTTTTTGATCTTGATCATCGAGGGAAAACATCTGTTTGAAAAAGCAACAAAAACTTCATGTTGGTCTGAAAACATTAAAATACTCGGTTGTAAAGAGAATTTACTGTTTAGATAAATGGCTTTTTAGTTTCCACTTGTGTAGAAAGTCTAATTCTCGAGAGTAAGATACATAACCCTTCGATACTGAAGATTTTTATTCTGCTTTGCTAAGCATTGGAAGGTGCTTCAAAATGGTTGCTTATTAAAATTTAATTTTATTTTAATTTTATTTTAATATTAATTCCACAAATAAATCTTACTTTCATATGTTACTGAAGCCTTGAACGACTATAGGTATAGAGTCCTATGATCCTATTTTTGATATTTCATATCCGATGAAAGTATTCCTTGTACAAACCAGTAATTGCCACATTTATTTTGCGTTGTAATACTCAAAATAAAAAGTTCCACTAGGCAATGTACTGTCAAGTCATTGAAGAAGTAAAGTGATGTAACTGTGATCCGACTCAAAATATTATTGTTGAAAATTGTTTAAGAGTGAATTTTATTTAGCCTTCTCTCTAGTCAAAATTCCACATCGAATCACAATCAGGAAGATGAAGAGTATAGTTTATGTGTGTCATTTTATTATGTCTAGACTTGAATGAACGGTGTATTTCTGATTCAAAACAAGTGTGCCAAAAACAGCTTACATGGATTTGATCCAGGCTCACTTTCAAATTATTGTATGCATGCACGAAGAATTCGGTTGTCGAAACTTGACAGTTTAGTTTTATTGACACAGAACCATTGAAGAAAAATTCCTCAGACTGGTTATCGTGCAAATGCACTTGAATCCATAAATCGTAGAAATATGGAAATAATGTATGTGGCAACCGGAAATCCTCGGATAAATCATGCAATAATTGATGACCATCACTGATGTTGTCAGTCTCAACAGTATCTGACGAATCTGAAACGAAAATGTGAAGTCGAATAAGTGATGTTGATGAGTCCTCAGTGATCAAAGAGTAAATTAAAATATTTTGGAGTTTTTTCCGGGATTCAGTGCTGGGAATCCGCATTTGTGTCACACAGAGACGATCTCCTAGAGAAGATGTTTGCAGAAGGACTAAGTGCTTGTGAATTATGGGAAGTAAACTTTGTATCGTAGACTTGCAGTCAACAATGTTGCCAGGAGTTATTTTAAATCACACCCTAAATGTCATAAAGTCAAAGACCTACATAGGCTGTTTCAAAGTAATCAATATAACAATGGAAATAGCAGTAGAAATATTAACAATACACTGCCAGTTACGTTTGCCAATGATGCCAATCAAAATTGATATTAACATACATACCTGTGTATAATGGAGTACTGCTCATATAACTGAGAATACTAGTCGCTGAAATGTTGTCAGCAAGAATCAATATGAGGATCAACATGATTGGGATGACAAGTGATTTTTTTGATTGTATTAGAACTGGTCTTGTTAACGTTTCTTCTTGCACTCGGTGGTTAAATTGACAGTGATCAGTACAAACAGAATATCCATCGTGAGAATCATTCAAAACTATCATGTCAAGGTGACTCTTGTGTTTGGAAAATTGCTAATCAACTGTTGTAATATTTGAGCGATTTAGACAGTGATTTTATAGACTTCTTTCAAACAGAAAATCAATGTGATCATGGAGAAAACGTGATCCTCCCTGATGAGTTTAACAAGTTCAAACAATTTCACATCGAGTGGTCGTGACTGAAAATCATGAAAATGACATCGACAAAAGGAAATGGGTTTAGTGAACTGCTGACCTTTCAACAATCTTAAATAACCGAACATTCATATACACAATGTCTAACCCATCATTATTTGTCCCGGTTTCCGTTATTGATTGAGTCTGATTATTTATCATTGGACATTTGCGAAAGCTCGTAATTGTATTCCTTAAATATATGAATGTGATATAGAATGAAGAATATTAATCCGATTTCATGTTCGCTTGTCATATCCTTTCAGTGTCGCGTTCAGATATGTTAAATTGAAAATATTGAAATGAACACAAGTTGGGAATATTTTATTTCATATTATATTTGAAAAATTATCCGAGTTAACTTACCCAAGGATATTCTGTCGATAATCATTCTTGCCGTAAGCCACAACGTCAGCTGCAAACCCCCAGTTATGGCGAAACCACACAGACTGGCACTAGACAAATTAGGTATCGCTAAGCGTAAGTTTGACAATTTACTTGCTTTCGTCTTTCGCACACTCCATGGGCCTCCCCACTATACTGAGTTCGCAAAAAAGACGGTCGTAGATACTCAGTGTTCTGCCCCTAACTTGTACACGACAAGTCAGTGCGTTTGCTTAGGGAACCTTTCACACCGCGTAACAACGATATTGATGAACCCTGGTCAAATCATCTTCTTACTCACATGAAGTGCAACAGTTCAACCAATGTCAATATAAAAATGACAGTGAAGTATCACTTCTTTGTTTAGAATAAGCTTGATCAAGTAGTCTATCGTGTCACCGAATCACTGATCTTCATTTCATTTACCAATTAAGGTGCACTCGTAATGGTTCAAGCAAATCAGCTTCACATAAATCTGTCATGATAGGAGAACGGAAATGGTTTCAAGTGACTAATTCATAACGACCACAACATTGCACAGTCCTTTTGCTGATAATTTCTGGAAATAAATGATACCTGAATTCAAATACTGTTTACTCACTCTTCATATGCTGGAGAAGCATTGACATCATGAAGTTGAAGATAACGTGACTGTTCGAAATGGAATACATCAGACTGATTTCGCTGAACAACTACGAGTGGATAATTCATTTGCTTGGTCCAAGAATCCATAATGAATTGGATGTCGAGATGATTATTTTTGGATTTCCATCCCTAATTTGTGTACTGCTTCTGCGGCCAAAATTTTGATTAGACATCGACCTTTATACTTATTAGGATAATTTGTACGATACTTCAGATTTATTTGTGCCCTCATAACATTTTTGTTCAATAATAAACGTGTGTGCATCTCTAAGTAAGAATCAGGCAATCAAACGTACTCAAACAGAAATTTAACCAGATGCTTGAACAGTGTAATGTTCACCAAATACTTACTTCAGAAATTTCTGTGTTCTCATATTGATTTTCGACTTATTATTTCTTGAATAAATACAGAAAAATGTATTTTCACAAGTTACTTCTAAAAGAGCATTAGCAAGTTTTTGTGAATAAGACAGGAGAACTAATAGCCTATGTGACGAATTAAACAGTGCAATCTTGTCATTATTTTCTTAACCAAATAGGATGAACGATACTTTGAACACAAAATACTTTCCCTTACAAATGGACTTCTTTGCTGTAAAATCTATTTGAATAGTATGCTTCACTTGAATTTCGTAAGAACTTTAGAGATTTATGGATCGGTTTGGGTAGTTACATAATTTTTGAAAAAAATTGTTTTATTTGCCTGGATTCACTGATGCTGCTTTTGATTATGCAAACAGAATATACGTTTTGAAAGTTTTAACTTAATATAAAGTTTTAGATTAAACACTAACGACATTTTGTGATGCAGCTATTTTGAAGTTTATGTTTTGCTGTTGATTAAATGCATTAGATAATCACGAGGTTAGTGATTCCAAAATGTCAAGTGGTGATTTGAAGTTTTAAACCTGTCAATTTACGAAATGACATTCAACATATGTCAATGAAAACAGTGAACAAATAAAAAAAATCTCAAAGAAACCATAAAATTCGCTTTTAACCGCTTACTGAATTTAGTCCGAAACATCCGAAGACAGTTGTAAGGTCTTCATGCAACCACAAATCATCCCACAACTTCATTTTTACTAAATTTCCGAACTAAATAAAAAGAATATTTATGATAAGGACTGGCAAACATAACACATATGAATGGCTCACTGTGGTTTCGATGTTCACAGCAGCTAATACAGTTGCATGATTAAAAGCGGTGTTTGTACATTGTATTGTGATCGTTCACTTGATCACGGTAACGAGACTTCGAAAGAAATCTGTAGACACCGTAGAAATGCGGTGATTGATGGATTTCAGGTGCGAGAAGTGAGAGTCCCTGGATATGGTCTATTCTGCTTGTACGTTGAGGCTCGCTGCAGCAGAGTCTACTGCTACATTGGACATATTCACTCGCATTTGTTTCCATGTGTGTGATAGAAGGACTACGTCATGTAAGATGTCTAAGTCGACTAAATACATCCGAGCTGTTTGCTGTATTACGAGCTCCATCTGAGATGTTGTGGTTTTCAAAACCAATGCAACCACCAGCAGAATGAGAGAGGACGAGAGTGAGTAAACTTGTATGACATCAATCGTTTTGTGAAATTGGCAAATGAGCTGCCCTTCATACACGACTTGGCAATGTAGTCCATCGTAAGAATTCCATCTGATGTTGACCATCTTCTCAGGCACACTGGCGTTGAAGGATGCTCCACATTATTTTGCTGTCCTTGCTGCCAGATGTTTCCTCAAAGTCAAAGAGGTTAATGTAAAATGATGAGTTCGGATGTCAGCAAAATGACATAGGTTTTAGAGACTGCTAAAAAGTAAACGTCTTGAAATACAAAGTACCTACTAAAGTGGATGAGATATTTTCTTTTCCGTTAAGTGTGAGACTACATGAGAGCATTATCAGTCAAGAACTGTTTGCAGTAAATCATTTCTATTCTAAGTGTTTATTGTATCACACATCTGTGCTTACGTTACTTATTTGTACATAGCTAGTTGCTCAATAGGAATCAGTAGGGAACTAGGTATCTGCGATGTGATTGTAAGTTTAACTAGTCAATCAATTATTGTTTTCAGGCGTAGTCTTTTTAAAACACTTACAAGTTGTACACAATTTGTCGAAATATCCTTAATTAGCAGATATAATAACTAGCTGCAAAACAGTTAAATGCTTTATATTTGGTCAGGGATATTTTATGTAATCGATACTAGTGAATTAATCAATAGTATGAGCTTTTATGATAATTTTGTTTCCAACTTTAGTTTTACATTTAAACAATCAGACAAATATTATGACATGATTATTAATCGTTCCGCATCAGAGTTCTGCTAAATCTGCAGTGTGATTATTCATCTTAAATGCATTTATTACTAGTTTAAAGTAAAAGTTGACAATCAGTTAAATGATTGTGAACTAAGTGTAGGTGTAAACGGCATATACATCGATCAAACAACCAGCCAATTATCCTCCCTCCAAATGATTGAATGAAGGGACATTTTGGATTTTCGATTAACTGTACAGTTTATCATTAAAGTTACTTAGCATCTAATGCGCTAATACACGTAACATTTCTGTGAGACACCAATTGTAATCACAAGTTGTCAGTCTTCAAGTGAAGTCATAGACAAGACCAAAGACCAACGGTTGAAAAACAAATCGTGCTTCTAACAATTCGGTGACATAATCAGATCTCGGCCATACAAGTTTATTTTGTCATGTTATGAAATCTTTTTATTTTAACAGCAGCTCAATTCTTGACTTTCAAAACCGTAATCGATGAAGTGTATTGCCTATTATCCATAAACTCTTCAGTTAATTTTGTTTCAAGAAACAATTATGCACTCATTGTGTATTAGATTAACAGTTTATTTAATGTGATAAAACTTAATGATCTAATTTATTTGACGAAATATGTGCAAATCGGTCACACGTAGTGTCAAATAAATTTCAACACATGATGCTGTTATTCTTTAATGGAAGTGGTAATCCCTATACAAACTGAGCACGTTTTGGCAAATTCATAAACTGATAGCTTTTGTAAACGACATTAGTTAATAGTGGTTTGATAATGCAAAGTATTATGTTATTTACATTTACCAGATATGGTAAAAAGTTTGATGCAACGAAATATTTAAGTTTCGTTTGTTTACCACAGTTTTTGGATAGTCAGGTATCAATAATTTTCTGGAATTTTCTAGAATACACTGAATGCCTACACGTTTCTTATTGCAACCTAGTCGTGACGTTAGATCCCCAGAGCTCACATGGAAAAGGTCCTAATTTTGTAATTTATTTCTGTATTTTGAAATTTTATGTTTTCACGCCGAGAGACGTTTAGTTGACCTACAGCTTACTTTTCGCACTCTGAAATCCTTGACTTGCATTGCTTGACGGATTATGTTAATACGCTTATTTGTGACTCCGCCGAGTGTGTTTCTATCATGCATAAACAAGCTTGATTTGTGTGCTTAGTAATCGTCGTAACTTTTTGGGTGCTTGTAGAATACATTCTTGATGCCTTACGAAGACTTTTTGTTCTAGTTAAACGGGGCTGAGACAACGGATTAGAATAGCTTGTTGTGTCACTGAGTCATTGCTTCAGTTCGTTCACCGGGTAAGATGTACTCTCAATAGTTTCAAGCATATCCATTGACGAGCATAGCATATCATACCACCTGTTCGCGTCCTTCTGATTGATTCTTAGGCTGAATTAATAAACTTTAAATTTACCTACAACACATTTTGCTTTCTGCTTTACAATGAATTTCAAGTTGTTCTAATGAGCTGGACTAATGTATTTACTGAATTCACAGTTATCTGTTGATTTATGGAGATCATTCACAGTGGTAATGTGAATGTCTCATAGTATATTTTAAAACATGTTACCGAATAATTCTGTTCACCTTGCTGGTTTCTTGATCTATGTGACTTTAAAATAGTGAGTTGTTACTTAATTCTCTGTTTATTCTTCATGTTAACGGACTACTGCAATGTGCAATCAAGTTCACTTGGAACAACTACAACTATCAGAATAGTGATATTTGAAAATCGAAATTTCTATCAGTTGCATAAGGTTGCTGAAGTTTCAGCGTTTGATATAAATTACGCCACACAGGTTAGAAAAAGCCACATTTATGTACATGTGGATGTGCTGATTGGAATGCTAATAAAAATGAATGTTCTCAATCTGTTGTGAGAGGTGAAGGATTATTTGCTAAATATGATATGTTCAATCCAAGGAAGTTAGTAAATGCAAAGTCGTACTTTAAGCGTATTCATAACCTTGTAACGAAAATAAAACACATAAAACTGGGGAAAATAGGGTAATATAGTCTTCAAAATTTTTCGTCAGTATATGAATGGAGATAACAATTACGCATACGGACTGATAAAACGGGTCGAAATTCACATTTTCAGCTCTTCCATTATCATTTAGAAAGAAATTTTTCCCACACAGTAGTCTTGCATTCATATGGTAGGGTTTAATTATCAAGTAAATCCATCTATTTGCCATGTTATATGTGCTGAATTGTCTGTTTGTTCAAGACTGGACGTTGAGCTAATAATAAACTTGCCGGCCTTGCATTTGTGGCTACTTTCTGATTTGTTGCTTCCGTTGACAAAATTGCATAATTGGTTGCACCTTACTTCATTTTTTATCATCCACCATAAATTTATCTGCGATATGGCCGAATTTCCCGAAAAACTCTATATGAACTTCATATTTCGTGTGACAGATCAACGGAAACTTCACCGAAAGATATCCCTCGCACATTCAAGTTATCATGTCGTTAATCACTTTACACAGATATTCACTTTCAAAAATCAGAATTCCGTTCACGAATTATAATTTCATTCCGCTAAGACAAAAACCTTAAATTACATTTATTCAGAATACATTTTGGGCAAATACATTTTTAGATTCCTGTAGAACGACTTTTTCTAAAAATCTAATGTTACTACTTGATAAAAACTAGTAGTTTAAAAGTAAAAGCATTTTACTTTGTGAAATCAACTTATCCAACGATATCGATGAAATTGCTTTCTTAAAATAGTCGATGCATATCTCTAGAATTGAATGAAGATGATTGCTTCCAATTACAGTAACATTACGTATTAGGAAAACATCAAGTCCTCACTTCCATCTTTCCCTAGTAAAACTATTAACAGTCCGACAATTAGAATGAAACTTTTCTCTTCTAAATAGCTACCTCACACATGTTAACTTCACGTAATACAGTCTTATTCTGCTTTACATAAGCTTAGGTATTTTAAAATTTCATTCTTGTTTATTGATTTGATTAGGAGATTGTAAAAATAAGAGTCAGTGGATTTTTAAAATGAAGACAGTGAGTGTACTGCGTACCACAAATCTGATGTTACCACTTGATAAAAACCAGTAGTTTCGAAATAAAATCATTTAGTTAAAAGTAATAGTTAATTTGGGTCTAGCTATAGTGAAAACTGTATTATTTTTGAGATTGATAATTAAACTACGGAATAAGTAACTTAAGTAGAAATATTATTGTATGAGAAAATTAACCTTCAAAGTATAATTGCACTCAAAAGATAACGATTGTCAATTAAATTCAGTCTAATTTTACCATCCTACCGTTGAAACGATAGTCTCTATTAATGTTAGTTTGATGACGGAATTTGTTATAACTTTGATCTTCCTTTGTCATTAAGTATGAATATTGACTGACTCAAGCCAAACTTTCGCAAACACGAGTAGCTCCAAACGAAACTCCACCTGAAGTTCCTTTCATCGAGTGATAATTCTAAATGCGGATAATGGAGAAAGGTTAGGCATATGTTTAGTAAGATCATACCATAAAAACAATAGTCCTAAAAGAATGGTAACCAAGAAACATAATCTAAACCGTTCAAGCACCTAAGAGAAATTCAATTTGTTTTCATTTTGAAGACTTTTGAAGAAACGGATACCCACACTGATAACAAGAGCATTATTACACATACGTACATAGAATGTCTTCATAATGTAAGGGACAGTTAGGACCATTTCAGTAGCTGCACACATAAAATCATACAACTTACTCTGATTGGAATAAGTGAAACTCATTTGACACAAGCTGAACAGAAAATATTATCTTCCAAAAAGACTATGACATACTTCACTCATGCAGAAACAGATGTCTTCATTACACATAATTGCACAGATATTTTAAGGATAAACGCAGAAAACATATATAGAATGGGGAGCACATCGATTCATGAACACCATATTATCCTACAGCATAAAGAAGAAGAGAAGTACAATGATTGTCAGCCAGTGCTAAGCTTTCATCAAAATGGTACGACAGATCGACCAGTCAATTTCAAAGAATGCAAATTGATCACTGACATTTTAGGACAGTGTAACAGGTAGGTAGAGCATACTGAAGATCCCACACTGCACCTACGGTACATGGAAGGAGCTCACAAAGACATGTAGTGAGATTGAGACTACTTGTCGCGAGATTACCGAGTAAAATTATTTAAAAAATCCAATGCTCGTTCACAGTATGAAAACATTCAAAGACAATTGCGAGTCCGGATAAAATAATGATCAAAAAGGAGATGAGAGAATATCAGACTTTAGAAGTGAGGTGAGAAATTTTTCGATTACTTTCACCCTAACTTTCTTCTTATTATTGGTTAGAATATTTAACGAAATCCAGTGATATTTTTTTCGGCTGCTATGTTGCAAGGTGATCAGATTCATGTTTCTCACTTAAGCTTGTTTTTTAAATGTTTTGCAGTTACTTGTTATCAAATAGTCTACGGTTAATTTCTAAACGCTTGTTTGTGAGAAGTTGAATATCGAAGCATAAGAGATGCTTTGTGTTCAACACATATGATAAGATATGAAGCAATGTACGCTGATGACAGGAGGAATTAAAGTAACAAAGATTAGTATCAAAGACTAAGTATGCTTGTGCACAGTATTGAGGTCATTTAAAGATTTGAAGGAATATAGATAAGGTTCGAAAATGAAAATATGATTTTCATGTACGTATAATGAGAATTATTTTAGCAACGTTTGCAAAGCAATGTAAAATATACTTCTATTATAACACTACTTTTCGTCAAGGTTATGAGCTTAGTAGAAATGTAACAAGTTGCTACTAGCAACAGAGAATGCAGATCTGATGAATTAACTTTCAACTTAGCTCCTGAAACATTGTATTTATCATTATCAGTTTTATTGGTAGACTTTTTAAAAAATATTTAACAAAGGGCTTATTACAAATAAATCCAAAACGAAATGCAACTAAATGAAGCAGTACTGGTTTTCAATTCGTCTGATGATTTCGAAATCATTTTGAGTAATCTAAACAAAATAAGCTGCATAATTTCCGAACTTTATTATGATAATATCAACGATCGGATATCAGCCATTGAGTTTTCAAATGAACTGCTTTGCTGAGAAGCTTATTTGAAGGTAAAAGTGTTTTGGTCACACAAATATTTCAAAATCCTAATAAATGTGATATGTTCATAGATTAGTATCCTTACATTTTCAAACCTTTAGATCATATGCTTTCTTCACACTGTTTAACACTATGATCACCAAATATATTTTTAAAAATTGTTTATATTACGATATTATACGGATCTGGATTTTTATGATCTAGCTGAATAAGATACCACTGACAAGATTAGGTTATCCATAGATTCTAGATTGTGGGAGGTAATGAACCGAAAATTGTGCTGTGGAAGAAATGATCTCGAAAAGTACCATTTGACCTTTCAATTATTTCGTCAGAATATCATTCGAATGATCATTTAGAATCTTATGTCAAGTATGGTAGGCTTCAAACAATGTTTAAACAACCTCGTTTATTCTTGATTTCATGTGAACACTGACTTTGTTATTCTGATATTGGGAGCTTGTTTGAAATGCTTTTTGTAAGATTGTTTGCTGTAGTTTAGTGTACTTCATTTATAAGTCATTGAATTTAACATGAACTAACGTTGAGAATCATCGAATCGGTTCTAAATTAAGACCTTATTAGTCAACTAACTGATTGAGAATTACCAATGATTTGTTTCGTTTTAAAGCCACAACTACTGAAGTGCCATGGAACAACTTACCATATATTTTGCTGTTCATCCATTGAAGAAAATCTGGTCACTATTCCGAAATTTCCCAGACACTTAGACTGATATCAGAAGAGCTCTAACAAAACTATGCAGCATTCTGCTCTGAAACCAAACTATTTTGAATTCTGTATGCCTTTATAATTTCTAAATACATGTAGAAACAATGAGCTAATTTTAGCTGTTCTTAAATTCAAAATGGGTTTTTTTTAAAAAAAAAGTATGAATTTTCACTATAATTGTTACTTTTTCTCAATGATTTTAGTAATAAATTAAATTTCACTTGTTTACAGACTGGTTTAGGTGTTGTGTTCTGAATGAAATAATATGCTGTAAACAACATTTTACTTGTACATTAGACATGTACTTCTAATAGTTGTAATTTCAACCTTGTAAAAATGAATGAGGTTAATTATAGAAAAGAATTGGTTACCAGTTATTTTTCCGGAATCGTTTATTTGTTTGTGTTTTAGTTTAAGGCATTCAACTTGTTTGTCTAAATATGCATGATGAATTCACCCTGAACCACTGGTGTTTTGTTTTTTTTCATTCATATTTGTTTGCAAACATCATCACTTTCATGGTTGTGTTGAGATAAAATCAAAATTATTATTATCAAATGGTGCATGTGTTTTTACATCGAAAATGATTTAAATGAAACTGCTTTGTATTTTTTTCTCGATTGCTTATCTTTATTTATTTTCAATTGATGTGCAAATGATTTCATTCTGTTAGATTACCGATCAACAAACATCCTTTAACACTGAGAATGAGGATATTTGTCGTGTATATTATATTCACATTTGAATTAGTTTCAGGTTAGTTAACACTGATGTGTCATTACTTTTGTAAGAAATAAATTTTTGAATTTTATGCATTTCTGTTGTTTCGTATAACTTTAATCAGTGACATTAAATGATTGATGATAGTGTAAGGCTAAGGAGTCATTTTAATGACAATTTTGAGGCCGTCTAAACTGTGAGGATTTTGATAATATGAAGTCAAAGCTTTTTCAGAATTATGTACTATATTCGTCTGATACCTTTCAAACAATCTAATAACACATATGCTTGTTAGAAACATGTTAATTGTAAGATAATAATAATAATATATTTGTCATAATTCAGTGTGTGAAAGTTTAAATTTCTGGCATCTCGTAACTTATGGTAGTCAGCTTCTTCTAAGTAGATAAATAAATGACTAACTTCAGTTACCACAAGTTTAAAAAGAATCATAGGAAAGAAAATAGTGCGAAACTCATCATTCTGAATAATAAACAAATTGTTTAAAATTATTTTACCGTAAGCACAAATTGCTCATGAATTGATGCTATGTAGTCAAATTTCAAATCGTAAATTAATCTTAGCTAACTTACCTACTTACTTACTTACGTCTGTTACCCCCCAATGGAGCATAGGCCGCCCACCAGTTTTCTCCAACCAACTCTCTCCTGGGCTTCCCTCTCTAGTTCTGTCCAATTTTTCTTCATTACTACCATATCTTTCTCCATTTCTCGGCATAATGTGTTCCTTGGCCTTCCTGATTTCCTCCCCCACTGGAATATGGTTTGTTTTCTCCCACAGTACGTTGTTGCTGATCGTGTCTGGCCAACGAATACGAAGTATTTTGTGTAGACAACTGTTCATCAATACTTGTATCTTCTGAATGATGGCTTTGGTAGTTCTTTAAGTTTCCGCTCTATATAGTAGAACTGTCTTGACATTTGTATCGGAAATCCTGATTTTGGTTTTGGTTGAAAGTTGTTTGGAGTTCCAGATATTTTTCAGTTGTAGAAATACAGCCCTTGCTTTGCCGATCCGCGCCCTCACATCTGCATCGGATCCACGTTTCTCGTCGATGAAGCTGCCCAGATATGTAAAGGTGTTAACGTCCTCCAAGGCATCTCCATCAACAGTGATTTAGTTGGTGTATGTTGTGTTGCATTTGAGAATTTTGTTCTTTCCTTTATGTATGTTGAGACATGCTGCTAGACTGGTCTTCTCTTGCATTTGTTGTTGCGTGTGCGATACAAGAGCCAGGTCATCTACGAAGTCCAGATCATCCAGCTGCGTCCTAGCCGTCCATTGAATACAGTGCTTCCCTTCAGATATCGACGTCATCATAATCCAGTCGATCACCAGGTGAAAGAGAAAGGATGAGAGTAAGCAACCTTGCCTGACACCGGTCTTCACCTCGAACGAGTCTGTTATCTGTCCGTCGTGTACGAGTTTGCAGTTGAATCCATCATAAGAATTCTGTACGATGTTAACTATTTTCTCAGGCACACCGTAGTGTCGAAGAAGCCTCCATAGTGTTTCCCTGCCCACAATCTTAGCTAGACCACTATTAATAACCTGGAAGCACTAGACACTCGTTTCTTCCTAGTATAGCATTCTTCATTAGAGATTGTAGAACGTTCCTAGTTGAAATGATGAACTGGTATTTATTAAAGTAAAATAAAAAAGATTGATTTAGCCAAGAGAGCTCTTTTCAGCCAATTCTGTTCCAAGGCTTTACAACTGTAAATATATATTTACATTTCCACATGATAATCAATAAAGGTACAGTGATAATTAAATTTTTTCTTAACATGGTCATAGTTACGCAATTTAGACATTTTATATTATCACACTGAGACTTGAATTTCACAGTATGATCTTTCTACCTATCTTCATGATGAATAATCGAGCTCTCAAAACACAACTTTATCATTGTTTTTTTATCTTAACTAAAATAATGCTTTTTCTCCTTATCTAATTTACCTCACTATTATCAAGTTGAAAGCGACGTTTATCATCATGATTGTTGTCATTGAAATCATGTTGCAAAAATAAAGTATATTATCGCAATTATGCTGCTTATGGACTTTGGATGGATAGTAGAATAAATAATATTTGAACATTTGCTAATCAATAACACTGATAGATTGAAATCTCACACAATATGAATGTTTTCTTTTTTGAATTTCTTCGAAGATATTTGATAAATTAAGTGTTTAACAATTAACATCGTTGACATTGAGATAGTCTTTATTATTTTTATCATTACTATCATTATTATTATTATTATTATTATTATTATTATTATTATTATTATTATAAGATATCAAATATTTGCATATATAAATCCAAATTCAAATTTTATTCCCTTGAAATTTTTAGTTCATAATCTATTCATTCCATTACAAATACAAAAACGTGTAATTAATGGTCAAAAAGCTGATAAATTAGAATATCCATGGGCTGTATCCATTAAAGGTACAAATCCTGTATACAAACAAATCACATATTGTGGTTCAACATTAGTACGAGAACGTTGGTTAATCACTGCAGCTCATTGTTTTTGGGCTGGATCATGGGCAAGATCACAGTAAGAATAAGTTTGAAAACGATTTTTTTTTGATAAACTATTTATTTTCGAATCACGTATGATTATATAAAGTCGTTTGATTTCGACGATTTTCACTTTGATAAATAATCGGACTGATTGATTTAAATGAAGCAGATTAGAAATGCTGTATATGTTGAACAGTTTAAGAGTTGCACTAAACTAATTTGTAGCAAATATGTCAGAATAGTCAGATACATTTTTTTCAGTTTAAGGATAATAAATTTTTTTTGGTCATTCGAGTAAATAAGAAATTCAATGAGAAATATGATAACCAAATCGAACAATTTCCATGAACGTTTGCTTTTAACTGAGGGTTAAATTAACAATATAAGGGTACTACATTATCTACGAGGGCTCAATGTACAGGGATGAACCATTAGTTCGGTAGACTTGGTTACTACTGAGGAGTCTCTGATAATAATATGATAGTTATCCACTTCAGCTTCGTACTTGGTACCTTTCCTATTGGCGTGTAGTATCTATGAATCACAGTCTACATTAACCTTTTATGGTTACTTTCTAACAAATTGAAAGCAGGTAAGAATGTGCACTAGGACTGACAGCTTGAATTTATTGTTTTTACAATCGAAAGCGTTTATTTATATTTTAGCCTTTTGGATCCCAAAAACTGGCATGTTCAAGCTGGGAGTAACATAATTGAAGTAAGTCATTTTTATTGTTATCTATTATTATCAGGTTCTCATAAACAGTGCTGATCAAATGCTTAAGTTCATAGTACTGTCATCAAACTGGGACATAGATATAAAAGGATTTTTTGGTCATCTAAACATAAAGCCGACTATTGTAACAGTGTAGATATTTTTAAGAATATAAAATTCATTGCTTACTTGACGGAGCAACCGTTTCTATTTCTCATACCCTGTAGATGATAGGATTTTCAGCACACAAACAATAAAATTATCTATTCTAGCACAGAAGCTATCGGCATCCGAACCCCAACTTCATGCACAAGAAAAACTTGTCGTTCACTTAATATTGCATCGTCGTTATTTAATCGAAAATGATAATTCCCTTGTTAATCTCTGTTCAGTTTATGATCATTAAAATAACCCTAGTTATTATTTTTCAATAACTTCGTAAAATAATTGACCGTTTGTCAATTCAGACATTCAGTCACTTCCCATGCCCTGTTTAATTGTTATTGCCCCTAAGTGGCATTTTTATCAGCGCTATTATGATTGCTTCACTATTGATTTTTAATAATTGCTCTCATAACTGTATCGTTTTTCTTACCCTCAATCATATTAATTTATGCCTGATTTTTATATCACGTTACTTTATGATCCCTCTCTAGTCTCATCCATTCGCTTAAATACTGAACATATGCAATAATGTAGGCGATAGTTTTTATAAAGTTTTGACAAATCTTTTATTTGATTACTGAAAAAAAGCGATTTATTTTGTATTTTACGTGTAAAATTATAACGTTAAGGCACTTCATATATATTTTGACAAGTTAGTGAGTATGCGGTTGATGCAGAGCAAACTAAACGAAATATCTCTCTACAGTACAGCGTGCCTTACCCTTGCTCTGCAAAAATCAAATTTGTTTTAGATCGCCAATGAGTGGTTAAATCGAATTTCATATAACGATTATGAGTGTTTCTGTTTGCAGTGCTATATAATATCCTGATTTCATAAGGATCCGTTGTTACACTTGCTATCAGACAATAATGAAATGAGTTGAATCAATATTTTTACTTTTGTATACAACAACGAAGAGTTTACATTTTTGTCGGTTGATCACTAATAAATTCTGCAGCAGATAACGTATGAGAATGTAGTAACTAAGACAGAAAAGAAGAATTCTTTTCTGTTCATAGATTATCGAGTTTTGTCAGTTTTCCCTCAATTATTGAATTTACCCAAGATTTACCTTACATATAAATCTCACGAAAACTAAGGTCTAACAGTTACTTTAGTGTGTCAATTTGTAAACTTCCTCTTCTGAATATCTTCGGCACCAATTGAGCACGAATGTTAGGTATATATATATATGTAATTTCAAACTCTGCAGAAAAAACCTAATCATCACAAATTTATTTCTGTACAGATTAGATTGATTTTCCGGGGAAGCAATAGATTCTAACATTACTGTGAATTAAATGAAACTAGGTCAAATTGACATAACCATTTGGACAATCAAAAAATTTTCTGTGTACAGATTTGGTGAATACAGTGAAATATAATTTCTACTTCCATTTTTAGTTGGGCGAAGAACATGGATATAGAGGACATGTACTAAAACCAGGCATAAGTGGACGTCATTCTCTTGTCGCTACGTTAATCAAAAGGTTGATTGATCTTTACTCAAGGCAAGTTTGGATTTTTTCATCAGTTTTAGTGACAAAAGTCACTTACTGAAATAACATCAATGCATTTTATTACAAACTATAATAGTTACACTACTACATATATTCACATTTCAAAATGTATGGGTATTTGTACGGCCCGTTCAATCAGTTTATTTATCTAACAACTCCAAATATTTATCCTTGTATTTGTAAGAATGTAAATCGGTTTATTTATAAGTGAACTCATCACATTCATACTTGTTCTTTATCGATTAGCGATGAGGCATAATTGACTAATATAAATTATTGAATGTAATTAGATCATCAAAAAAATGTGACCTAAATAAAGACTAAGCAGCTATTTTACGCACCATGGAATTTCGCGTTTTGATTGTTTTCAAATACTTATCCTCTTATTAAATAGAATCAAATCGTAGCAACTAACTTATTACTTGAAGATTTATTGAAAAGATCTTATGTATTTTTACAGTCCTATAATTGGATTCATGATAGGCTTCTTCTGTGCAATGCAATTGTCTGACAATTATCGAAATGTTTTAATTTGTTGATTGAAAGATTAACTCGGTATAGAATATATATATATATATATATATATATATATATATATATATATATATATATATATATATATGAATGTGGAATATTCTTCATAATTGTCTCACCACAGTCTCTGGTGTTATATATCTGAACTAATGGTTCAAAATACCACCCAAGTCGACTGTAAATACACTGTTTAGAATTAAAGTATAGATATTCAGGATGGATTGTAAAATAAATTAAAATTGCTAATGTTGACATGACCATTTTACGTTGTTAACTTGAATTGGTTTATATGTTTAATAGAAAATTGAGTAACATTGACATAATTATCAATCATTCCACTTATTCGATACAAGACTACATTGTGCATGAAGTGATAGAAATATAATAAGTGCTAACTTAATCATATATATGGAAGATTAATAATAACAAAAATAAAGTTTACGTACTGATCTCAAAGTTACAAATGGATATTTTGTTAAGTCTTTTGCAACGTGATCACCTGCTTGAATAGTAAATTAGTTTAAGTGACATTAAGTTAAGTGACATGGGTCTTCAGAAAAACAGAAACTGGACAATTATCTTTCATACTTCCGACTAGTAAATCATTTTCATACTTATTTTGTTCTCTAATCACATAACCTTATTCGTTCATCTATATTGACTTCATTTAAAATCGATTACTGATGAAAATTGTATTGAATTTCTGAATAAATGGTTCTTTCACTTCGGAAATAATTCAGTTTATCATGTTTTGCCTTGCACGTGATAGAAAATGTTGTTTTTGTGCAATATTGATTGACTTTTGTCCGACTTTATGTTAAACATGTTGTATACTAAAATTTTATGTCTATGGATGTTTTAAAAATACTAAGTTGTTTAAAAATCACTGTATATTTATCGAATAAATGATTGCTTAACAACAGAAAGCTTAGATAATTAAAATACTGAATACAGAAGTTTCGAAGAGTCTGTATAATCTACATCTGGATTTCACTGTTTCCGTCAATGGTCGGTGATAACATTTTATTGATTTAAAGCCTTGTTGTTTTTTATGGTAGCCAATATTTTATGGATCAATAAATGCAGGTTATGCTAAGTTCTAGAACAAAATACATTCATGTTAATTAGTCATGCAGTTTTTTACATAACTGAAATTATTCTCTCTAAAATTTCATATATTTGGCATTTGATCCAATAGTAATTCAAAAGATAAGCAAGGAGCAGTTTGGCATACACATTTAAAACAAATTATACTTCATCCAAATTACAGACCAGGTAAGTACTAAAAACAATAGACAATGGGTAAGCAGAACATTTTATTTCCTAAAATCATTAACAATTATTTGTTGTTTTGTTTGATGTTGTTAAGTAGTTTTAAGTTGCATTCTAATTAATACCAACAAATGTATTCTTGATAAAATATGTACTCGTCTAGCAAACGATTAAAGTATCAGCTCTGATGATTATCATACCGATGTGAAGAATGAAACACCTGGTCGCATAAAACGATGATCAATGACGATATGCCCATAGATATTTAGCAATTGCAAATGCACACATATATCTGGGTGAAAACATGTTTTACCATGTCATTTACTGCAAGTTATAAAATGCAACTTTTTAGCTTAACGTGAATCAATATAAGTATTTTTCTGTGGGGAAAATGAGGTTCCTTACACAAGCAAATAAAAAGAAAAGTGTTTTGGAATGTTTCACCGTAGGTTAATATTTCAAAAATGATTCCCGTTAATCTCCAAAATCTTTGTGTGTAGGTTTTCGACTAAGTCTCAAATCTAATCAGTTTGATAGTTTCCTATTCCCTCTAATCAGTTAAAACATAATCAGTAATCAAACAAAAGCTTCACTTTCTCAAAAATTCCAAATCATAGTTTTCAGTTAGCTGACTTTTGCTTCTCAAACAAAAACAGTCAATCTATAAAATCTGTTGGCTGACAAGATAAGGTAGTGAAGCAATGTGCTTCTACATTGCTAACATTAAATGAGAAATTATTTATTGTGTAGTGGTTTGTAGATGATAACTCTTATTTTAAATAGTTGATAGAGAAACTATAAAATTTATTAGTTTAGGTAAAACATATGCATGTTTGGATGAAATACTAAACGGTTGGTATATATTTTCATTGACTGATGTAATTTATACTAATTCTACTGTTAAGTAAGAAAGTATTCCTTCATTTACCTAGTCATTGTCATCTGTAGAATTAGCCATAAGTAACTCCAAGAATTGTACATCTTTATTATATTAAATGTCTTCAAAATCGCTTAAGCTTTTGCGTGTATCACGGACCATGTTTATTGACAATAATATTCATTAAGATGGACAGTGAAGTTCAAGTTACAATTTATACTGTATTTTGGTAGAACAGTGAGAAGACTTAATTGATCTGAAAAATGTGATGTATTTGCGCTATATACTTCGAACAATCTGGTCACACATATACTTGTCCAGGCGTTTTAGATGAAGATTAATAAAAGGTCAGCAAGATGAGAAATAAAGTTTTTATCACTTTACCATTTAGAGGTGAATCAAATGACAAAGAGCAGCCATAGAGAAAATATACAACGCCGCTAAACTGATTACAATTAGAAAGACTAAGCCCATGATTCCACATAGACCTGAACGTTGTTCGAATGATTACATCACATCGATTTACATGTTTGTACGGACACATACATACATACGCAAAACACATAATTGAGGTAGGGAATTTGATTGACATCACGACAGGCTTCAAACATTGTATGGAATTGTTGAAGGACGAATTTTGAGGTTTATCGAGGAATCCTTGGCTATTTGTAAATTAACCCCCCCCCCTTATGTGTAATTTGTTATAACCCTGAATTTACCCTGACTATCTATAAGCCTAAGTTAATGTGACAGTTTTCCTACCCTTTCTTATTCTTTTCATATTATGTTAATTCTCTCTCTCCTTTATTTACAACTGTCACCTTATGTCCATTAGAACTTTTATCTGATTGGCCTTTTATTGACCATCATGCAAAATGCCTTGACAAGTATATATGTGATCAGATTGTTCTAAGTGTATAGCGAAAATGCATCACATTTTTGCAGATCTATTACGTCTTCTAATTGTTCGAAGAAAATTTATACAAGGGACTAATTGTTTTAAATTATATTTATTATCTTCTCAGATGATCTAGAATATGATTTGGCTTTGTTAGAATTAGAAAACCCATTACCGTTGGAAGATCCAGGAGTTCAATTAGCTGAATTACCACCTGGCGAGGATTATCTAAATTGGCCAGCGGATCATGTTGAATGTATATTTGTTGGATGGGGTTGTCGAGTAAAAAATGGCAAACCATCAGCACAAGCTCAAGCTGTGCATTTAATAACATTAAAAAATAAAGATTGTTCATTAATGTATGGCAATGCAGCAGGTTTAAATGATCATCATGAATTTTGTGCTGGTTATTATCAAGGACGAGTCGGAATATGTTCAGTAAGTTACATAACTCATATTTATTATTCAGCTTAAAATTCAAAACAAAATATTCGAGGTTTTAATTTCAGTAATTTTGTTTAAGAATTTTTCAGGAATCAGATCAGCACTCTTTGTATGAGCATCATAGCTTTAGTTGGTTTTTGTTTGATCAAGTAGTACTTTAAAAGATTGAATTGATTTGACATTACGACAAGAATCGTTAAACATATTTAATGATACATTTTTATGAATAAGTTGTATGAATATCAATTAGTGTATCGTCAAATAAATTTAAAATCAGGACTATAACTTGAACTAACGAGGCAGTAACAGGTTTTAAAAAAAAAACTCGAAATTGAGTTATGTCAAACAAGAAGAGTTAACTGATAGATGACTGAAAGATCACGAAAGATGAAAACCCAAAGAAATAGAAAGTGGGAAATTCTCTTCAAGATGCATATATAGCGCTGATAATATTCAGTGCTTGTGGCATTTTCGACCAGAAGATAAACTGCAAAATATGAATAATAAAAAGAATGTAATCTATTTCCATGTTTTTCACTAGCTGAAAAATGTCTATATTTAGAACAAACACTATTGACAAGGTATTACCCATATCACTGTAGCTGCTTTTCATTCATATGTAAAATTAATCTGAAATGCTAAAATATCCTCTTCAAACAATAAACTTACAAATCGGTTGGCAACAATCACGGGTTGCTATCTAGAAAATATAGATCGTAGCGGAGCTATTGTAAAGTATGGAAAGAATTACTTTGAATTATGAATAGCCGGCTGTCAATAAAATATACATACCTTTACCCTTTTTCCTGTTCAAATGGGATGTCGATTGAAGACACGGCTAAAAAGTGTCTTAACTTTAACAGCAAAGGATTATTTTCTCCAATGAAAATATAAAAACACATTTTTCTAGTTCACAGTCATCAGCGTTTACAAATCACATATCCATTTGATAGTAGGCATATAAGAATGACTGAGAAAATATTTACTATTTATGGTCATATTCAACATATGAAATAAATGTGATCGATAAAGCAAATGAATGGCAAAAAATTAGTTAGTCATTGTTATGATAAGTTCACTAAATGTAACTGTTATATATCAAGTGAGAAACTACTGAAATCTCCAGGTATTGCATAGTTTCGGTGAATATTCCCATGACTAAGTGGCAGTTCGCATGTAAGTCGTTACACTTTCATCTTCATTCCATTTACCGTGTAACATAATTATCACTATCGCTGAGTTATAGTTAGTGTCAAAGGTTAGAAGATCTAAACTAGGAAAAGTAACTATTTACTGTCCAGTGGCCTTAATGACGATTCAGTTTATTTCAGTATGTGTTGCAACATGAAGCGAAATCCAATAAGATCATTAATAAATCACTTAACATCATTGGAAATCTGAAAGTCCTAGTATGGTAATCATCAGCAGTGAAGATTCACGACTACATGAGTGGGAATCGAATTCAGGATGTTCGATACCTCCTAAGAACGCTAAGTCTATTGAGCACGAAGCTGATATCCAACGATGCTTATATCAAACTTTAATCAATCTGTGGTCATACGATATCTTCGGTGGTTAACTGCCTCACACATCATGGCTGAAATTCACTGTTCGACAATGTTCACTAAAACTGAAAAGATCTCAACCATGTTAGTCACTAGTGAGCACATGATGATTGTCATTATAATGTCGTAAAGACTGTTGAGTTTCACTGAATTCATAAACCCATCAATGTTAGGCGATCTTTGAAAACTTATATTGACAAGTACATTGTTTCTATAAACCTACCTAATTAAAAAGTCCTCATTATCTTTTTGAATGAAGAAGGCCAAATTCTTTCTCTTTTGCAGGGAGATAGTGGAAGTGGTTTGATTTACAAAACAGGTAACAAAAACTACGTTGTTGGTGTAGCTTCAGCGACACATGCCACAGCACCGGAGCTTTATCCAGGATTATTCACGAGGGTTTCATATTTTAGAAATTGGATCGATGAAGTGATAGATGGACCGGTTTCTAAAAACTCAACTAGTTCAAATTAATGAAGTATACATTTAACCGTATTTGTTATATTATCAATATGCTTCATGGTTTCAGTCAGTCTATTTGAATACCAAACTACATTAAAGTGGTATTGCACTTGTTTCATGTTGATTCATTTTATTTTTCATTACGTGTAATGCATATTCTGTAATAACACACTCAATAAATTTTTGAAAACTTAACTTTATAAATCATTTTGCTCACTAATAAAAATAGGTTTCAAAAGAATATAACAGTACATCTAACCTTAATTAATTTAAACAGACACTTTTTCTGGAGATATTTTCATTTTAATCTATGCAGCGAATATTGACTTATGTTTCAATGGAGGTATTTCACTTTTCCACAAACAGTCAAACTTAATCAAGTGTGTATTTTAAAGAATTTCGAAACAAAACATTGATGTGATTGAAAACGTTTTCATTAAGGAGAATAATCAATACAGAAAATTTATGTTCGACGAATTTTGTAAAAACGAATGTTAAACAAGTATTTAAGCAGTCATGTACTGGAGATAATTTGCATTTTCTCTGGATAACGATGACGTTTGATGAACCAGGGCTAAAATGTATTTTATCTAAAACTTTTAGAGCATAAATATACTATAAGCCACTTGTACATTATCTATAAAGTCTTAAAATGCATTTTCATCACCTGCTAATAGATACTTTACGAAAATGATATGATTTTATTACAAAATGTGATATTTGGGCTACAAGAGTGATTGAAAAATAATAAGCTTTTATAAGGCTTATGAGACTTCACCTATGAGAAAATAAAATCTAACGTAACAAGTGACACTGGTTATTCGAATACTTTTTGCTCAAAGTGACTGAATAGAAGATATATCAATCAATCACTTAGTCAGTATTCGTTTCACAGAGAGTAAATCAATAAAAATCTCTTTTCAAAATGATATTGAACTTGTGCATAATTACATCAGTCAGATAGCATGTTGCAAGTTATAATAACTTGATAGGATTCGAAATGTTTCATAGTTGTGCTTCAGAATCCTCATAAGTTCTATGTTGATACACTGTCTAAAAGTTAGTCATCAATGTGATACTTATATTTCTGAAGTAATCAGTAAATCAGCAAGATTTTAATCAATTAGAATTTATCTTTTCAATCCCATGATCGTTATCTAACTGAATAAAAAGCATCCTGAATTTGATGCCTTGTGCAAAAACTAACTGCCTTAGTTTACATTTAGGAAAAAGTTGGAAGAAAGTAAGATTAACCCAGACTGTCAGCGCAATGGTACCACTAACTAATCTAAAAGAAGTTCTTAAATATCAACAAGCTAAATGCACTTTAACAGGTTTGTTTTTAGCTAATCACTATTAAGATTTTTATTATCGTAAGTTGTCGAACTTGCTCTAAATGTTCCTGGCCAATGAAGAACAAGAATAACGAGTAGCCCAGTTCCTAAACTATTCTGAATGCAGGATATCATGAGGATATTACGATACCCTCTAAAATTATTAGCAAATAGACAAACACTAGTCATTATACATAATCTGAAGCTATTTATGGCAAGCAATAAAGTTTTCCGATCTCGTTGTTCATGTGATTAGACTTCATTTTAGTTTATAAACAGTCAAATGAATTCAGAATGCATTACTTTAGGTTAACAAACCATACCTCACTCAATTCGTATCAAACTTTTGTGTTTATCTGAAGTTTGAAGCATTGTAGTGCCTCCATGTATATTCGAGTTCGCTTACATTCAATTCGGTTAAGCCCTTTCGATTAATTTATTTAACCAAGACATTTGTATAACAATAACTTGCATGTACCATTGGCTTTTATTATTGTGTGGTTTGTATGAGCTGGTATGGCTGAGCACCGCTTAACGCCTATGCGCATTACATCCTATTCGCCTTAATATATTGATCTCTTAAATATCACAATGACTCAGACATTTTCCTATGTATATATACCACAGTATGATCACTTAATTGCTCATTTTCAAATTAACCATTCACAAGAATTTGATTACAGTTAACCAATAATCGAAAATAATTGTCTTCATCTAATGACTTCATGGATTTTTGTAACTGAATATATGTCTGCGGCATTGACCAAATTGTACCAAGACTATAGGCATGTTAACAATATCATATGACAGATTAAGCAATAAATCACGCACAAAACAAAGAGATAAGATTACAATCGATTCAATCAATTAAAATTATTGTGCAAGAAATTACAGGATGCATTGTGAATAAAAATCTAAAGGAGACAAATTTCAACAAACATAAATATAGGCTGATTACCTATCTGGTTATGTGATGTGAAGTGTAGTCAGTAACTCTTAAGCTTTCTTGAAGTGTATTTTTTTCAATTTGTTTTCATTGAATATCAGTTACATTGATAGTTAGAAACTATTTAGATTGAAGATTATTCCGTTAACTCATGTTAGTAAATAGCTTCATTGAACAGATTGTCGACAAACTGATGAAAAATAAACTCTGTCATTCACTAACTATCAGTGAAAGTAAATGAAGCCATTAAGTTATCTACTCACTACCTGCACACATATAGAAGATTTTTCTTTTTCTTATATTCTAGATAATATCTTACATTTATTGACTTCTTAAGAAGGAATAAAAATGACCTCAAAATTTAACCTACAGTTTTTTTTAAAAAGTTTCTTGTTCCTTATTTGTCTGACCTATCAGTTATCATTTAAAATTCATACATTCTAACTCAAATAAATTTATAACTCATAATATTTTCCAGTTCAAAATGTTTCATCATTTAGTATATTGAAAATGATTTGAATATAACTAAATCAAAAGTCATATTTTGATCAAAGAAATTTTATTAACAAATTTATTTACTCATTTTTTAAACAAATTACATGGTGTTTAGACATAGTACAAAAATGCCACTGTATTTTTTTTCTTGCATTTGAATGAAAAAACGGTTAAATCATACGATTTAACAATTCATTTAAACATTATTGTATGCTAACTAGTACATATTTGAATTGAACTACAAGTTTTTTTTTTTTCTGCGGGATTTGTTAATCATATCTTCTTCTAACCGGATTTGAAGAGAAGGAATGCTCGTTCTTGTAAATAGAAGTAGATGAAATGTTGTGTTTCATGTGTTACATAACTGAAATTAAAGTTAAAAATAAATTAGAACAAAGTATTGTCTAATAATTTGTTAAAACTTTACTGGTTGTATATTATCAGCTTACATGCCTCAAAAACTTAAATTAACAAAATAATAATTATAAATGAATTCTAAGCATGTGAACAGTTTCACATCTGAATAGACATGTTATTCCATGCTAACGAATTTACAATACATAAAATTATCACTCTATTTTAAATGAAAAGACATTAATCTGTGAATAAATGGTTTCGGTGATACAACTTACCTGCCAAAATGTTTTCCTACAATACAATGCCAATTCGGATTATATTTACGATCAAATTCTTTTTTTACATAAGCAGCAATATCTTTTTCAATCTCATATTTATCAAGTGCAGCAGCGGCTGTGTGTACAGCACTTTCTTGCATTTCTTCATGCATATCGGCATTCTTTATTACAGCTTTTCGTTCACCCATTTTACTCTGTTAATCGGTATAAACACTGAGTCAAGTATTCTATCCAAATATTCGGTACTTTTATACCATTAACAAATTTACGTAACCGATCATAGCACTAATTTCATTCGTAGATTCATGTTTTAGTAGATTGGCTTCAATTCACCTGACTGTATAGATGAGAAGAAAAAAAAAACCAGTAATGTTATTCTGAAAATTCGTTTACATGTAGCATTGTTATGATATAAAAATTGGATGACAAATAAAACTAGCACAAAATATTATTCTTCTTAAATGTAGTTCGAAAATTATTTGTGTATCTTTTTGCTAAATTGCTCAATTTTCTCTGAGTTGTTTTTTCTTTTATGTAATTTATTATTGTTTGTTTATTCTTATTTGTCTTGTTTACTCACGATTGAATGAAACTATGCGGATTATCGTTGAGTGACTGTGAATATATGCCTTTTCGAGTGTACATTCATGTGAAACACAGAACAAAGTTAATATACTTACTATATTATATATATAAATATGAATGAATGAAGAAAAATGTGTAGTTATTTAAATTAAACAAAATTAAAATTACATTTTTAAAAGATTAAAAGATATTGATTATGAATTTAGTTCATTGACTGTGTATTCTGGGAGAATTTTTGTTCAGTTATGCATCATTCCATCAAAAAATAACATGGCAAGATCATAATCTACGCATTATTGAATGATATGTGAGGTCGGAAAAGTTGTTGTTTAGTTGATGAGATGATGTAAATAATTTTCCTGTTTTCATGCATCGTTTAATCATTATTTTTGACTGACAATGTATATTTCGTGAGAAAAATATATAGAATAACTAATTTCTGTAAAATTGGGTTTTCAGTTACAGCTTTGGAGATTAATGTTTTTTTGCACATTTGAAATCATCAATCACTGTTACACCACCATTAGAAACCTGGAAGCAGTGGACGGCCGTTTCGTCCTGGTATGGGACTCATCAGCGATGCGCATCCACGACTCCTGCACCTCGCAGGATTCGAACCCAGGACCCTTGGTATTGTGCGCGAACGACTAACCATCGGACCATTTGGCCGGCATCCAACGGTGTTACTGGCTATCTCTGATTGATCTAGGGGTTTTGCGCGACCTCACCCACTTGTCTTTGGCACTTACTGCCTACACTCGACAGGGTTGAACTCCATTGGCCACGTCTTCTCAACTAGAACTCCGAGAATTTCCTCACGAAGCTAGTCACAAGTTACGATATTCTCCGGGTTCGAATCCTGCTAGGTGCAGGTGTTGTGGGTGCGCACTACTGATGAGTCCCATACCAGGACGAAACGGCCGTCCAGTGCTTCCAGGTTTCTAACGGTGGTCTAACAATGACTGATTGATGATTTCGAATGTGTAAAAAGATTGGGTTTGTAAGACACTACTGCATCGTTAACAAAATACAAATCGAAGTTACATTCTGTTAAATTTCGTTGTCGTAGCCATAGGGTGTTGCGAAATTATGTTTATCTTGAATTCATTCTAGTAATTTTATATGGTTTTATGCTCGACGAACATCTATTTTTTGGAAATAACGATGAAATATTTACTTAGTGCTGTTTAGTTTACAAAGATCTGGTAGTCTAAGAAAGTTTATGATGAAACCAATCTTTAAAATAGACAAAACCTTTACAAACTGAATATTTTAATTTTGGTAAATAAGTTGGTTGTATTTTTTTACTTAACATAAATGCATAAAATCATCATAACCCCAACTGTTTATGAATAAGTTCATGACTTAGTCATGCATTTCCGTACACATATGTAAAGCCTCTATCAAAGCTAAATTAACAGATCAATAAACTTAGTACGATTAATCAAAAGAATAATATTACAATCTCCAACTCTTTACAAAGAATTCCAAACTATTCAAAGTCCATTTATGTTAACATCAAAGTTTTCTCGACATAAACTGTTCATTAATTATACTAAACGTTGATTAAAGATTCAGACTACTTTTTGCTATTTACGTTTCAATTTAAAACAACTTTAGTTTCAGTTTTAGAAGAGAATCCATTGAATAACTCGAATTACTCCATATGAGACCATCTTTGAGAAAGCTATTTTACCCGTAAAAACATGCAATATTACATAAGTTATAACTTTCCTTAACCAGCATCCAGAGTTGTATGAGAATTTTTATTTTAGATAACCTAAAGAGTTTACCATAGGCATCTTTATCTACTTTGTCCAAAATAATACACGGCAGTTAAGAATGAAAATCTATATGGCATATTTAAGATGTAAGCAATTCTCTGTTTACCTATATCAAGCATTTCATATAAACTGGCTCTGCAGTTATATCAAGAGAAGGTTTTATAGCATAGATTTTCTTTTTATGCCTGTCTATGATATATTTCCAAGTACTTACACAAGTTGAACATTAACTAATAGATGCGTGTCATTTAAAACGAAGAATATGTTATGCTTAGATATATGATTTATTATATTTCCTTATATAAGTTTTAGTGCCTCTAGATCTTTGTCACGGTGTATCTGCAAAATAGAAACCATTTACAGAACTCTTCTAGCAAATGAGTTTTTCAAAGTGCTGTAATCAGTATTATCGACTTTTATTTTGATTGCTGATTTAAGCACTGCTTTCTCTCTACGAGCAGATAAAAGCATAAAAAAGGATAGTTTTGTGGTTTAGTTAAATACATTTTCCCTCAATTATTAGTAGAACATACCTATATATCTAAACAATAATATATCAAAACTTGGCTGACTAGTTTACATATTAAACAGCCCTACATGAAGTTTGAACATTCATTATCTACCTACAACCTATTGAAATTGTTTAACACTAAATGTTTCAAACTTGAATTTAGACTTTCAAAAATATAATAAAGAGTTATGTCAAAGTATCGTCATATGATAATCATATAATTATGATACAAGTAATTTTGTAAGTGCACAGATTAGATCAATAAAAAAAAGATACTACAGATCAGGCGTTTTTCATAAAAGCTAAATGGATGCGAATCCTAACATTGATTAGTAATATTAGTTTCAAGTATTTCTTCTTACATTCTAAAAGATAGAATAATTATACATGAAACTGTATGAATAAGAACTAAACGGACTCTGTTATTCTGTTAAGCTGCCATTAAAAACCATTAATAGTGAAATATTTATAGATTGATTTTGGATTCACTCATTTGTAAATAAAAGATAAAAAACCTCAAGTTAGAGCTCAGCAGAGCAAATGATAATCACATTTTCGATGAAATCTATTTTTTTTTCTTGAATTTTAAACAGTACATTTTGTTTAAATAAATAATATGTGAAATTGTACTCGATTAGATGAATATTGTGAATAGTCTACTAATAGAATATCTTATATATTTCTTCATAAAAAATGAGTTAAATGAAGATATTTTCTTAAAACTAGTATGACTATTAATCATACTTGTAATGACATGAATGCTCAAAGAAATCATTATAAGTTAAGTATATGCATTTGAACATTTTTTTTTTGACTTCAAAACGTTATAATTCCGCACTGAATACTTTTATTTCAAGTTCATTTCGATAATGTTCGTTTATTTGTTAACTAAGTCATAATGTTTAGTAATCAATTTTATATACGTTGAAGTACCATTGTTGGCTTTTTATATAATGAACTAAATAAAAGAATGATCATTTATTTATTTATTATATTTAATTGTAAGAATTTTTAAGTATTGCTATATTTTCTCTTTGTTTCGATAAATTGTAGAATTTAATGAAATTCTACATTATTCAACTATTCTTATAAAACCATTTTGAAGGATATATATACTTTTTATTTGACGCGTATTTGCTTCAACTTTGCTTTGAAATTCCACTCTCTGAAAAAGTCCCTTTGAAATTACCAAAAAATAACTGTGAAAATCAGGTATTTGCTACTCATAAGTAGTTTTGTGTGTTTTTACTTCAAATTGGTTTGATTGTTGTATGATTAAATTATATACTATGTATTTCCATTAGTACTTATTGAAAAAAATGATAGGAAGATTTATATCACAAAGTGGAATTATCAAAAGTCATTGTCTTGCATCAGCTAATCGGAAATTGGATTAATACTATGTGAAAATAATTCATCTATACTAGTCTAATCCGTTTACTTGATTTCCTATAAAATTAAATCTATCATGAGAAAACTGTGGGACAGGAAAAAAAATGGATTTCTGTCAAGGATGAACAAACGATAAGAAACTTGTGACTTCAGAATCATTACTTTTTGCTGAAATCTAGTATCTCATGATCGTATCGGTATCATCTTCCGATACGACTTATTAGAGAATCAACATATAAACTTGTACGAAGTATAAAAACTTACTATAATAGAATGAACTATTTACCTAACAAAATTACAGCCAAACATCGAAGCCTAATTAACTGGAGACATGGTATACAGATTTGGAATCAGCAGTGCTATTCAAATCATTATAAGTGTTGTAACAGGTGCGATAAATATGTTATTAGTGTATTACATAGTTCCAGTCACTTGAACAAGTAAGAGTTGTATATAAGTACATATCTAGCCATACTTTGTAATAATGAGGATAAGACATTTAATTGAACACATTTTCAAACAATTTACTATGACTTTCTCAGTTAACATAATAGTCTATAAAGGGACAAACTCAACATAAAATTCTTTAACGTATTCCCATGCATCACAGCACTGTACGATCTCTCCTTTTTTATTGATCAGATTTCATTTACAGAAATTATTTTACTTTGTTGGAATTGACAAAGGTATTATGACAAAGCAAAGGAAATGTTTTGAGTTACATTTATCAGTCAACGTCATAGTTTAGGTGTTACAAATATTCTTAATGAACGTTGAATATGATCGCCAGTCCTTTAATTCAGAGAGCTAAAGTTGATCTTGCAAACCTCAAACTAGATTTCTATGAGCCCTTGTAGCAAACACTATGAATTTAACTAATATAATATAAAATGTATAGTATATGTATGTATGTATGTATAGTATAATGTTTTGTTAACTTTAATCTCCATTGTTTAGCATTGAAACATTTGCCAACTAAGACATTCTTCAATTTTATATGATAAATACACGTATAACCCAGACTGAAAATTTCATTTTTATCAATAAAGAATATTACAGTTTTTCATAAAAAAACTTTCGTAACACCACACAAAACATTTACATAGAATAAGATACATTACCTTCATGTTTGTTTACAGTTAGCTAAAAGTATTTACGAGTCGGTAAACATCAGGCAAGTATTCACAGAATAAAATCAAAGTAAGTGATGATAACATACTGACGCACGTACACACACATGTAAAACAATCCACTACTACAAGTATTGAATTCACGTGAATGAAAAAATGAATATTTATACTCAACAAATATTGTTACTAAACTGTCGATATGAATTGAAGGCAATTTACTAAACACAAGTTACAGCACAAAAAAAAATGAAATCAATTTTGATTGCTGTTAAATTTTAATAACCTTGTGCATAACTTGTCATTATTAGCTTCTAACATGAAATCTAGTTATAAAAAATGTCAAATTTCTCCGACTTGTATTCAGTAGGATCGAAATATAAAACAATATTAGATATGCTGTGATTATCTTAAAAAATTCGACAAATTTATACAAGCATGATAAGAAAAAAAGAAATTAATTGAAAATTGTTACAGCTACGATTAGCACTGTGGTGGTGGTGGTGTTTGGTTCTCTGAGCTGGAGGTTTTGGTCGCGGAGCTTTCATAGGTTCTTCTAAACAATATCATCAGCACAAACTTCAAATAGAAGTGAAGCATTCGAATTTCTCCACGTTTGACCTGTATCTTGTTCTGCTAACCTCGATCTTGATTGGTTGCGGTTGACCTTAAACCTGTCGTTGTTTGCACATTTGTTTCGATTGCATTCCCCTTTTGATCTGTTCCTTAATCCTATGTCACCTATGATTTTCCTGATTGGTTGATAAATTGGGTCAATGTCAATGTGTTTGTTGATTGCTGATTGACCTGAGTTCCAAGCTTCTAAAAATTCCCTAGTGTTCTTTGTCCTCCCCCAACCCAGTATTTCCAGATTGTTCGAATCGAATGTGTGTCCATAATTGTCGGTGTGTATTGCTATAAGCGAAGCGTTGTCGTTCGTTTGACTGCTAATTGGTGTTCACGTAAACGAAGCTGAAGAGGCATGGAAAGCACTCACAGGATGGGAATCCCATTGATCAGGAACCACCAAAGCATCTTTCAAAACAATGACTAAAAGGTTTTACAATGAATATCATCCAGAGCTATGCTCCCACCGACAAAAGCAATAAAGAAGATGAAGATCAACTGCAGTTGGTCGTTGAGAGATTCGTAGGAGCCTACCTGAGTATCCTGGTAAGAGATCTAAATGCTAATGTCGGAGTAAACAACATCGAGTATAAATATATCATGGGACAACGTGGAGTTATAGAAAGCAACGAAAATGTTGAGAGAATTGCGAATTTATCTGTTTTCAACAAGAGGGTTACTGTTAGAGCCAGATTCCCACAATAACTCATGTACTAAGCGACATAGGTTTCGCCCGACGACACTACAGAAAAGCACATTTATCATATCTTCATCAATGAGATGTCCATAAGGTACATGGAAGTCGTGATAGCAAAGAGAGGAACCAATATAGCTTCAAACTAATACTTGGTGGTGATCAAGATGAAAACGAGGCTAAAGAAGCACTTGACAAATGAACAAACAGCGTTACAAAATTTCCATACAGACTTCCTTAGAAATGCGAACAAACTCAACGAATTCAGTACAGCTCCTAGAAACAAATTTCAAGCCTTAAAAAATCTAGCATTAAAACAGAACGCAGCTTTGACAATCAAGCAGTAAATTCTAGACCACAGCAAGCACTTTCAAAAAAATAGGTCTCCTGAATAAGATTCAAGCAATGAAGTCCTCAGTTAATCACCAATGAAATGAGAAGTTTATAAGTATGCGGACCATGGAGAAATCACATAAATTTCAGTACCATAAAAAGTTTCATCACTGTTTTTGAACCGAGTGAAAGCTTTAGTGGACGTCCAAAGTCGAGATATGCAAGCTGGACTTGTAAATACCAGTCATGTAACAACAAAATCGCGAGACTTCGGATCATCGTTAATCAATCAATTAGATGGAATTTAGCTATATACATTGTCTTCCTTGACCCAGAGAAGATATTTAATTAGATAGAAAAAATAAATACATGACGCCTTCATCGAAACTATAGTGTACCTGAGATATTAGTCAGTATCATATGTAATTCATACAAGGGACCACACCCTGTGATGTCTACTCTCATTCCTTCTCTTTTTTTCTAAGTGTGATATGAATACCTCAACATCTTAGGGAAAACAAGGAATGCAATGAACAGATTAGATGCATCTAAACAGTTCATCGATAACCTATCTAATCTAACCCATAGAGAGTAACAGATACGAGTGATGATGCCTGTTGTAGCTGCAACCTATGCAGCATTGAGCGTCAGCATAGACGCTGGGAGAAGTAAGACCCCTAAATACATCACTACGAGCACCGAATCACACTTAAAGTAGAAGCTCTGAAAGTTGTAGAAACTTGTACGTACATGGATAAAATCCATGATGAACAAGGTGGATATGTTGCACTTGTGAAAATTTTTAAAGCATGGGTAGTTTTTCTATGATTGAAAACATCTGGAACTCAAAACAACTGTCAGCAAACACTAAAATCAGGATATGTCATACAAATGACATGACAGTTCTATTGAAGGGAGCAAACACTTGAAAAAATACCACTTCCAACAAGAGTAAGGTATATATATTTATAAAAATTAGTCTGATCAAGATACCTTACATCTGTTGGTCATAACTACCATCAGTAAATCACTATGGAAGAGAACAAAAATCCTTCCAGTTGAAATATAATATATGGAAAGATAATGGAAGTAGACGCTACACACATTTTGGAATTCTCCAGACTACATCACAAGGCTAGCTTCAATCTGAAATCTTGAAGGCGAAATGAAAAAAAGGAAGACTAAATAACAAAGTGATTCTGCAGTTGAAGGCAGATATCAACAGAATGAATCATAATCGGTGGTATTTTTTGCAATAAGGATAACAGGCCTAAGTATTTAGCTTCAAACATTGTGTCATTAAGTCATAATAATTATACCTTATTTAGAAGTTATAATTTGTCATGATATTGAGGAATCTGATTTTTGTTCGACGTGTTAGTCATCCAGAAACGAATAAATACAATGTTTTATCTGCTGACTTGGTATTTAAAGTCTACTATATGGATTTATTAGTTAAATTATTATTATTTTTATTTAATGTAATAGGCGTGTATCGTAGTTTCATTGAATACACGAATCATTTTCTGTAATGCTTGATGAGTAAAAGATTTAATCGCAGGAATTCCATTTTGCTTACATTTAAATTTGGATAGATTACCATAAAAAAAATTTACTTGTCCTGTAAACTAGTCAAATGAGCGAATCACATAGAAACAACAATCACAATACTCTTTACTTTCATTCAGTGAATGACAAAAGCCAATCAATATAGGCGCATGTACAATGCTTCAGTAATTGACAATTGATGTGCCGCGTAATCAACTACAGTGTAAATATTTTTTTTTCATAGTAAGTCACGTATAACATTTGATGGTATTTCAGTTAATAAATAAGCAATTAATGACTAAGTAATCAACTGATTACTGTTTTTCAACTCAGATGGATAAACAGTGTTGTGTTCTTTGGAATATGTACTTTTGAATGTTTCATTATTATTTCTGATAACATCATCAACTGAAATTAGGCTTCTTAAATGATAAACTGCAACTGTCAAATGAAACATATATTTGCAATTCATTATCTTCCCATGTTTTTATTATCTTCCAGTTGATTGTCTTTTAAGATTGAGTTGTAACTGTCTGATAAATCGTTCCTTTTTACTTTAGTCTGAATCGACTAGAGGTGAAGAAGTATTGGGTTCTTGAGATTTTGATCTAGGTTAGTTTGTACATAGGCGGAGAGGACATTCGATGCAAATAGCATTCAAGCAAACCACCATCTATCTATCTATTCTTTACACCTACATTACACGGTGCTTCAAATGTTGGTCTATCACTACAAGATCAGTTGCGGAAAGTTAAATATAGTTAGTCCACGTTTACATAAATAATTCAAAACAATGGTGTAACATTGTAACGTTAAACGTTTACGATTTCATACCTAAGATTAGTTAAGTAAGAAAGTTGTGCAAGTTGTATCACCAAAATTTGAAGAGAGTTCGGTGTTAAAAAATAATGTTTAAAAATAATGTATAACGAACAGATTTACCGATGATAAACGACTCTCTAAAAACTACAGAACATTCGTTCAGTAGTCACATTTGAACTGCATGTCAACCACTTTGCTGTTTAGATATCTTGAAATTTATGAAGCCCTGTTCAGCTAAACTTATAAACTGTTGCAATGCAACACGTTGATTGTTACTGGTGACTGGAATATATAGGGACTTCTTCTGTTTGTTATCAGACTCACGTACTGCTTTTGATTCAGCGGAGAAATGTGAGTATTAAGAATTGTTCTCGCTTTTTAGCTTTTGTGCAGTGCGATTATTGGCAATGTACAAAGGTTGTCAGTTAAAGTTCACCCAGATTTTTTTTCGGCCTGTATTAGATTATGGTTAAAGCTAAGATAACGAGAATGTGATGAGTTCGCATCCAATTTCATACTGTAGTGACTAAGTCTCCTATTCTAGTTAACAAATCCAGTTAGTAATCATAAATAACTGGCAGTAAGCTTTTGCGTTAGACACTTGAAATTTGAAAAACAAGTACGAATCACGCGGAAATAATGTGACACAAATAACTGAGGTGATGTCATTAACTTTGTCAGTAGTAAAATTATTTTAGCCAGCATAAGTTACGTGCATTGTTTATTTTCCACATTATATAGAAAAGCTATGATAATGCCCGGGTATCTAAAACCTAACCAAATTGCTGTCAGACGACACTAGTCAACGAACATTTTAACCTGGATGTCCAATATGTGAGGTAGTGGGACGTAATATAGCAATTCTGTCTAACCGTAAACTGATGATCTAACAAGATTAGTATACTCGTCGTTTCTTGACAATAGTAGTGGTCACGTTCACAGGAAATCTCAAACAAAGGAGTTATAAAATCTTTCGGAAGGCTCTTTACTCTGACTGACTGAGTCACTATACCAAACGGTCTTTAGTGGTAGCTCATTTTCAGGAAAACACTCCTGATGTCTAGTTCGTCTTCTTAGATGAAGTTCTTTACATGTGGCGCACATCTTGACTTTTCGGTTTATGGCTGGGTCATCAAGATTCTAAATATTTGAAATTTCTGGAAGATATTTCAGGATCATTGAAATCTGAACCCGCCAAATAATAAGAATTTATTTTCCATGTAGTTAAATTTGTATAAAAGTTTCTTTAGTTATTCATAAATATACTTTTAGAAGTGTTACAAAACTTACAAGATTCCTTAATTACCAGAAAAAAAGGTATCCGTTTATTAAGAGATACACTGTTATTTTAACTTAGGCGTAACCAGTTTAACATTCCTCATCATAAACATTTACAATCAATAGTATTGTTACATGATAATAGCGGTAAATAGATTTTTAAAAAAAGTAGTTCGGTTTACTTACATAAAAACTCATGATTTTCACAGCATGAATGAATAGATATATTTAAGTTTCTGAAAACAATTACGTTAAACATTACAAAATGTGAAATATAGAATGTTTTTAATCTACAATTTATATGTTTTGAATGTGATTTTATTCATATAGTTTTATGAAGGTAGTAATAAGAACTTTGATTCTAGGGAACATAGAAATTTCAGTCTCATTAATATTTATATGTATATATATGCAATAAACTAACAACATTGATTGTTATACAATAACTGATTAGTTTTCTAACATTGAATATTGAATATTTTTTAAATCAAATAATCGTTTGTTGAAGTATAAAACAATATTTAAGTCTATAAACACTATTTACAAAAGGTGAGTAATAAGTTTTTCTCAAAAAATGATTTGCATTTCAAATCGATCATCAATAAATGATTCTTATAGTAAGAAACGAGTAGTACATATAAATGTCACATATAAAATTGTGACTAATGCATATTCACTGAAATTTCAATAATATACCTAATTCCCAATTTTTTTTTTCACTGATTATCAACTCAATTCAGAAACATTAATCAAAATCTATCAGGGTGAATTAATTATTTGATCTTAAAAAGAATTAACTGTTTCTTTTCTCTCAATTGCTTATTGCTTTTATGTAGTCAGAAGATCATGCAAAACTTTGATAAACATTTTGCAATGCATTTTAATGTTAAAAAGTATTATTTTGGCATTAAAATAATTTCAATATGGATTTCTCACATGTTCACAAGTGAATAAAGTTTGTCAATTAATCAATTAATTAATTGACGCTATTTCATTAGATGAATACGTAGATGTACAATTTTGATTAATTTCAATAATCAATCTTATCATCATCATCATCATCATCCTAAATTGAAAAAAAAATATTTAACCATAAACTAATCAAGTTTGTGAATTTATGCATATCGATAAATATACATACAATGCATTTCATTTAAAGAACTGTTAATTCACATTGAAGCCAAGCTACTAAATAGTTGATTAGAAAAAAAAAAGAAATTGTGAATAATAACACTAGTCAAAACAAATTAAAAGCTATAAAATAGAATAATTCATTTTCAATTAGAACAGTTCAATCTTAATTCAACTAGTGATTATCATAAAATGACTGAACGTAAAGCTGTGATTAAAAATGCTGATATGAGCACTGAAATGCAAGAGGATGCAGTACATATAGCTGCAGGTGCAGTTGACAAACATGATTTAGAGAAAGATATTGCAGCGAATATAAAGAAAGAATTCGATCGTAAATATAGTGCTACATGGCATTGTATTGTTGGACGACATTTTGGAAGGTAAGTTGAATATGAATAAATTATTTTTTTAATAATTAATAAATATTATATTACTTAGTTAAAAAATTACAATGTACAACTCTTAAGTGACTACTGTAGGAATATTTTAAGGACACTTTTTATTCACATCGTTCATTTGTAGAAACTATCGTAATTTAGTAGTTCAAATCATAGGGCTTTATTTATTGTATTGAACCCCAAACTATAATTTTCATGAAAAGAAATCATCGGTCAAACTAAGATATTCATAATAATTTTCTTGATTTATAAAAGTTTAAGTGAGTGAAAAATGTTGGCAAATATAAGTGCCTTAAGTGAACAGTTAATTCACTATAATAATAATTACTCGCTTACAGCTAAATTAGAAAGAGGCATCAGCCTTAGGTAATATTATTGATAACTTTTAAAAATCTTCTGTTCATGAATAAATGTTTTCCTATCTTTTTTATCCTTTATTTACCATATTTTTATCATAAAGCTATGTGACACATGAGACACATAATTTTATATATTTCTATTTGGACGATCGAGCATTCCTTCTGTTTAAATCAGGATGAAAGGATGATTTACAAAGGAACAAATGAAGACAGTTCTAACTAATATTTCAAATTAATCCGTCGATTCATATTTGATTTCATTTGTAACATTATATCAATTAGGTATAAAAGTGAAAACTGGTTAATATAAGATAATATCAAACAAATATATTACTTTTTTGTTTAAATTAGTCGTTTTTTCTGATCACTTATTTAAATTATTGAATCATTCTTTTGATGGCAATAATCATAATCATAGACTAAATGTACGCGAAATCTATTTGGTATTAATGCTTATTTTTATCGCTTGGAAAACAACATGTTTTTCCAAATATAACTAGTAAATGTACATACACCTAACTTTTTTAAGCCCAAAGTCTGGCTCCGATATTTATGAATGATCGAGTATGCTATAAAATAAATCTTCTAATCAGTTTCTGTATAGTACGTTTAGACGAAACCCGTTTGTGCGATGGCGGTAATAAACAAGCCGAATACGAATTCGGTTGAATGAGTTTATTTCAGACAATCGTCCATGCAAACATACGATAATGAAAACCATACAAGCAAAGAGAAATGGAGAAGGCGAGTGAGTCAACTCAGTTCGATGAATTACGACTAAGCATATTTAGTGAGACAAAGTAATCCAGACATGTAATATGCAAGGTCAGGAGGGAACATACATACGAACGAAAGCAACGAAGATATGAGAGAATGACTGACAAGGTCAAAAGACTAGTGGGCAAATTAATTTGTCCAAAAGCTGGGACGAGTTTTGTGGGCTAGACATAAAAGCACTCACTACGCTGTGAAGAATACTTGAAGAAAATAAATTGTACTTCCACATATCTTTTACTCAGATAGTTGTTCAAGAACTGATCACGTTGTTTGTTAGCAAGTGTTGGTAAATAAAACATTTACCTTCATAGGTACAGATGTGATGAGTTTACCAACTATAAATACAATAATTTTGCATTCAGTGATCGAATAATTTAAATTTATTCTTTAGGTCTGATATATTTCAGTGAGTAGATATTATGACATGATTATTAATTAACAGTATGTAAATCACTTTGTTTTATTCTGAAAATGTGTTTCCATTTTAGAGTACATCTATAATCATTGAACAGAAGTATATAATTGACAGAAGATAATTAGTTGATAAACAAAAAGTCATCACACAGTTTTCTGAAATTATATTCATAAAATTTTACTTCAGATAATGTTGACACACAAATATAGTCTGCCATTAAAGATTAAATTTGAACAGTAGCAAATAACTATTGAAAACAGGGAAATTTTACCAAGCGTTCATGGATATTTAATAATAAATAAAGAATAAGAACCATTTTATAGAACTCTTTAATCGAGACGAATTCACTGGAGAATATCACTAAGATGAACTATCGAAATACTAAAACTCGCTGCATATTTCACGACTGGACGCCGTGTATGGAGTGATGTTAGCCAAAACAGAAGGAAGTAATATCATTCAATTTTTATTCCAAAATACTAATTAAAATATTTACCATTATCATATGAGAATATAAGCCGGTGCATATACAAAAGATGAGAGACAATGATTTACGCCTCATCAGTAATCTTCTCCTGAGTGTATTCTGAAGACTGTAAAACAATGACACATACGGGTAATATTAATTTTAGTTCTGCATCAATAGTGTCATGGATTAAATTTGTGAGGAATGAGTTACGTATTGATTAATCGTGACTAATTTCAAACCATAGTGGAAAGTACCTGATACATTATAAGGAAAATGTCAGACTGAATTAGCTCACGGCTATTTTTTAAGGTAGTAGCTGTTGTTGATAGTAGCTGTTATAAAGGAAGGAACATTGGAAATGTTTACCAGATTATTATAATCATAAAAATTATTAGATAACTATATTTTTGTGCTGTTATGTCCTCCTCATTATAAGCTGTCAGTGAATCTAAAACGTTTCCTTATGCATGTCGCCATTTCCTGATTGCTGACAATTAATTATGTACAGTTTTTCTCAATGCCTGTCACTTACGGGATGACTCAGTTCAAAGTAGGCTAACTTATTTGGCATGCCTTGTTGTCTGGCAAGTTTCAGACACAAGTTAGAAAATTACTGACTGGCTTGGCTAGTTGAACAGGAATGTCTATTTCTAAAAATACATTGAGTAACTAATATATATATTACAGAAATGACAAAATGTAGTGTGAACTTGAAAAGCACGAGTATTATTTTGTGAATAAATCATGTATCTTCAACACACCAACTAAGTGTTTTTAAAATGCTTCGTACTGTAGCATAGAGACTCCATACGTTGTCTGATAAATAACCGATTCAAATATTCATGGATTATGGGAATAAGAAGAGGTTCAGTGATAACTTTTTCATCATCAATCAACTGTAGAAGCTTACTAATTGATGAATTATGAGACGATTAAGAAATGTTTCATGATGTAAGCATAACATAACATTATCTAATTATTTGAAACTAAAATTAATCAACTGGGTAACTTTAGATTTTCTACATTCTTTTTAAATAAAACTAATAGGAATTAGTGAATATAACTTCTAACAGTTAAATTATATGTAGTATTGCTATAAATATAGCTTTGCAGATATTCCTATGTTTTGTATACCGACTGACTAGACAGCCGTTCTCAGAAGGTGAAATGAACTGAATAAAAAACATTGCTTTCACAAACAACTCAAATCATTTGGATGGTAAAAAAGGAAGAGAGTTGAATGAATAAAAGTTAATCAGTAAATATATGTATATATGAAAATAATTTATTCAGTGATTACGCAACCAACATTTAAATGGAAAAATAAATAAATTCTTAGGCTGTTATATGCATTCGATCAGAAATAATCACACACAAGCTTAAATATATCTAGGAAATGTGTGCAGAAAACTGTATTTCGAAACTACAGTGACCTGGTGCCTCCAGTTTTACCCAGATTTTCCCAATAACATGACAACGTTTATGAAATATTATAAAAGAGTGGTTAGCTTTAGAAATGACTGAAATTATCCGACTACAAATGCAAAAACGCGATTCATCATTATTCATTTTATCATGGTTCTAATCTACAGTATGTTTTCAATAGATCTACGTAGTCTCTGTGTAAATTATATCTATTGGGTCATGATAGCAATTATGATTAGTTATTAATGATTTAATATGGATCGATAATAGTTTTAAAGACGGGAATATTTTCAAGGAATAAAATTTTAACTGGCATAATTTCTTTCAAAACAGTTGTTCCCTTTGATAAATTTGAACAGAGAAATGAGAAGACATATTTTGTGAGATAGTACCATATCGTGCTTTCTCGTCAGTCACATACAAGCAACATGTTATTTGTGTAAATACAGTTTTGAAGATAAGGTCAAAATTTCTTATTTAGCATGACATTCACTCACCAGAACCATGGTAAACAAAGGTCAACATACAGTTGTTTTTGAACACATAAAGTTGGACTTTTCCGACCAGTCAAGATAGCTTCAAGTAGTTTCAGTGTGTGTGGGTTTTGATGACATGTCACAACTTTAAAGGCTGATTTTGGGTCAATTTGATGTCCACTCATCATTAAATGTTTTGCAATGGACGAGTCTGGGTTTCTTGATCGATTTTGAGATGACGGGCTAGGTTGATGAATCATGATTCATAATGATAACATAACTGCACATAATAATAAACGGTTTCCTTATCAATTAAATATGATTTACGTACGAAATCATTTGAATCACTATACATTTTGAACAAAAAATTTATAACAACACATTGTCCTACTAATTAGTAGTACTATTGGAAAACATTTAATTTACTGACGAAAACTATAGGTAGTTTAAACCGGGTTAGTTAAAGATGAATGCGATGATCATTTTACCACATATCAATTGTTTGTTTATCCTAAATCTATGTTTAAATCGTCATGTAATGTTCAGCATAAAACGTTCAGACTATTTCCATCTATCCTTTATTTACCTTTTTGAAAAGGATATGTATATGCAAAGTAACTCAAAAAAGCTGCTCAAAATTCAATAGAATTAAGAAAGAATCTTTACAGCCATAAAAAACACATGTATATTTAGAAGGAATTTTGGTAAATTCGCATATGCCACTTTTTCACAAACTAACTTATGTTCTCTAAACAGAAATGTAATGCTTTCTTACTTGATTTTGAGCATAAAAATATATCATTTTATGAAATGATATAAAGAAGGGAAAAATTTAAACAAAGTGAGTGGTTTGAAATTAATAGAACAACGATTGCTGTTTGTACTCGAGATATTGGATTTTTATCTACTGTCATACTCACAGTCGAAACTAAATGAATCCCCATTTTTATCCTACTATTAGCCTTTGATATTTTACATAATTTTATTTAAAAATTCATCAAAATAACTAGCGAGAACGGAATTAAGTGGCAGATAGTATGCAGGAATTCGAAAATGCTAAAATTACTGACAGCGTTTTTGTGATAGGTGAGAAGGAGAAAATCAATATGATTTAAGTAAAGCATAAGAAAAACCAAGAGGTAACACTAACAACAACAACAACAACAACAACAATGTACATCAAGCTAAATGATATTTGGTATTTTTCATGACAGAATCTCCAATATAACCAAGTGTTAATGCAGTTCTAGGAGAAATGAAGCTTTTTTCTATACCATAAAGTTAATATTTTAAGAACTAGAATGATTAAATACAATGGGTTGTCATTTGATTAGTTGCACTTGTCGAACGTGACGGAAAATTACTGAGAATACGTATATGCTTTAAAAGGTGTTTATAGTGATTATAATATGAATATTCAATTTATGGAGTGGTTTAATCTAATAAAAGCAGGCAATAAATAAACATTGCTAAATACAGCTACAAACCTATTTATTCTTAGTATTTAGGCTTGTATGTATGAGTGAGAAGGGAAAACGTTGGTTCATTTAACAACTAAAAATACAAGTTTATGTTATAAAAGATTGAGGGACCAATCTAAAACTTGTAAAAAAGAATAGTTCATATTGTCCAAAATTTATTATACTACCATTATTTATTTATTTTAAATGCATTACTCTAAAAATCGACGAAAAAGCTAGGCTTTTAGACGGTTAGTGTTGGGGATGTCAGATCCCCAGAACGCGCTTGATAAATATCTTTATTTTGGACTTATTTCATGGACCGACCATTTGACCTTCAGATCACATTTCCCACCAAGAAAATCCTTGGCTGTGATTGGTTACTGTGTCGTTTTAGTGTGCTATTTTTGTGACTGTCCCAAGGACGTCTATATAAACTATAATTAAACGCAATCTGAGTGCTTGGATTGATTGTGTGCTGGCTGGGTGTTGGTAGAATACAATTTCTACACTATATCAAGACTTCTTGTTGATTCAGTTTGGTCAAGGGATCGCAGTAGCCTACCTGGACGCTGATATATTGTTTGTTTTCTTTATTCAACTAAGGTGAACTCGTAATAGTTTAAGCATACCTAGAGTCAAACGTAACTGTTAGAACTATGTACATCTGATCTTGGAAATGCTTGTGCTGGAACTGTAAATTGTTGTGAGAGAACAAAATAAACTTTATGCAATACTTAAAACTGAACTAAGTAATTAAATGCTTTTCTTAGATGTATTTTCAATGGTGTAAACGACCTTCATAAAACTTTATTAACATTTGAATGCAACAAACATTCTAGAACAATTAATATTGAATTCAGTAAGAAAATTATTAGAGTCTTATATAAATGATTAATTATTATTAAGTAGTAACGATATACTTTGCTATTTCTTTAATGATGAACAACATCTATCTGACATCATTGTAAGATAAGTTGTTACTCAGCAATGATGAAAAGTTCATTTTAATTCATATAAACAAACATTATACTGTATATAAATATTTTTATGATAAAATTCACTATTATCTATTATCATTACTATTATCGAGAAATGTATTCATTCCAGTTTATTTCTGATTTAATTGAAATTTAATCAAAATGTAATCATGAAAAAATAAAAGATTTATTACATTAAATCGATAATCATTCTAATGTTCATTTACTTATATAATTGGTAACATTAACCGCTTATATCAACAGTATTGCAGAAAAGCTAGCTTACTATGCATGAATGATTTAAAAGTAGAATTTTATCAATAAAAAAAAACATTTTCATATTTTACAATTCAACTATAACTCAATATATAAATTAGATATCATAAATAAACTATAGTACATTTACATTCATACATAAACTAATCTGATTGTTTTACTGTAAAATCAGTCGTGGTTACATTTTGAGAGAAAAAAAAATCGACTCTTTTCAAATTATTATTATTATTATAATGGAAACAAGTTCCGATTTATCAGAACAATTTGAAACAAAAGCACATGTTTGTCATACAGATATGAGTCAATCAATGCAAGATGAAATAATCGCGATATGTTTAAAATTTTGGAGTTTAAATCAACGAAGCTTAGATACTACAGCACATATTAAAAGAACATTGGATAGAAAATATGGACCAGCATGGCATTGTATTATAGGTGATGAATATAACAGGTTTGTCTGATAAAAATTATTATTAGTCAAGTATGAAATTTTCTATTGTATAAATATTTCAGAAATCTGAAGAATTTTAGTACATACTTGTAAAATATTACACAAAAGAAAATCTACAAAGTTGTATGATTACTATTTTTCTCTTTACATGAAAGGAAGTTTATTTTTGTATAAAGTTATGAAATGTATTTATTGTACAAACATAAGACGTGCTAATTTACTGTAGTGTCGATCCTACTAGATTACAGTCTCATATTTGAAGTAAAACGCTTAAATTCCAAATAACTTTTCAATGATAATTGTTCACACTGATAGCGTGCTAGCGTTTCATGAGATATTTCTAACTAACATACGTACTTTTAATACTTCAATTTTGTGATTGATAGAGATTTATTATTCATTTAAAAACCAGATATAGAAGTATGAATTGGTTTTATTGAATCATTGATATTAAAAAGAAACTTTATCACCAAGAGGCAACACACTGATGAAGTCACACTGAAATGATGTATATGCTAAGTCTACTTAGACTTTTCAAAACTTTATCTCTTAAATTTCATTATAAATAATATTCATACACTAAATAACCACTTATAACTTTATATGCAATAGACCTTACAGCATTTGTAAACAATTTTTGCAAAAATAAACCCGTTGTTCATTGTTTAACTAATCCAAAAGGACTCGATTGGTTTGGAAACTTTGTTTTATAAAATAACATAGTCAACCAACTGATGCGTTACGTCATACTAAATTGTGTCAAATTTAAACATTCCTGAGAATAGTCACTAATGGCGTATTCCTAATATTAATAATAAACTCTATTTTGATTGAAGCTTTTTATGCTTGGATTTTGAAAATCATAGCACACCAAATAAATATTTTCTGTGTAAATTTTTGGCTCATATTCCTAAACACTTTAACATTATGAATTCTGTATAAGATTGCGTGCATATCTTCTAGGTCTTGCAGCAAAATTGATTACACTGAACTACTCAATCAATCTGCAATCGTCATTATTTATAACTTCCGTTTTGGTTTAATAAATTTGAAATATGCATAAAATGATTCTAATGATTATAAAACAGTCTGGTGTATCTGTTTCTTTATTCGATAATACTTACCTGATATCAAGTTGTGTAGTTGAATAATCCTGAGAAACTAAAATCCTTGTTCTACGATATACTACCGAAAGTACACAGTAAGTAGTACTGAACTAAAGATAACCACTTTTTTTCACTCTGTCTGGATTTCAAACGGATTAAACTTATGATTGTTATAAGATTCAAACAAAGGAATAAATGGAAGTAGTAAGCTCCGGATAAACTTTCAGAAAGACGTTTCTCATAATATATCAGCACTTCAGTTTACACTATTGAAAATTAGTTATACTCATTGAAAAATGCAGTTATCACTATCTGACAAATTTTTTTCCAAACTATCTCACCAAAGAAATCACCTGTGATTGATGCTTGTGAAAACGTTTTTCAAAGCGGTAACAAAATAACACAATGTAAAAATAATCTCAGTATTTACCTTGACACTCAGTGATTTAACTAATACGACATGGCATCTGATAGTGGGTTTTATTATTGTCTTATTCGCACTGAACATATAGATTATCTCAAATGAAAAATGAAGTCCTCATCAAATTTTTACTGTACGACCAGACTAGGCTAGATTTCAGTTAAGCAATTAAGAAATTCACTAGTCTGATAACACTGATTTGCCAGTTCGATAGTGTTTGTTTACTAGTTTTGAAGGAGAACGGCTACTTTAATTTCGTATTTTATTCAATTTTATTCAATTATTGTTGAAGGTTTCTACAACTTGACAATACAATTTAGTTCTATAATAGTTTCAAAACGTTTGTAACGAAGTGTATGTGTACAATCAGACCTAAGTCAATATTTTTGACTAAAACCACTCTGTACAACGATTCATTTAGGAAAAAGTGAATAACTCTACTAACATCTATTAGGCTTGACAAGATATTTGATTTATTATTTGAAAAATGCATTGTAGACCAAATCTACATTTTTTTAAATAGCTTTTGATCAGTTTTATTTAGATTTAAATTTGTGTTATTGATACAACTTTTATTGTCGATTCTCTGTTACAATGTATCTCTTTGTACTTACTCTCATTTTTAGTTGCGTTACACATGATTCACAATATTTTTTAGACTTCAAATTTGAGAAAAAATCATTTATGATTTATAAAACCAGTTTATAATGCTATTGAATTCTTTAAATACAAACAAAACGACACTGGAACAATGAAGCTCTTAGATAATATACACTAAATATGTTTTAAATGTGTACTCATTATAATTTAATGAAATAAATTTAAATTTTTTGAAAGTATTTTTTGTTACTTTGCATTTTGAAAATAGTACAATGAAATATTTTGAGGAATGTAACCCGTTGTTTTTGTTCTCAAACAAATTGATGACAATTCTAGTTCACACATTAATGGCGAGCAATATCGAAGAATCAGGGTTCGACAACAAAAATAACATTTATTACCAGTGTACTTGTCAGTTTCCTCTCCAATGTAACAAGGAAACAAATAAGTTGAACTAATCAATCATAAGGCCTTCTTACATAGAGAATATAAATAAAGTATGCTAAGCACAGACGAATCCTAGAGGAAAACATACATTCAGCAGTTGGAAGCTTGACCATCAATAAATTATAGGAAACCAAGACTCAAATACATTTTAGGGATTCTTGTCGTTCACTACGGTAGCTCTAAGACGCTAACACGTTATATCTGGAGATATATTACCATTTATCAAAACTGTAGATCAAAAGTTTATTTAAGATTAACAAATTTTTAATATGATTCAATACTTTATCGATTCTTGCCATTCGAATCTTCCACGATAACCATAGAATGACCAAAAATAAATCGATAATAAATATCGATTAAGAGGTTTGCAGTTCTTCTGCATAATAGAACTTTCGAAAAATACTAAAACAGTCAACAAAAAATAAAGACTGTATTTAGACTTTGAAAATGCGTTCTATTTCACAAGTAAAGAACAAAAAGAGAAGGTGATATTGGTCAAATGAATAATCTGATTTGAGATAATATTCAGATGATATAAAAGTTCTACGAAAAGTTGAGCTTAGCAGCATAAGTAAAAATAACGAGTAAACAAAATATCTGCCTGATAACCGACATAAGAAGAACGTAAGCAGTTGTTAGTTTTTTTTGTCGGAAATACAGTATTCGTCACTTCAGTAGACCTTCGCTTTCCTAAACAAGTATACAACTGTAACATACTGTTTGTAGAAGCAACCTAGTGATGAAGAAGTCAAAGTATTTGCCTATAATAAATAGACAGGTAAAGTACCAATAATTTAAAACGTTTATAAGGCATTTCAACAACCTTCATGACCTTCATAAGTCTAGGAGATACTAACTAAATTGTTTGCAGGTTGAACAGAAATAATTCAACGTGACTAAAGACGTCAACTGATTACCATCCCAATCATAATATCTGTGGTAGCATTTCTGTTCTATAAAAGATCTTGTTGCGGATGTCAGATCCTCAGAACTCGCTTGATAAATATCTTTATTTTGGATTTATTTCATGGACCGACCATTTGACCTTGAGATTACATTTCCCACCAAGAAAATCCTTGGCTGTGATTGGTTACTGTGTCATTTTAGTGTGCTATTTTTGTGACTGTCCCAAGGACGTCTATATAAACTATAAATAAACGCAATCTGAGTGCTTGGATTGATTGTGTGCTGGCTGGGTGTTGGTAGAATACAATTTCTACACTATATCAAGACTTCTTGTTGATTCAGTTTGGTCAAGGGATCGCAGTAGCCTACCTGTACGCTGGTTCATTGTTTGTTCTCGTTATTGGTCTGTGGTGAACTCGTAATAGTTTAAGCATACCTAGAGATGAGCGTAACAGATCTATTTGTCAGTTTATATTTTTCGATTTTATTTCTCTTGAATATGTAAAAATTATTTGAGCAGGTTGCATTTTAACAACCAGATTACATCACTTATTGATTTTATGTCAATATTTAATAAAAAACATGATCAAACTATGACTTTTGATTGAAATTTCGTTGACTGTAGACAGGAAGTTATAAACTTGTAACATATGATCAGTTATAAATGATTTGATATCGAAATTGTTGATGCTTTAATATTAGAGAATAGAATTCCGACTAGGAATCAAAAATCAATAGAATCACTTTACAGTATCAAGTTTATTTATTTTTCTGTTCTTTGCATTTCATTTAGCTGACAAAAGATTTCATTCATAAATTTAACGAAGTTGACTAATTTAAATAACCTTAAGGCATAATGAGATGGAATATTATTTAAGCACAATGGATTACCTGTTCAGTGGTTGTTTAACAATTCAAATTCAATACTTCTTTTCATAAAATCATTAATTTACTATTTACTTTAATTTAGTACAAATTCGCTAACTCAAATTACATAGTTTTCGTTAATAGCTTACTTTGAAAAATTCACTATTATTCAAACCATGTAAAATACTTTATTTCAGTTAAGTAAATGTTTCTTGTCTTTGAATAAACTAAATAGATAAAGTCTGTTTGCTTGTCTCCATCCATTAAACATGCTTTTTATCAATATCGTTTGAAATAAATGTTAACCTAATACATATAAGAAAATAAGCATTGTGTATCCAGTGAATGATATTAACAGGTTCAACGTTTGTGTTGTAAAGGTACATTTATCAATAACATACAACAAATCTCATCTAATTCAATTTTATCAGCTAATTCTTGCAAACTCTTGTGCTTAACTGAATGATTTTAAAACGCATTAAATTTTGAAATGAACAGTTATATATTATAGACATAGACATTATGTGAAGGTTAATTCAGATAACAAATTAACTTAAGTTGGATGTGCAGATGACATTCAAACCTGAGAGCCTAGAATTCTCAGTGATAGATCTTCAATGAAATTCTTAGTTAGATGATCAGCATCTTTTCCATTAACATTGTGAATTTTAATATCATTCAATGAGTGTGATCCTGTCCAGTCTATTGACTATGGTTTATGAATAGTTAGTATGTTTCATATTAAATAAAATGTAAGTATTCCTTATCCTCTTGACCTTTAATGGCCCAACATGTACTCATGTTTTTACTCCAACTTTCACTTGACTCGTAAATGCTATTGCCAATGAGCATTGTATACGTCTTCAGTACGGACAAAATGAAGTGAATACATTCCAGTTATCTGTCCGTTACGTTTGCAAATAATCGTTTGTGTGATCATATGCTACTCAACTGTATTTGTAATTTGAAAATTATATTTTGAAGAATTAGTAAAATTAAGAATTGCTAAGAAAATTACAAAATCTACTCAGTCTATCTAAAAGGCGCAGGAAATCTGCTTTCCGAAATCTCCAAATCAATACAAAATGATCAGTATACCTCCTGTCAAGTAATTACATTTGAGATTCTGACAAAATATCTGTCTACCTATCGAAGGAGGAGTATATTGCGAAGTAATCAACCTTGTAATTATTTACACCCAACGGAAAAATACTAAAATTGCAACTGTTACTTTACAGCTGTACAGAATGCTGGAATAGCGTAGTAAGTAACGCTGATGTTGGGTATAATTGTGATTAAGCGGTTAATCAAACTGACTGGCTAATGTACTATGTCTGCTTACCTCTTGCTTAATTCAGAGCGCTGTAGTTATCGCCCTGGAAGTAGGTTGTAGAAGAAATTCAGGCTGTCGTAACAGTAAATGGTGGCTGTCCGCGATAGTACCACCTGTCACTTTGAAACATGTTACCAGGTGAAGCCATCCATTTACGGCCGATGGTGAGAGATCTTTAGGGAGATAAGTAAAACTTGGTCTTGATCAATCAAAGGGGTTGATCTTCTGTATACAACTAATTCTTCAAGATAATTTCACCTCAGATTCCTCAATGATCGGTCAGATTTTGCAGTAATATTTTGCTCTCCTTCCAAATTGAGACTGCCCTACAGTACAACTGCACCAACTTCTTTGAGAGTTCCCTCCTCAGTTGATGTTAATTTTATTGCAGCTTGAATAATTACTCACTTTCGATCGATTCTATCACGTTTTGGGTTGCTTGTCTGTCCATATTCTAATAGTACTGTGTAACCTGGATTACCTGTATCGAAAATTCCATATAGTAAGCATTAACTAAGAAGAATGATTCGTATATAAGGTAACTGGAATTGAATTTCCGTAGACGCGGCTTTTTTAACTCATTATTTATCGCAGTGATGTTGCTTGTCAGTCAATTTTCATTTTTATGACTGTAGTTCTTCTCAAAATACTTCCAAGCATAGTCTCTCTCTCACACAAATCGACATATTCAATCGCCTTATCGAAATTCCAGTAGACTTCTTTCATTTTAGCGGTTTAAGATTTATCTAAGAAACATATCTGAAACAATTAATCACTTTACGAAACAGATGGATAGTATTCATTATTTCGTTTTGCAATAAATATCGAGGCATACATGATCTAAACTACCCAAATAATCTAAATCCCAAACTATCTACATGAAACAGATTTATTGCAGTAATCAGTACATCAATGTTGAGATTATCATAATAATATGTACAACAACACACTTTCGTAAAATTTAAACGTTTGGATAAACATTTTTACTTTAGGGGCTAAGTAATGTGCTTTAGCACACATCTTTGGTCTTTGTCAATTCTTCATTTATAAACTTGGTTGTTTTTATTTAAATGGATATGCGCATCACTTACTTCGCTTGTCACATGTCTTGCCTATTTTTATTCGGCTGAAAATACTTAGTCATCCCTCATCAGCTGAATTTGCCCATTCGCTTTCTTCGCTTCGCTTCTCTTCTACGTTTCGGATTCCACTGTCTAACTGTTCATATGAATATATGAAAAATGTGCATCTAACCAAAATAATATTTGGCTTACGAAAATCACCGTCACAAAATCGAAGTTCGCTAATGAATATAACAAGAGGAATTTGATAGAATATTCAATTGTTCATCCAAATTGGAGTCAGAGTCGGAACAACTAAATATTTTGTGTATGATGTAGTGATTCTATTCATGTAAATAATACCGTTTTTTTAAAAATCGAAATCTCATTTATTTCTCAAGAACACTTTGCTCTGTGTACATTCTGTCGAATTCCATAACTTCATGACTGTTATATGAAGTAGGTGTTGTTTATATTCTCTAGAATTTTGATAGAAGGTTTAGAGCAAAAAAAAATTTAACTCAAAGAGCACGGTACCATAAAAAGTATCTGATGTAGTTATTGAACTTATCTATCATTTCGAAAGTGACTCAGCCTAAGAAATCGGTATCTTAGATGGGTCATTGATTTGAACCCGGCTATACTTGAGTAGGTTTAACAGCTTAGTGTTATTAGTAATATAGATACTTGAAACCTTACATAGTTATGTCCAATGTCATCAATAATATACCAACATTTTATGTTTTATAGAAACAAAGCTCCTCATTAGATAATTTATCCAGCTTGCAATAACCTAAGAAATAATTGAAAACTTGAAGATTTACTATGAATAGTTTTGTATAATTTAGCTAATAAGGAAAAGAAAAAAATAAGCAAATAAATACAAACAATAATATAAATAGTGAAACTATTTATTTATTTATATTTTTAAAGCAATAATAAATTCATCTTGCATAGTTAACATGATATTTCCGCATTTGATTCGGTTGTCTATTTGATGGGTTATTTTTGTTCTTTGTTCTTTTTTTCGATTTTATTCTAACCAGATTTAAATAACAGCACTGCACGATCGTCTAGATAGAAATAGATGAAGTTTTGCGTCTCATGGGTCACGTAACTTTTAGGATACAAAAAAAAGAGAAAAATGATAGAATGTTTAAAAAATATGCATATGCATACAGTTTAAGTAAGTAAAAAATTTGTGAGCATTCTCACATTGAAAGAATATCTCTTGTCTAATAATGAATAAGAATTAATGAGCCATACTTATTTAAAATATAATAAAATGTCATAAAATCTAGTCCTTATACACAAATCATAATTATTGTGAAATAGAAAGAAGAAAGTCTATGATAACTAACCTTCCAAAATTTCGACCGACAATGCAATGCCATGTAGGTTGATATTTTTTATCAAATTCTTTCTTTATATATGCTGCTATATCTTTTTCCAAATTATATGTATTTATTCCGTGAACTGCTGCTCTTACTGCTTCCTCTTGCACTTCAGGACTCATATCAGCATTCTTAATTACAGCTTTCACTTCAGTCATATTTTTTTTGTTTTTTTGTTTGAAAAGTTTTTAACTGTTTTTTGACTAATTTAGCTTATTCAGTTGTGGCACTAAGATATACAATGCAATTATATATATACATTGGTTTATTATCCAATCCATTTTGATATGACTGGATTTCCAGAGTGAGATTTCACTTCAGTAGCTTGGCTTCAGTTCACCTGACATAAACACTTAACGATGGATTGTTTAAACACCGATAGTGTGTGTGTCAATTGTGTCTTCTCAACTGGTCTATGTTTATTGGTTGCTAGTAGTACATAGTTAACTATGTCTACCAAGTATAGATTGGTTGTGCTAGCTCATGTATCAAGAGTGTTTAAGCTCGAAGCTATCTATCTTTGCGTTTCTCTATGTATACTTATACGTTTTCTCATATACATGTGTAATAGCTTAATGGGACTACTACTAATCAATAAAACTTTAGGTCCACTTAATGGAACGAACTTATTCTAATATTATGTGAGAAGTTTAGAAGTATTTGCGTAGGTGTATATATAGGCGTACATGTATACAGTACCATTATTAGAGCATGGAATCGATTGATTTTTTTTTCTATCATTATTCACCGGTAAACAATATGTCTTATTATTATTTACAAAATAAAACTTTGAGATGGTTGTAATATTTATTGTAATCGTAGAGATTCTTCAAGCATACAAATGCTTATCTTGATTTATGCTTTTACTTTCATGAGGCATAAGTTAATATATATGTATGAATATTGATAAACTACAATGAAGCATTCTATTAGATGAACTAAACAAAATATATTTTATTTTCCTAATTGAAGAGAGTCTAAGAACAGTAACGGCAGTCATTTATTTCAAAAAGCTTTAAATCTGAACAGACGAATTTGTTGTATAAGTAAATTTACGTATATTGAACATAAATCAGCTTTTTTTTATTGTGAACCCTAATCTTAGTCAAATCTTTTTACAACATTTTCGTAAAAATAAGAGTTCACAAAGAAACATTTATTCAAATTAATTAATTATGTAAAACAGTTGTAATTATCAAGTTCTGAACAGGTAGTTTATATCATGAAAGACATAATGTACACCTTATTCATAGCATCTATATACTGTCCATATTAGATAGATAGATAACAGAATGCTCAACAAATATATATGTTGATGATAAAAGTAGCTAAGATTTTATTGACTGAATCAAATGAAGCATTCTTATTGGAAAAAAAAACATGGAATTATATTTTCAAGTCAAAATTATATATTCTTAACATAAGTATGCTACGTTTGTAATTGAAGAACTTTATGTAGAAATCACCAACTGTCATCATCATACTGAGAATGGTTTTCAAGTTTAGACATAAAATGGTAGAATAAAAGACAAGTTTACCTAAGGTTTTTTTTTCAAATGTACTTTGATTGATAATGAGCGAGACAAAAGAGCTTAAATTTACAATCATTATTTACAGCTAATCATTTATAATGAAGCTTTTTTCTAACCCATCAATCAATAATAAAAACCCGATTTATTCAAAAATAATATAAATGCTGAATAAACTCAAAGATAAATTAATATTTTAAGTTTTTAGTGTTTCGATAATTAGTTTGATTACGACTAAGATGATGGTTGTTTTCATTTACAATGTTGTCATATAATAATCAGTCTAAATAGATCTCAGGAAGACAGTTAAAATCAGTTCACGTTAGTATATTACATTGAATAAATCTAACAAGCATTCATTGTTTGTAAAATAGGAAAATAATTAACCAAAACTCAACGTAGGTATGATCGCTGTTTAGTGTTTAATAGTATACGACTATGGATGAACAAATCTAGAAATTAAAATAATACGGGACCGAGAAGCTGAAAATGAAATCTGACTAAATTGTTTAAAACTGAGTATTTTAATCACAGAAAAGTATGGGTTTTTATTTTGGAAGAAATATTTTCAAACTATGGATCATTCAACAGCTAAAAGAAGGTTTGAATTTGCTATTATTAGAAAGAAAGTTTTCAGACTTGTTCATTGAGATATAAAACAGGAAAGGATGAGAAGTGAACTTTGAGACGATAAAGAATATTTGCATCATAAGGATTGGGATTTTAAATGTTGTGTTCTCTGAGCCTCATGGTTTAAAATGAAAGCTTTCATTATCGTTCCCGTCAACGTCATTAACACACCTTTAACGTCATTTATTCTAGTCAACTAGGTAATGACAGTATGTAAAACAAGGGATTTTAATAGCTGAGATTGCGAACCATCTACTTAACTTTTTGTAAACTTTGAGACATTAAAGCTAAGACTGTTCAATTACTTGCTTATTTGCTCAATAGTGTTCCATACTTATGTGAGTACCATTTTCAATATTGCCTATGAAAATGGAAACTAGCGGAACGTCAGCCTCATCATTTCGTGATGTTATCCAACATTCAATCTTCGCTTTTTGTACTGATGGTTATTCGGTTCATTTATAAACAAATGAGTTAGATTCACATCAAAATACCATGAATATAACTACGTAACTACTGATTTTAGATTTTAGCATAATAATGGATAAAGAATAGAGTAACCTTCACGATACACGTTCTGCGATAATATAGCGGTAACCGCTGGAATTTTTAAAGTCATTTTATACAAAATAGAATTATTTGTTTCATGAGCTAATCAAAAATCATTATATTCCTATCTTATGAATTCATCTCTTTATTTTAACAGGTATTATCAATGCATTCGGGTAAAATTTTATTTCATTCAGCACAAACTAAAAGCAGACAGACATTTAAATCATGTTTAAACTAATTAATTAAACTTGTAGAACCGTTTCAGCTTACCTTCCAAAATGTTTTCCAACTATACAATGCCAATTCGGAGTGTATTTACGATCGAATTCTTTTTTAATGTAAGCAGCAACATCTTTTTCAATGTCATATTTATCCATTGCAGCTGATGCTACATACACAGCGTCATCTTGTACAGTTCTTTCCATATCAGCATTTTTAATTACAGCCTTTCGTTCTGACATTACTATCTTGTTTTTGAGTAATATGTATGTATGTATTATTATTAATTCGTAATGATAAAATCCATGTTGTATTTATACTATCAGTCTATTCAAATTATAATAAGTTCATAGGTATCCATGGAAAATATCTAATCTTAAAATGAAATGTAATCACGGTTATTATTACTAATTATGTCATTAGTACACATGAAAAGAATTTCATTTTAATTGCAACCTTCACATATTACATATCATATCATATCATATCTGACATGTATGAAGATAATCACAAGGGTAATCAAAATTGAATAATGTAGAACATTATGTATAAGTATCAGTGCATTATCAACCATATTGTTAATCACTTTGTTTTAAGAGAATAATAGTTAAACTGCAGGAATATTAACCACATGATAATGATGATGTGAAATGTTTCAGATTTCAAAAATTAAACTAATTATCATACAACTGTGGATTAATGACAACCAGGAATCTGTCACTTTCTATGCGTAAAATGAATTAGAATGAGAAGAAATTAAAACGGTTCTATTAATTTGTGCAATAATTTAGAAAATCTAGTTTACTGACAAAAAAAAAAATAAAATTCATTCAATGTATTAAATGAGTGATTTGTAAAGAATAATTAGAGCTGTAATTGTGTTCTTTTCATTGAGCCATACATTATCATCTGAAATACAAATGTGAACTAGTTTAAAGCTTGTCATAGGTGAGGAGTTTACCATCTCCTACATGATATCGACAGGAAAGCTTTTACGGACTTCTATGAGAGTAGAATAATTTTAAATAATTAGTTGGAATAGAATAGAATGATTCACATTTTGAAAATTAATCGAAATTAATTTCCAGGAATTAGTAGTAACTATAATTTAACTGATTTGCACAACTATACAATTTAAGGTTAATTGTATATTTTTTGAAACCATGAATCGATCAATGTTAGACCGCCATTAGAAACCTGGAAGCACTGGACGGCCGTTCCGCCCTGGTATGGGACTCTTCAGCAGTGCGTATCCACGAATCCTGTACCCCGTAGGATTCTAACCGTTAACATTAACACCGTTAGATACTGGCTCAGTGGTCCGATGGTTAGGCGTTCGCGCACAATACCAAAGCTCCTGGGTTCGAATCCTGCAAGGTGCAGGAGTCGTGGATGCGCACTGCTGATGAGTCCCATACCAGGACGAAACGGCCGTCCAGTGCTTCCAGGTTTCTAATGGCGGTCTCGGATTGATCGATTCATGTTTTCAAAAATTGTAATTGCATATTTGAAATAATCTATTAGGGAATAATTATGAGATATTACTTTTTCACCAAGATATTTCTCGTCAACAGATGTTAGCAGTTCTTACATTATGTAGATTGTTGGAATGTGTGTGTCTGTGTGCGGCAAAGTGGTTAACTAGAGGATATTTATTTTATCCCGGTACAAACTATTGCAAACGAATTCACTCATGAAGTCACCAGCATCTAATAGACAAACTTTTTCATTTAAGAAAGTATTACATAACATTTTAAAATAATCATTTTAAGCTGAATCTCACTGTGTACTTTAAAAATACTAATAAATCCTCACCTACATCTTACTTATCTACAACTAAGGTCAAATTATGAGTAATATATTTTTAAGGACAGAGATCTGAAATTACTTTGGTATAAACTATTCCCATACAATGCTACTATTATTTCGCAATTAAAAAAAATTATTATACAGATAACACTTATGTTTTTTAAGCATTAAAATGTACTAATCTATGCAATGGATATTATTGAAAATTACACGATAAACTTATTTTTAACATAATGTTTATTATGATTTATTATAACAACTTCCAAAAAAAAATGCAATTTTGTGCTTCACCAACTAGATCCTAATACAGTATTAACTTTAATTTAGTCAGGAGATTTTCCGCTTTCTACAATCTCAGTGACGTGAATATTTATTCATTGCTGAACTTTTCTTATAACATTAAGCTATTGTTATTGCTTTCTTTATCATTGATTGACGCAGTAGTTCATCAAATTTATCTTAAATAAATTCTGTTAAAGTTCATATATTATGAATAAAATTGCATGTTGGTTATTGCTGTTTCATTTTTGTGATTTCTTTGCATGATAGTAGCAATTTAGACGCTGAAATATGGATTAACATTTCAATGTGGTTATGTGTGGGTTCATGCCAAAAATATTTTGATTTATAATATCATGTTGGCTGACATACCCTCATACTCGGTATGTCAAATAGTAAATCATTTGACCTTACAGTTTTAAGTTCATGTTTCAGATTTTTAAAATTGTAGTACCTTTGAAAATAATAGTTAGTTTTGAAATTACGAAGCTCAGATAATGTTTAATTTAATTTTGAATGTGTTCCATGTTAGAATAACATTAAAATTAATATCTGATAAAGCGTAATCAAAGTTCTTTAGAAAAGGATTTTAACAGACAATAAGAATTAGACAGATGAAGCTAAGTTCCGAATTCAAAAGTTAGTTCATTTCAGAGTAACAAATATGGTTAGATACTTTTGGGTGGCTGACCCTTAAAACAATTTCCAAGTTGATAATAAAAAAAACAACTATTCAAAAACTGCCATAGTTCAACAACGTCATTTATTCAAAATCTACATTTACGGCCCTGACCAGTGGAGTCAACCTTGTTCGAGAGTGAAGCAATGTTTACCGAGGACAGTGGATGAGGTTGCTCGAGACCGCGGACTGGTTGACGTTAGACGTTGACACCGTTGGATGCCGACTCATTCGTCCATAGCTTAACGGTTGGTGCAGAAGACTGTAGGTCCTGGGTTCGAATCCTATGGGTAGCGAGAGTTTTAGATGCGCATTACTGATGAGTCCCATACTTGGACGATATGGCGTTCTAGTGCTTCTAGGCTTCTAATCATGATCTAACATTAATCGATACATGGTTTCAACGATACTAATTGCAGGGTGAAAATATGGCCTAATGAGTAGGACATTTGACGAGGAAATTTGTCCAGATTACTAAAGATAACTCTGATCACAATCAAACGACTTTACCAATCACTAAACATTTGGACATCACAACTTCTCGGACGAGTTGCAAAGACGAACATGTGAGGAATAAAAGACATGTACACAGCAAAAAGCGCAAAAAAGGATTTTTTATACGAAAGCAATTTGTTTCACTATTTACACGGTATTAAAATTATGCTTCCATATATCATTTCCCGCTTTTGCCTTTGCCTTCTTCCGTTTTTATATTACTTTAAAATACCCTGAACTTTATTTTGATAAATATGAATGTGTTCTACTAAAGTTCATAACTTTTTTATTGTCATTATCATGTGATCCTGTCTTACTTATTCGACAGAGAGAACTGTAATTTTCCACTGTTTATGCAGTATCTATTCTTAATAAATATTATGGTTGGTAACTGCTTCATTGATATTTTTTATTCACAACAAAATTTATACATTTAAAAACATACTACTTACCATTTTAACTGGTAATAGAATTCTACATTTTTTATTTCGAAATTATAGTTAAAGAAATTTGATTTGCTGAAACATTCTCTGACAAAGTACAACCTAATTTTATATGTAACATTTAACTACTAAATAATTTATAAGTAGGCAAATTTTTATTTCGTTTTTCTTGTAAAATTGTAAATTATTTATTCAACCAATTTTGCGGACACTACATTGAATCAGTAAAAAATTTGACAAGTTTAACTATTCTTAATTATTCATCATTAATTAGTTTGGCACAGACATCGTTCTGCCAAACGGTACAGATATATGCTCGTAAAACATTTTAAATTCTTTGGAATCACATATGTACTTTCGTAAAAGCAGAATGAATTTAATTAGGAAAAACAACTATTAATCCGCATATTGAATGAGAGAGTTTCCCTGAATCAAACCATACAGACATTAAAACTACCCAGAGGTGAAATGCAGTCAAAAATATAATGTTCTTTACCTAATTTTGTATACTATTGATATCTTAGCAAAAATAAGGAAAATAACGGAAGCCGAACATATTGTAAGATATATTTTTCAAATAATATACAGAGTAGAAATTTCCAACGAAGGTGATAAATGACAAGTGACAGATAAAATATAAAGTTTTAACTCTGAGTAATTTGAAAATTTTCAATGTATACTGATTGTGACATCTGACAAATTAAGTTTCATTGATCCGAATATTGAATGGGCTTCATTTTTAAGCATTTGATTCAATTATATCTGAACAGTAGAACAAATATGTCCTTTGCGCGTAAAAGAATGTATTGTGCTTGTTCGAATTCTAAAGAACTGTAAAGAAAGACAATTAAACTATTTCATTAACTTACCAATCAAAGTGTTTTCCAACAATACACTGCCAGTATTTTTGATAATGTGAATCAAATCTGATCTTGATGAAAGTAGCAAGTTCTCTTTCATCTTGATATCGATTTAGAGCTTTTTGTACAAGCGTTTTCACATAACCTTGCATTTCATCTTGTATGTTACATTTTACTACTAACATATCTGTTTGTTTTATTCCACTCATCATGAAAAATTAAGCACAAAAATTAACCATAAGTGAATATATATGCACTTCATAAGAAATTAGAGATTTATAAGGCCATATATTATTGACTAATTGAAAACAATGTGTAGCTCAGAAAAGACGCTATTGATTAGCTATCCGTCTTTAACTGTACAGAGAAATAGTTCTTCATGATTTAAATAACTTACCAAAGGTCATCTATACTTCTTTTGTTATAACTTCACTGTTTAATACTTTATTCTTGTAGTTTCAAAATCTGTGTTGTATTGATTTCGAAAGGCTTCATTTATAATCTTGTAAGTAGTGATAATATTGTCACCTGTTATACTGTTATAAGTAAAAGCTTATTCTCATTAAATTTTTTTTTACGAAGTATATTTTGTGTATAGAATAGAACCTAATGCATTATAGTATTAGTGATAAATTTAGTTACAATGGAAACTTTATTACTTACTTACTTACTTACCTACGCCTGTTACCCCAAATGGAGCATAGGCCGCTCACCAGTTTTCTCCAACCAACTCTGTCCTGGGCTTCCCTTTCAAGTTCTGTCCAATGTTTGTTCATTCCTCTCATATCTTTCTCTATTTCTCGGCGTAATGTATTCCTTGGCCTTCCTCTTTTCCTTTTGCCTTGAGGGTTCCATGTGAGGGCTTGTCTTGTGACTCAGTTAGGTGCTTTTCGTAGTGTGTGTCCTATCCACTTCTACCGCTTCTTCCTGATTTCCTCCTCCACTGGAATCTGGTTTGTTCTCTCCCACAGTACGTTGTTGCTAATGGTGTCTGGCCAACGAATCCGAAGTATTTTGCGAAGACAACTATTCATAAATACTTGTATCTTCTGGATGATGCCTTTCATAGTTCTCCAAGTTTCTGCCCCATACAGTAAAACTGTCTTGATATTTGTATTGAAAAACCTGATTTTGGTTCTGGTTGAAAGTTTTTTGGGGTTCCAGCTATTTTTCAACTGTAGAAATGTAGCCCTTGCTTTGCCGATCCGCGCCCTCACATCTGGATTGGATCCACCTTGATTGTCGTTGATGCTGCCAAGATATGTAAAAGTGTTAACGTTCTCCAAGGCATCTCTATCAAGTATGATTTGATTGACGCATGCTGTGTTGTATCGGAGGATCTTGTTTTTCCCCGTGTGTATGTTTAGACCTACTGCTGTTACACTTTCCGTCTTCTCCTGAATTTGTTGTTGTGTGATTTAGGAGAGCCAGGCCATCTGGGAAGTCCAGATCGTCCAGCTGCGTCCTAACTGTCCAGTTGATACCGTGTTTCCCTCCAGATGTTGACGTTTTCATAATCCAATCGATTACCAGGAGAAAGTGAAAGGGTGAGAGTAAGCAACCTTGCTTGATACCGGTGTTCACCTCGAAAGAGTATGTTAGCTGTCCTTCGAGTACGATTTTGCAGTTGAATCCATCAAAAGAATTCCGTATGATGTTAACTATCTTCTCAGGTATGCCGTAGTGTTGAAGAAGCCTCTACAGTGTTTTCCTATCCACGCTATCGAATGCTTTCTCGTAGTCGATGAAGTTGATGTAGAGTGGTGATTTGCATTCAAATGACTGTTGCACAATGATCCCTAATGTTGCAATTTGGTCAACAGACGATCGCTTCTTACCAAATTCAGCCTGTTGATCTCGAAGTTAGGCGTCTACGAAGTCCTTCATTCTGTTTAACAATACCCTGTTGAAAACTTTGCCTGGTATTGAAAGAAGAGTGACTTCTGTGTAGTTCTCACACTTGCTGAGATCGCCTTTCGTTGGTATTTTGATCAGATATCCTTCTTTCCAGTCTGATGTTACTGGTTCGTCATCCCGAATCTTGTTGAAGAGAGTGTGAAAAATTTTGGCAGGTGCTTCCAAATATGCTTTCATTGCCTCTGTTGGAATGTTTTCTGGTCCTGCTGATTTGCCGCTCTCGATTTGTTTGATGATCATGCTGATCTCTTCAACTGTAGGTGTACCAGCCTTGATTGGAAGGTCCGTAAATGCTGCTTCGATGTTTGGTGGATTCGGTGGAGCTGGTCGATTCAAGAGTTCCTTAAAGTGCTCTCTCTACCTACCTGTTTTGCCGTTCTTCAGTGTTGCTGATTACTTTCCCTTCCTTGCTTTTCACTGGTCGTTCTGGTTTACGATGGTTTCCGGCGAGCTTCCTTGTTGTTTCGTACAACTGTCTCAAGTTTCCTTCTCTTGCAGCCATTTCCGCCATCACTGCTAGATCTTCCACATATTTTCGTTTGTCAGCTCTGATGCCCTTCTTAACTTCCATGTTTGCTTCTGTGTATGCAGCATGTGCGATAACTTTCTCTGCTCTTGGTCGGCTGACATTGATTTCTGCCTTCTTGTTCCTCCTTTCTTCAATTTTTGCAAGAGTATCAACAGAGATCCGATCCTTGTGATGGTACTCTTTGTGACCCAGAACTTCATGACATGTTGAAGTGATTGCCCCCTTGATCCCTTTCTAATTGTTCTCCGATGTTGCTTTGGTCTTATCTTCTATGTTGAAGAAACTGATGTTACTTATGGTATTTTAAGGTGTATCATCCAGAAGTCAGGACTTGTATATTCAAGCAATGAAAAAGCAGAGATAATTATCAGTAAAAGCTTCTGTCAAAATTATATGTCAATTTTGGCTTCCAAATAATTAAAGATTCTTTAGTAAATAATAACCTGCTTGTTAAGAATTGAAATGAACTTCACATGATCATATCAGAGAATTGGGAAATGAACAAAAATATTGTTTTTAAGTTTAACAGTTTGAATGAATCACATTAAAAGCAATGGCTGATCAATCTCTGTTAGCATGTATTCACCCTGAACTGATTGCCTCGAAGCTATTTCTTATTAACACTGATATCTATAATTCAAATATACTAGAATAATAAATTCAATGTTTCATTACTGGATATTGTATTGCTTTTGAATTAGATTTGCTTTTTGAGTTACTCACTAGTTTACGTCTTAGTGATATGATCCTCTCATTTAATAAAATTACATTGATAGAAATAAAATGCTGTTAACTTTATCATATTAATAGTAACTGCAATACTTGACATTCCGGTCAAATCAAATTACCAAAACAAAATATGAATTGGCTTGAAGTTAACGGTTGCATTTAATTTATTTTGAATAGTTAAACAGGATATCTTCAAATATTGGTATTATGTATTGGTATTCTGTACATATCTCCACTGTGTTACTGTATGTAGCGTATATGTAATGACTGGAACGGATAAGAGGTAAAGTAAGGATGTCGAAGACTAGGGCGATTACGATCTGTTTACTCACCAAAACGTAGTCTTGAAACAAGTTTTCAAAATAAATAGTCTAAAATCAAGTTTTGTTTGGACCCAATTACGCCCAATTATATTCATATTTTCCATAGACTCTATGTCACATACGTGAAGAAATATTGCAAAAAGACCAGAAAAAATACATACAGGCAGTAACTACCGATGATAAGTGAGGTCGCGCAAAATCCCTAGATCAATCAGAGTTGGACATTAACACCAGTGGATGCCGACCTAGTGGTCCAATAGTTAGGCGTTCGCGCACAATACCGAGGGCCCCGGGTTCGAATCCTGCGAGGTGCAAGTGTCGTGGATGCGCACTGTCACTGATGAGTCCCATACCAGGACGAAATGGCCGTCCAGTGCTTCCAGGTGGTGGTCTAACACTGATCGATTCATGGTTTCAAAAAAAATAAGTAGATAAAAAAACTATTTATTGAGATTGTTAGTCAAATAATATATGTGTGAATTCTGTTATGCCACAAAAAATGCACAAGATTTTTTCTCACCGTATAAGTACAAAAGATTAAGATGGCCTTAATTTGTTGACAGTTCAAGTGTCACTCTATGCTGTTCATCAATGATCATCTTTTCACACAGTGCACAGTAATTAATGCCTGTGTTTTCCAAATAAAGTTCCTCATTGCAATCAGATGTGTGATAATCAACGACGACTAAAGGAATGGTTATTATCAGGATTAATTTATGGGTTATCCTTTTATATATTCCTAGTGAATGACTATTAAGTAACAAGGAAATATATACATATTCTTTTCATCACAAACGCATTAACTGATATTGTATGAATCACTAATCTTATTCTGTTGCTAGTTTATCGTTCATAGTCTTCACTACTTACATTCATATTTTGCATTTTATGGTGTGATGCGATCGAGGATGTCCAAATATAAACTACATATCCTTAAAATATATTTTTCGAATAATGAAGGCTGACTGCTGTATTCTGGACACAACAAGCAGGTCGAGGAGAAAATTTACAAATTAGAGGGCTAGTAAGAACTCAGCAGTGATTCGAAGCTGTAAGTGCTGGTTAGTGAGTGATGAACTCATGATAAGGTCACAGAAATCAATATTCTGATTGTTTGTTTTATCGCGTGATATCAGTGAGTGCCCATGTCACAGCAAAATATTTGCCAATTTTTTAAAATGAATAAAATGCACGAATTATACTTTCGTTTGCAGACATATGTTTACAGTACACATGAAGGTAAAATCTGAGATCAATACTGAAGTTATGTAAAAACTATAAGTTCTTGTTCGTAAATCAATATTTAACAATTTATCATTCATTACAATAAAATAAATCACTGTGTATGAATTATTTTTATTCTCTCTCATTTGCATTTCTCAATAAACTAATTTATTCAGTCCTGAAATTTGCCAAAATTGTGTTATGTGTTATATGGATCACGTGATTGAATAATATTTGCAAGTAATATCAAACTGTTCGAGGTTATTGAGTTAAATATGTATATATATATATATATATATGAAAAAGTATGCAAGCTTGAAGTTAACAAATTCGTTTTACAATTTTTTTTACCAGATGAGTCAATTTCGGGTTTATAAAAATGCATATGTATCGTGATAAGCCAATAATTATACAAGAAGCTTTAAGGAAAGAACACAACAAAATGCCTGATTATCATGATGTTAGTTACTGATCACAACTAGTAATTCATTGAATGGATGTTATTAAATTAGAATTGATTTGATAAGATTGGAAAGCATATAAATTTCCAACTGAATCTTGATGTATAAAGATAGAAAATTAAGCTTTAAATGACACAAAAGCAGTTTAGCAACATTTACAGTCATAGATAACGAATTAAAATCTACTTAGGGAAATACTTATCAAAAATGAGTATCCATTGAGGTTTGTTGATGAGTACATAAAACCTAAGAACTAATATTTTCGAATGAAAGAAAATCATTTATGTGAGCAGTAATTCCAAAAGCGGTTTAGCTCTAAACATGCTTAATAGGCGAATTTCTGATCGTCTCAATAAACCACTTTCCACAGCAACTTTAGGACTAGTTTTCTAGAGCCGATGAATGTTTAAAAATAATCTTTAGGATAAATTAACGTGTTTATCTATTTATTTGTTTATATGTAGCTACGTGTATAGGTCATTTTATGCTTGTATTATATCGAAAACATTTGGTAAACATTATCCGCCTAAGCATTAAAGATGCAGAAACAGCTGAATAATAACACTTTGCGTACACAGGTCATTTCGATTGAAATGGATTCTGTATTCAAAGTCATCTTAAAAATATGTAGAAAGATTCCAAAAGCAGTTAGCTTTCGTCTGTTTGACATTGCCAAAACACTTATTAAACATTTGAAGAAAGCAGAATTATGTGTACAGAGGAAATTAGTATTATAAGGGCTTCTTCTACCATGTTGTTAAAGTATCGTAAAAAATCTTTTCAAAATAATCTGTCACTGAATGTGCAATCGAAACCAAAGTTTGTTTATAAAAATAAAATTAGGCCCCAGACAAAAAATGGCTGATTACATAATTAACTTTAGAAACTACTGTGAAGCACATTGAATGTACCTGGAATCTAGGGGAATTAGATGTGTTAGGTATGAGAACATTTAAACACTTCTTACTTACATGTAAATATTTATCAACAAAGTATAAATGCATTTTGCAGGAAATCCAAACCAACTTTTAAAAAAAGTCCAACAGTAGTGACAATTTTATATTAACCTAGATAAGTCTATGACAAATTTTCGATCTAAACACTCAAAATAAAGTAACGTTTTAATAGAGAAATCCATGGGAAAACTATTCATAGTTCGGTTAATTTTTATTTTAAAAAAAATTTTCAAGAATTATTTTGCACAATAGTCATAATTTTTTTAAAGTAATAGCATATCAGAAATTACAAATGTCTGAAATCAGTATCAGGAATTGAAACGGCTCATTTAGTAGCACCGGGCTTGGATTGAAATACTCATTGTTTTGATTTAGTTGTTCGAAAGACCAAAAATGTCAGATCTTCTAGCTTAAAGTGAATAAAATCATCTGGTTCATGAGTGAAAGACCTATTGAAAAAGAAGAGAAATTAGAAATAACACGTTAGATCTAATAAAACATGCCGAGAAAATTTATCATTTCAAGATTAATCATGTTGTTGATGCATTTTAAGTCATTGATCACATCGTTCCCTTCTTGATAAATATCTATAATGTTTTAAATATTGTAAACAAATAGTGTGATTAATAATGTGGTGCGCGCTACTTATAAGTAGTATATGACGCGAGTAAAAACGTAATGTCTGGCAGCAGAAGATGGGGAAAGATCAAGAAAGGAAGAGCGGGAACACAATGAGATTTGTATGAAACGCATGAACAGTGAAATGTCAGACAATGGATTGATGTTTGCAACAGGAACAGTCCAGTTCGATATGATGGATTGATATTTTGCAAATTAAAGACTTACGATATGGTTTTCCTATTTTACCAATACAATTCGGTGATTATATTTTATCTGTTGGTATGTGAGATATTAAGAACAACGGTTAATTACGTAGCAAAATCGCATTTTTTTTGTAAATACTTCGTGTGAAATAGTTGAAATGTATTGGGTATCGTTACAAACATTGATGGACTATTGAAAGAAGTTTTTACGTTTGGTGTTGTTTGTTAAATTTTTGAAGTTTGTAACAACTTTCTGAATATTCATTGTAATAGTTTGTGCTTTCTTTTTAAAGAAAAAATGGTGTTCTGCAATTTCATCAAACTTTTTCTGATAGAATAAACCTAAAATGTCTGCCAATCCATAGGTTCTAGTTTAAACGTTCATGTATGGTAGTTATCATTGAACACTGAACTTATTCGTTTGACCAGATATGGATTTTCTGGTACATTCACATTTCTAAATAGAGTGCAAAATTAGGCACGGTAATCATTTGAGCGAGATTGTCGAATCATAAGAAAAGCCACGTTTTGTGCAAATATGAATAATACTTAACTTTAGTATGACGAAATAGTAGTAACAAGTAAGCTAACTGTTATCTTTTAAAACGCTCATATTATTGCAATTTTTTGTTAGTATGATTGAATCATGAAACATTTTAAAGCAGTTTACATTTAAATTGTACAATACAACTAAATTCATTTAAGAGTAGTCCACTTATAAAAGCCGACTGAAAAAAAAACTAATTCTCATCAAACTTCTTAAACCATTTTCACAGTAATGAAACTTTGGATTGTTTGTTTCTTAAGGTTGAAATGTTTAAATTCACCTCTTACAGTTTTTTTTCTAAAAATGATCTACTTCATTTTTGATTAAAATTAACTAATAGTTTGAATATTAAATACTAAAATAAAATGTATTCATCAAAATGATTTACCCACAAAAATTCTTGCCAACCACACATTGCCATGTAGTTTTGTATTTCCTATCGAAATTTCTTTTGATAAAATGAGCAATACCACTCATATCGGTATCCATGACAATTGCTTCGGATGCTACTTGAGCGGCAAACTCTTCCAAAGCTTCAGGCATTGCACTTTTTATTACGGCCATTTCATATTCTTTCATTTTTGTCAATGAAACTATAATGAAATTTTGAATGATCAAGTGAAAAAAAATTGTAATCTTTTCAATATGTATACAAGTGATTCATTAAAACGAAAACATTATAAAATGCGTACAAAATTATGATTGGAACCAGCGTGTTTGATTGAATCACACAATTTTGTTTTTAACAAATATATGTTGAGAGAATTAATCACAGTCTTTTTAGTTTTGTTGTATTAACTTTGATTTTTTTTTAACAAAACAAAGTGCTTGCTCATTAGAAAATCTGTCTGTCATATGATCCGATTTTTTTGTTGTTGGTGTTGTTGCTACAATTGATCCAGTCATAAATCATTAACCAGGTTTCTTTGCTAAGTACTAACTTTGTGTGTTTTACAATAACAAAATTTGTAGAAATTAAGTACTTTTCATTTTTTCCAAAAGCGTTAACAAATTTTGGATAACTTCAGAAAGAATTTAATAGTTTAAGAATAAAGCGTAAAATTAGGTTTTCTGTTAAATTTTCATGCACTTAATTTTTTTTCATGATTAGTAAATCTTCTGTTATTTTTTGGTGTCGCTGCCTGCACTAAGGATGAAGATTCCGTGGCCGAAGGAATTTGAGGATGGAGATGTGCGGAGCTTCCTAAAGGGGTTTGAGGCCGTGGTGGAGCTGGTGGGTGTGAAGGAGCCGAAGGCGAAGTTGGTGGTGCTGGAGACGCCACTGAGAGGCAGGGCAAAAGCCGTATACGACAGCTTGGATGGTACTGGCGGGAGGGCGACATGGGAGACGGTCACGGAGCGGTTGATGACGGAGTTCGACAGCCAGGTGGACAGGGAGGAAGCGCTGCAGAAGTTCCGGTTGGCGAGGTTGTCGGTCGATGGTGACCCACTGGTGCTGGCTGTGGAGCTTACCAGATTGTTTCGCCGTGCGCTGCCGAATATCGATGAGGAGTCAGATGCACAGTTGTTGGCGACGCAGTTTATCGAGAGTGAGCATGCCGCTGTGTCCCAGCAGCTGAAACTAGTAAACGCAGCGCAAGTGACAGTGACTCGTCAACTGATGACACGAACAGAAGCTCTGGTCGGGTGCGGAAAGCGGGAGATAAATACTGTCAAGAAGAAGATTGAGGAGTTGAAGCGTGAGATTGCAGCATTACGAGTGAATCATAAAAGGAACGATAAATGTTACGCTTGTGGAGGGGCAGGGCATTGGAAGATAAACTGTCCAAGAAGACGCAGAAATGTTTCGAAATGCAAAGTAGATGTGCAGTGTTTTATCATAGTATTCACAGTACTGTCAAATGCAATCCTAACAGATATAAACAAATTTTGAATTTTTTTCATTATTGTAGGCTTTAACAAAATGGCGGTTGGTTAAAATATTATTTCTTTCCCAGAACAAGTTGGATTTCCATAGAGGAACCATTCTTAGTTAACTAAAGTTGGCCGAAAGTTGTTAATATAGCAACATATTAACCAGTTCAAGAAACTCGTCCTATTTTATTGAACCTAACTAAACATCTTTATAGTTGAGTAGTGGAATTCTTGTTATTATGTTTGACGATGTTGATCAATGGATTAATTCGCAGAAAAACGTATTCGAATAAAATTTCAGTAACAGTTTATTGTTATATTATTAACAGACAGTTTGTGTTGAACAAATATATTTTATGGTGGCCCAGTAGTTTATTAGATAGTTTCATAAATTCAGTTCTTTTGATATCATACAATCTAAATCTATCATAAAATGTTTGAACATTGAATGTTTGTGACAATTTATCTGTTAGTAGTATCTTTTAAACGGAATTTCGTTTAAAAACTTTAGAACTAAGTCATATCACCTTCTTAAACTTTTATACAAAGAGGCGAATGACAGGCTATAAGACTTGCATTATTTGTAATCTGTTATCAAAACCTATTTAGAATCTATTGAATATAATTGGTTCTGTGAGATTTGATCCAAGAAAGTACAGTGGTAAAGTCAGAGTATTTATCACTTCGCTATTCAGATCGTAAGTGACCTGACATAGGATCAAGATAGTCACACTTAGTGGTAAGTCAGCATCAAGCACTGATAGTTTTATGTAGCTTTCAGTCATGGAGCGGTGGGACTTGTATTGTTTTCACTCGAAAAAGTGAAAAGTAATCCAATAATATTGAAAAGTTTAGTATTATCTAACTGGACATGAGATGCATATGGATTTCATTTGGGTGATTTAATAAATAATCCTTAAATATACTAGAATATGTGAGCCTGTTTTGACCAGTTATTTTAACGAAGTTTATTCAGGCCTACAGTTTAATAAGTGATTAAACCAATACCAAGTAGTTTCATTTACATGACTAACTGATACAATCGAAACGTGGAAAAAGTATCTTGCCTTCAAAGAACTCTGAGTTCAGGTGAAATTTTGTGTACTCGTTGAGATTTTATCACAAATCTTATAGTCTAAAATTGATTATGTAAAATGAAATAAATTTATGAATTAATATTGTAATAGTAAATTATGATTAATTAATGTTTTTTTATCAAACTAAAACATACTTTAACAGAAGAGATAACAAAAGAGATTATTATTGTGTAGATTGTTTAAAGGAATTCACTTGACCTAAAAGTATGCTTTAGAAACTTGAACATTTCTCACTTTACAGAAACAGTAGCTGAGAATTATTGATCTACTAATATTTTCTTAATTGGACTGTTTCTGGTTTGTTAACTATACTGACCTGACGGTATTATATTTATATAATGAATATATATACGTGAGTTCTATGAATAATCACTGTTAACTTTGTTTACCAATTTCTAATGTCTAGTGTCAAACGATCGGAGATATCGGTTGTTAGATGTTTTATGCGTGATGATTTGAAAAAAGATGCAATAAAGATATTGAAAAAAGCAATGAATCGTTTCACAGAAGAACGTGAGATTGCATCTTTCGTCAAATCTTACTTTGACTCGCATCATCGTACACATTGGCATTGTGTTGTTGGAAAACATTTTGATTGGTAAGTTGTTAAGTTAGTTCTCGTAAAGTTTTAATCAACAATGTAATTTTCTCTCTTCATAGTTCTGTGGCATTTGAAGCATCACATTGTATTCTGTTACGTGTTGAAGATTTTTTGGTTTTACTATTTAAATATGGTTGATTTGAACTGAAAGATTTCTTTTTAATTGTATATTCAATCCATATATTTATTTACTATAATACACTACTTATATGTATATTCCAACTGATTCTTTTCATTTTCTAAGGTCTAAACAAAGTATGAAATGGTGTACTATGTTGTATCATTAAGATGTTTTTCAATTCGTTTTATAAATAATGTACGAAGTTTTCAGTTTGTGTCAAACAGCAATGACATTTTTTCCTTGGCTGCTTTTGAGACCCATTTTTTCAACGTGTCAAAGAATCTTTCGCTATTTTACTTTCATGATATCTGCAAGTTAGCTTCCTCAGGGAAAACCCCCCGCTATAATCGCTGGTCGAATTGCCGGACGATTTTAAGATTTACTTATATTATCAATATGAAAAGAGGGTGAAAAAGAATACAATTTACTGGTCTACTTTACTTAACCAAAACCCACATCAGGTAACTATAAAAGACATTTTATAAGTTCGATAAGAAAGTTTGAGAGGAAGTCAATTATTTCATTGGTTACTTATTTCACAATTTTATTTGTGAATACTTTGGATTAGGGTATGCAATGATAGGTGTTGATTTAATTGTTGAAAGAGTGTCACAGTTGTCATCTATTTATTGATGATTTATTGAAAAATCACACTTTTCTTCGGCTTGATTCCTGGTATTACGTATTAAATATTTTGATGAGAAATGTTGACAATAAATCTACCTGTATATTGAGATAATGAGTAATAATTCCAAAAGTTTGCTTGAACTCAACTCAGTATTTATAAACAACGTATTTTACGCAACTTTAATTTAAGTTTCAAAAGTTGACAGTTAAAAAGCAGTCACTAAATTCATGATTTATATATCGGTTCTACAAATACAGTGCAGGTATTATGCTGTTATTACGTCTTCTCACTTCTTTCCTCTTATGCAATTAAACGATGTGGTGAGTAGTGATTTGTTTTATTTTAAAACGCATTTCAAAAATTCGACCATATCCAGATCAAAGCAAGTTATCGATTTAATTTCATGTTTATATTTTGGGAAATAATTAATATAAAAGTTAATCCTTTGATTTCTAGCATGGAATAAAAGTAAGTTAATGAATGTATTCAAAATCTTTATGGTTAAATGAGTATTTGGTAAACTGATTGTTATTATTATACGCTACCAATCCAGTGAACATTTATCAACGAGATTAAAAGATGTATTCACTTTTGATCGATATAAGTAGCCAATGAAGAATATATTACTGATTTAAAAGAATAAGTGATATGAAATGTTTTATGAATGAGTAACTTCAGTTTCGCGACACATATTAGTTTCTTAATTGTGCACTTAACAAAGTATTATTTTCAATAAACCCGATCGATAACTTATGATGAATAAGATATAGACGTCTCCACCGATGTAGAAAATTTTCTCAACTCATTGTAACATCAAAATAAATGGATCAAGTTGTCTGTAGTATGTTACAAACTAAGGTGTTTAAACATTGAAATCAGTAGGAATATCATAAGAATCTCACTATGTGAAGTATCATACGTATAGAATAGCAAAAGAACAGTGACATTATACTGAATACATTACATTATAAATGTATGCTTCTTGACTGAAAACCAATATACCACGACTGTAATTCCAAGGTACAACTATGTATGTTTGAATATTGTGAGGGTTATTACATTGTTCAATAACTTCAACTTTGACAGGATCTATTTGATATTTCTACTTCACATGAAAATCAGAACCACAAAGCAAATTGGTTGCAATCAAATTTGTTAATAAATTTAATCTACTTATAAAATTTAAGTAGGTTGGAAATTAAGTTTAACGCTTACATGTAATTACAAGAATAATGTTGAAAAGAATAAATAGATAAACACAAATTAACAGACGCCTGTGATTATTATTATGGACATAAATTAAGCTCAGTTAAGTAAAAAGAAAATTATGAATTGAAAAAGAAAGATATGCCAATGAAGCCAAATCACCAAGCGTGTTAGAAAACTGACGTAATAAAAGAATAGCTAAGTAGTCATGGTAAGCGACTACTGGTAGGTGCAATCTTTTAAAGATTAAGAAATTTTACTTCAAGATCTTGACAGATATCGTTTAAACAAAACTGAAAACAATAAAACATCTATTTTCATAGTTTACACTAAAAGATTTCAATATCTACTTGGTCTCATATACCAGCATGGTGTCTTAAAAAATAACAAACTGAAAGTCATCGTTTCATTTGAAGGCAATACTTAGAATATTTTAAAAAGTCAGGGTAGCAACTTTTTTTTCTCATAAAACTAATTTAAAAGATAAAGCTAAATATATGCCATCAGTTATAATTTCTTCACGTTTCTTAATGAAACTTTTGTCATTATGTTAAAAAATCTAATTAATTTAGTCGATTTTGTGGATTGGTGCATATGTTTAAATTTTTATCAGTGTAACCGCAATGATATGTAATACTATGAATGGTTTGTTTTTGTTAGTTGATGAGAAAAGGTATCTGACTGCCTAGAAATCTTACTTGTCTTCTGAATTGTCATGAAAGGAAGAACTGAAACACTGAAAATGCAAAAATTCATAGATAATCATTAAAATTTTGGACATACCAACATCAGACTACCAACAGAAATTAAAAATTACTGAATGCTCGTTTTGTCCTAGTATGAGACTTATCGGTAGTGAGTATCCACAACCCCTGAAGGTGGGAATCGAACCTAGGACCTTCGAAATCACACTCGAACGCTTGACCTCTTAACCACTGAGCTGACATCCATCGATATTAATTTAGAACTTAAATAAATCCACGATATTGTGCGACCATCATTGATTGTTTTCAGTGGGTAACTGCCTCACACTAGATAGAGGTTGAACTCCATTGAATACGACATCTCACTAGAATTCCAAAAATTTTCTCGCAAAGCCAGTCAACAATGAGCTCATGATAGATGTCAGTAAGCGGTTGTGGAGATCATCGAGTTTCAATGAAATCGTGAACTAATCATTGTTGAAACACCATTGGAAACCGGAAGACAACGGATGATGGTCACACAGTATTGCGGAATTATTTAAGTTCTGAATTAATAGCGTCGTGGTTTGTGGATGCTCACTACCGATTAGTCTCATACTTGTATTAGATAGGTGTTCAGTACTTTTGTAGTTCTAATGGTGGCCAAACATTGATCGAATCATGATTTTAATGAAATTCGACAATCTCCACAATCCTGTACTAAAAATTTATATATTAGTAGGTTAGATATTTTTTTTAGCCTTTCGCTATTAACTCACTTTTTCAAGATGAATTATATTTGCTGGATTATAGAGTAACATGGTTTTAGACTGATATTACTTTTTTATTGAAGCTTTGTCCTCTAGTTTACCTAAGAAATTTTGTAGATAATTAAAATATCATTCATCAATGTATATCTGAATTAAAGATTTTAGTACAAAATGGTTACTTCCTAGCCTTAGAGACAATGTGAAATAATAGTTACTATCCCTTTCTTAGATCTAAGACTCAAATTTCTTGTAAGTTTGTAACCACATCAAATTTATTAACATAAAGTACCGTACAACCACTTTTTGTGTAGATATCGTTAGGAATAAATAAAACACGAATTATTATTTGGCAAATTTTCTACAAACTTATGTCATAGCATGTACAAGTCTATGCACTATATATTTCTTTATCAGCTGGGTAAAAGGTCGCCACTAATGTGGTTTTGACTTTGGTCATACCACTATTTCTGTAATTACGATTTCCGATTCCACGGTAATATAGGGATTAAATTGCAGTTGAGTACCCCTGAAGCATTTTAAAACCTAATATGGTAGATCTGACAACCCTTTGCTTGCTTTATGTACATATAAAATATTTTTTCTGTGTTAATAAATAGATTAAGAATATTAAAAATTCTCATTGTGAAAATTAGAACAACACATATAAGCGAACAATACTGTTTTCGATTAGATCGTCATCAGGCTTTACTCTAATAAACATGAATATTTCTAAATGAAAATGTTAAACCAATCAAGGCAATTTGAGTCATTGATCACAGTGAAATGAAATAGATTATGTCACTACATATAATAGGCAAAAGTACAGGTTGGCAGTAGGAAGACAGGTGTACTGAGAGTAGTAAGAAAAATAAAATACGACAGTAGGTCAAACGTGGATAAATAGACTTAAAATGCTCATTGAAAACATTGAAACCATTACGTAATAAAAAGTGTGTACATAATTAGATGGTGAAGAATGTAAACGGGAAGAGGCAAAAATTACAAATAAATACAGGATGTGAAAATAATTCTAATAGTAACAAAATAAAATCTAAAAAAATTTCTTTAAACATTCGTTAAGAGACAGGAGTGTCACGATTTTCTTCTGAACATATAAATTGGGGTTGAATGTACGGATTCCCATGGCTTTGCTATGTGTAGGAGACGGGATCGAACTCCTTTGGGGAATGGTGGAGGTATACGATAGGTCACTCCAAAAGATGCAGATTTAGTTACAATATGACCATTATCAACCAGATGTGCTAAGATGGAACTGAGTATCGTTTTTATCTGGCCCTTCATAAACCATGCTGGGAGGTGATCACTCATTCGTTGGTTAAGTTACCTGGTAGTACGTCCAATATAGCTACCTCCGCAGGAACAGCTGAATTTGTACATGCACATAGAGGAATCAGTTTAGGTAACTTATCCTTCATTTGAGTAGACATAGGAGGTCAACGCAAGTATGGTTGCGTAGGATGTTCTACTAATTACTTTCGTTAATTTGTCCTGCAGAGTATCGCTAGTCAAATCTCCGTTGAATTGTAGTTTAAATACAGAGGCTTCTTTCAAGCGATAAAAGTCTCTTTTACATTTATAAACGCGCTAGGTTAGCCGATTTCGGTCAGTAAGCTAATGATAAATTCCATCTCCTGACTTAAAGTATCCACTGAACAGATCATTTTCGCTCTGCTAGTGAAACACCTAACCAAAGTTCTCTTGTAGCGGAAAGGTGTAAAACTATAAAAGTGAGTGTATTGGCAAGCACCTGGACTTTTTCTGTATACGCTTCTATTTAACGAGTCATAACCTCGCCTGCTTAGTGTGACGTGAAGGAAAGTCACCTTTTTTTCATACTCCTCTTCACCAGTGAAAGTGGTTGACGGGAGTATAGTGTTGAATTGTTCTAGGAGTTTTTCTTTACTGATATTCTAGTCTACAATAATGAATGTGTCATCGACGTATCGGCAATATAGATCAACTTTCTTAATAGCCTCATTAGGTGATCCAATTTCTAGCATTGCTAGCATCACTTACTTCACTTGTCACATGTCTAGCCTATTTTTATCTGTCCGTAAATACTTAGTCATGCCTCATCAACTGAGTTTGTAATACCTCATCATTCATTCATTGTACTTCCGTTTAAATTATTCCATAATTGTATCGACCATAGTTTTGTATGTATAATAATTTGATTACATTATCGATTATTGTATATTTGATTGTGTATGGATGCTTACTAGCTTATCACATGTCTATCCTATTATTGCTTGACTATAAATACTTAGCCATTCTTCACCTTATAGACAGTAGGCTCACTCGCCTTCTCCAATATGCTTCGTTTTGCTTGTACGCTCCCATTCTCATGTTTGTCTGCATAAGTGAATGCATGAAATAAAGTCATTCGCAACACCGTATTCGGCTTCTTACTATAGCCATCGCACAAACGGGTTTAGCTTAATTATAATATGCGGAAGTGGAAAGGAAGATTTATTTCATTCGCACTCGATCATTCGTCCACACTGGAGTCAAGTCGTGAGCCGCTAAAAGTTTGCCCATTTGCCTTCTTTAGTGCACCTTGTTTCACCTCGTTCTTACGCTTCGAGTTATATTGTCCATCTGTTCGTGTGAACGTATGAAATGAATTCATCCAAACGAAACCGTATTGGGCTTTCATAGACGAGGTTTGCTTAAGGGAAGTTGAAAGGAAGATTTATTTCATAGAATATTCAGTGGTTCTTCCGAATTGGAGTCAGATCCCAGGCCACTAAAGACTCATCTAAGCAATTTTCCTTGTCCGTTCATTCTCATAATAAAATCTGATCACATCAGATTTTATGGTCATTAGTGTCCACTGATTAAATTTTTATATTATGGATTATTGTAAACAGAAACATTGAAAGCTGTAATTTTTCTCTCCTGATTCATTATCAAACAATACAATAATAATAAAATCAACTTAATTTTAAACAATCTTACATAAAGATTTTGATAGTTCAATTGCTGGAAATCGTAATGCTTAAAGGTGGCTGACGAGTGTTCATGAATGTAAGCTTTGTAACATTTAGCAATCATCAGCAAAACCGTTGTATCTTCAATAATGCTGGTTCTGCTTCAAAGATATAAAAACCTTACATTCATTGTCGATACCAGGAATATTTCAGTGATATGTCAATTAATAATGCTCATTTTTGAAACAATATTCCTTATAGAGAACAATTTTAGACTTTTGATATGAAAATCTTTGGTAATCGTACTGACAATTCATATTAAAGTTAATTTAAAAAACTTAATTTTCGTAATAAATTACACATGTCTTACGCAACAAAATATTTAATCTTACAAATACTAAACAAACTAGTATCATCGTTGGCATTAGGTAAATTCATTTATTTTTAAAAGCACCTAAATTCTACTCTCTTTTTTTGCTAGTCATAATGTTTATTGTCATCTCATATTAAATTTTTAAGAGTTATCTAAGCTAGAATCGTAGTTTTTGTCATAAACAAGTCCGGGTATGTAAAATCTACCGATCATAAAGAATTTTTTCTAGTTTGGCACATACTTTAATCAAAACTATACGAAATAGATATGATTGTTAAAATATTAATCAATTCCGTAAGAAAAATAAGAGTGGATTTTGATCTACCATTACGATTATTGAGTTAGCTAAATCTGCTTGTAAACTTACATGGCGAATTTCCAAATAAATCGACCCTCTTTCGAATTCCTTATTTAACTGATTATTTTGAAAGATTTGACCACTTCAGCGTTACGTTTGCCATCGAATAAGTGATGAGCGACCGCGCTGTCCAAAATGTTCTGTCCGTTTAGTCTCAACTTGTCTGGAATATGTTCTGAGATGTGAACAAAAACTCTCTTTCCTGTTCTGGAGGCCTACTTGAATGTGTTGGCTTCTTGTTTCATAACATAGAAATACTTGAACATGTTACCTATTTTTGTTTGTTTTAAGACGTTAGCTATGTCTGACAACTGTATAATCTATTAAGACGCGTATTTAAAATGTTTACGGGCTACTGCTTCACAAGATTCAAAAATGTTTGGCAGTCTGTTGAGAAAAGAACGAAAGTTGTTGAAATGAAGATTCCTAAATTGTTTACTTATATCACTCATTGCTTTGTAAAGGAAACTTTTTGAAATAGTCCGTATGGAGAATTCCTTATTGTACCAAACTTATAACAGTGATTAAAGACATTATCATTATCATTCTGATATATTTGCTTTGGCATGTACATGTAAAGTCGTAAACACAACTGGAGGTAACATAAGGCTAGTATTTTTTCCACGTTTAATTGTTTCAATTAACATTTAGTTTGACATAGAAAGACTGATTTCGCCACTAGATACGGTCTTTTTAGCATAGCCTCTAGTCTAAAATCAATCCAAGAAATAAATGAATTCATTTCATTCTGATACGATACTTGTTCTTTCGTTATCCAGATTAAAACGGGAAAAATTGCGTGTAATCACTGATTATCATAATGTTATCAACGAATGTTTCCTTGTAATTTGGAACAGTTAAATCGGTAGGTAGAATAAATTTTAAGTATTTTAGTGATGTCCAGAATGGGGCATTGGTAGAAAACCACAAATTAAAGGAAACTAACATTTTACCGGTGACCAGTCTCTGAAGACGATTTGCAGAATGGGATGCAATGCCAGATTTTGAACCGAATATCGCTATCAGAGGCTTGTTATCTGTGCGAAGCATGAATCTACGACCGTACAAGAACTTTTGGAAATGGCGCACAGCGAACACAAGGGCAAGGGCCTCTTTCTCTATCTAGCTGTACTCCTTTTCTGCCAGAGTCACTGTGCGGGATGCATGCATGACCGCTTTTTCTGACGCGTTTTAAAACTTTTTTTTAATTTTTGGAACATCATACCACTTAAATTAATTAAGTTACAAGTTATATGACGTGTCCTAGTATGATTAAGTTATTTCTCGATTTGTGTGATAGCTGACATTTCCAAAAATATGCATTTGTTTGTTACGCTTCTCAAACCTTTTTTTTTGTAAAAATAAAGTCACCAATTAGTTATTATTTTTTTTTGTTTTCAACAACAAACTTTATAAAATTACCGGAATCAAATTTATTCATTTAGATGTTTACTAAGTTAGAAGAAATAAAACAGAAACTATAAATAGTAAACATAAACAACTTCTGCCACGATTACACAAGTTTGCATCATAACAACATTGCATTTTTGTTGTATTAAAAATTCACAGAAATAGACTAACATTCACGGATCATTAGATTGTTTGGCATTGGTTTCTTCTTAATGTTTAAAATTAATATACATAAAGATTGTGAGTTTTTTGTTTATTTATTAATCTGTTCAAGAATAGCAATTTTAACTGCATTTATAATCATTTAAGATTCATTTTAGGGAAAAATCAAAAGCGTTGTGGGGTTTTATTGTATATGTTACTTTTGAAATACAAATTGTTAACTGTATTGATTAAAATGGTTTTTCCATTTTAGCACAATGGAACTGGTGGTATAGTAAAATAGTTGTATTTGGGTGATTCTAAAAAACATTGACTATAGAAATTGAAAAGAAGGCTAAACGATTCACCTGTATTAAAACAAACTAACGTCTTTGAAAAAAGTATGTTCAAAATCCTAGGTTTTTTCTTTATTATGTTTGGTTAAAATTACACACGACGTCTGTTTACTCATCATTTCTGTTTGGCATACATGTTCTCTCTTTGTTTCTTAAACCTCTGTCAGCGGTGTTGTAACCTGATATTTCCATCCTCTTAATTTTCAGAATAATTATCCGTTTCAATCTTTAAGTTTTTGTTCAATTTGATTTGTTTAACCATAAGACAGATTACTGGAGATTTTGAATAGTATTATTATGTGTTGTACAAGCCATTCATCCATTTCAGAAATCACTTTCAATTTGTGATTCGAATAAACTTTGAACTTTATAGTCATTCTGTTAGGCCGAAGTATTTGCTTATTTTTCTCAACATATACATTCGCATCTCATATATTCATGAATAAAACCTAAATATCTGTGTAAATCTATTATGTTGGATTGTTTAAAAAAATGAATGATATACACTGAACTGAATGTTTTGAAATGAAATCAACATAACTGAAAGTTATAGATTTTTAAATGACACACTTAAAGCATTAAACTTATTTACCCTGAACGTACCACACAGCCACCACAGTCTGAATTCACTGAAATTACGCTAGTGACTTTAGAACAATTCACACATACATAACAGTAAACGTCTTTTTCTTGAAATATATAATAATTAACTGTGTGAAAATACTTTCCAAGTAGTAGTAGGTACATTTCTTTCCTCTAACTTATTATCAATGATGACACAAGTACAGAAATCCCTACTAAATCCAGTTCATTTGTGTAAGCGTTTTGCAATTCCAATAAGTCAAAACATTTATGTTGCATTGAAAGCAATGTTCATGGATATTTACTGTATATTTTGAAATTTAAGTTACCACTGATCAGTTATAAATCATTCTTGATTGAATTATACCAGAACATGCAACACTATAATGAAGATTTAGGATGAGAGAAATCTAGAAAAAATATGTTAAACTCATATTCGTCAAAAAACGAAATTCAATAACTTCGAATGATTAACTCATCTGGATTATCATATGCCATTTTGAAAGGTAAGAAACAAATGAATTCAACTAGTAAAATGATTAGTTAAAACGTTTTAAATAACAGATATTTATGAAGAGTTGTTTTCTCTATGTTATTTCTAACAAGTAACTATTTACTACCTACTTTAATTTCATGAACAATCAATATTAGGAATATTTTTTTAATAATTAGATTTGAAATTAGTACTCTTATGCATTTTTATCAACTCTTCTCTTTTTTAATGGTTGACGAAATCAACTTTTAGTTTTCTTTGTATTCAAAATGTATAAAACTTAACTGCTTACTTTACAAAACTTGCGAAGTGTTATATTTATCTGTTTAATCAGATTAATAATAATCTTACATTACAGTATAATTTCATTCAACAAATAATTATTGAAATTAACAGGAAATTAATTTTTAATAAAAATTTCGAAATAATTTTCTTTCGATTATCGATTACAGTTTGGTTTACTCCTACGAAAATAACTGTAACACAAAATCATTCTTAATCTGCAACTGATTTTCTAGTTATGTAGGAAAAGGACATTTTTTAAACTAACTAAAGGCGATAAAATTGAATGTTGAACTTTGAAAAAAACATTCAAATTTAACTAACTTGACTTTCTTGAACTCAGATACTTAGAAAAACTATATAATTATTGTTAAATATACTGCGAATCACTATTGAAACAGATCATGTTGGTAAGTTATTTTTAAATTTGAGTTGTTTCTTAAAATACACTTATCTGTAAGAACTTTCTTCACATTTGATTTTTTTACTGTATCGAAATTGAGTTAAATAATAAAAACTTCAATTTAGAGAACAATGCAACAGTACATTCAAATGATTTCACGTGTTCGCTTTTCTGCAAAAACTATTTCACTCCTAATTACGAAGTATTGAAACCGGTAACTTGGTGTTAGCTAGATGCGTTTAATAAACATTTCCAATTAATAAAATCAATTTCAATGAAACGACTCATTTTAAACTAATGTTATTCTTAGATAAGCCAAATGTTTGGATTTTTATTTATTTTCATAGTTACTTAAACGTACATTCACTTTAATCGACTTGTAAAACTGTTTCTATTTAAATCATTTTTCATTTGTATTTTAATTCAAAATCTCTGAAAAGTTATGGGAAAATTAGATGAAGTTAACAAATAGATAAAAGTTTATTGACAATTTTCCACAGAAAATTGATTATCTCGTTAGTGTTACATTTGACTGGACAAATTACAGGGAAGAACAATTTTCATCATCGTTGTCATGTTTTTAAACGCTATTTTACTTTGATATTCACAGAGATAAATTTATTAACTATTCAGAAGAAATTCATCTTGAAACAGCTAAAATATTGTGCGAATAATGAAACAAGTAAATTCATTCACTTATGTCTGTGTATTAATAAATGTTTGATAAAACTAACTCATTGATCTGGTTAGTTGCTTATTAACTTATGCATACATATATGTAGTCATTTTTATAATATGTACATTTTTAATATTTATTTTTTCATGTGATATATCATTTGTACAGAAGGTATGTAATGATAACTGAATTTTCACGACTGATGATTTTAGCTAAGAGACTATTAAAAACTAGAAATCAAACACGCAGCTGTTTCACACTAGTATGAATCTCTTCATCAGTTCTCATTCTCAACCTCGTTGGATAGCCGAACCAGTGGAAATGAACAACGTCAATTATGAGACAGTTAGCCACTCTATGGAGTGCAAGATAGTTTCTTAACATTGAATGAAGTTAGACATTTACATCATTTATAATCTAGAGGCTAAGTGATGGCCTGAAGTTCCTGGCTTTGATTTCAGTTAAACGATGGGTTTGTGCTGCTGAGAAGTTCGATAACGGAACGTAACTACTGTCTAGTAGTTGCTAGTTGTTAAGTTTAGTTCATGATGTTAACTATTAAATGATCTGGGCATAATCAAATCATCCTTATACTATTGTTCACTAAGTATAGCAAGTAAAATAATGTTGATGTTCAATTCGATGCTAAATGAATCATATTAGAGACAAAATAAAGTAAGTAACTCAATTAAAAATGGTCTGATTTATCTCGCTGTTTATATTTCTACTGGAACTCGATAGATCTTAGTGACATATGAGCATCCAATGGGGACCGCTACTATATTGCCATAATGACACAAGTTTATACATAACAGATCGAATGTGTCTAGCAATGGAATCTAGAACACTAGTTTCGTTCCATTTATGACTCGTCAGCTGGATGCACTCGCATCTCGTAGTTGAGGTTCATTACAGGACTCGAACCTAGTACGTTGGATTTCAACGGTTACGCTTTATCCACTTAGCTACCGAATCGAGATAATCACTCACTTTTGCAATGGGTATTTGATTTAATTAACCTGGAAATGGTTTGGATTATCCTGGAATGAACATAAACTCTGAGTATCAGGTGTATCCAGCTGACGAGTCCCATTTAGGGAGAAATGCGAGTTCTCCATCCCACTGCTAGCCACATTTTATCGATTCTATATAATATAAACAATATCAAGCTCATCAGAGAGAGTTCATAAAATCTATCATATATACAAGTGCCATATGAAGATGGTTAAGATAAACTTGATTTGCAAATAAATGTTGTCAGTGTTTCCAGTTTTTCATAATTCTATTCAGAAATTTTGGTTAATTTCGCTTTCAATATTTGTATACATCATTTGCATGATACACTACTGATTAACGGTCAAAAAATACATACAGTCGTATTCACACCTAGCTTTTACTTCATTGGCTACTGGTTTTCAACTGTTTATTATTATTTCAGCTGCACAAATTTTAGCTTTTTTTAACCAAACATATTTCCTGCCAATTACACACTAACAGTTTATATCTATATCTGGTATTCCATAGTATCATTATCATAATTTAGGATAAGTATATTTGAACCTATGAAAGTGCACCTTTCCGACAATAACAAATAATTCATGTTTTTAGAGTATTAGCTGTGTTAAAATATTTTCATATTTTTATTGATCCGACAACTGCTTAATGATTTTGCATATGAACGGTTAGAATATTTTTTACTGAAGTAGGGCGATAACGGTATTATGAAATGAACTCATTATTTTGCTGTCAAATTTTAAATATCAGAAGTCAGGGATTTTTTTTGGGTTGTATTACAATCGAATCCACTGAGATTATGTTAATTATATACCAGTAAGGTAAAAGGAAGGATAGAAGATTAACAGTGAAGAAATATCTGTAATCATGTTCCCATTTAATTGTTGAGCTTACCGAGATGTGTACAGCTAAAAGGAGATGCGCGAGATTTCATTATCTGCTAATGCTTGCTACGGTGTGATGAAATTAATCATATTTTTGAGCTATTTTCTAAAGTTGATAAGCATATGGTAATACTTTGAACTGGTAAAACGTACTGAGGCTAGATGATCATGAGTATAGCAATGAGAGATCAACTGTAAATTCAATGTCCTCATATTTTGTGCAGACAAAATGTATGTAGGTTGTTCTTATGCATAATTAACTTTCTGTTATCGTTACATGTATCGTTGAATGAAAGCAAAATATAAGTGAGGCTGAAAATAGGTACACTATCCAATATAAACTCTCAAAGTTATAAAGTTCTTGAGATAATTTGTACAGAGTTTATTAATAAGACGTACTATACCAAGATTATCACAGCAAATTTTATTTCTGGAACATTTTACTCAGGGAAGTTAAATGTTTTGGATTATTTTTCGGATGACAAGTACCATTCGTGGCTTTACTTTTCCATACGTCCGAGTTAAGTTTACGTTAGTTTATTTGGAGTACATTAAATTTTTTGTCTCCTACTAATACTGATCTCAACACAAAACTCAGTAGACTGAAGTATTTGATAACGGTTGTTATAATTGGATTACAAACTACTGGCAAATTAAAAGTTCCAACTGGCTACGATAGAGCCTCTCAAAAAAAAACAATTTCTTCCATCACTTATCATAACAGTAAACGGTTCAATTCAGTTATAAATGATTAAATCTCACGAGAACGAAAAATGTAAAGCGTTCTAACTCTTACTCTGAACACTCAAGTAAAATGAATACCCCATTGACCTACAAACATATATCTGACTAGGACTTCATATCTTTACGTGACATTACTCATATAAAGATAAATACACCGAATACGAACTTAGATCGTGCCATCGATAGTAACTTTTACTACCTACCTTCATTTAAACTGACTGATAACTTAATAATTTTTAGCAACCAGTTTGAATCTAGTATACGATCTTCAAAAATAATAACATACCATCACAGGTAAATTCCCTAATTTATGATGAAGAAAACCATTTACTCAAAAATTACTTCCAAAAACGACAACTAATATACCGTTTCCTTTAAGCCGAATATCATCAGACCCTTCTATGTACGTGTTCAGTGTGCAGGAATCAAATATACTAAACATAAACCAGTGTAAGTCAAAAGTCAGAGCCATAATTCTTTGGTCAGATAAAATTCCTTGACTGAACGAACAGCTGAGCGGCTGAAGTTTCTGGCTACTATATATGAAATTAACATGAAAATGCTAATTATATTTCCAATTCAAGAAACCAGAGTGTTTCCAATATGCAATATCTTCATCACGAGCTAGTACAAACCAATTGATTCATTTGAGTTCGATTCTTGTTCTTTCGTTAAGGTTCCAGGTATTCGTTAGTTTATACTAGCTCGCATCTGGCGTAGTCAGGAAGTGTCTCCTGTCGCTTTAAACCTTGTCGTTGCATCTGTTTCTCAATGCTAAGTAAGAACCACGGTCGGAATCCTTCAGAGAGACCTTAGCCTTGTGTCATGCTCTCCTTTTCGCCTGTAGCAAGTATCCTGTGCCTCGCCTAACCCATTTTCTTCCCATATTAGTTGTGTGACTTGCCTAAGATACATTGTGTTGAACAGCATTCTGAATGATTTCCCTTATAGTTTTCTAGCAGTCATCTACTGTTAGCTTCCACCATTCCCGTGAACATGGAGTGTTTTGAAGATGCTCTCTAATGCAAGTGTAGTTTGCGCTAGTGTGGCAAATGTAGGGCTCGTTTTTGTCCGTCTTGAGTATTTCGCTTATGACCATGTTAAACATGACTGCGCCATGGTCGCTACTTTCTACTGGTATGTGAACATGGACATCCTCGATCAGAAGCCCATGATATGTTCACAAACAATTCAAGTTCTAGGGTTTTGCAAATCCTTGACGACTCTTTACCCCCTAGGTGTTTCCTCAAGACACCTGGGAACTCTGACTTGATAACCTTGAATGAAGTCAAGCATTTGGTTAACAATGTCTCTACAGATCTTCTCAACAGACTTTATTGCATGTATAAGGCTATAATGTTTTTAAGTGGAGTTGGTTAATTCTTACAGCTGAACGCTGTTTGGTCCAACTAACTTCTATCTGTCCAACCTCTATAACATTAATGTGGCACGATAATGTTGTATTGGTGATAGCAACGAATCAAACATATAACAGACATACAGTTGTTTTAATAATAATATCATGTTACAGACTTTTATTGTCGCATATTATTTGTTTGTGGAGGATTTTCATTTCTTCAGCTTTTGGAAGTAGTTTTCTAGTTCTCACTTCGTCTAATAAATCTGTTTCAACTTCCCTAGTAGACATTTACAAGTGTTCTAAATTCCGAATAGTTTTTCAACCAAACTGTTGGATTGTAAATGATATTATTTTATATACTTAATAAACCTGACCACTGTTTGAAGAAATACCAACACAACATTGTAACCTGTTAAGTTCCCGCTGTGTCTGCAATAGATTTAGTTAAGTGAGAAGTTATTTATACCGTCTTATATTATTTCGCTTTGCTTGAACCATCTGAAAAATCAACAATCTTAATCACCGCTCAATATTTAGGAAGTATTCAGTTTTTTAATAAATAATCCTGTTTCTTAGCAGGAGACCGGCTCTATGTCACACTAATAACGTAAAGCTGATACACCCATTAAACTACAGAACGGTATCTCTGGCAGTCAACACAGTCATTATACTAGTACAGACGACTGAGATAAGATTCGTCTCAAACCTCCAAACCAAAAACCTGACATGCCGACTTGCAATTTCCAATAGTCTCCTGAACTTCACTGGTGCCATATCATTTCATTTCATTAGAAAAACTTTTAGCAATAAAACTGAGAGCTACACATAGCCAAAACAACCAATAACATTTAACAACTTCTTGCTCACAACAGGATCAGGTTGTATAATACATGAAAACCCGACGCTACCTAGAATGCGCGATGACTACTTAAACCACTTGCACTTCTATTGCACAAGTCGATAACTATGTTTTTAAAGTCGCAAAATCTTATAAACAGTATTGTGATTAAGCACGATGTCGATAGTGGAAATAAGCTGCAAGGTTAGACAACTGGATGAACTGACAAATGATTATGGGCGCTTTAAGAATCGGTCTGACCATTGCAAACTTTGCCTTCTTACTAACCTGAACGAAATCCTACCAACCCTTTTTGTCGAGCTTTCTTTCTAAACAGCGATGTTGTGCAGTCCTGGGTTGTTGAGGAAGGCTATCCTCCATAAAATTGGGTCACAGTGCTAGTAACAAACATCTTTCACCACTGTTAGCCTATCACAAACCTAGGCCCTTCCGAATCGATCACTGTAAACCATCCTTAAATACAACACTCATTTGCTCTCAAATGTCCTGGTACAGTTGAGGTTGAAGCTAGTCCATTTTCCCTTAAATGATGAAAAACCTCGAGGTTAAAATGGTATAATCAGCTGAGTATGACTTAGAATCTGCGTCAAGCAAACTTTTGTTTTACGACATAAGATAATCCATGTTACTTCAATGACCTGACATTAGAGAAGTATTACTACTGAAGCCTATGAAATGGTCCATTTTAAGTACTGGTGCAGATCTTTTAATAAAACCACTTCAGCTTCTGCCTTTGGCGAAATATTCTTATCTAATCGCACTGCAAAATTAAGAAGTCGCTTGACTACATATTTTTCTGAGATACCGGTGCGAATTCCACTTACGTATCGGGATCAATGCGCTTCTGCGATACGAAAAATTTCTTGAGTTTTAAGAAGCTAAAAAGTCATAACTTTGTGTCTCATATACAACTGATGGGGTAGAAGCTAGCGTGCAAATGTGCATTCGAATAGTATTTTTCCATCAAAGCATCTCACTGAGATGTCTAGCAAGTCTTATAATAAGGTCATAAAGGAATACACAGATCCGGTTGCTTTTGTACTTCTACTTGTCTGTTTTAATCTGCTCGTGATCAGCTGCGCTAGAAAATCAAAATAACTGAAAAATACACAATTTTTTCAACCAAACATAAACTACAAGCTTATTCAGTCGTATTTAGATGTTTTTCAGGTAATAAATTGTAATGCTTTAAGATATGAATAGTAAGAAATTAATCAATGAAAAATATGGAATTCTTGTGAGCTAGTTACAAACCTCCCTCTACCTAAGGAGAAGGATACAAACTATCGGCTTATTAATCAACTTCATCATATACTCTTCTTTCAAGTTGTTAGCACAAGCTGTTCATTATTTCGATGTTTACATTTTTACATTGTCCTTGCATATCTTAAATTATCGTTTGATAGGTGAATGTAGTAACTCCACTTCTACGAAGAAAACACGACTGATTAAATAGCAAAATTCATTATTATAAGTAATGATACCAGTGGTTGTTTTACTGAGCCTCTTGTTTATTCGCACTCTGTATGCTCACTTTCCGTTTGTTCGGTTGCCATCTTGGTTATACTGCTCGTTGTATCTTCGCCGATATTCTCTGGCACGATGTCGGTATTCTTCCGGTACAAAGAAATCGTCACCAAATATATGCTTTCTTCTGGACTGTAACTTCTGACATGTTCTTGGTTTACGACGGGATAACAGTTCGTGGCGGATTTGGTTTGTAGTGGTGTTCATCGTCAACCTCAACTCAAGCAACAACAAGCTACAATCGAGTAATTTCTGCATTGTGTTCTGTCTACCTAAAGCGTCGTTTTCGAATGTTCTCTTCATCTGGTATTTGATTAGTTCTCTGACGTAGTAGGTTGTTAATGATGATACAAGGCAAGTAAGTATGAAGAACTATAGGAATTTTTGAAGTTTTAGTTGAAAAACTTGATTTAACTGTAGGTAAAATGTATATTTTTTAGTGACAGATACAGGGATGATGCCTCTAGTTTCCCGATTCGTGCCTTAGCACCTGCTTCAGATCTCATTTGCTTAATAATGATGCTACCCATAAACGTAAATTCTCCCACCGCTTCCAGAGCTTCATCATCAAGTAGAATTTTGCTGGTGCTTACTAGAATGTATTTATAGATCCTGGTTTTTCCAATGAGTATCTTGAGACCTGCTACTGCAGAGGCTGCAATTACAATGGCCGTCTTCATTTGCGGTTGTTACTTTGTGGGATGTGTTTTGTATACTAATGTGTTGAACCTGCGGGGCTTGCTCTAGCTTTTCGACAAACGAAATGAACTTTCATTCATCTGTTAGTCAAACCTCATTTCATTGATCCGACTCGCTCTCCCGCTCTATTTAGCTTCCATTTAATTTTACGCTTTGTATTCTCATGTCTCTCTGCCTAAATGAATGTATGGAATAAATTCTTCGGTAAAACCATATTTAGTTGCTTACTACCGCCGCAAAAACTTGGTTCGCCTATGTATGACAAACGGAAATTGAAGTGAAGATTTATTTCAATGACCATTCAAATGTTTGTCTAAATTAGAGTCCGACAGAAGGCCACTAAATATAAAAGAGGCAGCTAAATCCAAAATCTTCACTGAACTCCTTGTTCCCCAATGAAATGAAAGTCATTATAACTGAATCAACCACCAGGAGAGCCAGAAACAGAGTGAATAGGCAGCATGTCTGACACCAGCTATCATTTGGAATAAATCTATCAGCGGCTCCCAGTTCACGACTTTACAGTGTAGGCCGTCATAAGATTATCATACACTTCTTCTCATGTCTTCTGATAGACTTCGTCGTTTTGAAGTAGATACCATTCTAGACTTGTTCAAACTGCTATTACAGTCGAAATGAAGTCTTTACTTAGGAAGACAACTTTATTGTAAACAAAATTCCATATTCTCGAGCAGTTAACTCAGATTTTATTCTTGAACTTTCCAAGAGGAAAAATCTTTCGTATGAAGAAAGAACAAAAATAACGATAACTGTTTCATTGTACTCCTTTTGTTTAACTGTATTATAAGTACTCACCTACGCTCAACTTTCTGTTTGTGTTGCTGTCATTGTTCATTACATGATGCTCCTTATGTCGCCCACTTTCTTGCTCAAATATATACTTCACACTGGATTTATTTGTCAATTATTAGGACATGCTAGTAATAATGATTTAGTGGTGATCATAGTCAGTCTCAACTCGATCATCACTAAAATTGGCGAGCTGGCGTTTAGTCCAAAGACGTCAGTTAGAGTGAGTCTATTATTCAACTATCCTCATTTTCATCAGGTTGCAATGCCATTTTTAGTGTCCTTTAATATATATTGTACTTTCGACAATGTTTCGAACTGGTGGATGCAGGTCATTGCACTTCTACCTGTCTCGTCCCCATCACTTCAGATTGTTAGTTTATTTTACGTGCACGATCTTTGCACTAACGCTGAGTACTCGGGGGCCACAGAGGCCTGAGTTTCTATCATATCGTCTGGTAGCAGAAAGTCTAAAGCTACGATGTTTCGACAACACTCTGCGAATGGCCTAAGTCATTCTTAACTACGGTACACGACAGCTAACGATCAACCTGAATAACAACGGCAGATATCGAATGTTCCGCCGCTGAAATGGTTTACGGCACGACATTGCATCTACCTGGGGAATTTTTTCACACAACAGAGCAGCGATTTTATGCATATATGATAACGTCCAATCACTATTTGCGTAGATGCGAACACTGCCTCCAGTGTGAACTCGAATGTGGTATCGACAGGCCGCTCTCACTCCAGAGTTTTCTACCTGTCCTTATGTTCTCACAATAGTAGATTCGGTACGGAGACCTTTGCAATAGCATGATGAAGGATCTTTTCACGTGATCTCTCGTCAAGAAAAGACCATCAACGTTGATGGACGCAGTCAGCAGTGATCGTCGCATACCGGCACATGTCAATGACAACGCCCTAACGATAAATTGAGATTCAATGCTGGATTCATCCAACTTACTAGCGAGATCCCTACATCTACTTCAGACCCCACGATAGATGAATCACAGACCTCATTCTCACGTCTAAGTCAACAGCACGCGTCATTTACACTATCTACGGATGAGACTCCAGTCTCGCGTCCAGATCAGCATTCTACGCCGCCCTTGACCTCAGATGAGATTGCTGGCTCGCGAGGTACGCATGGGACTTCCGTCTCGCGTTCCGGTCATAGCGTACAGGTATGGGACCTTATTCTTATACTACATGCATGATACACTTTCTCTTCGATGTTTTGATCCTGAGCTCACGCCTCCGGCCAACGCTGATTTCAGTCACCCACGTTCCTGTCAATGCACTCAGTCGATGTTCTGGTTCCGAATATACCTGGAATATGTATGGTTTACAGCTTGGTTGCTCTGGTCGTTTCTGGCTCCTTCGCTCAATCTGGTTTCGTCCTACTTCTGCGGCATTTTAAAGAAACAGAGGAATGAAGGCGAGTACGATTAAAAAATGGAGAAACTAAATAGAAGTCAATACGAGTGAGTGAAAAAAATAATGGTAATTTGGACACAGTCTTAAGGTGACCTGTTTGCTGGTAGTAACTTAAACCCTTTTGCAAAGAAAGATATGACAGTTGACTCGTTCAGCAGTGTTAAATCACTCAACAATCGAAGTCAAACAGTTGGCGAAAAGCTTCGAACCCTAGGCGGCTATATTATCCTGTTATGGGATTACTAATCGAAGCACACTCAAAATCAAGCACGCGAGAATCGAACACAGTTATGAATGCACCAAAATTCCACACTTTCTGCTTTTTTGACTCCTATATCTCGGCAGTGTCCCCACTAAAATTGAATGCCCTTGATTCTGATGAGGATATAATCGCACCCTCATACCGTAAAAGCGGAGAAGCTCAGACTTCTTTTCACCAACAGATTTCCACGTAGCAGGCAGTCGCGAAGGTCGTATAGAGTTTCGTCGATTCATATGTTCAGATGTACCCCCTAAAATCTCTATCACTTCCAGATCTCAGTGCACAGTAAATCATGGAGTAAAACCATATGGGCTTTCTGAAGTGTCTTAACTACTTAGCTGGACACCAGAGATGAACACTAGTGAACACCAGAGATGCATTCCCTGTAAAGTCTTGAACCTATAGCCCCTCACATATGTTTTGCACTTCTATCATTATTGAGCTTGTATGTGCATGTGTGCTTCGGCTTTACTTACCACTTACGCATATAATCATTTGACAAACTTTATCGATTAACTGTTGAAATAATTTGGTGGCAATATCGACTATATATATATATATATTCGAATCAATCACTTTATATTTTGGATGATGGTTTAGGATGGTAAACAGCATAATAGAAAGCCCAATTCTTGGATCACCTCCTTTTTAATAACTATGAAAATTATTACTACTGATTTTCAGATAATGATTACCCAAGGCGTTTCACTTTAAATACAAGAATAAATTATTTTAAGCGTCGCGTAATTTCTTTTGGTTGTTCAGTTACGTCGTCATGTAAACATTGTGAGGGACCATTCAAATAGAAGGTTACAGATAGTACAAGCCATTTTTATATTGTCCTATTTGCATCTGGTGATTACATGTTTATTTACTAACTAGACTATAATATCTATATCCTTTTTATCACAAGCTTCCTGTCGGTAGATAAGTTATTATCATAAGATTTATCATTCCTATTTTTTCGACAGTTTACTACATACAAAATCCTTTATTCATTGCCCCTTTTGGCCCGCTCATGTATGGTTGCTAATTTCCATTCACTGGTTCGATCTGATCTGGCTGTGCATGTATAGCAAGAAATGTCTTAACTGAAATAACGACAAATTTTGAACTGAAGGCAATCGGTCATTGTTATTACTGCTTGCCGAGTACAAGTTAGTAACGGGCTGTCTTTCGAGCATATGGTTGTCAGGTCTTCCGTCTTTACTGTTGTATCAGTAAGCGTTTGAAAACACGCGTTTTTATGAAAAGAAATATCCACATTTTCACTCATGAAAATTTGACAGCTCTTAAAGATGCCTGAAGTTAAGTATATGGGTTTGAACGCACTTTACAGATGTTGACTTACGACAAATAAAAAGCTACTGTAGAATAATCTGAATGGAAAACATGAGGGAAAGCGCATGGTTGTTCAGCGAAAATACCTAAATATGATGTTTTTTGTGTCCATCGCTAATTTGTTTCAAATAATGTATTGTGAATAGTCTAGTTCGATTTGTAACGGGGTCTGTATAGATGGATTTTCTACCCCAGCAGTCCACTCCGTTTTCAATAGGTGCAGGTTGGTACTCGACGTCCCAGATCCAATACCAAAACACAATAATTCTGGGAGAAAACGGTCTTTATTCAATATAAAATGGAAACACAGACAGTTACGCAACAATTATTACAGCTTCCAAATCCAATTTACCCTGATGGGTATCCGTTTCTGGAAGAATAAGTGCTTCCAGTCCGAATTGCTACGGTATCAAATCCAAATATGGCTGCACCCATATTAAAAATCGAATCTAAACAACATATGTACAGTTCAGAAGCAAACATAAAAACTTCAATATCAGCACAAGATATAGAAATAATAACAATATACAATGATAAAATCTCAAAATGGAATCAAATGGAGTACCAAAATGTCAACAGAAAGAGTCAGTCATATAATAACACAAATATATATACATGGAGGGATTTTCCAAAAAACAAAACATTCAAAAAAGATTCTGCAGTCTGTAATCAGGATTAAGCTTGTAGGATTCAATTCGTCCCACAGATGTACTTCTAGAACTGTAAAATCAATATTGGCGAGCACAGAGTCTGTGGAAAAGCTATAGTCAGAACAAGACCAATTTTTTCTTTAAACTTTATCTGTTTCTGGACGTAAAATCAAATGAACAAAGTCATGATTCACATCAATATAATAAGATAATAATGTCTTTCAATTAGTGGGTCATTTAAAAACAAAGAAAGTTTACAGACATCTCAGATCAGATCACGTGGTGGGCGCTCAGACCACAATCTGATTGGTTGGTTATAACATAACTACGATTAGTTATGGAAATAACTAACAAAGCAAACAAAGTTTTTAAACGCGCGACAAAGTAGCACTACACACAGGAAAGTAACACAGACTTCTTTGCGCAATAACTTCTCCACAAGGTGCCAGGAGCAAACAGAATACTCTATCATGCAGACATTGGTCAACTGATATCTCCTCCTCATCTTGTTATCTCCCATCGACAACCTTCTTAGCCCTCCAGATCCTCAGACTGTTGACATTGCGGATAGTGGCTAAGTTTGTGGGAAAATATCAGGTACACTTGTCTCTTAAGCTACCCAAAAAGACATGTATGAGATATTTAAGCGGACTGACAGAAGGGGATTGTAGTTTGCACGCGTCAAACTGCCAATACATTTTTAGTCCTAATAGATAACTAATAAGTCTCAGCACTTAGTCGTTTGCAAGATAGCGCTCACTTGCTATAGTACGAGAACGATCTCGCGCCAAAATTGGTATCTGTATGGATTATTCAGTTGAGGAGCTTCTCAACGGAGATGAGATTAATGGGGCTGAACACTTCAAAATATATTTGACGCTGGTTCTATTTCCGTAGATATTTAAAGGATTACTAAAGGCGTTGCTCTACGAGACATCTTGCTTTCACTAGATAATAAAAAAGTGAAGAATATATGGAATGAAAAGGAGTTGGTTCGAATAGAGTTTGTGGTGTCGGACTTTCTTTATCTTCTACATTCCGTATATCTCCGTCTTGTGGACCGCTACTATAGAACACGAGTCGTTGCCACAATTTTTTATCATCCAAAATATATAGTGATTGATTCGAATATATATATATATATATATATATATATATATATATATAGTCGATATTGCCACCAAATTATTTCAACAGTTAATCGATAAAGTTTGTCAAATGATTATATGCGTAAGTGGTAAGTAAAGCCGAAGCACACATGCACATACAAGCTCAATAATGATAGAAGTGCAAAACATATGTGAGGGGCTATAGGTTCAAGACTTTACAGGGAATGCATCTCTGGTGTTCACTAGCTATGAGCACTCAAGATCTTAGTGATATTCAGGTCTCTCGCACTGCCAGAAGGGGTGATAAATTAGACAGAAACTTACTCATTTCAGAAGCAGTACTGATGAATACAGGAGGAGTACTGCTACAGTCCATCGTCCTGAACTCCCTAAAGCACAATCAATAATTAATTTCTGTTCAGAGGATGTTAAATGTGTCGCCTAGGCTTAACTAAATACTTAACTGATATTTCACAAACTACAGAAGATGAAGGTACGTCTGTCAAATTTGAAAGATTATTACTGTTATAATAATACGAATGACAGGTTCTCTATAAGTGAACCCCTAACAGGAATCGACCTTTATATTCGGCGAGAAATTCGGTAACTAAGCATCTGCATTCTTTTTGTAACTACAACTCAGCACATAGCATTTTCCAGTCAGCAAAGCATCACCGTTAAGCGAAGTTGATGCCAGAATGAGTAAGGAACCTGAGGCCCACAGCCAAGCACATACGCCCTCCCAGGCTGGCTCTCGCTTCCACGATGGAGGCAGATCTATAGCTTAGACACTCTTCAAAGAGACCGAAATATATACCTGCTCTGGACTGAACTTAGCTGGCCACCTAAAAATCGAGTATACAGAAGTTAGAATCAGCGGACATCACCAGGGGGAATAAATGTGATTCCTTATAGCTCTCGCATCGTCAGAATCAGGAGTTGATGGACTTTCAAACTATTCTGGGTTGTATACACAATCCATAATAAGTACACAGTATCCATATTGCGATTTGCCAGGACATTAGGCAAATCATGAACAAGATACTAGTTGAAATGTAAAGTGCATGATATTCAGTTAGTTAACGTAAGATCCAACAACCAAATTACAGGTATTTGGTCTGAGCGTGGAGCTGACGGACCAAGTTCATTCTGTTTAGTTAAACTACCTTCTTACCTACAGCGTATGGGGCGCTTTTTAGTGGCTAGTAGTAAGTTTTATCATAACACAAACTCTGTGCTCAAATCAAACAGTCCATCCTGGATAATACAGTGGTAGGTGATCCTCGCGATAAAACAGAGTACTAAACAGAAAAAGTAATGGTACATAAATAAGAGTTTAATACCAGTGAATCTACGAGAGTTTTCCCAACACGATGGGATCAAATCTAAACATAAGGATATTAGCAACCTTTTCCATCACGCAGCCGAAGGCCAACAGTAATTCGAAGAACAATACCACACCCTTCATTTTAGTTATGCACGACCTAATTATCAATGGCTTGGTAATACGCAACAGTAATCAGAATAATAAACATTTGATAAAGTCTAATACCGATGAGTGACAAATGTAATACATAGTTATAAGAGTGATAAATGAAATTTAAATACAAAACAACTACACCTTTCAATAAAGGGCTGCAGAAAGATTTTCAGAGCAGTCTTTCTGTTGTATATGTTTTAGACGATTTGCACTTCAGTAAACTGCAAACCTAATAAAAGTTGTGAATTTTATGATAAGTGATTGTGCCTCCCTCCTTTCGGTACTCTTCTAAAGTCGTTTTATTAAAAATTGTTAAAAACATAAATCGCTCTAGCTGTAACATAAGCAATGTATACCAAAAATATTATTTCTCTTTTACTCTGGACTCCTTATTCATGGCAGTGATTTTAGTCAAGTCAAAATAAGACCATTCATGTATTCTATTCAAGTTCATTGTTACTATGTTATCTCAATTTAATATACCTACCCTCTTGAACATTTGCAAGACAGATGTCAGGTCGATTAATTCAATGGCCCGTACTGGAAGAAAGGGAAATGGATCTAAAAGTATCAGGGAAGCATTAGTGGAAGTTATACAACTGGAATGTAACACCTCTAAATCACTAAATCGAGAAAAGAAGAGACACTCATAGAAGCTTAAAGAAAGGGATAAACAAAGTTCATTGGTTTTGTGTTTTCAACGCAGAAATCTCGATTAAATCCTTCACCCAACACCGCCTAATCATAAGGTCACGCACATTATTTGAGTGATGGCCTTCAACGGCTTTAAAGAGATCTTTGTCAAACAAAAGGTAGTATTTGGTTAGTGATGGCAATTATTTTGAAAGACTTTTCGTCCGAAGAAAAAGTTTGCACCAGATACTATTCGTTATCACTTGCACAAACATGCAGAGGCTTCGCTAAGCGCGGGAATCGATCTCAGAGAAGCGGTGAAAAAGCCTGATGATGAGGAACTAAATGACTGGATTGCGGTTCACGGTAAATATAAATATCGACTGATACCTTTTTAGTTGTTGACTTTTATAATCGCATCAACCTCATATACGGGACCATATGTGATCGTTGCACTGAGAAGACGTGCCCCACTATGTCTGGGGGCAAAAAGTTTGAATACCATTGGCGCGATAATATTCACTACAAAAAACCAACTCCTTTACCGGCACCTAAATATATTGATGAGTTGATGGACTGGGTTGATGCGCAGATTAATGACCCATCACTTTTCCCGACTGATATAGGTATTGTATTTCATATATAATGTGGATTCATAGGTGTTCCTTTCCCAAAATGCTACATTCCAACTGTTAAAAAAATATTTGGCAGGTTGTTCCGAGTGTTTGTACATGTCTATATCCATCACTTCGATCGTTTGCATGAGATAGGAGCGGTATGTGTTTTCTCTCCTAATCATCACATTTAGGAGGCTCATGTCAACACTTGCTACAAGCATTTCTACTATTTTGTAACTTATTTCGATCTGATCGATAAAAAGGAACTGGAACCTTTGGTTAGTTTCTTTTATTCCCACCAACTTGATATGATTTGTTTATGCACGTTGCATTTTTAATCACACCAAGTTGAAAGTGATCATGTAATAAAGTAATAATTGAGGAAACCAATGTTTACCTCTGTTATCGTTTGTCAAAAAATGAGTGTGAATAAGAGAAAAACAATCCTTTTGGATTGTGTTATACCACAATGGCCTAAAATACAACTCAGTTACCTGAAGTAGATAAGATTTCATTTCTCGTAATAATTCCTGGTAGTTTGTACATGATACTTTTACACTATGGAATGTTTTTCCTGTGGGTTTGGGTCATCGAATGCCGCTTAGACCGTAATTTGATACATTTAACCTTTTAGTGCATTTAATAAAAACAAGACAGTCATTTACAACGCAGAACCGCAAGCATGTACGGGATGCGGTTTTCCCCCTTGAAATGCAAAGTGTTGCTTCAAGGTTGGGTTACATCGGCACCTGAACTAGTGATAGGGAGTGAAGTAGTTGAGCGTGTAGACCGCTTCACTTATCTCGGTGACTGACGAAATCGCGGCATGGATACAGAAATCTCGATTGGCTTTCGCCAACCTGCGTTACCTATGACGCAAGCGAGATATCCATTTGCTAATGAAAGGGCGAGTGTACTGCGCCGCAGTTCGTTCCGTCCTACTATACCGATGCGGAACGTAGCCGGTAAGAGTAGAAGACATTCGTAGGCTATTAGTATTCGATTAAAGATGAGTTCCAAGTATTACTCGTATATCTTGGGACAGCCGAGTAAGTAATGCTGTCGTTAGAAAACCATTTCTATGTAGGGATGGCAGACCAATAGATGAAGTAGTGAAACTTCATCAGTTGAGGTGGTTAGGACATGTGTTACGAATGCCCAACCACCTACTGTCTCTAGCTATGTTTTTGTAGTGTAGGAGTAGGTCGGAAGAAAGCTAGGGGCGGCCAGACCAAAACATGGCATAAATCCATGAAGTCATTGACGAGTGGACTTAGCCATGTCGGTAATTGTCGACTACCTGGTTGGGGTCCGCGAGATGATAATAATCGATGGCTAGAGACCTTGAATGACATGGCTCAAAATCGTTCGCGATGGCGCCAGTGCATTTATTCTTTGAGTTCTCTCAAATCCTAATCTTCTGGATTCTTCAACACCTCTAGCTTTGACTTTCCAAACTTATCTCATTGAATCACACTTCGTGAATAATATCTTCTAATTCTAACCTCTCCGATTACTTCTAATACCTTTACTACCTCTTCTACTATTGGATTTGAATTGACAATTATATCTCTGTGCTGATGTGGTATGGCGACATGAACTGATGTACTTACGTACGAAGTTCTACGTTGCAACTGACTGATACCCCAATCAAAAAAAGAAAAAACGGTCGTGAATTCAGAAGATTAAGATTTGACAGGACACAACCAGTCGATGTACCTGCGCCATTGCAAACGGTATTGAACCATGTTACCCAAGGTCTGTAACCACCTATTACTATCATCAGCCTGGAGCCCTTCCGAGGCTACTGCCGGTCCCGAGCCCGGATAGAGGAAAAGGATTGACTTTGGCCATGCTATCCGTAGAAAACCAAACTAGCTAAAAAATCTAAAGCAAAAAATCATTCTAACCATTTAAACTCTGTCCTGGGAGTTAGAAGGTCTTTATTTAGACGAGTTATGACGTCTCATGGTTGAAAGCTGAGTTCCTTCGGAAGTCACGGGGCCGATGCCCCTCCTGAAACCCAGAGCCCTTCCGTGACGTGGACAGCTCTCACACGAGACGAAATAGGTATCAATCAAATCGAAAACATGACAATATAAATATATCATTCAGAATTGTTGAAAGTAAGTATTTGTACTCCATGAACATCATGAAATCATTGCAGCCATTTATCTTCTACGCTTAATGAGGTTGAAACGGAACACCGTGTTTCTTAATCCTGTTGATATAAATGTGACTTCTGTTCTTGAATACTAATCTATGCTCGATTTGATTATGCGTAAGCAACCTGAAAAATCCCAGATGCAAAGTTATATATATATATATATATATATATATATATATATATATATATATATATATATATATATATATATATATATATATATATATATATATTAGGTTGTACATGAAGTGTGTCTATTTCAAGTGTTTGTCTCCCAAATGGTAAATCGCCTACTTTAAATTCTCTTTGCTTTATCGAAATTTTCATAACTTGATTCAATTTTATAAATTTGTAGAATGATTTAACCCAAAGAATCTGTCATTAACAGAATCAGATGGATAAGTTGCTCGCATATTTTTAACACCAAATCTGTCTTAATCACCAAACGGTTATATAAGGGCCGAAACTGATAACATAGACAGCCTCCGCACTTCTACGTGTACCAGTTCTGGCTTTTTCGTTTAACAATTTCCTTTTTCCTTTCATCCGAAGGAGACTGGGTTTTCTTCTTATCATATCTTATTTTAAAATATATCTCCTCGCTGTTTACTGTTCTTAAAATAAGAAACTATGCATTTCCCCGTCATCCATACCATTATTCGATTGGCATTCAGAAATAATATTCTATTTTGATTTATGTACAGTTATTTCCTTCGCTATTTTTTGATGCATCTATTAAGCTCATCTAATATATGCATTCACTATTTTCTTACGTCAAATCTATATTAAACGTTTGATTTTTAAAAAAAATATTACCACAGATTATTCTCACTGCTACTACTGGATGTATCAAAAAGCTTTTGTATATTTTAAGCAATTAGTTATTTCTATCCTAAATGGGGAAGCCAATTCTCGATTTTGACAAATGTACCATTTTAATAATTTCGTTCATGTATTTCATCTACGTAAATGAAAATTGTATTTCCATATAGCCGAAAAATTGATTGTACATGCACCGAAGTTTGAGAAATGTTAATCCAGTCCACTTACAAATGATTTTTATGAATGTTTATTCTATATCATCTTGATTGAGTAGTAATTCAACAAAAGTAAAGGCGTTAGTTTTTCGACTTCAACCATTTTATACCTTAGGTCTACATACCTAATAAATTGTATCTCGAAGTTTTGTTCATAGACCTATAATTTTCAACTTCATAATCCTTTTCCTGGAAATACCGATTTTAATTTAGAGTGAATTCATTTTAGTAAGTTACGGTGTAGAACTTGGTATGTACGTACATAAGTTCAAGTTTCCGGCCGTAGCTGCTACCTTGACGAGCTGGTCGGACTTGCCTATCGTGATGACCCAACCGAGCTATATTGGCTACGATATATGTTCTTGTAGGTCCTAGCATGCCAGGTAGGTCGTTTCGAGAACGATGAGTTTAAAAGCAGCTACTGAAGGTCTGAGGGCGAAATCGTACTGTTGACTGTAGAGGGGTGTAATAGCTGTAAGGTGTTTCCCTCGGACAACGAGCATCTGCAATGATGCTGCCTTCTCACAAGGAAGAAAGGGGTTAGAAAAGGTCGACCCTTAAACAATGTCACGCCTCACCCTGTTTCACGGATTTCCGTCTCCGGCGGTAAAGCCTTGTAAAAAGAGCAGAGCTTAAACTTTAAAAACTCATAAAAAGGCTATGCGTGACCGGCCTCAAGCAGTTGTCCCTTGGGCTGTGCGGACACGCTCCCAGGTCTCTAAGAACAACGCTAATCTATCCTCCTTATCAAGTCCCTCAACAAGTACCCTTCTGAGGTGTTGGCAGCTGGGCAGTGACATCAGCCCTCATACCCGTAACAGCCCCTGTAAGTTCAGGTTACCACTCCACATAAGTACAGAGAAATGGAATTGTCAATTCAAATCCCTTAGTGATTGACTTAGTAAAAGTATTAGCGATAATCGAAAAGATTAAGAATCGAAGATATTCGAAAGGTGTATCCCAGTAGAATCAATTTAAAAAGTGATTGTGAACCATATCGTTCAGTTTCTAACCACCGGTTATGATTGTCGAGCTTACCGCAACCATGTAGTCTACACCTACCAACATGGCTCAGTTCACTTGTCAATGCCATGTTTTGGTTTGGCCGCCCCTAGTTTTCTTCCAGCCTACCCTTACATTGGAAAACATCGCTCGTCTAGATAGTCGGTGGTTAGGTATACGTAGCACGTGTTCCAACCACCTGAACTTATGGACATTCAATACCTCATTAATTGGTCTGCCATCCTTACCTGTTACCCTTTTCCTAACACCAGCATTTCTTACTCAGTGGTCTCAGGATATACAAGCAATGCTTCGAAAACACTTATGATCGAACACTAGAAACCTACGAACATTCTCAATTAGTGGCCATGTTTCACACCGTATAGTAGGACGGATGCTATTCTCTCTTTTTAAAGAAAGCTGTCTTTTAGTTTAAACTGTTTCTGAGGTATAAAATTATAATAACTATTTAGGCAAACATACATTAATGAATCAAGCTACCTAGCAGAACAAATTCGTAATATCTAATCACAATCTGACTCTTCTAGTCGTCAGTGAAATGGACTTATTTATTTGTATATTAGTTTTTTTTCTCTTAAATGTCACTCATATTTCACCAAATTTTGTGATGTAATACATTAGTGCTTCCAAAAATGCTTGTGATCAATATCAGTAAGTTTATCCTGAACCTTAGTTGTCGCAATCTGTTCATCTACCATTTCAGTTAAAGGGATACGATTTTATTTATTTCACTTTTACCAGATAAGGTTTTATTTTGCGATGGGATCTTCGATATAATTCTGATGCTTCGTATGTCGATCATCCTGATGACCATTATTAAGTAGCTGTCAACAGTGTTAACATTTCATTAGACAGTATAAAGTAATCACTATGGTATATAATTGCGCACGAAAAAATGTAAACATGCGGATAACACATGAATAGTATTTAAGAAGCATATCTACATAGGAGAACGAGCGATATAAGTAACCAACATTTAAACTAGTGAGAGTAGTAAATGTGTAGGTCGTAACACGCGATCAGTTATACATGATCATTAAGCCATGGGGATAATAGCGTAAAGATATACTCAAACTGTTCGCAACTAAAGTGACACTATTGAGGAGGTTAATTAAGGAAATTCATGATTCTAAACGTTTTGCAAACTTAAGTGCAAGTGAGAGTGCTATGATTTCGATAAAATATTGCCCAAAATACCACAAATATTCTTTCCTGTTACTCCATAAGGCTGCATCTAATTTCATAGGGACTTGGTACTCATGCCTATTTCGCTGTTATTCCGATAATTCATAAAAGTAATCTATGTGACCAGTTTTCACAGACTCAGTAAAATTTCTTAAATTTTTCACATTACTGTATTCACAAAGGTCTTTGCTACTTGCAATTAATAAAAAACAATATGGAAATATAAGTGCAGCTCATATTACCCCTGCTTTTCTTTCATCAACGAACTACTACTGTACGACGTTAAACTCTAGCCATCAAAAATCGATCATTCTTTAAACAATACAACCTCATTCGTAAACCATTTAAATTTCTGTTAGTAAATCTATTCATACATACCCATCAAAAAGTAAGCATAATGAGAGTTATCACTCTGTGGCTCTGTGTTGTATCTCATGAAAGTTATATATGTTGGTAATTTTCAAGACGATAGATAATATAGACCACAATCCATCGACATTGTACTCTCTTGATCTGGAGTCTTCTGTAATCTCATACATTTCATCCCCTGATCTGATTTCATTTTATCTAATTATCTTCCTATATTCCACTGACTACTACATCTAAAATTGTCTTTTTATTCTTCCTCTTGTCTTGTTAAGTTCCTTTCTGTCTGCAGTAATATCAGGTATGAAAAATTCGATAGTTTTACTCTCGTATCAGGTCCTCCGTAACCTGCGACTACTTGACTGATCACTGTTAATATCTCACCTCAAGTTTTAATTTTATTATCAAACTGCAACTAAACAAGAACTCAGTAAATCACTAATTGCTATTGGTTTTGATTAATCTACCATACAAATTGCATATTAAAAGGTTTGATATATGGCGTTAACTTCTCCTCACTGTAGTTTTTTTTTAAACTGTCTAAACTAATATTTGTTTCATTTTCAGCATATCACTTCATATTTTAATTGTGAATGGAAGACTCTTCAGAAATCAATGTTATGCAAACATCTGTATATCATTTAAACAGAGAACTGAATAATCCCTTCTGGTGACTGGAAAAAATCGTACCAACTGTACACCCTCATACCCGTTAAATAGTTTTATTGTCATTTCTTTGTCCTAAGGCATTGATTACACATTATTTGAAGATGTCAACAGAGACATTTCTAAATGTCAACTGCTGATGTTATTGTTTTCGACCAGGTCGATCACAAAATGCAACTTGTAAATTGATATGAATTATAATTATTGACGAAAGTAAGAACAATCGACGTATCAGAAGAACATGGATTCCTTTTATTTCGTGGTTTCTCTTCAGTCGCTTACAACCTGAACATGAAAGTATTGATCATTGAAAAGTAGTGTATATATTTCATAATATCAAAACATTTCTCGTCAGTGAAGATCAGTGAAACAGCAATGAAGACTATAAGAAATAATATTTATATGTTAAATAATATGAATATTTATTGGTTGAATTTAAGAATGTTTTAGAATAAACAACCAAAGAAACAGAATTATCTGGAATTAAGACATTATCGTTATAATTATCTGACTCTTAAAACAAAATTGACTCAGTACAGATCAAGTAAAAATTGAGAATGATTAACTAGTCACAAAAAATCATGTGATAATTATAGATGAGTTTACCGTGTCAATGCAAGATTGTTATCCATTTCCTTTTGAATGCAGAGGTTTCGTTTAAATCTTATAACAATCGCTTCGGCGGACCGTTGTAAATTTGATATTCTTTGTTTATTATCTTGAAGGACCTTGAGATATTAACCTCATGACTGCTGTCAAGTAAATAGTGTGACATTGCGCTACTGAAAACATGTCCTCTTAGTCTACGTTTAAGTGGAATGTGCTCCGAGATGCAGACACTAGGCTTCATTTCTGTTCTTCCGATGTATGTGTTTTGGCACGTACATGTAAAATGTTAGATACATAGGGTGGGAATTTGTACACACATGACTCATGATAAGCGATTTGTGCGATACAAAGAAACCAGTTTTGCAGCTGGATACATCTCTTTTATTATGGCTTTTAATCTGAAATGAGTTTCGCTATTTCATTGCCTTTGAAGTCAAGTCTTAAGAAGACAAGCTTCATCTCAACAGTGGTATACTCTTCAGTCTTTCCATACTTGGTAACTTGAGCCCACTATCTATCAAAAGTAATATTCATTCGGAAATTAATTGGCACCAGTCTTAATTCTGATATTAAGTTTTGTTTAGGCGATCGGTTGGAAGCTCAAAATATACATTTAACGTTAAGCAACACTCGTTGGTAATTTGTATATTTATCTTTATAGAATGCATTATCACGATATCTTTACCTCATTGTACGCAAAATCAACTAAAAATAGTAACTGCTTGAAATTTTATGTGATAAGATCCGATTGACACTTGTCATATGAACGTACGAGTAATTATATATTTGTTCTTTACAAGGAAGTCCGGAATCAAACTACAATCTCGTATTCTACAAATTAATCAAGGACACTGCAGTTTATTAAGCCAATATTGTATCAGAAGTAGTTTATACCATTTCTTAAGAAAATGTAGGACCTTTTATCTCAACTGTAAACAATAATAAAACGTTCAGTTGCTTTGACATACATGTTTGGTGTACATGTGAGAAAAACTCTCTTTAATAATGTACTATGTGATTTCAATAAGCACTCGATTAATTTTACAACTCGAGATTCTTTGTGCATATATATATATATATATATATATATATATATATATATATATATATATATATCAGAGCAGCATCGTTCATGGCTACCTAAAGTGGAATGCAAATCAATCAGAATCTCAATCCTTGAACACATGGTTTTTATTCGGTCACGCGCCACTACGGGAATCCTAAAAGTACCACATAATTTATCGATAACTTTTTTCAATAGTGCAACATATTTTCTATCAAACGCATAAAAACTTGGTTATGTTCATTACATTGTTATAAAAAATAATGCCTCTTTTCGTATAGTTATATAAACAACGCTTGAAACCTGATAACTATTAAACGATACAAATTAGTTACTTACGCATGTTACCCCTAATGAAACACAGGCCGCCGACTAGTATTCTCCAACCAACTTTGTCCTGGGCTTCCCTTTCCAGTTCTGTCCAATTTCCGTTGATTCTTCTCATGTCTGTGTCAATTTCTCGGCATAATGTGTTCCTTGGCCTGCCACTTTTCATTTGACCCTGAAAGTTACAAGTGGGGGATTGTCTTGTAACGCGGTTGGGTGCTTTCTACAGTGTATCCTATCCACCTCCAGCACTCCTTCCTGATTTTCCCCTACACTGGAATCTGGTTTTTTCTCTCTCCTAGTAGACTGTCGGTGACAGTGCCGAAGTATTTTGAGTAGACAATTGTTAATAAATATTTGTATCTTCTGGATGATGGCTTTCGTAGTTCTCCAAGTTTCCGACCCGTACAGTAGAAGTGTCTTGATATTTGTATTGAAAATTCTGACTTCGATGTTGGTTGATAGTTGTTTCGAGTTCCAGAAGATGTCCGATTGTAGGAGTACAGCCTCTGCTTTGCCGATCTGCATCAGATCCACCATGCTCATCAGTGATGATGCCCAGATATGTAATGGTGTTAACCTTCTCCAAGACATCTCCATGAAGAGTAATTTGGTTAGCACATGTTGTGTTGAATCGGAGAATCTTGCTTTACCCTTTGTGTATATTAAGACCTGTTACTGCTGGTATACTAGTCGTCTTCTCTTATGTTGTTGCGCCTGCGATAGAAGAGCCAGATCATTTGTGACCTTTACATAGCTGAGCAGTATCATTGATGCGAATGGACGGATTAGCAAATCAAGAGAAAAATTTCTAAAATTGAGGAACCTATGGAACTCAAAACAACTATCAAACATCATTAAGTTGTAATTTTCAATAAGAACGTCAAAACCGTTCTATCGTATTGAGCGAAATCTTGTAGAACTACGAAACCCATCATCCGGAAGATACAGGTGTTTAATAACAGTTGTCTACGAAAAACACTTCGGATCCGTTGGTTAGACATCATCAGCAACAATCTACTGTGAGTGAAATCAAACCAGATTTCGATGGAGGAAGAAATTAGGAAAAAGTGCTGGAAAAGTGCTAGGATACACCCAACTGCATCACAAAGAAAGCCTAACTTGGAACCTTCAAGGCCAGAGGAAAAGAGGCAGAATAACGTGCACATTGCCTTGAGAATTGAAAACAGACATAATAAGAATGAATAGCGATCAGGTGGAACTGGAAAGGAAGAAAAGTACAAGACAAAGTTTGTTGGCAAATGCTGATCAGCAGCCTATGTTCCTCGAGGGGTAACAGGGGTAAGTAAGTAGTAAGTAAATGCAAAGTTGCAAAGATGTCATACAATCTGAAGTATACTCTTCAGCTTTTTTCAAATCACTAACTCCTACAATATTACAGAGTACACAAACAAAAGGTAATTAATGAACTAAAAAATTAGATTCAGTGTTCCGTATGGTTATACAACTAAATTTACCAACAGACACTTCTCACGTTAATATTTAAATATGCTTGTAGTCATCAATTAGTTACAATGATGATATCCAAATTGGAGTGATTCAGAGCTGAAGTTTTATGGTGTTCAAATGATCAACTAAAGTTGATTTTTAAGATCAAAGCAATATACCAAATTATATATTTACATATAAAACATCAGAAAAATTAACCAGCATAAAATCTACTCTACATGACTTAAGAATTCGTGCACTTTCATTACTGTTACATTACATCAATTCACTTACGGAACTTCACGAAACAGTTGAATTTGTTTAAATTAGTTTTCATAAATTTCAACTGCTCTGTATACTGCACGGAATATTTTCACACAATTTCGTTATTATTAATGATTCATTACTGTTTGAAAGCCACTGGTTACATTTGTTAAAAAAAACAGTTGTATCAATATTATGTATGAACTATGTTTCTACACAATTGTTTGAAATTCTAGCAAAGTTTACACTATCAAACAATATGATCATAGTTCAATGAATGACCTTGTATATATGACTAATCTTTAATTTCATAGTCCATTTGCTTAACACTATAAACAGGTTTTACAGTTAGTTCCAAAACTATCATAAAATATATTGAAATCAAATGATTGATCGCTATGCATTTAAGATTTGAATATGAAGTTGTTCAATAACTAGGATGAAGCATATTTCAAAATGGATGAAAAAGATTTGTCGAAAAGTTATTTTTTGCAATAGATTAGTGAATCATCACTCTTAAAGATCTATAATGTGAGCACACGTGCAAGATGTAATATCATCAAGTTAAGTTTGTTTAGTTGTAGCTCATTCCATAGCGTTCCTTCTCAATGACATAACATTAAAGCATATTTTGTGTGACACAACAAAGTTAAACTGAACTTTATGCGGTAGTTAACATGATCAACTAAGAAGTTAACAACCAATTTTAAGCTCAAACATTTTATGGTAAGATAATAAATGATTTCACAGAGATCCTTTCACTTTATTTAGTGGAAAATGTAAAAATGATGTTGCAGTGGATTATCATAAAGACAATTCTTATGTTTCATATATTATTCGTTCGTATAACTGTTATTATGTAACGTCCAATGGTGTACAAATTTCAGAAGACAAGACGAAGAGTTGACTACAATGTATTATTTATTGTACAACACAGATTACAAACGCACACAGTGAATACAAACCGACAGGCGAATACGAAGAACGCTTGAATGGGGTTTTAGAAAGTGCTTCTAAAAAGGGAAACGAATAAGGTGTTGAATGATTTGCGCAAATGACATCTGATGTAGTAAGATGACTGTGCATTGACTGTAACAAGTAATCAAGCATACATGCTCATGCAAACATGATGATCAAAATACTAGGATACAGACAAATTATCACTATTTGAACGACACTGTTACATAAGTTAACTGAAGGGCATGACCAAATTAAATGTATACAGACTTGTGTGTGTGACGCTATAATGTTAGCATGATCTGTATTGATTACGTACTTTGACTCTTAAGTAGCTGATCACAGAGTCCAGTAAATTGAAACACGAGCAGTGTGCAAGGATATGAAGCATTTGACTACAAAAGAACTGATTATTTTTAAGTAGGAAGATGAAAGCTTGTTCAGTGAATCATACGGGGTCGAACGTACAACCTAGAGGTTTACTCATTTTAAATTCAGCCGTTCCTAATTTCAACTGCAGTCATCTAAAGATATAACTGGACCGTTGGCTCACTCGTATCGCGAGATCCGTTGTATTCATTTATACCAATAAATGTGCGTTTAAACGTTTAGCGAAATATAGTAAAGCAGTGATTTTAAGATAAAAGTATGAGCAAAGTTAGATCACATTAAAACATCAATATATACTAGTTTAATTACTTTACTCATAAGTAGTTTAAATTCTTTTAACTCTCATTTATTATCCATTTTTAATTTTATCAATATTTAAGTCTTTTCATTAAAAATAGTTTATCAGTCACACATAATCTTGGATACCTAAGCAGCAGTATTTCTAAAATTCAGTCACGCCATTAATTAACTAAATGACTACGTAATTTTCTTTTTAATTTTCAGTCACAACATATATTATATCATTAATGACAGAAGTAAAACAAAATGACTTACTGCAAAAAACCGAATATTGATTCCATCTTTCTACTGAATCTGAACAAGTATACGTACATATGTATATAGTATTTGTAAATAAACTATTGAAACGACCAACCTGAATCTAAATTACGGCTGTTACCCCCCAATGGAGCATAGGCTGCCTATCATCATTCTTAAACAAACTCTGTCCTTCCTTTCCAGTCCTACCCAATAGCTATCCATTATTTTCAAGTCTTTCTGCAATTCTCAGCGCAGTGTGTCCGTTGGTGTTCCTCTTTTCTTTTGACCTTGTGGAAACCGAGTTGGGGCTTACCTCGTGATGCATTCGGGTGATATTCTAAGTTTTGCTCTGGTTGTTAGAAGACGCAAAGACCACGTGACTTCTGAAAAAACCTGACTTTCATCGCGAGGTGCCATGTCTTTTCTAAATGAAAACCTTCCAACTGCCAGGGCAGAGTTTAAATGGTTTGAATTTTTTGTTTGGGTCAGCGTTTTTTTAACTAGTTGGTGTTCTGTGGGGTATGATCCCTTACTCCATACCAAACTCTCTTCCTTTATCCGGGCTTGAGACCGTCAGTAGTTCTAATAGGGCTCCAGGTGGAGTTATCATTATAGTTAAAAACTTCTAATTTAAAGTTAGTCATATGTGACTACAGGATTTAAATGATAACACAAATGACCAAGTTTCTGTTTTCATGAACCTAGATAAAGCCTTGAAATATGATTCGTTTTCTGTCTATTTATCTTACTATAAATAGTAATCAGAAACTACCCATCTTTTCGCTAACACATTTAAATAACCGAAAAACAAATTTCATACTCCTGTTACGTTACGTGATTACAACTAATAACAGTATAAGTATTAGAGAAGAATGGAATAAGAAGCAAATAATAAAATTATCAAGCATAAACTTGTTGTAAACTTCAAGATTTTTAAATCTAAGCAAACAAACAGTTGAAAAGTAAGCAATAGTGTCTTTCGATTTCTAAAATCTCGAATATGCACACAAAAAAATAGACATGCCCTAAGGGCAAACAGAAGAAAGAAAATTCATTACTGCTTTAGCAAAATTATGTGATGATCAGTAGTTATATAATGAGATTTAATATGAGAATTAAAACATTCTATACTCAAGGGCATTATGATTCATCATAAACGATAAGAATACTAAGTATAAAATCGAAAACGTTCGGTCACCGTTTCTGGTAATTGAAGTAATTTAATCAAAAAAATATGATGAATTTATTTATTCGGTCTGCAGAAAGAAGTAAGTGCTTCCCTTCACATCTTTTATATATACATATAATAACTTGGATGACACAAATTTAGCAACTGGCATTGATAAACTCTTGTAGTCACAATTTTGAATGTCTATTTGATTGCTTTCAATTGCAAACAGTTGAAGAGTGGTATGTGGATATGTAAGTACTTGAGATGGTTAAATTAGAGTGCAGTGAAAAGTTTAATTTAATAATAATTTCAAATTAATAACACTAATTATGATAATTATAAACTATTATTGGGAATATAACTTAATTGATCAGTCAGTTAGAGTGCTATTGTGTCTAAGTAAAGAAAATGAATAATGTTTGTAAACTTACTTACTTACTTTCGCCTGTTACCCCAAATGGAGCATAGGCCGCCCACCAGTTTTCTCCAACCAACTCTGTCCTGGGCTTCCCTCTCCAGTTCTGTCCAATGTTTGTTCATTCCTCTCATATCTTTCTCTATTTCACGGCGTAATGTATTCTTTGGCCTTCCTCTTTTCCTTTTGCCTTGAGGGTTCCATGTGAGGGCTTGTCTCGTGACGCAGTTAGGTGCTTTTCGTAGAGTGTGTCCTATCCACTTCCAACGCTTCTTCCTGATTTCCTCCTCCACTGGAATCTGACTTGTTCTCTCCCACAGTTCGTTGTTGCTGATGGTGTCTGGCCAACGAATACGAAGTATTTTACGTAGACAGCTGTTAATAAACACTTGTATCCTCTGGATGATGGCTTTCGTAGTTCTCCATGTTTCCGCTCCATACATTAGAACTGTTTTGACATTTGTATTGAAAATCCTTATTTTGGTGTTGATTGATATCTGTTTGGAGTTCCAGATATTTTTCAACTGTAGAAATGCAGCCCTTGCTTTGCCAATCCGTGCCCTCACATCTGCATCCGATCCACCTTGATTGTCGATGATGCTGCCCAGATATGTAAAGGTGTTAATGTCCTTCAAGGCATCTCCATCAAGAGTGATTTGATTGGTGCATGTTGTGTTGCATCGGAGGATTTTGCTCTTTCCTTTATGTATGTTGAGACCTACTGCTGCAGAGGCTGCTGCTACACTCGTCGTCTTCTCTTGCATTTGTTGTTGAGTGTGCGACAGAAGAGCCAGATCATCTGCGAAGTCCAGATCGTCCAGCTGCGTCCTAACTGTCCAGTTGATACCGTGCTTCCCTCCAGCTGTTGACGTTTTCATAATCCAGTCGATGACCAGGAGAAAGAGAAAGGGTGAGAGTAAGCAACCTTGCCTCACACCGGTCTTTACCTCGAAAGAGTCGGTTAGCTGTCCTCCGTGCACGATTTTGCAGTTGAATCCATCATAAGAGTTCCGTATGATGTTAACTATTTTCTCAGGCACCCCGTAGTGTCGAAGAAGAGTCCACAGTGTTTTCCTGTCCACGCTATCGAATGCTTTCTCGTAGTCGATGAAGTTGATGTAGAGTGGTGAGTTCCATTCAATTGATTGTTCCACAATGATCCGTAATGTAGCGATTTGGTCAGTACATGATCGATCCTTACGAAATCCAGCCTGTTGATCTCGAAGTTGGGCGTCTACGAAGTCCTTCATTCTGTTTAACAATACCCTGTTGAAGACTTTGCCTGGTATTGAAAGAAGAGTGATGCCTCTGTAGTTCTCACACTTGCTGAGATCGCCTTTCTTTGGTATTTTGATCAGGTATCCTTCCTTCCAGTCTGATGGTACTTGTTCCTCATCCCAAATCTTCTTGAAGAGGATGTGAAATATTTTCGCAGTTGCTTCCACATCTGCTTTCATTGCCTCTGCTGGAATGTTGTCTGGTCCTGCTGCTTTGCCGCTCTTGATTTGTCTGATGGCCATACTGATCTCCTCAATCGTAGGTGCGCCAATATTAATTGGGAGGTCCGTGGATGCTGCTTCGATGTTGGGTGTCTTCAGAGGAGCTGGTCGATTCAATAGTTCCTTAAAGTGCTCCACCCACCTATTTCGCTGTTGTTCAGTGTTGCTGATTACTTTGCCTTCCTTGTTTTTCACTGGTCGTTCTGGTTTACGATAGTTCCCGGCGAGCTTCTTTGTAGTTTCATACAATTGTCTCAAGTTTCCGTCTCTTGCAGCCTTTTCCGCCGTCGTTGCTAGATCTTCCACGTATTTTCGTTTGTCAGCTCTGATGCTCTTCTTCACTTCCCTGTTTGCTTCTGCGTATGCAGCTTGTGCGGTAATTTTCTCCGCTCTTGTTCGGCTGACATTGATTGCTGCTTTCTTGTTCCTCCTTTCTTCAATTTTTGCGAGAGTATCAACAGAGATCCATTCCTTATGATGCTGCTTCTTGCGACCAAGGACCTCCTGACATGTTGAAGTGATTGCCTCCTTGATCTCTTTCCAATTGTTCTCCAATGTTGTGTCCTCTCCATTGTGTAGATCCTGAAAGGCCTGGAACCTATTGGTGAGGGCTATCCTGAATTCGTTGAGCTTTACAGTATCCCGAAGAAAGGCCGTATTAAACTTGTGCGATGTTGTCTGTCCCATTGTCCAGTGCTTCTTTAGTTTCAGTTTCATTTTGGCGATTAGCAAATGGTGATCTGAGGCTACATCAGCTCCTCTCCTGGTTCTCACATCCTCCATAGTCCTTCTGAACGTTTTGTTGATACAGATATGATCAATCTGGTTTTGAGTAGAATGTTTGTAAAAGTCATAGGTAAAAACAAAGAAAATAAAATTTTAAGTATTTTGAAGATGTGCTGGAAACAAAGTAAGGAAATTGTGGAAATGATCTAACCGAAATGGCAGCGCTTAATGAACTACAAGATTTTGCTAGCATTAACTGATATTGATGTGTATAATAGTGGGTGCTACTGCGTTATGTAGAAGTCATCTATTATTTTATCTACTCAACAATTAAAAGGCAGTACCTGAATTTATCCTTATCAAATATTTTCTTTCTGATAGCACTTCTACGTAGTTTGAGGCTATTCAGGATCAAATTATTCTTCGTGGGTTCTGAAATCTTTTTAGATACCATTTACATTCTTCCAACGTGAATCTACGTAGGATATACGTCCAAGGTTAACTAGATGAGGTCTATTATCTAAGTTAGATTGCAAAAGTAACCTTTTTGTTCCATATGTAATTATTATGCTGGACCTTAGTTGGTAATTACTTTGTAAGCTAAGCTGCTATTCTTTAATTAGAAGTTCGATAAATACATCGTTTATAGGAATAGTGTTTGTCAAACTCTCATTCAGAGTGAATGATCTTCAGGTGTAGGGTAGGCGTCGATTACGGGTCAGCATTTGCAGTTATGGAAACCTTTAGAAGAGAAAGAAATATTTATATATTACCTAGAATAAGTTTCATTATCAGTTATATTAAAATAATAAAAACCTAAAAAAGTGATAAAAGATAAAAAAAAGAGATGGGCAATTAGAAGTCAATAGTGATTAGCTAGGCATTTGCTTTTATTAAACTGCGCCTGCAGTCCTCTGGTACTACTGCCAATCCCATGCCCAGATGAAGGAGGAAGGTTGACGACCCCATTCCGTACAAAACCGACTCGCTAAAAAAATGATAACCAGAAAACATAATTCTTTCGGAAGAGTTATGACGTCTCATGATGAAAGCCTAGACAGACATCAGAAAAATGAATAAAAATTGGACGAAAGTAGAAAGAGAAGCCCAGAATAGAGTAGGTTGTAGGATGCTGGTCAGCGACCTACGCTGCATTGGGAATAATAGGCGTAAGTAAGTAAGTAAGTAAGTAGTTGCTTTTAATTAGTACTTATTATAAATGCATATTTGTAAATTTTAAGAATACTAATATTGTTCAAAGAATGAAACATCTCATCATCTCACACTTAGAGATATTAACACCGACACTAGATGAAATACATTTGTATTCTAGGTGAAATATCAGTCTCTTTTTTCAGATATTAGGCAAAGCTTGCTGATTGATGCCAAGTAAAAGGCTATCAAGTTTTAAGGCTTATAGTTAATAAGAAAAATTGTTTTACTGTACATTTTCATTGGAATGATTATTCGTAGAGGTTTTAGTTGGTAATTGGTGTTCATGTTGATGATATACTTGTAATAACCACCAAAACTATACTGTTTTCATTTCTCTCACTCATATATATATATCATAAAATATCATTTGTGGCAGAATATGATTTATTTATCTACAATCTCTTATGACTTTAGATATTAACATTTGTTAATACAATCAGTTATCAATTTCTTAAAGCATGTTCATTGATATATCATCCACATGACTGTAGCATTTCCAAAGGTAGACGATTTGTGTGAATGATTTATTAAGTGGATTATTTGTTGAATAAATGAATAAGAACATTTCAAAAATGGAACAGAATGCTACTTGTACACATGATCCGAGACATTCATAATTTACAAACAAGTGCATACTAATGAAGATTAATGGACTGAAATGTATTTTTTCTAATTAAAAATGTTATCCTACATGTTTATCACGAATTTTTTTTCGATACCGCACATAACCCTAGGATTGCTTAATACCCTAATTAAGTCTCAACAAATTGGATTTGAACTATAGAAATTTTAAAATATTGACGAATCCCTTTATGATAATAACAGTGTGCTCAACACTGACTAGCTTCAGGATGCGACTCCTGAAGTTTCTTCTAGTGAGAAGCCGTGAATAATGTAGTTAAACAATGTCGAATGGGTGATAGATTTACATTTCAGACAATGTATGAGAATTGCCCATTATCATAAACTACTGAAAATTAAACGTATCTACCACTGGATCTTGGCTCGATGTTCAGGAGTTTAAGTGTTCGTGCGCGAAACCGAAAGTCCACGCTTCAAATTCTGGGTGTAGGATTGTGGATGTACACTTCTGAGGAGTCTCGATACCAGGATGAAGTGACCGTCCAATACTTTCTAGTTTAGAACAGTGATCCAGCACTTTATGATTCAAGCCATGATAATCAGATTTAGTTCAAATCATATTCTACACTGGTAATGCAGTAAATTTAATGTTATTTTTTAGAAGAATAACATATATTCCTAATTTACAATTTAGCAATAGTTTGCAGAGTTTAAACAGATGGTCTGCAGTTTAAAACTTCATAAACATTGATTTCCATTATTTGGATTCTTTTTAAAATTTTAGCTGTAATTATTAACTTTAATGAAAGAATTTATTTAAATTTTAAGATTTTTTTGTTTATCACAATAATGTCAAAGTACTTTTAAATGACATAAAATCATATAGAGTTTCATACCGTATAAGCATAAATGAAAATAAAATATTGAGTTACTTTAAAGAACCAAAATAAATCTGGCGATGAGAAGTAGCGTTTTTCTTAAGATAACAAATCTTTTAATCTTGCTCTGTTGATTGATAAACTGTCGATCAGTTTTTATGTTTTTTTTTCCAATCTAATCTAAATAGTAAATATCACAACACAAGTATAATCTCTTATTCGATATTAACAGAAGATGAGTCTTTCTTTAACTACGATTTAGGGGTAGATATTTACTACAGAACAAACTATCTGTAAATGCAATTATGGGAAATGAACTAGAAATTCAAAATACATCTAGATATTGGACCCCGATACAACAATATACGACCCTGGCAAAAGTAATTTTAATCAAATTTGGAGCTAAATGTTTTTCTTAATCAGAAGCACAAAGTATATCCTAAACGAAATTTTAAACTTTCCCAAATTTTTTCAAGCATTGAACACAATGAATCAAAGCATATCATGCAGTGAATTTAACCTTGTTTTTTCAAATGTAGAAATTACTATGACATTAAATATTTTCATCATATAAGTAATATATGTTCTCTATCCATATTCGATTTTTTGGTCGAACAACAGCATTAAAAAGTTATGACAGCTAAGCAACTATTCGCATTGTCATAGATCATGTCAAACTAATTGAAATTATGATCAATTTCAGAAGATACTAAGAAAAGTTAGTCATGTAACAAACAATGCAGTAAACAACTAAGAATTCTGGCAAGAAATACTTGATAACACTGCAGCATGACAAACTGCAAAAAGATAAGAATAATCTGTCCATTAAATGGATAAAAATTACAAAAAAGACTAGAAAACAAATACCAAAAAAAAGTAATAATTCATTGTCAAAGACATCATATAAACACAATGAAATTGATCATGATATTTCTTTGTATTGAACCGATCTGTCGTTTAGAAGCATAAGAGGTAATAACTAAAGCTAAACAATTTCGAAGAAACTAGTGTAGGTTATTTGGTTTATTCTAAATGTATACATTGCAATTTGTGATCCGACTGTGTACGCACTAGTAGTGGAGTAATATGTTGAAAAAAATATTCGAAGAATAACTAAGTAAGTAGATGATGTATTCAATGGAGTATTTACAAACAATATGAATCACGACGAGCTTAAGATGAATGAAGCTAGCGCTAACTGCAATGTTTTCGAAAAACCAAAGAGTAGAATTTACTGATAGATATGACTTGTAAAATGATAAATCATGTCACATATCAATTATTCAGGTCAGTAAATTACTAAATCACACGAAGATACATCAATTGAAAATCCACTTCACAGGAAGTGATCTCCTATAGTTCTGAAGATCTTTTTCCCACTTATTGATAGTTGTTGAATTACTGGGAATAGTTAATTGTTCTGGATTTATCATTCTCCTGTAATGTGCAATTACAACAAGGATTGTACAACAGTTCAAGGTTATTGACATAAAAAATAATAATTAACTGGAGTTTAAGGTGATTGTATGTATTATTTTGAAAATCCTGGGTTCATTGATAAAGTAAGCTTTTGGAGACTTACTGTTGAAGAGTCTCAACTTTAAATAAAGTTGGGGACTTCATTTCTTTGTAATCACCTTAGAAAGATAACAGTGTATCCACTTGATGTCCTGTATCAAGATGTCTCGAGATTGCAATACTGAATGCTTTTAGTCCATTTGACTTCATACTTTTTTGAAATATGTTTCTCCATTGGACGTAGGCCCTTCTTTCTGTTCTACCGATGTAAATGCTTTAGCAGATACTTGTGTATTTGTCTACAAAGTTGGCGGAAATATCAGTGAGGAACAGCGGACATAACTCAATACAATTATGATTATATGCATTTTTCAACAGTAGCCAGTCATAGTATCCACTTTCAATTATCACGATTATTATTCAATTGTTGTGATGACCTTAGCATTTTTCAGTTTCTTCCAATCTATCAGATGAACAATTATCTTCCATATATCTGACCTTTTTATAATATTCTTACCTCCATTCTTCCTTTTAACATAGAAATTACCCCTTTCTATTTACAAATTATCATTACTATTACATTGAAACATTTTAATAATCTTGACCGAACTACACAACACCACCATTTTCATTGTCTTCCACTTGAATAAGTTTGACTACTGTTTATAATGTTGTAAAACTCTTTTATTTTACGACAAACTATTACGTGAAAGATTATCTATAAATACAATTATACCTTTCTAGAGAATGATGTCGTCAGAAAGAAAATTTTCACCGTTCAATTCTCTTCCTATTTATTCAATGTTACAATGAATTATTTTTATCATTTGTATAAGCTCTAAGGATACACAAAACTAAGTTATGACGCTACTCATTGATTATCTTGCTAAACTGCGATTTCTAACTAGGAAGATACAAAAACTGTGGTTGTGCTTGGATGAAAATTTTTTTAAAAAATACGCTCTACACAACACTGATTATACTAAACTTAAAGCCTAATGATTTTTACATAGTTATGGGTTGCATTGGTTGTCTAGTTATACTTCTGACTTCATATAACAATTTGACTTTTTCTTCTCTGAAATGAATCTATTTTCTTCTACTAATTCTCATCAGTTTATATTTGAAATTAGTGAATAGCACACTCTTTTTTTCTATACAAATCACCAAACAATCACTAAAAATCAAAATATATTCAATCATTCAAAAACTTATTAAGATAGATGATAGCCATATAATATGATGCTGATATTTTCTAAAATGAAGCTTACAGATTGAACAGTATATGATCATAGTAATAAGTGTTATATCTCTTTGGTAGGTGTTAACACGCAACCTTAACTTGTGATAAATTATTAAAGTATCTTTAAGATACATCACCTAGTTAATAATGTTGATAATTTTATGTATACCGAAATGTATTTAGCCATGAACAGTCATGTTTAAGAAATTAACTAATAATATGCTGGTAACATGATTCAGTGAACATAAGTTTAATTCAGTAGACCTTTCATAGCAAATCAATAGTTATTTAACTGTCTAATACGAGTAAGTTTAGAAAAGATTTTGGAGAATGTTTTCTGATAATAATGTATCATTCACACATAACATCAACGATGACATTAAATTTTCATACGTGTGAGTGACTTTAGGACTCTCATAAGTAGAATGATCTATCAAAATACTATTTACTGAAAAGCTTTTAGATTAAAACAAACATAAAAATTGAGCAGCAACAGAAATACAGCATTTTAAAATGTTATATAAAAATGAGAGATACAAATTCGTTATTACTAATTCTGATAATTCTTTGATTTCAACTAACTTGAGTAGTTGGAATAAGTGACAATTTTTATTAATTCTGATAGATCATGTTATTATCTGTAATCTCCAATAACGTTATTCGATGGCTATCTGTTACTTTTACTAATAACTCTCTCTCTTTCTCTTCAGTGGACTAGTACATCGAATAAACGACTATCAGAAGTGATATAGATTATCTGACTAAAAACTAAGATTCCCAATATTTAGCTTCATTTAAATAGTGAACCCATTTATACACTTACACTTTCTGAGAGTATTTTTGTACTATCCATCCGTGATATTAGTTTTTTGAAGTTGTTTGTAGTCAGAAAGAGTACAGCGGTACTGTTACTACATGTCGAAGTGTGAGAAGGAATTATCACATACACATCAGACATAAAAAATTACTTTCAATCACTGTATACATTTCCAATGTAGAGTAATATGGAATGATATTTAAATGCTTGTTTTGAGTTGCAAGGAATCTAAATTTAAAGTCCTAGTGGTTTCGCGGTTGTTTATTTCTGCATCTAAAACTTTCAGTTAGAAATCACTGTTTTTGAACAGTTAACGTTCATAACAGAAAGTTCCTTACGTTTTAATTATCTCAATTTCATTTATAGAACAGTTTTATTTTTCTGAACGTAAATAGCATTTTGTAAAGTAGAAACAATAAAATAGTCATTCTGATGGTTTTGTACTTGTTATCATTCAACAACTTAGCAAAACATATCAAGAATAATTTTGAAATATTCTAATCGAATATCAGTGATATGAATAATGTGAAAGTGAAAAAAATAGAATTTTTGATGTGTTATCTTAGTCGGTAGGTAGAACGTGCTGATAAATAAATTTTAGTCGACTAATCACAAAATGATGTGTAGTTACAGTGAAGTAGACAAATATTTAAAAGTTCACAAATTCTGTTATGATAGTTATCACGTGTTAAAATGCATAATCAGAAGAAGACTGGTTGCAACATAGTATACCTGCAATCTAAATAAATTAACATTAAAGTTCAGCTTGGTAAATAGTAATATGAATTTCAACCTAATTTGTACTTCGGTTGTGAAAAATATGGAACACTTCACGATTTTGCGTATCATCCTTACACAGCTCATAGAACGAAACATTGCCACAATCATCCACCTGAGCTACAAATTTTCTCCACCATCTGAAAATCTAATTTGTAATAAATTACAGCTTTGAGTGATATCTTATGATAAGTCTACAAATAACTTTTTCTATTCAACAGTTAAACTGGAATTTCTGGTTATTTTAATTACACATCCTTGAGCCGTTTGTCCTTAATTAACGGGAGATAATTTTTGTCTCAAGACCTGTAAGTGGATAGAGCACATATTGCGGAAATCACCTAACTGCATCACAAAGCAAACCAACACTTGGAATCCGCGAGGCCAAATGGAAAGAAGTAGACCAAGGACCAAATTACACTAAAAGTTTGAAGCAGACATCAAAAGAATGAACGGCGATCGGGTAGAACTGGAAGGAGAGCACAGAACAGACTAGGTTGGAGAATGCTGGTTGGTGACTTATGCTTCATGAGGGGTAACAGGCATAACTACTTAACTAACTGGTTTTAAAGCCTTGATGTGATGGACTAGGTAGTTCACCTTGAGGCTAGTAGCATGTGAGTCCATTTGTGACTTAACAGCCTTGACAGAGAAAAAACTATTCTATCATTGAACAAGCTAGCAAGCGAAAGAGGGAGAGAAGAGTAATCGACGGAAACACTGCTCTATCCATTCCTGATCCGATTAACAGAAAGGCACAAATAAATATATACCTAACAAGACCACAACGCACAAATATTTAAAAAATATACAATTATGTCCAAACTAGCAATTCAGGGTAGAAAAATAGATTATGGGGGTTACGTTTACATTACAATGTTTCTGGAAGTAAGCAGAGTTTGACAGGGAATAATCCATCAAACGAAAGCTTAAGATTTACAGAATAAGGCTGGAAAACAATAAAATATTAGTTGTTAGCAGGCTTCGAATTAGGTATAACCAATATGGCTAACGTAAGCTTCCACTGTCTGTCACTGTCATTAGGTAAACTAACCGAAGATATAGCCGCCCTAGTAATATTCGTAGGGAATTATTCCGAAATATCTATATCGGCAATTGGAACAAATGCCATACTGAACACTGGTTTATTTACTAATTTTCACATTTGTGATGCTCTCTACAAAAAGTTATATCCGCATGAATTTCAGTAATAATGCATTACGCCACTACAAAATAGTTTTTTGCATGAGTATGAACAATGAAAACCAAACTCAAAGTATAATGTCTACTAATTCTGAGGCTAAAGTTCCGCGTTCAAGTATTAATTGAACGTCATAATAATCATCAGGAATGTAAACAATAAATCTAAATTATAACGAAATATCAAGTGTAACATTAAATTTAGTGAAAATAGTGCTTGCATTAGAATAACGAAAATAAGGCAAATTTTGTTGATACATAACGCATTTGATAATGTGAACAGGATAATTTATCAAAATAACTTTGTGGGTTTTCAAAAAATTTAATTTATACAATTAAATTATAAACGAATTGGATAACACAACGTAACATTAGTAATTCAACTGTCAAGAAACGAATCGTTTGCGATCGATATTTCATAAGTATTGTAATTACAGAGTGAAATAAAAAGAATAATAATTTTGAGAGCATCATTGAACAATAATTAAGACACCAAAAGTCGATGTAGTACATCAATAGACGCCATAGACTGAATATATAATAAACTATAATTATGTTACTTAGCTGATACCAATATTGGTTCTTTCGGTGTCTGTACAAAAATTTCAAGTATTTTTTAAACCTAATCGGATCGATTACTCACTAAATGGCTGTTCATCATTTTTCTTATTGGGTGAATAATTAAATCTGATCATTCGAAATAAAAAAAACGATATAAAGTAGGCAATCATTGAAAGCCAAAAGTCTTGGGTTCGATTCCCGCTTCCTGGGTCATGTATGCTCACTGATGAGAAAATATATACTAGGAAGAAACAGCCGTTCAGTATTTACAGTTTTCAATGACAGTCTGATTTAAATCGTCTCATAACTTTAATGATTTCCACAATCCAGTACTTTGTTTACGAAATTATCTGAATACAAGCTTCAAAATGTCTGGTTATGTTGATGTTGGCTACATTCATAATGTTCACCTCTTTTTTCACAGGTGACCATGTGTTTACAAATGTGTGCTACACATATTTTTATAGTCTCAAAAATCTATTCGAATGGTTTGTTACATCCTGCATATGTAATTGGTTAATTCACTCGTTTATTGTTACATTTGAATTTATAGACATAAACGCGTTCGGTAAAGTTTTAATGAAGTTACAGTGAAAGCCATTGTTCCGAAAACCATTTATTCAGTACTTACCTTTATTTCTGTCTATGTTCAGTGTCCTGTATCGTACTTTAGTTCTTTCGAATCGGTTTCCTACGCATTTTTAGCCTTGTGAGTTGATTTCTGATCAATCTAAGTATTCAGACTTTCCGTATTGCTCCTTATTATCTTTACGTTCCAGGGCGATAGCCTGTTGTTAGATACCTTTCCTTACATAGCATTTTATACGATCAAAGGCATTGTTTAGCAAACAGTTAGCACTTTAGAAGCTATTGTTTCTTGATGACGACGAGTATGGCTCATACAGCTCATCCGGTTTTTCGGTTTGATCACTGACGATATTGAAATTTATTCAGTAGCCGTAAACTGATTAATTTTCTCATTTTAAGTTCGTATAGATTGTATTAACAACTTGAAAGTAGGTTGTTGGGAACATATCGATGAACTCAGTTAGAATTAGAAGCTTCATGCGTTTTGAGCGATTTATATAATTATTGAGTAACATAAATATCATATCTTTATTAGCGATCTGAATATTTATAATTATAGAGGTAAGTTATGTAGGAGACTTAAAAGAGATCTCATGATTCGTACAAGTGTTCAGATAATTAAAGTGACCCATTGTACCAGTGAATAAAAATAAAGAGAATTAAGTGAAGAAACTTTTCTTTTCGACGAAATCATTTACTCAAGATGTATATTCGTATTTATAGTTGTTTGATGAATATAGGAGGGATAAAAGAATTTAAATCATACAGTAGACAATTGGCTGTTATATTTCTGACCTGTAAATTACTTTCTTTCTCATAATCTCTATTGATCTCTAGATCATTGAACAACCGTCTTTGATGTTTGAAAGGTAGGATTACTCTATGATATCAACTGTTCTATAATTCTGCAGACATCCAAATTCACCCAGCAATTAAAATTACATATGTAAAGGTCAGATAAATGATTTTATCGAAAAGAGGATTTACTTCAAGAGATTGCATAAAATTAACTACATACTTGATTTGCTTTAAATTCCTTTTGATAAGAATCAAAGAATACGAGATAATTGTTTTCAGTGATGTGACTGGCTTGCGGAGTGTCAACTTGTCACAAAACCTTAGGAAAAAAATATCGCTAAGCTTCGTTTCCCCATTGGCTGTGATTTGTATTTATTCTGTTTTGAAAATCTTGATGACAGTCCCAGTAGTCTAATTATCAACGTTTTCTATGTTTTGCCACTGACTGATATAAACTGTCATTCTGAAGCAATTTTTCAGTCTTACCAATGCCCACGACATTATGTCGAAATACAGTTATAAACTCATGATTAAACAATTCACCAAAACCATTTTAATGAGCTAAAAACTCCACCCCCCTTTCAGTGGATTTACAAATACTTATAGTAATAAGTGTGTAAGAACAACTGAAGAAAGAGTCTCTGTGGACCTCAAAATTTGGAAGAAAGCAGGATTCGAAATTGATAGAGCTAAGCATTTATTACTTATTGGGAACGTCTGCGGAGACTTTCGAGTTTTGACAGACATCACGGTGGGGTTTAAGATGGCAGCTGGTGAAGAGTTGCATATTACGGAGAAACAGAGGTCTCGTTGTTAAAGATGAATTACTTCGGAAGTCAGGAGGCCTATATCCATTTCCACAACCAGAGTGACTATTAACAAGGAATGTCCGCGCAATGTAACAGACTGAAAGAACCATTCCAGTTACTGATGAAATGGAACAATACAACCTGATGGTGCTTGAAATAAATGGCACACATTAAACACAGTATGAATGAAATGGATATAGGCTGCATCATATTCCCATACAAACGCATACACAAAGCTACATGAATTTCACTAGATCACACCCACAGAATCAAATACACCACATCTGCATCAATAAGAAGTTCAGAAGGATGACATAAGACATGAGAATCAAGAGATGACCTGACATAGATTCATATTACCACCTCGTGTTGGCTAAAATGAGAAAACAGTCATCTCTGAGTGGAATAAGGGAAGAGAAAACCAACCAACAGGTATAGTACACAGCAGCAAACAAGCAGGTCAAGTGGAGCATTAGAAACGATAAACGTTAATACGAGGAACATCTAGCAATGGTACCACAAAAAGCTGCAAGAGAAGGGAACTCGAGACTACCACACGATACAACCACGAAGATCGCTGGAAAATATCGTAAACCAGAAAGGCTAATGAAAAACAAGGAACGAAAAGCAACCTACGACATTACAGTACAAGTGACCTCCCAACTGATGTTCACACACCAACAATTCCATGGCCATCAGACAAATCAAGAGTGGTAAAGCAAAAGGACCATACAACATTCCAGATGGGACACTAAAACAGATATGGAAATAACTGGAAAATTTCTCCCGGCTAACTTCACCAGGATTTGGGAGGAACAGCAGGTACCAACAGATTGGAAAGAAGGACATCTCATCAGTATACCAAACAAAGGAGATCTCAACTTATTTGGGAACGACACAGACATCAATCTACTCTCGATTCCAGCAAAAGTATTCAACGAACTGTTGGTAAACCAAATGAAAGATTCAGTAGACACCTAACTTCGATGGCAACAAGCTGGATTCCGTAAGAGACGATCATGTAGTGACCGAATCGTGACACTACGGATCACTGTGAAACAATCAAGTGAATGGAACTCACCACTATACATCAACTTCATCGAATAAGAAAACGCATTTGACAGTATGGTTAGGATGCCTAACGAGGCTTCTCCGACGCTATGGTATGCCTGACGAGATAGTCAACATCATACGGATTTCGTAAGACAGACTACTTTACGAAATCGTGCACTAAGGGTTGCTCACAGACTCATCCCAAGTGAAGACCGATATCCGACAATGTTGTTTATTCTCACCCTTCCTCTTTCTCCTGGTGGTTGACTGGATTGTGAAAATAGCAACATCTCATCTCATAGGAAGCATGGAATACAGTGGACAGCTCGAATGTAGCAAGACGATTTGGATTCCGTAGATGATCTAGACCTTCTGTCACACACAGTAACAAACAAATGTGAGGACGGCCAGCGTAGCAGCAACCTCTGTAGAAGAAGGTCATAACACGCATAAGGGTATAAGTAAGATCCTCCGATACAATACAACATGCAACAACCAAATCACATTTGATAAAGGAGCTTTGGACGAAACGGAAACCTTTACATATCTAGGGAGCATCGTTGATGAGCAAGGTAGATCTGATGCGGATGTGAATGGATGTATTAGCAAGTCAAGGGCTATAATTACAAAAATTACGAAGATCTGCAACTCAAAGCAACTGTCAACCAACACCAAAATCACAATTTTCAATACGAACGTTAAAACCATTCTATTATATGGAGTGGATTCTTGGTGAACTACCAAAATCATTATCAAAAAGATACAAGTGCTTATTAACAGTTGGCTACATATGATGAGCCAGTCAGTCAGCGAAACCGTAGAAATTCGTACGTGCATTAGTTAAAGTTGACATACCATATTGGCTCAGAGATTGAATTGTCGATTCAAATCCCATAGCGGTAAATGTAGTAGGAGTATTTGTAGCAATCAAAAGATTATGGTTCGAAGACATCATTCAAGAAATATAATTCAATGAAATAAATTTAAAATGGGAAACATTAGGATGAAGAGGAATTCAAAAGACTAGATTTTGAGATAGCACAAAGAATGTATGCACCTGCGCCATTGAAAACGATTTTAAGCCTTGTCATTCAAGGTCTCCAACCATCAGTTACGATTGTGTCTCAGACCCCGACCAGATAGTCCACATTTACGAACATGACACAATCCAGTTGTCAGTGACCTCATGGATTTGTGGCATGTATTGGTCTGGCCGCCCCTAGTTTTCTTCCAGTCTACTCCTACATCGCAAAACATGGCTGGACGAGGTAGTCGGCGGTTGTGCATTCATAATACATGTCCGGACCACCTCAACTGGCTAAGTTCCAGCATTTCCTTTTCCTAACAACAGCATTGCTTTCTCGATTGTCTCAAGAGATAAGGGCGATGTTTCGAAGACACCGATGATTAAATACTGATAGTCTACGAATATCCTCTACTCTGACTGGCCATGTTTCAAACTCGTATGGCAGGACGGAGCGAACTGCTGCACAATAGACTCGTCCTTTGGTTAGCAAACGGATATCTCGCCTACGTCATAATTGACGCAAGTTGGCAAAAGCAAATTGAGCCCTCTGTATCCGAGCTGAGATCTCGTCAGTCACCAAACCATCAGCACTGATGAGACTCCCAAGATAAGTGAAGCGGTCTACTCGCTCGACTACTTCACTCCCTATCACTATTTTAGGTGCCGATGCAACCCAGTCTTGAAGCAACATTTTGCATTTCGAGGGGGAAAACCGTATCCCGAACATGCTTGCACTGTTGCTTATGGTAGTCAGAAGACTCTGCATTTTGTCAGCGTCTTCACCGAATAGGACTAAGTCATCGGCATATTCTAAGTCAATAAGCGAGCCACCTGGTAGCAGGTCTACTCCTGAAAATTCAGACAAACATAATTTTATATCTAGCAGCATGTCCATGACAAAATTGAACATGAATGGGGGAAGTGGACATCCCTGACGGACACTACTTGAAGCAAAGAATTCCGATAACAGTTCGCCATAAGCTCTCATTGGATCAGTAATGTTCGATTAGAGAGCTTGTATGACGTTATTGTACTTCGTTGGTACACCTTGAATTACAAAAATCATCCAAGTGCATCATGAGGCAAGCCCCGACTTGGTGTCCTCAAGGTTAAAGAGAAGGAGGAAGACTAAAGAACACAAAGCGCGGAGCATTGAGGACAGACATGAAAAGAATGAATAGCAATTGGGTAAAACTGAAAAGAATGCTAGTCAGTGGCCTATACTTCATTAGGAGTAACAGGAATAAGTGACAGACTTCAGTCAAATTCGGTTGATAATGGTATATTTTTAAGCTCAAGTTTTCAAGAGCTTCCAAAGTTACTGCTTCCATGCAGCTAAAATTAGTATAAAAATTACATGCATGTAATTGTATGTGATATCAAACTCATTAATTGATTAGTCACACATGAATTAGCATACTCATTTGTCTCACGTAATTAATCGTATACGCAAGAAATTGATTATACTACACACTTGAAACAATAGATTTTTTTTCCAATTCAACAATAATCTGCATGAGTTAATTCACAAGATAGATAATGATAGATTACTAATTGAAAGATTTAATTTGTATTAAAAACCCTGTGATATATAATCATTATCATTAAAACATCTACCATTGAAAATAGTCATTCAGACTATGCAATTTAATATACAATGTAAGATGTAGTTGAATGTTCACATGAAGAAAAAATTAATCAGAAGTGATTAACCAGAAAATCAATACAAAACAAGTGGAATATATGCATATATATATATATATATATATATATATATATATATATATATATATATATATATATATAAATCAATGAATACATTGACGACAGAACATTCTCATTCACTTCAAATATGAACAATTGGTTTTCAGTACTTTAAAAATACCTGATTTCAATGGCTTGATCTAAACTTACTTGGATTGTTTACTTGACGAATACGAAAAATTAAAGGTCTGGCAAAACTGTTACTGTTCGATGATACACAAACGACCTTTGGTAGATGTCTCACTCGATTTCAATCTGATTTCTTTTCAAAGTGAGTCAGTTATAACTTATAGATTCTTACGTAGGTACATTAGTTCAAGTTGCCATACCACATTCGAACAGAGACGCAATTGTCAATTCCATAGTACCAGAGAAAGTAAAGTATTAGCAGTAATCAGAGATTAATGATCGAAAATATAATTGGAAATGTATAACGCAGACAGAAAGAAGAGAGAAGACGGTCATGAGGAAATCAGAAGATCAAAATTTGAGAACACAAAGAATGGATGCACCTGTGCCATCGCAAACGGTTTTGAACCACATCATTCAAGATCGCTAACCATCGATTATAATCATCTCGAGGACCCCAACCAGGTAGTCGACATCTACCAACATGACTTAGTCCACTTGTCAGTGACTTCATGGATCTCTGCCATGTTTTGGTCTGGCCGCCCCTAGCTGTCTTCCAACCTACTCCTACACCACAAAACATAGCTCGTCGATGCAGTCTGTGGTTTTGCATACGTAACACATGACCCGATCATCTCAACTGATCAACTTTCATTACTTCATCTATCAACCTGCTATCCTTACTTAGTACCGGTTCGTTAACTGCATTGCTTACTCCATAGTCCCAAGATAAACGAGTAATGCTTCTGAGACATATATGATCCAAAACCAGTAATTTACGAATATCTTTTACTCTGACTGGCCATGTTTCACAGCCATAAAGTAGAGCAGAGTGAACTGCTGCGCAGTACACTAGTCCTTTGGTTAGCAGACGGAAATCTCGCCTACGCCTACGCAAGGTGGCAAAAGCAAATAGAGCTTTCTGTATTCATGCTGAGATTTAGTCAGTCACCAGGCCATCAGCACTGATGAGACTCCTGAGATAACTGAAGCTGTCAACACGCTAAACCGCTTCACTCCCTATCACTAGTCCAGGACTGTGAAACTATTATACATGAAACTTTCTCCTTACGAAAGCGATCGTTTAAAAGTGAATGCCAGAAGAAACCTGCAAACCAGATACCTTTTTTCACGAAATAAATGAGGATTTAACTGATCATACAGTATTAAACTAGCTGTCAATAAATTTGAACTCTAGGCTACTGAAGCACATACTTATTTCATGTATAACACAATCGATTTCGTATATACAACTATGTAGAAACTAGGTTTATGAATAGGTTTTATACGCTTATTTTATGCTTAACACTACTATAGACGTTATGGAAACATACCAGTCTTCATACAGAGAATATCAGATCATCTAAAATAATCTTCATCGGGAAGAAATCAAAAACTTCTGTAACGCTCATTCATTAGTCACTTTCGTCTTTCACGTTATAGGGCTTAAATACCGCAATTTGACTGGAATTACATAATATTAAGCCGAAGACTTTACTTCTATGTAATGTTGACACTTTAGTCTTCCTATCGAGGAAATACTGGATTACAAAAACTGGGTTGTCTTCCTATGGTTAACCAAATTAAAAAAGATCTGTTACATGTTGAGACCACCGTTTACCATTAGCATTACTATTACGTCATGGCACATCAGTACGAACGTTTTTACAAGGATTACCTCTAATGATAGTTACTTTTGTTCACTGAGACACCAAATGTGAAATACTGAGGACGAAGACACTGCGAACGTTTAAATTTGAGATTTCGGCATGTTTTTTCCATCGGAAAAATTTTCAATTTATCATACCCAAATGGATATGATAATAAACGCATACTATCTTTTTAATATACCTGTTTCAGTAGAACTTGGTCCACGTGTACACCAGTTCAAGTTGACAGCCACATTAGAACATACAGATCAAATTTTCAGTCCAAATCCCATAGTGGTACAGTTAGTTGAAGTATTAGCAGCAATTGAAGAGATAAGGGTTCCGAGACATCACTCGAGAAGTATATCCTAGTGAAATACTTTTAAAAAAACGAAAGAGGCTATAAATAATTCAGAAGATTAAATCTTGAGAGAAGACAAAGGATGGATGCGCCTGGGCCAATGAAAACGATTTTGAGCCATGTCATTCAAAGTCTCTAACCATCGGTTACTATTGTCTCGTGGACCTCAACCAGATAGTCTACACTTATTAACATGGCTCCGGCCAGTTGTCAATGACTTTATGGACAACACTGGTCGAGGCAGTCAGTAACTGGGCATAAGTAATACATGTCCTGACCACCTCGACTGGTGAACACTCGCTGCTCATTAATTGATCTGCCATCCTTGCCTAGTACCCTTTTCCTAACACTAGAATTGCTTACTCGTTGGCCCCAGGATATTCGAGCAATGGCTTCGAAGGCACATGTGATCGAATACTAGTAGCCTATCATTATTCTCGCTTCTTGGTGGCCATATTTTACACCCATACAGTAGAGTAAATCTGCTTATGTTCCCTTGTATATACATTTTGTTTACAAATGACATCTAAACTTACGAGATGAAGGTTAACTATAGTAACCTGTCAACCAATAATACTCTACCGCATATAAATAATGAAAACATTCAAAGTTTTATACTATTAACAATTTCGCTACAAATAATCGATTCGGCATAATGAAAAAATCCTTACCTTTCGAATAACGTAACTTTATTTTGATTAATATAGTTTGTCAATAAGTATCAACCTGATTATATCTGTCATTGAAGTATATAATGTAGACGCCTTCACATTAAAATATTAGAATACTAGTTTGGTTATCATATAACTGATTTAGCAAGGGTTATAAACCAAATAAATTACCTAAATGATATAAATTATTATAGTGATCTAACATGATACTCTCCTCATATTATTAATCCACATATACGAGTATGGAGATAAATTTGAATGCAACAATGTGAAAGCTAGTTATCGCTAAGCTGTGAGCTGTAAAGAAAATGTTTTTAAAAATAACATTCATTGAAACCAACGGCCTTGAATATCTACTACTGTCAGACATCCACATTATAATCTATGAATTTAGGACTCAGCTGTTAAATGAACAACAGACATAGTAATAACACCAGTTGTATAAATTTTGGATTAAGAAAAATTCGAACATACGGGGTTTAGTGCCAACGGTTGAGTGATGGATATACTGAAACAAATTTATCATACTTACCAACTAGAAGATGAACTGAAAACTACAACTCCAATAATAACCAATCAACAAACAGAAAGCAAGTCCAGAACTGACATGGCTAAAAAAACAAAATGCATAAGTATCCTCTCTATATACGTAGAAAAACAAATTGGTGAATAAAATATACAAACAAGCAAAATTTACTGAATTATGTTAGTTAGAGAAGAAAAAGGGACGAAAAGAAATGAGAGAGAAGGAAGAAAGAAATCAAACAGAGGCCAGCAAATATGATGCATTTGAAAATCGAGTTCAATAGTTAGGTAATAAAATAAATATATATTGATGCTAACTCTTATGTTCAATAATAAACGTTGTACTTCTGTTTTAATCAGTTTTATTGTTCACAAGTGTTGTACGTTGTTTAAGCATTGGAATATATATATATATATATATATATATATATATATATATATATATATATACGATAAAAGGAAATAACAGAAAACTGAATCCGTATAAATTAAACATAACTTATATGACACACGTTCATGTATCATAAGTTCAACAATAAAATGAATCAATACAACTTCAGTGATTATTTGCCAATAGGATTGAATCAATCAGTGAGTGAAGCATATATTTATTTCATGATTGAAAGTTAATGAATTTTGGAAATACTGAAGACTAGATAATCAATTAATTAGTAGTAACACAAGTAAGTTAACTTTTCTTTCATGATACACAAGAGAATTTTTTTACCGAGAAAAACAAAACAAAGTAAAGTAAAAGTTACTTGATGAAATGGTTTCCCCCCTTGTGTTTTTTTTTTTAAAAATTCTGATCTATTCAAAATTGTGAACATCTTTGTAAAGCAGTAGTACAATAAGTCTGAATGAATCTTGATTAAAGGCACTCATGTGTTCATTGTTCAAAGTGTTTTTCTAATTAATGATTAATGCATTGTGTGCACCTTTAATATTTAATATAATAATAAGAATAATAATATATTAATAATATATTGATGAAAAGTAACAAGTGAACTGATAATTAAAATAATCTTTGATTTCCGAGATTCAACGTCAACTAATTACTATTAGAGAGAATAAGAATAGTGATAAACTAACAGCAGTGGTCATAATTGAGAATGTGAATGAAGATAATATTAAAAATTAAGTCAATGAGATAAATGTACAAATCAATAAATATTATGTTCAATATTAATGAACACAGGAAAATATTTATTAATTTAATTAAAGAAGACTGGAATACTCATATTAACAGTAAAATTATTATATTGAGAGAAAAAGAAGTTAGGAGAGAGAGAGAGAGAGAGAGAAAGAAACAGAGAGAAACAAGAGTAAAGAATAGTCGATTAAAAATTGATCATTCAATATAGAGTTAAATTGATGTAAGCAGTCGGAACAAAACCTTGACGTGTTCCATCTTCAGATACTACAGCTGTCCAGCCAGAATTGGTCGAATCCACACTTGACACATAATACAATTCTCCAGGCTTTGTTGCCAAATATTTACTTCCGTCACCTGATCGAAGAAAATTTCGAGATAATAAAAGTTTTCATTACGCTAAGATTAAACAATTAAATGTTTAAGATGAAGATATCTATATATCGAAATGTATATTGAAATTATCAATAGGATCGATCCTATGCAATCATTCTAACCAAAGTAAAGTAAAGTTCATTTAAAGCAATAACGAAATAAGCTTACTTCTACATCATTTACTGGTGAAAAGATACGCTCTAAGCATTTTACACTTATTATTTATGATCAAAATTGATAGATTGTTGAATCTCATCACAAATAACAAAGCACTACCTGTGTGATATGAGATGTCAGTGTTCATCAGCAGTTTGAAGAAATGTTCATAAAGCTTTAGCAAATAATTATCACACATTCACATCAACTTTATATTGATAGAGATGTTTCGAAACTAGAAACCATAATACTCTTGTTCATACGTGATATGTTCGTCACTTAGTATGCTTGAGGCTATTACGAGTTTACCTTAGTCGATAAACGCGAACGAGACTTTTACCAGCTTCCAGGAAGGCTACCTTGAATCCCAGAATCGAAATAGAAGACTTTGTAGGCGTAGAAAGTATATTCTACAAACACCCAGCAATCCAGTACCATCAAGCATACAACTCTCGTTTATTTATACAACATAACAACGTCCTTGAGACAGTTAAGAAAATAGCATACTAAAATACACTGTAGCCAATCACAGCCATTGATTTCCTGGTGGGAATTGAAATCTCAAGGTCATTTGATCAGCCCCTGCTGGCGAACGTGAAAACCGAAATACGGGATTATCAAGCGAATTTTTGGGGATCTAACATCCCCAACACTCCTCCCCTTTTTAATAGCGTGTTCTCCTGGGGTCGACTTGCATCTTGACTATTGTTCGCCGCTGTCTGAGTGGATACCTTCGGGAACGAAGAACAGCTTGCTGCTGAGTTTCTTCTCGTGGCGGGGCTCTCGGTAGGTTGAAGGTACCAAGCAAGATGTCAAGGGGAAGGCTTTCTGCTCTTGATGGGCGATCTGGGGCTAGCCGTCTGCGTATCTGATTGCGATGACGTGACCATTTATCACCTCCTACCTCTACTTCGTACATAACTCGACCAACCCTTCTGACCACTCTCGCTTCTACCCAAGGACCATGGTTCGTTCTGTAGTCGCGGGCAAACACAGGGCATCCTACTTCGTAAGCGGATTGTCTTTGCTGCTTTGTCTTTACTGATGAGGGTGCATTAGTCGGATGCATCAGGCTGTGGATCGTTTTCAATCTTCTTCCCATCAGGATTTCAGCTGGGGACTTTTGCTCCGGTAACAATTCATTTGGTGTTGTCCGATAGACGTACAAGAAATTTTGTAACGTTTTGGCTGGTGTCCCCTCCCCTTTTGACTTGAGCAGTGCTCTTTTAAACGTATCCACAAACCTTTCCGCCTGCCCATTCGATTGCGGGTGGTATGGTGGCGAGCGTAAGTGTTTAATAGCTAGCCGTTGACAGAAATTCTGGAATTGGGAAGAGGTGAATTGAGAGCCATTGTCGGATACGATCACATCTGGTATGCCATTTCGTGAGAAAATTTCAGTTAGGAGCTGTATAGTCTTAGTTGTAGTGGGCGGCATAACGGGGCTGATTTCCGGCCATTTAGAAAAGGCGTCGACGACTATCAAATACATAGTTCCATTTATTGGGCCAGCGAAGTCGACATGTATCCTGGACCAAGGATGCTCAGGTTTGGGCCATGAAACCGGCGGAATTTTGGCATTCATCTTTGCCGCCTAAATGGGCAGTTCCGTACATAGTGCCATGAACCGCAGTGCCAGCAAGCAGAAGGTGGATTCATTTTGGGTTTTTGGGCCGAATTGGAGCGGGGTGAACTGGGTGTAGCATGGGCAGACTTATAACGATTAGGTGGCTGCTGTACCAAATGAATTTCAGATCGGCTTGAACTACCACTCTGAACTATAGTTGAGTCTCGTTGTAGGTCAGTGAGACGTTGGTACTCATGAGCCATATCATTAAGCGTAAGCTTTGGATCTTGCTCCAACCGACTTAGTAGCCTTGTTCTAATGTCACTGAACTTACTCGACTGGAGGCTGCAGATGAGAATGAGGGCTTTGAACTGGTCTTCCGACAAAGACTTCAACCGAAAGCGTTCGCATTCACGGTTGACGATGCCCACGTGCGTAAGAAAATCATCATCTTCGTTCATAATAAGCTTCAAACATCGATAACGAGTATTAAATAGTGACGAGTTGTCTCCAAAGTGTTGGCTTAAAGTCTGAACAGTCTCAGAAAACGAACAATCTCGTGGGTTCAAATTCATTTGTTTCTTTAACAGCTCCAACATACGTTCCTGCAACTGTTCATATCGTTTACCTTGACGTTCCAGTAAAGATTCTAACTGTTCAAGGTTAATTGACATTGTGAATTGTGAGCCCCGTCGCCACTGATATGTTTTGTGGATATGGTTTTTACCCCGTCGCCACTGATATGTTCGTCACTTAGTATGCTTGAGGCTATTACGAGTTTACCTTAGTCGATAAACGCGAACGAGACTTTTACCAGCTTCCAGGAAGGCTACCTTGAATCCCAGAATCGAAATAGAAGACTTTGTAGGCGTAGAAAGTATATTCTACAAACACCCAGCAATCCAGTACCATCAAGCATACAACTCTCGTTTATTTATACAACATAACAACGTCCTTGAGACAGTTAAGAAAATAGCATACTAAAATACACTGTAGCCAATCACAGCCATTGATTTCCTGGTGGGAATTGAAATCTCAAGGTCATTTGATCAGCCCCTGCTGGCGAACGTGAAAACCGAAATACGGGATTATCAAGCGAATTTTTGGGGATCTAACATCCCCAACAATACGGTTCGAAATTGATGTATTCATTCATTGGAAATGTGAGTGACACAGTTACTGAATAAGCTTTACTTAAGCAGTAAAATATTTAAAATTCGTTATATTTTATCAGTTATAATAACTAATAACACCAGTAGATAAAAGGATAGCTGAACAACGCAATTTATCACTCACCTGGAACCGAAATCACAGACAATAGTTAATAGACAACTATTAGATTTTTACCTTAATTGGGTATTGAATACGTTTACTAGTATGGTCCATCTTTGAACAATAAGTGTTATTTATTATCTAATATGTTAATCTACTGGAGGATAAAACAAGAACATTACTGTTTACTATGAAATTCATTAGTTATTTCGTTCGTTAAATTACAACTACTACGCATGGAATTAGTTTTCAGATAAATACAATCCAAGTTAAATAACCAATAGCGAATAGCGCTAAATTAACATTCCGTGGTTTATTTAACATGTTTCTTTTAAATGACCATACATTAAACCGTCAAACGCATCAATGGCAAGTAGGTTTTTGAAAAGCACCTTCACTGTACTTGCAACAAATAATACGGCCCGTCAATTATTAATGTAAACAGTGAAATTTCAATTTGGCTACATCTTAAACGATTCACTATGTGAAATCGATCAAAAGTTAATCATTAAAAAACAACTCTCTGCACAAAAAAGGCATTAAAAAGGAAGCAGTCAACTGAATACCTTATTAAATAAAAGAAAAACATATTGATGCTCACTGTCGGTCGGCTCGTGCGACAACAAAAATTTGGAATCAAATGATTGACTGTGTTATCATCCATGTTATCGCTTTAACAAGCTGATTGCCATTGTCGGTTATTCTAATGAGAAATGGGTTTAAATGACGACTCTAGAGAAACTATGCAACTAAATTCTCTAGTACGGAGCTTTTCTACTCTGCAATTTTTTCAGATAATATTTTTTTCATATATTGTTTGAGTACCTTATATAACAAGTCCCCAAAATTATACCTATGACGAAATATTTACGGAATACTATTTCGATTATTTGATCACAGATTTCTATTTCCTGTTCATTTTGAAATGTGACTACTGTTTATTTGACTGTCATCATCATATCAGAGTAGACTAGGACATATATATACATATATCGAGATATACGAATATATGAACTAAATTTATAATAATTGTAAGAATTATTGGATTAAGTAAGAAATCCTTTCCTCGAGACATACTGATCTACAAGAGAAATAAATCGTTGCTAGTATAACACACCTGATCATTGATTTCAAATCGTTTTCTAGTTAATGCTCACTCAATGGACGGTAATCTTCTAAACAGATAATCTAAATGTAAATACTCATTTATTTTTACGTGTTCTACAATAGTTGTACAACTATTGAATTTTTTTTACAGTGACATTTTCAAAAGGTGATGACAGTTGGGTAAGATGAATTATCACAGTTTAGTATGATGATAGAAACTATGTAACTGAATCATTTTGTGTTTGGGCATTTCACAACTACGTAAATTATTTTCAAATTATCAAAATTTCGAATCCAATAATGATCATAAAAAAAGAAACTAAAAAGGAAAATTATTTACAACAACAACAACGATTATTATTATTTTAACCAATACAAACGTCTCATGAATATCGGTACTGAGTAACCAATCAAAAAGTAGAAAATGCTTTATACTGTTTACCTTCATATTCATACAAAACGGAAGCATAGCCAATGTATTGATTTACTGCATGTATATCCGAACTGCTATTTACAATACTGTTATCATGACTATTACTATTATTATTACTGTTGATTGTATTCGTAGCATTTTCATGATCTGAATCAAATGAATGATCACTTTCACCATCATCATCATCGTCAACATCACTGTAAATTGACAACAAAATAATACATTCAAAAGTGACCATGAAACAAAGTCAATTCTGTAGTATGTATGTTTGCACGCAGATAAACTTAACAGAAAGGTGTTATTCGGTAAAAGTTTAATCACATTGGTAGTAAAAAAATTAGCCATAAAAATTAATAATTGGGCTGTCCAACCTACCCATTCTTGTTCACTGTTGTCATAGACATGCTACTAGATATAATATTAACTTCGTTTGAATTTTCAGAGATGGACCTTCTACCACGAGACTTGCTAGTGGACTTAGAGTATGCCGATGACATAGTTCTTTTCGGTGAAGACGCTGACAAAATGCAGTCTTCTGATTACCCTAAGCAATAATGCAGGCATGTTCGGAATGCGGTTTCTCCTCTCGAAACGCAAAATGTTGCTTTAACATTGGGTTGCATTGGCACTTGAAATAGTGATAGGGAGTGAAGTAGTTGAGCGTGTTGACCGCTTCCCTTATCTGGGGAGTTTCATCAGTTTCATCAGATGAAATCTTAGCACGGATACAGAAGGCTCGATTGGCTTTTGCCAAACTGCGTTACTTATGGCGTGGGCGAGATATCCGTCTGCTAACCAAAGGACGAGTATTCTGCGCAGCAATTCGTTATGTCCTGCTATACGGTTGTGAAACATAGCCAGTAAGAGTAGAGGATATTCGTAGACTATCAGTATTTAATCATCGGTGGCTTCGAAGCATCGCTCTTATCTCGTGGAACAATCAAGTAAGCAATGCAGTTGTTAGTAAACGAGTACTAGGTAGGGATGGCAGATCAATTGATGAAGTAGTGAAATTTCATCAGTTAAGGTGATTGGGATATGTGTTACTCATGCCTAACCATCGATTTGAACTGACAGCTGCGTCTCTCTGCTGACGGCGTATGGCAACCTGAACTTATGTACTCATGTACGAAGTTCTACGTTGTAACTTACTGATTGACTGACTGAAATGGATTAGAGTACTTACTTACAAGTATTAATGAAAATCAATGATATCAAGTTTCTACCTAGATGTCGGAGCAGAGGTTGCTACTTTGGCTTTCCCTAACTACTTGTCCTTGAAGGCTAACTTTATTTCATTACAATGTTACAAGGTGTGAAGGTATATGAATAAACAGGTATTACTACTTGTGTGTTGAATAAAATCAATTTACTTCCGAAGTATTAAACTTGACAGCGCTTTTTACTGACTTCTTATAACCATACTCTACTCCACTGCAGTTTTCATAACATGATACGTTATATATATTTTCTATCCAATTGTAGCTGGTTAACAACTTATTTACTAAATAAGGCAAACAACCAATATTATTCATTTTTTGCTTTTTATTAACTTAACCTTAGAACTATTTGTGTACTTGCGTCAAGATTGATTAAGTTGCTTGCTTATTCTGAAAAACTAAACGGAATTAATGAATAGTATTGACCTTGACAACTTCTCAGTTAGTATAGGATTAGAGAAAAAAAGTACCTTTGTGAAGGAACAAACAAACAAATTCATCATATTCTAGAGAAACCGATTGCAGATTTTTTTTTAAAAAATAGATACAATTATAATATGAAATATTTAAACTTAGATTAGTTTATTCATACAAATTCAATAAACTTACGATTTGGTATTTACAAATGGAATCTTTGAAGTATTTGAGTTATTATTGATTACAGCACGTGAACTAAGCTTTTCAGCTATTGATTCAGCTTTTGTATAGGCTAAATCACCACCAAGACTGCTGAATTTCACCTGAAAATGAATATGTTTTTGTGTGCATTGAGAAATTTATTAATTGGTTTATATGTTAACTTATTGCAAAAAGTTGGAACAAAATTTCAACATGAAACATTCAAGGAAACAAGTGATTAGTGGTAATACTTTCATATGCTTTAATTGTTAATTCAAAATTTAAGAGTGAAGAATTAATAAGTAACAACCGAACGAACTAGCCTAGTTTGCAGTTGCCCTTGATTCTTCCTGTTACTAACAATAATAAGGTTAGAACAAGTGTTTAAAGCATCCAATATCATAAATTTTGTAAACAAGAATCAATGACGAAGAAGTAAAACAACATATTTTTCTCTTTATTAAACATTGGAATGATAATTATTCAAAAACATTTTATGTTCTTAATAGTCAGTATCCGTTCAGTCAGTCAGTTGCAACGTAAAACTTCGTACGTATGTTCATGTTGCCATACCACATTAGCACAGAGATAAAATTGTCAATTCAAATCCCATAGTAGTAGAGGTGATAAAAGTATTAGAAGTAATCGGTGGGATTAGGATTCGAAGATCTTATTCGAGAGGTATAATTCAGTGACGTAAATTTAGAAAGAGAGAGACAGAGGTGATGACAAATTCAGAAGGTTAGGATTTCACAGAACACAAAGAATAAATGCACCGGTGCCATTGCAAACGATTTTGAGCCATGTCGTTCAAGGTCTCTAACCATTGGTGACTTTCGTCTAGCGGACCCCAACCAGGTAGTCGACATCTACCAACATGACTTAGTCCACTTGTCAGTGACTTCATGGATTTCTGCCATGTTTTGGTCTGGCCGCCCCTAACTGTCTTCAAACCTACTCCTACACCACAAAACATAGCTCGTCGAGGCAGTCGATGGCTAGTCATTCGTAACACATGTCCGAACCACCTCAACTGATGAAGTTTCACCACGTCATCTATTGATCTGCCATCCTTACCTAGCACCCATTTCTTAACGACAGCATTGCTTATACGGTTGTTCCACTATATACGAGCAATGCTTCTAAGATATCTATGATGGAATACTAGCAACCTACGAACATCTACAATTAACGGCCATGTTTCGCATCCATATGGGAGAGCGGAGCGAACTGCTGCGCAGTACACCCGTCCTTTGGTTAGCGAACGGATATCTCGTCTACGCCATAAACGGCGTAAATTGGCAAAAGCAAATCGAGCTTTCTGTATCCACGCTGAGATTTCACTCCCCCTATCACTAGTCAGTATCCGTTACTTATGTTTAATAGAGAAAGCTTTTTATCAGTTCAACTACTACAATTATTCTTCTTTATCCATAATAGATAAGGTGCACGGATTCCAACGTATATCCCCTAGCAGTTTCTGCAAAAGAGACAAACAGGAGAATATTCCAACAAACATAGAATTTTCTGCACATTGAAATCATCATTCAATCATTGTTAGACCACTATTAAGAACCTGGAAGCACTGGACGGCGTTTCGTCCTGGTATGGCATTCATCAGCAGTGCGCATCAACGACTCCTGCGCCCCGCAGGATTCGAACCCAAGGCTTTCGGTATTGAGCACGAACGTCCAACCTCTAGACCACTGGCCCGGCATCCAACGGTGTTAATGTCTAACTCTGATTGATCTAGGGATTTTGGTAGTTACTGCCTACACTCAACAGGGTTGAACTCCACTGGTCACGTCTTCTCACTAGGACTCTGAGAATTTTCTCACGAATCTAATCAATAGTGAGCGCATTTTACGATTTTTCAATTAGAGTTATGGAGATTAGTGTTTTTCGCACATTGAAATCATCAATCAGTCATTGATCTAACAATAATTGATTGATGATTTCAATGTGCGAAAAACACTCATCTCCATAACTCTAATAGAATTTTCATTTGAGTTTTCTAGCAATCAGATTCGCGATAAGTTTTAAGCTTTTTTCTGAATGCGTATGAGTATATATCATTACAACTAATGTTCAGTTAAAAAAAGAGATCTGAAACAAGCAAATTTTTTCCAGTATTTGATTGGTTTAAAAAACTTTAGTCCAAACAATGAAAAGGAGCCTTTGAATTCGTAGTTGCATTTGTCAGAGTTTCCCACTTTCTGGAAGGTACAGGATTCATAGTTGGTATAACTAAGTAAATCAATAATCCACGATTAAAAGGTTCAGGTGATAAAATATTTTGAGGTTAATCACAATAAATCATCGTTATTCATTAAATTTTTCTAGGTCTTAGATGTTAACTGTTAGTTCGTAGATGTCGCTTTTTTTCAAAAATAAATGAATTCTCTCTATATTTTGTTATTTTATTATCACTGTTATTATTATCATCTCGATTTTGTGCGGTCTTTTCATCTTATTGATTTTTCCTTTTGGTAATGATTTCTAACGTGGCAACCTGAATCGATGCAAATGTGTGCCGTATCCCATATAATTGAAATTCCTACTCAATTTGTAAAGTAGATAGGATACAGTCATTTAGTTCTCTTATAATTTCGAATCAAATAAAGCAAATTAACTAATTACTTAAATGTGATTTGAGTCTTTTATAAATTAAATTATTTATTTATCTACCAGTTGATATCTATCTATTAACGTGGTCTTCCTTTTCCTTTATGATGAATTTGTTCAAAACATTGAACATAGTTTTCACTGACTTAGATTTTCTTACGTTTTTTTCAAAAAAAAAGATGTAGCCTTGATGACTTAAGCTACAACGAAACTTAGTTTTAACATTAGTACTGCCTAAGCATAAACGTTTTCACTAAACGGTTGTGCAGATTATTGAGTTTCAGTTAAATCATGAGTTTATCAATGTTAGAGAAACCACTAGGAACCTGGAAGCACTGGACGGCCGTTTCGTCCCAATATGGGACTCATCAGCAGTGAGCATCCACGAACCCCGTCATGACCAGTGGAGTTCAACCTTGTCGGATGTAAAACAGTGCCAACTGAAGAGTGGATGAGGTTGAACAAGACTATGGATTGATCGAATTTAAACATAAAAACTGTTCAATACGAACTGATTTTATCGTGGTAATGAGTAATGGAGGTTAATCGTTTTTTTCAACAACGATATAACTTGCTATATTGAATGATACATTTTGGATAAACTGGTTTTCAAGTGAATTAGAAATCTAAATTGTTAAACAACAAGTTGCATAAAAATGTTTTATTTTATTGCCATTACTCAAAAATCGAATACACTCATCATTATGATACGATATTTCCCTCTTAGTTCTGAATATTTTAAGACATGAAGAGCAATATGGATTAGAATATTCGTTATAACTAACATACAATATTATTTACACAAAAAAGACGAACTATTCCCATCTACGGGAAAATGTTTACCTCAAGCTCCTTAATATGGTTTTTTAATGAATTTAAACGTCTACTGTAAATAGCACCTGCTCGAACTAAACATTCCATATCTCCAAATTTAGGATTGGTCCGACAGGATTCAATCATTCGATCAGTGCTTCGCCTTTACAAAGATAAGGAGAGAATAAATATATACGCTATTTTATTAGGATGAATTCAAACTATGAATAATATCACAAAAAAAACCTAAATTCTTACTTACACTCCACCACCAGGGAACACTGTTGACAACTGTGTTTTTCTTAATGATGGAACGATTGATTAGCAAGTTAATTGAAGTGTTTGCTAGTTCATGATTAGTTAACTAACTTGTCAGAGTAAATAAGCCACGACGAAACTAAGCCTAAAATGAACAGATGTATTTTAGTGCAATTATTATGTCACCACCTATGTGTGGTACATTCAATCAAAACGTTATAAATATAATTTACTCATCAAATAATAAAAAAGTCATCAACGCTGTAAATGAATACCACTACACAAAAATTAATCTATTGTATCAATGGTATGGATAGAAAGTTGAGTAGAAATTATGATACTGTGATGTTTTTTCATAGATAGTCAATTCATACTTTATGCAACTCTGTATCATTTCGATCATATTAATTCTGATTTAAATATATGGACGTGTATTCAGGCATCTTATGCGTAAGTAAAAATGATACTTATGATGACTATTTCAATGCCAACACATTTCTAAATTTCTCACTGAAAGCCATACACTTGAAGATACGGTTTCCTACTGACCAAATTAATCCCACTTAAATCGACAGTTGAATATATGAATGATGAAATAATGAGAACATAAGATTAGTATTAGTGAGAAAGGAACAAAGCCAATAATGCAGTGACAGATATATATATAATCTTACAGTAACCAACAAATTTTCAACGTTTTACACTATGTAGGGTGAAATATCAAGGTCATTGAAGAGAAAAAAACTGTTAGTGCCGTAAACGTTTCATAAAAAATGAATGGTTGACCAAATAATGTCTTATAAGATGCTAGTTTTTAAGTTTTATTCATTCTTTAAATACCATAATAAATCATAAGGAATGATTATTACGTACATGAAATTATTACGATTATTTTAAAACCTATCAGGTTTACTCGTTATACTAAATGGGAAAAAATTATAGCTGACCACTCATATCTCAGTTCACATAACACCCTGAATTCAAATCACAACTGTAATTTAAGAATTCACAACAATGGATTAAACAAGTTCACTGATAGTTACCTAGTTTTATTTATGCATTGATAATTATATTAAAACAGAAATAACTACAGAAGCATCTTAAGGTTAAAAAAATAATAAACACTTTTAGCTTTTTAAAAATAAAACATACTTTCTCAAACATTTAACTTAAAGAAAAAGGTACTCTAGGTATGGCACTAAAAGGGTGTGGTAACAATCAATACAAGTGATAACATAAACGCAGATCAATCAAAGCATAAACTGACTAGTTTATAAATTCATATCTCATTCAGTTTTAGCGGATACGTTTTACAGTCGTACAGTAAGAAATATTACTGATTTAATGTGTGTATTCTATTTATGGTGAACAAGATGCCTGATCGTAGCTGCTACCTTGACGTGGTGGTCGGACTTGACCATCATGATGACGCAACTGAGCTATATTAGCACGGACATATGTTCCTGTAGGTTCTACCATGTTAGGTAGGTCGATCGGAGAATGGTGAAACTAAAAGCAGCTACTAAAGGTCTGAGAGTGAGAGAGAGAGGTGTGATAGGAGTAAAGTGTTTCCCTCAGACGACCAACATCTGCAGTGATGCTGCCTTCTCACAAGGAAGGAAGGGGTTAGAAAAGGCTGACCCTAAAAATGTCAAACCTCACCTAACATCATGGATTTCCGTCACGAGCGGTAAGGTTATTTGAGGAGCGGAAGGTAACACTTTACAAACTTCCCATAAAAATGCCGTGGGTGACCGGCCTCAAACAGTTGACCCTTGAACTCTACGTTCACGCTTCCCGATTACCTTTTCAGGTTCCTGAAGAAGTACCTCGGCACAGTGTGGACAACCGGGAAGTGACAACCGCGATACTAAACTGATCATAATCAAATCCTTCCTATACCCCCTACCATTTTTCTTATCTTTACGACTAACTCTGCTCACATTCCTTTATCATCCCGCACCTTTAATGCAAACGATTCGAGTACGCGAAGCGTTATTCCCGGTCCCCTGAAACCCTGCCCTAAAATACGTATTGGAGCTTTTATTGCCCAAACATTGTATCGAATAGGACAACAAGCTTCGTTAGCTGGGAGTTTAGAATCACACACCATCGATGTATGCAGCGTCTCCGCATACAGAATCCGAGTACAGTGAATAAATCGACTTTAATTTGTCCAAATAAAGAAGCAACTCGTTTCACTCTTCATGTGTCAGCAAGACCTGCTGCTGCTTCCCATAGCCTCGCTGGTGTAGGTATAGTATTAAGTCCTAAGGCAGAACTGGCGCTCTTAGACTGGATCCCGGTAGATAGTTGTTTATTCGCAGTCCGACTAAACAGGACGGTAAGGACTCAGAGAGATGGACCCATACATTTCGACGGCTGACAATTGTTGTATCCCTTGAAATTAAAGCAGCATTCGACTCTGCTGATCATGAGGTTCTACGGCAGTATCTGTCATTTAAAGGTGTACCAAAGAAGTATATTAACCTTATAGAAGCTCTCTACTCGAATACCACTGGTCGAGTGAGAGATTATGGTGAACTGCCAGCAGAATTCATTACTTCAAGTGGTGCCCGTCAGGAATGCCCACTTTCTCCATTCTTGTCTAATTTTTTCAGACCTGCTTCTATACATAACATTAACTTCGTCTGACTTTTCAGGGGTGAACCTTCTACCACGAAACTTGCTTGTCGACCTAGAGTATCCCGGTGAAATATTTCTATTTGGTGAAGACGTTGAGAAAATGCAGTCTTCTGACTACCCTAAGCAACAATGCAAGCAGGTTCGTGATGCGATTCTCCCCGTCTAAACGTAAAATGTTGATTCAGGATTTGGTTGTGTCGTCACCTAAACTAGTGATAGGGAGTGAAGTAGTTGAGCGTGTCGACCGCATCACTTATCTCAGGAGTCTCATCAGCACGGATACAGAAGGTTCGACTGGCTTCTACCAAGTTGCGTCACTTATGGCGTAGGCGAGATATCTATCAGATGTCTTCGAGTAACAATTAACTGAAATCACATAATGAAACTATCCGACTAAATACGTTATTTGATAAGTCTATCTAATCTATCACACTCAATTAGACTAGCTGAGTATAAACCAGTCTTGAGCAATTAATTTGAAGTCCACAGATAAAAAATAAAGAAAAGACTTTCCTCAACAAAATCATGTCCACAAACTTGCACACCACGACAGACTAAACGTCGAAAGGTCATAATAGCAAAGATGTATCGCTAAGCTGTTTATGGTGAGTCCAAACGAAGGAAGACAAACTCAAAGGATAACAGACTTCCGTAAGCTTTGTGATGACCATATAACCTACAAGAAAGGCATATTATTCCTCGATACTCCTATAAATATTAGACAAAACTCTAAATTAGTGAGATCTTTAAGTGTTAAAACTATGTAAAATCATATAGCGAATTCGAAGAGTTGAAAAGTAGCCGTTTTTGGCTGTTTAACAAAACGTAACTGTCTTATCGATAATTCACATAGTGTATAGGATAGCAGTAAACCAAATAATCATACATAATATATCACTTTTATCAAAGATTGGATAGAGGTCGATGACACCGTGTTACTCTATTCTTCTTTAAATAACGTAATACGTTTTTAGAACTTTATTCTATATTTCCAGGGTTGACTTCTTATTCGAGTTATAATATAACGACGGAAAACCAAAATATTAAAAAATTAGACTAGTTAAGTTACTGTATGAATCGACCAGAAATTATTGATTAACAAAATTTTTTTTAACAATATAAACGACTTACAATTCATTATCAGTCTTCACTACCAAGTCCCTTAATACTTTTAGGCGGTCAGAAACTTGTCTGATTGTCAAATCTGCAGTCTTTAAATGTAAATAAATGATTGAAAAAAAAAATAGATATTCAACTCATTATAATTATTTAAGAGATAAAAATAACATAACATACAATACTGTTTTCGCGTGTTTTCATTTAGACTTGATAAAAAAAAATAAAATGAAATAAATCATACCCACAACTTTATGATTGGACTATGAAAAGATATGCACAAACCAAAAGATATACTTCAAAGGTTGGCAATGAGTTTTTGGTACAGTTTACATTTTATAAATTACGTACTTAGTAATCCATAAGCTATTGATTGATTTATATCAATCGTTTAATATACATTGCATTTAAACAAATATCGAACATTTTAGTCAGAGCAATTGTTTGCTGATAATCTGACATGATGAGTTGCTTTTTCTTTCGTCTTCATTGTAAAATCAATAAAATGACGAGGACAGATCACCACGGAACCTAAAGCTCAAGGATTACATTTGCGGGTAAGCTATAACAACCAGTATGTTAATACGACACTTAAAAACTAGTCGATTGTTCACAAAAGAACATGGATCTCAATCATTTGATCTGAGGAATCGGAGTCTAATATTCTGTCGTCCAGATAAGGGTGAGGTTATTGCAATACCTGTGTTACCAAATTATCCTCGATATACTTGTTGCTGACAAATTTTTAAAAGGAACAATTCAAAAAATGCAACTCATATAGCTAGTGTGTGGAAAGTTCTACTCACTAGATGCTCGTGGCAGGGTTGTTGGTGGTAGATACAGCTCATCCACCTAGCGAAGCTAGAGAACCCTGACTCTAACCGAGTGGTTCACATAGGCCCCAAGATGCTGACTGAACGAGTGGAGTACACAGTTATTATTGGTCAGTAGCCAACATGGAACCGCAACTCCTAACGTGGCTTTATTGCTTTCTGGAAGAGGTTTCTTCACCAAAGCCTTGGAGAAGGGGGTCTCTAAGAGAGCCATCTGCATCGGTTGACGCAAGCTGGCAAAATTTTGATTACTTCATAATGGGTATTGAATTGAGGGTTATTTTATTGATGATTTTTTATTCACGAATGATAAAAAGTTATGAAGTTTGGAGATATAACAGTCTTATCATGTAAGCAAACTTAATACTATAATATTTACGAGTTTTTTTTCAATAAAATTACAATTTCATCACAGTATTTAGTTAAATTAGTATGACATGAAAAAGTGAACTATATATCATAATAAAACTAAAAACTCTAACAATGAATGAACTTATTTTATTGTTTTCAAGAGGACAAATCATGCATTATTTTTGTTTACAACGGTAATACATTAATGAAAATAAATTTTTAAAATTACCTTTATACTTTTTATACTAATACCACATATGAATGGTGAACGTAGACTAAGATATTCATCTTTTGAAGTCTTATGAGTGGATCGAATGAATCCACTCATCATGCCGCTACCTGAAACGGTACTCCCTGAGTTATTTAACTGATTTGGGCATTCTGCTGATTCAACACCAAGTATTAGAGCTCCCAGTTCTGAAGCCGGACCGTCCAAAATACTTACAGGACATTTATCCAAATCGAGGAATGGTAAATCAGCTGGAGGTTGTTCATCTGTATGCAACCTCTTTATTACCGTGGCTGAGTCCTATGAAAGGATAAATCATGTGAACAATATAAAAACTTACATAATAGGTTTATATATGCATATATAAAATTGTCTACTGCAAAAACAATTCACACAGCCAGATACACGTCAAACACACGGATGTAGCACAACAGATATCACTTTGTTTATCACGTGATTCAGTATTAATAAATTACCCTAAAAGTACCCTGATACTTAACAAAAAAAAATAGGTTGTTCAGTTTTGGAAGATTAATTTAAAAAGCTATAATTGTCTGATTGATATATTCGAGAGAAATTTTATAATAGAGTTATACACTTCATAACATCAGATCACACATTTCAATAAACATCAAGTAGAACTCAAATGAATTTCTATTCTCCTACCAATATAAACATTTTCCTGATATTTCTTTAAATTTTATTCCGATGAACCAATCTACAACACGTAACGAGAAACAGCAAATGTCAGTCAGTCACTCAGATACAACATGGAAATTCGTACGTACGTACATTAGTTCAAGTTGCCATACCACATTACAACAGAGACGCAATTGTCAATTCAATTCCCATGGTAGTAGAGGTAGTAGAAGTATTAGCAGTAATGGAGATTAAGGTTCGAAGATATTATTCCAGAAGTATGGTCCAGTGATGCAAATTTGAAGGGAGAAAAAACGGCCACGAGGGATTTAGAAGATTAAAATCTGAGAGAAGATAAAGAATGGGCGCATCTGCGTCATTGTAAACGATTTTGAGTTATGTTATCAAGTCTTTAACCATTAATTAGTTAAGATTTGCGTCAAAGTCTCTAACCATCGGTTACTATCGTCTCGCAGAACCGAAGCACAACAGCAAATGTCTATACAAATTAGTTCGAAATTGTTCTAATATACACAAAATAGTGTTGGAATATTTTGTGATAGTGGGCGAAATTTACAACATTTATTAAAGATGTTTAAATCACAAAATAAATTGCTCTGCATATTTATTGAGGATCTTATCTTATAAATGGATGCATAATTTCAAATTCAAACTTTAAAATACACTTGGGAAATTTACAATAATTTTGAATAAATTATGTGGTTAGAATGAGAATATAACTATGATGCAAAAATATACACAAAAACCATGAGTATTTTGAAGTTGTGGAGAAGTCAAACGACCAAACATTTGCTTGAAAATATATAAAAATTTGAAGCACACGTCCTATAGAAAACAATCTTTTTGATTAAAAAAAACTCACACAGGACGAATCAAGAGCAGAAACCGCTTCAGATATTAACTTGTTGCAGCTAGTGAGTTTCGATATTGTTTCTTCATTTATGCGGGCGACCATTAGTAAAAGTTCACGAGTGCGGTTGTTTCTCATGCGACTTGAACACTCCATATCATCTACAAAAGTCACTATATCAGTGCTGAAGTGACGTCGATTAGCTGTATTGTATTTAGTTAAATCATCAGCATAATTTCTACTAGCTTGATCAAAAGACTGTACTTTGCTTTGATAAAGAGCTTCAAACTAGATAAGAATAGCAAAAGCAAAGATATTGTTAGCTTACTAAATTTTAGGAATTTGAAACAACAGAAATTAATTACACAGTATGATATATTGAAAGTTTGAAGCAAGGATAACCTAACTGTTTGATACTAGTATAAAAAACCGATTTGTACTAAAAATGCAGAGATATACATCTTGTATTTACAATCCTTTTGATTGTATGCATTATCCTCGATTGAAATTTCTGTGCTATCTTATTTTTAGAAATGCAGAGTTGATTTAAACGGCGTGATCATACTTTATGTAGTTAGTGTTAAATTATAGTCTACTGATTACGCATTATAATAAAATTAATATTACCGCATTCCTAACGATGCCAGACATCGATAAGATATGTATTTTTAGTAAGTATTCCAATTGATTAAATATGTAACAAAGATTAAAACCAAATTTTGAGAAAAAAGTGAGGTATCGTCTTACTAACAAATAATACTCCAAAGTGTGAGCCAAACTTATTACCGATATGACTACGAATAGAAAAACAAACCTTTTGTTGATCTACTCGAGCTAGTTGGATATCATTTTGAGCTCTTTCCGAAACCTCATACGCTTTCTGTTTTTCTTTGAAACTGGTTACATACTTTTGCCAGCTTAGCTCCAACTGCTTACGCGACTGTTCTAGAGTCGAGTTCATCTTTGACCAATGAGAACGCTGTTTTTCCAAGGATCTCTTCTCATTTTCAACTTCAGTTTTGAATGGATTGACAACAGATTCATTAAGTTTTTTGGAACTGGCCTCATGTGTAACACCCATTTCAAGAATTTGTGGCACGATACTTGAATATGTTAGAACGGAAGATAATTCGTCAACATCGGGTTTTTTCCTTGGTAAATATACAGAAACCGTTTTCCTATATAAATCAAAATCCAATGGCAATAAAACGTTACTTTACCTTAATTTCTTTCCGAATTCATGTTGTAGCTTTTGAACATCTGAGAAAAGTTTGAAATAGGACTCAGTTAATCCAATCTGATCGATTTCATGTTTAAACAGATTCTCTACATGATCCTACAGTTACAAAAGAAAACAAGTTTAGGAGCCAGCAAATAATCACTTGCTACATTGTAATAACAAGTGTAGTAAGCAAACATTCAAATTTCTTTTAAACATATTAACTGATGTCGTCTTAGTGCAAACAATAACAAAAATACAGTTAACGAGAAATCTAAATTCCATTATTTCTCAAAGAATCAGTTGTCTTAATTCTTATGGCATTACTACACTGAGTACATGAAGGCAAGTCAAAGTGTGTGAAAAGACATATTTTATCGTTTTAATGATTGACAGTTATGGATTGTCATTAGGAAAACTTTTTGGTTAACTTCATTATTGAAATACGGTATTAAAACCCAACTATCGCCTGGTCAACTACAGTTACAATCTAGTTATTCTATGCAAATCAGTTATTCTGCAACTATTCATAAATTAAAGTTAGTTGTCACCGTCTAAAACCGAAGATTATGATCCCTGACATTTCGGCTGGTTTAGTTTTAAACCATTTTTAAGTGCCCATTCCTCAATGGATTTAAGGTCCTTTAGGAGCTCAGTTGAATCCTCTTCGCTTCTAATGGACCTCCAGATCTTCACATCGTCTGCGTAGACCAATGCCGCTGAGTTAACAGGTTGTGAATACGTATCAAGAAGAGAAGTGGACCTAAGATGGCCCACTGTGAAAATCGAGATGTTGAGACTCGCCAACTCGCGTGCACTATATTTACCTTGGTGCGAAACTTTCTATTCTCAAGATAGTTTCTATGCCATGATAGAAGTGGGTCAGTGAAGCCGATTCCCGCAACCTTCTCAACTAGGAGTGCGTGGGGTACTGTGTCAAAGGCCTTTGTAAAGTCAGACAGATCAGACAGGTCTACTGATGATCAAAAATACGAGGACTAATCAGGTCAAAAATTTGAGTAAGATGATGACTGGTAAATCAAAACGTGTATATTTTGATAAATTGGGATTAACATAACTTCTTAAACATGTAAAAGGAACTAGAAGTGACAATGATTCAGGGTAATTTGAGTTGCTTATGGTTGACGTCAGTTAAGCAGAATCTACAGGTTCTGTAATTCATGTCTACTTGTAATAGAAACTAAAACTGGTGTGAAAGTTTATCCCTGAATACAACACCCATTATCAATTAACCATAATTTTGACAGCTTGCGTCAACCGATGCAGACGGCTACCTTAGAGAACCCTGACTCTAAGCCAGTGGTGGTGCACCCAGGCCTAAAGATACTGACTGGTCAGCGGCCAACATGGAACTAAAACCCCTGAAGTTGCTTCATTGCTTTCTGGAACAGGCATCTTCGCCAAAGGCTCGGGGAGAAGGTCTCTTACTTCCCTAGGTAGACCAGCCATAACCACCACCAACAACCCCGTCACGAGCATCTAGTGAATAAAACTTTCCACACAATAGCTATGAGTTGCATTTCTTGAATTGTTTCTTTTAAAAATTTGTGAGCAACAAGTAATACCGAGGATAATTTGGTGACACAGCCATCGCAATAACCGCGCCCTTATCTGGACGACAGAATATTAAACTCCGATTCCTCAGATCAAATGACTGAGATTCATGTTCTTTTGTGAATAATCGACTAGTTTTAGGTTTCGTATTAACATACTGATCACAACAGTTGACAAGGTGTTTTGAAATGCTCATAATCCTCATAAAATACGGGCGTAAGTTCGCTTGATTGACGAATGAGGCTTTTAAACTAGGTTTCAGCGTTGGATTCCATAACATTGGTTTACGCACTACGATATTTAGGACCAAGTGAAAATGTCTGTGGCTGAATAGTCGATAACGTTTTACTTTAGTAAAATTTTGCCTCAATATTGGCTTGCATTGTCACCTGAACTAGTGATAGGGAACTAAGTATTTGAGCCTGTTGATCACTCTACTTATCTCGAGAGGCTCTTCAGTCTTGATGGCGTGGTGACTGACGAAATCTCAGCACATGTACAAAAGGCTCAACCGGCCAATCTGCGTCACTTATGGCGTAGGTGAGATTTCATTTGCTAACCAAAGGACCAGTCTACTGAGCAGCAGTTCACTTTGTCCTGGTGTGAAACATGGCTAGAATAGAGGATAATCATAGGCTACTAGTATTTGATCACGTGTCCTCGAAACATTGTTTGTATACCGTGCGACAATCGAGTAGGCAATGCTGCAGCTAGGAATAGGGTACCAGGTAATGATGGCAAATCAATTGATGAAGCAGTGAATCTTCATCAGCTGAGATGATTGGGATATGTATAACGTACTCTCAACCACCGACTGCCTCGACGAGCTGTGTTGTTTGATGTAGGAATGGGCTGGAAGAACGCTAGGGGTGGCCTAACCAAAGCACCGCACCAGTTCATGAAGTCACTGACGGTTGGATCGAGCCATGTTAGTAAGTGTAGACTACCTGGTTGCGGTCCGAGAGACAATCGTACCTGCTGGTTAGAGAATTTGATTGATATAGCTCAAAATCGTTTGTAATGGTACAGGTGCATCCACGATTTGCCTTCTCTCAAGATCTAATTTTCGTAATTCTTTATGGCCCTTTCCCTATTTTCGGATTTATTTCACTTGATCATACTTCTTGAATAATTTCTTCGAGCCCTAATCTCCGTTACCTCTAATACTTACACTACTTCTGCTAGTCTGGGATTCAACGCGACAATTCGATTACTATGCTTATGTGGTACTGTAACTCGAACACGCTGCGCCGAATACATGATTTTCTGGTTTATTGGAAAGTGTGGATTTCCGTGGGTCTTACAATTTTATTAGTTATGCATTCAAGTCATTGATAAGATTTTTAACTGCATCAATGCAATTCTTGAATCTGCCAGGTTCATATTCCGAAAAATCATGTAGTGTTAGTAACAAAGCGTCTCGCTACATTACCGGCATTCTCAACTTGATTTTATTTGTATAATTCAACGTGTAATGCGTCAAAGAACGATGATCTGGTTTTAAATCTCCACAGCATACCAGTGACTAATTAGTTTATTTATATTCACAAGTCTACTTAAAAAGCTTGAAAGTACAGATACAGGATAAACCCTGTGAGCAAATGAACAAGATGAACTGTCGCGACAGTATCATTGTGGGCAACAAACTAATAATATCTCCGTTTCCTAAAGCTTTACGAATCTGTTGGATTAAGCAACTTTATAGCCCGAAATCGACAGCAATATTTAAATAGAACCTCTGATCTTACCTTAAGCCTATATGGTCGATACTGATTTGCTTAGTTAGATTGTATGTAAATAGAAATATCAAAGAAGGCAAGGATTTATTATACAATCTATGCACTTCGGGACACACTTGTTTCACTAATCAGTCTTCTTATAGGTACGAAACAAACACATACAATAAATGCACCCAAATGTCTAGCAATTATAAGACGCTCCGCAAGTAACTAGTTTAGTAAGTAGAAACCATACATACCCAAAGTTCAACACCCCAACTTAGCTCATCCATCTCCGTAACGAAAAAAATAATAACACGCGCTCAAAGTAAAATGTAAAACTGAAGTAACGCTTCAGGCTTTTATCTTCAGTAGTTAGGATTGGATGTCAGTCAATCACTATTACACCTTGTAATTTTTAATACCTCAAATTTTAAATCGTGCTTCGAATGTATCAACAGAAAGTGTTGACATTACATATTCCTGAAGAAAATTATAGTAATTTATTATTCCGTGAGAGAAACGGAGGTTCCAGTCTGAACGATTTAATCTCAGTTCTTGAACCATTTCATAAAAACCCCGGATTATCACTCCTAGGTGGAGCGAAAAGATAAGATTTTTGAAAACCAAAATCATTATTCACAATGCGCCAAGCCAGAGTTTAATCAGCTTGTTGCCTGGGTTCAGACAACAGAAGTGGGTTGAAGAGTTTTATTTAGTCTTTACCGAGTTGATCGATCGGTTCTCCTCTAATTTGGACACTTGCTGCTGGATTTATTTGTCTCTTATTATGACGTCCAGACCTCTTTATGATCTATTGAGTTACGTAACACTAGTTCACTTAATGCATAGTTACATGAATCACTTTAGTCATCTATACTTATCGCCACACTTTTGCTATGAATAACTTCCAATGAACAACCACTACTTCACTCAACTGGTAAATCTAGGTCATCGTGCAATGTTGTCCTATCTGGCGGCGTACTGGTCTGTAGATCTTGAGGTTGTAGTGGAACACTTCTACGAAGTAAATGCAATTAAATGAAAATAAAACATATGTTGTTGCACTCGTGTTGTCTAACTGTACTAAAAGCGCTTACTTACTAGCGACCTTATTTTTTCGCGTTGCTGCCATCCTTCATAACTTGCTGCTCATTGTATCGACCACTTTCTCCTTCAAATATATCCTTTTCCCTGGATTTTTTCGTATTTAACAGGGCGGGATAGTAATTAGCATTTAGTGGTGATCATAGTCAATCTCGACCCGGTCATCACTAAAAGGTCATCAACAAAAATTATTGCAGATGACCTTGCTACTGTTCGGAAAACGTTTGCCGTCTTTCAGCTCACTCCACTCTCCTCTTGCAATGGAATTTTTTAGTTATGAAAGGTCCTTCTTAAAGCCATGTTTTTCTCCTACTAAACGATCATTAATTTCCACATAGCTTTGAATACCCTTGCTAATAATCTTTTCCTTTAATTTGACAATGAAACTAATTAGACTAACAGGTTAATATAATTCAGTTCGAGATGATTTGGCTCATCTCGTTATCAATAGTTTGACTTAAATTGCTTCTCTTGGTTGAATACACCGCCAGCCACATCCTATCTTCTTGATATCACGAGTGCATAGTTGTTACCCAAACCTCTACCTAGACTGACCAAGTTATGTTTTAGTCTTTCAGCTATTTGGACTCTCAGACACATATCAAACAGTAATTCCAGTTTTCACCAAGTTTATCTGATAGTGCTCTCGTGGTCTTATGATGAACATCGTCAGGACCAATGAACTTATGGTGTCGTTTGTTGATCAATTACAAGACAGCTTCTGTTGGCTTATTATTTACCGCTATCAGCAGAAAATACTTAACCGAAGTATTCTGATTGGGCCACAGATGTTGCTTCTTGATATCAGAAATGGCGTGATACAATCATCGCTCAGAGTTGCTTTCTTTATATACCACAACAAAATTTCCGGGTTATTTTCACAGTCCCTCATTATTCATTTTGCAGATGAGGATCTACATCTACTCATAGACGCTGTGCATACATTCATAGTCTTACCACAAGTAGCTCTGCAGTGTTAGCAGCTTGTAGAGGTAAACATATTCCATTGCATTTTCGTATGTCTGAAGTGTTGCTTGATGTCTCTAGTTATCCGTGGAGAGACGTTTCTCAGTCAACTTGATACTGAAACCGGTACTGACAGGGACTTAAATGAACTGAGTGTACTATTAAACACAGACTATGTTTATCCAATTCGTGAACTATCGTCCACTAACCAGTCCGTTGTTGCAGAACACTCCTTGAAGGCTGCTAGGTTTTCTCTCAACATATTTTATCGATATCGAACCCGGTCACATACTATGTCACAAACGCAGAAATATAACGATGTTCAGTTATAGTGATAGAATTTACTATTGGAAGAATCTTGAGATCATATAGTGACTGCCTCTGTTCAGTTAATAGTAGGCGCTTCATTAAACTCATGAATCGATCAATGTTAGACTACTATTGGAAGCCTAGAAGCACTGGACGAAGATTTCCTCCTAGTGTGGTACTCCCCAATGGTGTGTACTTACGACTCTAAAAGACAGAATCGAATTTAGGACCTTCTGTCTCACACGAGAACGCTAGAGTTTTGACCGCCGATTCGACACTCAGCAGTGTTATATGCTAGCTTCAATCAGTCAATGATATTGTGCTGTAATAACATCATGTCTTTGAAAATACTTTTGAAGACATGTAACCTGATTCTGTTTTCTGAATGACATTTCCTCTCTTGTTACGTCAACAGAAATATCTGTCGAAGAAGGAGCAATACGTACAAAAAAGACATGTTGTCAGTCTGACTCCTCAACGTTTATCAACACTTATCGAAACAAGATTTAATGCTCTAAAGAGAAAGAAGGGAGCACATTTATAGAGAAAAACCAAGTGTGTGATGCCTCAAGCGTAATACAGAGCTATTTAGAGAACGCTTTTGGGTCTCGCTAAAAACACCACTAAGTGAATCATAGCTGACCCCAATACCTACCTGTGCAATCACCAGGAACATAATCTTTCTGAGGCAATAGCACATAGAAACACTCTTGCAGTGAATGACTAGATGGAAACCGAGCTCACATGCTGAAAAATTAGAGTAATGATCTGTGTGTTATACTTCTTAAACTATTCGTCATATCACTCTAGACAGTGTTGCCCTAAAAACTGGAAGGCTACACTTATCATCCATCCCCACAACTAAACCAGGGCATAAAGCGAAGGGTGAAAAATGCCGATCCATAAGTATTACCCCGGTAGTAAATAGGATAATGCGGAAAGAAGTAAACATGACAGTAATAAAACATCTACCTAATGAGAAGATGATATCTACCTCACAGCATGGGTTTCTCAGGTCCTGGTCATGTGATTCATGCCTACCAGACTATCTTAATGATATAACTCAAAAATTGGTTTGCTACAAAACTACGAGTATCATTATCACTCTTCGACTTTAAAAATGCTTTTGGTAAGATCCCAGACAAAAGACTCCTTGTTAAACTAAAGTCATATGGAATCAGCAACCCACTTTATCGCTGGTTCGCTTCAATCGTAAATGAACGCCAGCAATTAGTAAAGTACAAACAATACCTCCACATACATTTGAGTCTTCTCACATTACCTTTGATTATGCCTTTTGATTAAATTATTTAATCGAGTCATCTGTACGGCAATTATTTATAGATACTATTGGTTTTGATTATTGTCGGGTTTGTATGCGTTAGTACGACTGAACATTGCCTACCGCATACGCGCATATTCATCCTACTTGCTTGAATGTTAATCTCTTAAATATTCCTCATATATATATATATACATATATATATACATTTTAATCTTATTAATTCATTTGCCAACTCGTCAATTCTCTCACTCGCTCCCTTGTTTGCCTTTCGGCACTGGTATATTTATTTTATCTTTATGCGCCTTTGGTTTGTTGGTCTAATTCTAGTGTGCCAAATAAACGTATCCAACACTTCGTATTAGTCTTCTGATTTGTAAACCGTGAGGCGCTTTTCAGTAACGGCCGTCTGGACGAGTGGTATACGAAGTCTAAGCACGAGTCGGATACTGACCGTCATGAAGCAAGTGAGACATTGGCTACCACAACCTTTTATTGCCAATTCCAACAACTAATGTGGAGATACAAGGAAGTGTATTAGGTCCATTATTGTTTCTCATGTACACAAAAGAATGTGTAAAATCACAGAATTTTGAAGACCCTACTCAAATGCTGATGATTTCAAAGTAATATACAAATCTAAGCCTGAAAAATCAAATGGAAATATAACACATATTCACAACCCATTTATCTGGAGCAAATCGTTTCAGTTACCAACCGAAAAACGGAAAACGTGGAATGCTTCATTTCGGTAAAAAATATTCACGAAATACTGCTTTGCTTCAAAAATATAGGGTCCGACACTCATCTTAGCGCTTGACTTGGATGTTTATGGATCCAGAATCCTAAAATTTGATGGACATGTCTGTTTATTTCGTCATTATATCTACACAGCTAATGGGGTGTAGAATCCTTTTTGAATGTTTTGTTTTTTGGAAAATCCCTCCATGTTTATATAATTTTGTTATGACATGACGGACTTTTTCTGTTGACATTTCGCTATTTTATTTGATTCCAATTTCAGATTTTATCATTGTATATTGTTATTATTTCTATATTTTGTACTTATATTGAAGTTTTTATGTATGCTTCTGAACTGTACATATGTTGTTTAAATTTGATATAATATGGCTACCGCCACATTTTTGGATTGATATCGTGCAGTATAGGAGTTCACCTAGACCTCGGAACCTTGATACTCATTCAGAGTAATTTTGAATTGGAAGGCGTAAATTTCGTTAGGTATTATTTGTATTTCCATTTGTCATTTATTAATAGACCATTTTCCCCTAGAATTATTGTGTTTTTATATTAAAATCGGGAAATGCGTCCGACATACGTCTATTGGAATCGAATTGAACTGGCACGATAGAAAATCCAATTACAGTCTAACGAAAATTGGAATTCAGTCCATTTACTGTCTGGAATTATTCCTAAGAACATTTATATTCTGGAATTATCTATTACCTTTTGATTAGAAGACCAATTACAGTTGGATTATTAAGAATTATAAAGAAACATTTGGAAATTTAATCGTTTATCACACTAGACTTTCTTGAAAGAAGAATTTTGGATTATTTATCGTATTTTCGTATTCGAATTGTATCTTGGAGGAAGAAATTTTGATCTTGGACATATCTTCTTGAACTTATCTGTGGAATTACTATATTTTGTATTTGTTATTTATCTTCCGTTGAACTTCACTTATAATGTCAAGTCGCAAGAAATCAAACACGAGGAGGGTGGAAGAGCTCGACGGATCCCAGAACGCTAAGCAAGTCGTTAATGATGAATTTTTTATGGGTAACCCATATGTTAACACTGATGTTATGTCTGATACTTATTATTGTAAGTCACCTTTGGCAGGCATTAAGGAACCAGGATTAAGTGAGAGTTCTAAGGTACCAGAGACGGATCAGATACTTAAGACACCGATAGTAGGTTTAGAACTACCTAAGGTCGAACTTTCATTTTTTGATGGAAAGTCTCGCGACTACTTTAGGTTTATGCGCCAAATAGAAACGTTTATAGAACCCAGAATAAAAGATGACCAAGTTCGTTTATTGTATTTAATTCATTATTGTAAAGGAAGGGCAAAAAATGCGATTGAAGGTTGTATTATTATGGATCCACAAGCAGGATATAAGAGAGCTAAGGCCATTTTAAAACAGCTCTTTGGACAGTCGCATGTAATAGCCCGGGAAACCTTAGAGGACTTATTTAGAACTGGGAACGCAGATTTTAATGATCCTGAATTATTGACGAATTTGGCTATTAAAATGCAGAATGCTGCTTTAACCTTAGAACAGCTAAATTGTACAACGGAACTTAATTCCTTGGTTACTTTAGAACGAATAGTCAGGCTCTTACCTCGTCGAATGCAAGCCCAGTGGGCAGAGCTGGGAATCAAGTGGGACGAAGAGGAGAGAGAGCCTAATTTCAATGATTTGACGGAATTTATTATGTCTCGTGCTAAGATAGCTAGTAGTAGGTTCGGAAGATTAGCTTATCGGGCTAAAACAGGACATAATACGGAAGCTACTAGTGGTCTGCGTGCGAGACATGAGGATTCTTCGTTTCTATCTAACGCACGCCCGGAAGATAAGAGAGTTGTCAATTATATCACGAAAGCATACGCTGATGAAGGACGAGTATGTGACCGTAACGATGTAAAACCTCTTGATGCGTATCCTAGTAAGAAGCCGGTTGGTGTAACAGATAAGATGGCTTTTCTAAGTATGGAAAAGAAAGAAAAAGGTGAAAAGTGTAGGCATCAAGATGGATCCGAAGTGTGTGATGTTAAAAGCCTCTTAGCTGCTCGAAAAGCCTGGAACGGTTATTTGGATTCGAGTAATCAGAGGTTAATGAGTTCAGTAAATATGAAGAAGGCCCAGGCAGGATTGTCTGAACGGAATAAAGCCTATTTTCGGAACCCTTCATTTAGGGTAAATTATATAACTGGACCTAGAGTAGATTCTAGGATAAGTGATGGTGGTACTGTAAAGGCTAAGAAGCCTAGGAGACAACATGATGCTACTATTATTAAGAAGCCTAAACCTCATTCTCTTTCGGATGCTATGACTAGCAATGGAAATAGTAGCCATCAGAATCTTAGTAGTGACAGCGATAATAAGGAGACAGAAGGTGTCAGCAGTCCACTTATAGTGACTAGTCTATCAACTTCATCGAATGAGCCTCCTAGTGTTTCGACGTCATTGGACCTCGTCACGAATGTTAAGTTGATTGAAGATGCACAAGGTTGTGCAACTGTAACTGTTCCTATTCCGGTTGACTGTCAGTCGAGTGATGATGAGAAGAAAGTGTTTGATGGTAACAGCCAGTCTACAGTGTTGTGTGATGACGATGCTATTGATGAGCATATGTCTTGTGTCTCTGAAACGGAACATGAAGAACAACAAGTGAGTATATCAGTTTCGAATTGCGATACTAATGCTGTTCTTTCATGTAGTGATATGAGTTATACAAAAATGGAAGAGTTCCACTCTACGGATGCTAATGCAGACCGAATCGACGCGACTTGTCTGACAGAACGGAATCATGATGACGTTGATAATAATCTGGATGTCACTGATGTGACAAATGAGTTACCGACGATGACGAATGCTGATCAAACCTCCTCTGTATCAGGAGATGGAGAGATAAATATTGATCCCACGTTATGCTACTTAAAGTCTTCTGGAGACGATGAAATGTCAAAATTGGAGATCCCACCCTTGCATATTATCTATGGGTCAAGAATTTCTGTTGATAAGTCAGCATCACGGACTTCATTGTATCTGTTGATCGGAGCAAGTGGTGGTGGATTGGCGACTCGTCCCCATGATAGGGAATGTAGTTCCCGGATAGGATATGACCAGTTTTACGACGTGTTGTACATGTTCGTGTGGGTTAATTGGGTAAGGTTTATACTACCGTTAGGTCATGCCACGATAGATAGGGGAATCAAGGGCCTGATGGGAAAGTATAGGTACCTAGTTAGCACGATAGGTCATATCCATGTTGGATGGCGGGTAGGCGTACTGCTGTAAGTCCTACACGTTCTTCCGGTGTGGATTAGGGGATGAGTGGGAACCCTAAATAGAAGTGTCATTAACGCTTGCTTTTTTGCATGGAGGGATTTTGCGGGCCGGTGTAGAATCCTTTTTGAATGTTTTGTGTTTTGGAAAATCCCTCCATGTTTACATATTTTTGTTATGACATGACGGACTTTTTCTGTTGACATTTTTGGTATTTTATTTGATTCCAATTTGAGATTTTATCATTGTATATTGTTATTCTTTCTATATTTTGTACTTATATTGAAGTTTTTATGTTTGCTTCTGAACTGTACATATGTTGTTTAAATTTGATATAATATGGCTACCGCCACATTTTTGGATTCGACATCGTGCAGTATAGGAGTTCACCTAGACCTCGGAACATTGATACTCGTTCAGAGTAATTTTGAATTGGAAGACGTAAATTTCGTTAGGTATTGTTTGTATTTCCATTTATTATTTATTAATAGACCATTTTCCCCTAGAATTATTGTGTTTTTATATTAAAATCGGGAAGTGCGTCCGACATACGTCTATTGGAATCGAATTGAACTGTCACGATAGAAAATCCAATTACAGTCTAACGAAATTTGGAAACCAGTCCATTTACTGTCTGGAATTATTCCTAAGAACATTTATATTCTGGAATTATCTATTACCTTTTGATTAGAAGACCAATTACAGTTGGATTATTAAGAATTATAAAGAAACATTTGGAAATTTAATCGTTTATCACACTAGACTTTCTTGAAAGAAGAATTTTGGATTATTTATCGTATTTTCGTATTCGAATTGTATCTTGGAGGAAGAAATTTTGATCTTGGACATATCTTCTTGAACTTATCTGTGGAATTACTATATTTTGTATTTGTTATTTATCTTCCGTTGAACTTCACTTATAATGTCAAGTCGCAAGAAATCAAACACGAGGAGGGTGGAAGAGCTCGACGGATCCCAGAACGCTAAGCAAGTCGTTAATGATGAATTTTTTATGGGTAACCCATATGTTAACACTGATGTTATGTCTGATACTTATTATTGTAAGTCACCTTTGGCAGGCATTAAGGAACCAGGATTAAGTGAGAGTTCTAAGGTACCAGAGACGGATCAGATACTTAAGACACCGATAGTAGGTTTAGAACTACCTAAGGTCGAACTTTCATTTTTTGATGGAAAGTCTCGCGACTACTTTAGGTTTATGCGCCAAATAGAAACGTTTATAGAACCAAGAGTAAAAGATGACCAAGTGCGTTTATTGTATTTAATTCATTATTGTAAAGGAAGGGCAAAAAATGCGATTGAAGGTTGTATTATAATGGATCCACAAGCAGGATATAAGAGAGCTAAGGCCATTTTAAAACAGCTCTTTGGACAGTCGCATGTAATAGCCCGGGAAACCTTAGAGGACTTATTTAGAACTGGGAACGCAGATTTTAATGATCCTGAATTATTGACGAATTTGGCTATTAAAATGCAGAATGCTGCTTTAACCTTAGAACAGCTAAATTGCACAACGGAACTTAATTCCTTGGTTACTTTAGAACGAATAGTCAGGCTCTTACCTCGTCGAATGCAAGCCCAGTGGGCAGAGCTGGGAATCAAGTGGGACGAAGAGGAGAGAGAGCCTAATTTCAATGAGTTGACGGAATTTATTATGTCTCGTGCTAAGATAGCTAGTAGTAGGTTCGGAAGATTAGCTTATCGGGCTAAAACAGGACATAATACGGAAGCTACTAGTGGTCTGCGTGCGAGACATGAGGATTCTTCGTTTCTATCTAACGCACGCCCGGAAGATAAGAGAGTTGTCAATTATATCACGAAAGCATACGCTGATGAAGGACGAGTATGTGACCGTAACGATGTAAAACCTCTTGATGCGTATCCTAGTAAGAAGCCGGTTGGTGTAACAGATAAGATGGCTTTTCTAAGTATGGAAAAGAAAGAAAAAGGTGAAAAGTGTAGGCATCAAGATGGATCCGAAGTGTGTGATGTTAAAAGCCTCTTAGCTGCTCGAAAAGCGTGGAACGGTTATTTGGATTCGAGTAATCAGAGGTTAATGAGCTCAGTAAATATGAAGAAGGCCCAGGCAGGATTGTCTGAACGGAATAAAGCCTATTTTCGGAACCCTTCATTTAGGGTAAATTATATAACTGGACCTAGAGTAGATTCTAGGATAAGTGATGGTGGTACTGTAAAGGCTAAGAAGCCTAGGAAACAAGATGATGCTACTATTATTAAGAAGCCTAAACCTCATTCTCTTTCGGATGCTATGACTAGCAATGGAAATAGTAGCCATCAGAATCTTAGTAGTGGCAGCGATAATAAGGAGACAGAAAGTGTCAGCAGTCCACTTATAGTGACTAGTCTATCAACTTCATCGAATGAGCCTCCTAGTGTTTCGACGTCATCGGACCTTGTCACGAATGTTAAGTTGATTGAAGATGCACAAGGTTGTGCAACTGTAACTGTTCCTATTCCGGTTGACTGTCAGTCGAGTGATGATGAGAAGAAAGTGTTTGATGGTAACAGCCAGTCTACAGTGTTGTGTGATGACGATGCTATTGATGAGCATATGTCTTGTGTCTCTGAAACAGAACATGAAGAACAACAAGTGAGTATATCAGTTTCGAATTGCGATACTAATGCTGTTCTTTCATGTAGTGATATGAGTTATACAGCAATGGAAGAGTTCCACTCTACGGATGCTAATGTAGACCGAATCGACGCGACTTGTCTGGCGGAACGGAATCATGATGACGTTGATAATAATCTGGATGTCACTGATGTGACAAATGAGCTACCGAAGATGACGAATCCTGATCAAACCTCCTCTGTATCAGGAGATGGAGAGATAAATATTGATCCCATGTTATGCTACTTAAAGTCTTCTGGAGACGATGAAATGTCGAAATTGGAGATCCCACCCTTGCATATTATCTATGGGTCAAGAATTTCTGTTGATAAGTCAGCATCACGGACTTCATTGTATTTGATGATCGGAGCAAGTGGTGGTGGATTGGCGACTCGTCCCCATAATATGGAATGTAATTCCCGGATAGGATATGAACAGTTTTACGACGTGTTGTACATGTTCGTGTGGGTTAATTGGGTAAGGTTTATACTACCGTTAGGTCATGCCACGATAGATAGGGGAATCAAGGGCCTGATGGGAAGGTATCGGTACCTAGTTAGCTTGATAGGTCATATCCATGTTGGATGGCGGGTAGGCGTACTGCTGTAAGTCCTACACGTTCTTCCGGTGTGGATTAGGGGATGAGTGGGAACCCTAAATAGAAGTGTCATTAACGCTTGCTTTTTGCATGGAGGGATTTTGCGGGCCGGTGTAGAATCCTTTTTGAATGTTTTGTTTTTTGGAAAATCCCTCCATGTTTATATAATTTTGTTATGACATGACGGACTTTTTCTGTTGACATTTCGCTATTTTATTTGATTCCAATTTCAGATTTATCATTGTATATTGTTATTATTTCTATATTTTGTACTTATATTGAAGTTTTTATGTATGCTTCTGAACTGTACATATGTTGTTTAAATTTGATATAATATGGCTACCGCCACATTGTTGGATTGATATCGTGCAGTATAGGAGTTCACCTAGACCTCGGAACCTTGATACTCATTCAGAGTAATTTTGAATTGGAAGTCGTAAATTTCGTTAGGTATTGTTTGTATTTCCTTTTATTATCTATTAATAGACCATTTTCCCCTAGAATTATTGTGTTCTTATATTCAAAATTGGGAAGTGCGTCCGACATACGTCTATTGGAATCGAATTGAACTGCCACGATAGAAAATCCAATTACATGGGGTTCATGAATATTAACCTCTTAAATGCAAAAGAATAACTTACCCTCTTCAAAATCTTTACAAAACACTCTCTTGAATACTGTCCACTTACCATTCCAAATATAAACACCATGGATAAAGAAGTAAGGACGTTTTCCTAAGAAGCCTCAAACATTGACTGCTAGGATGTTATCATATTCTTGACTACACAGCTAGGTTCAAGCAGTTATCTTAAAAACACTTATGGTGCTGTTGACTGAAGAATGACCCGGTATTTTTCAACGCATTAATATGCGGTCTCTCACTTGTAACCATCCTTGCAAATATGAACCACCACCCTACTTAAATACTAAGAAACAATGCATATGCACTCCAGATTTAGAAACATAAAAAGAAACTGCATTTTAATTTCTCTGCGAAACGGCATATTTTATCGTGGAACAGACTGCCAATTTCTGTCCGCATCTGTGACCCCATCACTAGATGTCTGAAACTAGTATTGCTGTTGTTAGACCCTAAAGAAAATTTAAAAAATTTAAAGACGGCCTACCCTATGCCGAGGTTTTTTCATGGTACAGTTTATATGTAGAATTATCTCAGATACTATTAACAAACCACGAATATATTGACATTCGTACAAGCATCATCAAACAATAAAAACACATCGTTGCCATTCACAACCAAGTTTCCTGAAAACTTAGAGTCACATCATTTTTTTCGAAAAACTTTCATACCAGTTTTAGTTTCTATTCCAAGTAGACATGAATTACAAAACCTGTAGATTCTGCTTGACCGACGTCGACCATATGCAACTCGAATTACCCTGAATCATTGCCACTTCTAGTTCCTTTTACAAGTTTAAGAAATTTTATTAATCCGAATTTATCAAAATATACACGTTCTGATTTACCAGTCATCGTCTTACTCAGATTTTTGACCTGATTAGTCCCCATATTTTTGGTCATCAGTAGACCTGTCTGATCTGTCTGACTTTACAAAGGCCTTTGACACAGTGCCCTACGCACTCCTAGTTGAGAAGGTTGCGGGAATCGGCTTCACTGACCCACTCCTATCGTGGCATAGAAACTATCTTGAGAATAGAAAGTTTCGCACCAAGGTAAATATAGTGCACGCGAGTTGGCGAGTCTCAACATCTCGATTTTCACAGTGGGCCATCTTAGGTCCACTTCTCTTCTTGACACTTATTCAGAACCTGTTAGACACAGTTAACTCAGCGGCATTGGTCTACGCAGGCGATGCGAAGATTTGGAGGTCCATTAGAAGCGAAGAGGATTCAACTGAGCTCCTAAAGGACCTTAAATCCATTGAGGAATGGGCACTTAAAAATGGTTTAAAACTAAATCAGCCGAAATGTTTTTTTATGTACGTTCTTCTTCATCTGACTCAAACGATCTATTTCCTCAATGGAAGTCTGCCGACTAATGTCTCCTCAGAGGGAAATCTCGGTTTGAAAACCACTGAAAGCCTCCGTACCAATTGGATTTATATGTGGAGGATGCAACGTATGCTAACGCAACTCATCGCTTTATGCGTAGGCACCCTTGTGCCATCATCCTAAAAATGTTCTTAACATTGTTTAAGATATGTGCGCGTTGTCGCACCCCCTCGCCTGAAAGAGTCATAAATCTCTTGAACCACGTGCAGAGACGAGCAACGAAATTGGAGGTAGGGGTGAAAAATAGAGCTTACGAAGATGGACTACAGTACTTGGAATTATTCTCCATGAGTTACATGAAAATCGGAGGTGATATGGTCATGGCGTACAGCATATAATGCACGCTATAACATCCCAACGTGAGCATCTTAGCGTTTCATCAACACCAGTTAATCCTCGAACGATTATGCACCAAAGAGTGAAAACTCAGATTCGCGCACACTTTTTCTCATTAGGTGTCTTTTCAACCTGGAACGATTTCCTAACCGAGATGAACACAGCCCCTCAGTGGATAGCTTTTCGAGGAGACTTGATAAACACTTACTCACATACGGATTATCATCTCTCAGGTGGACCAGCCGTTTCCGGCGAATTTCTTGAGACCTGCTATTTGTTATCATTCTCATCTCCACAGATCGCTTACTTCATCTGTCTCGCTTACTATTTCTGTTTCTTCTCACTTGCTTATATGTCAGTTTTCACTGCCAATTGGTAAACTAAATAAACTATGCTCACCAGTAAATGTTTCATCATATCCCGCCGTCGTTAAAATTAAAACAAATCCATGGTTGAGTATTTTATTGAAGGAGAACGTTGGCATTACATGGGGAGCAGGGCACTTATAAAAATAGCAGCAACGCGAAGAGAACGTTGCTCGCAAGAATTAGTAAAAGTGTTTTCGGTACAGTTAAACAAAACGAGTACAGTAATGTTTATTTTTCACAAATCTTATTTTCTTCGTAGAAGCGTTCCACTACAAACTGACTACATTCGGGATGTCGAGTGGCTAGGCTTCTATCCATTAGACACTACAAAAAGCCTCGAAACGTAACGAAATAACAAGAATTGAGCGCAAAGAAAACAAATGGTCTATACTAGCTCGTGAAGAAAATATTGGATATCGGTTAAAGAGAAAGCGGCTAAGTCAGATCGTCCGTTGCGTTCTAGTGCCTATGGCGGTTGATGTGCATAAAGAGGTTCAGCCCACAAAATTTATTGACAGAATAGGTAATATGTTTTCTGATTATTCTAATCTTTGTAGACGTTAACAATGAAGATTACATACGAGAATTATTAAGGCCGCCAGATATAAAGGAAGATGTGAAATTAATGCAAGAACGTAGTCGCGTTTCACTCATCTTACGTTCTGCATATTTTCGGAAGGAATTGGAAAAGATTGTAGCCTCATCACTGAAGTCCGGATGTCTAAACGCTAACGTCGTTGCTCTTAAGCAAATTATCGATTATCTGACTCCGCAAACTCGTCTGGGATCTTCTGCCTTCACAAGAGGTATGTCATGGTTTCTTTGTTTTCACGTCACATGAAAAGTTCTCGTTGTACTCGGAAACCGTATACCTTTACGTGGACATGTTCTGGTTTCAGATTTTGAATAAATCCCAGCATGCTTGTTATGACTCAGAAATCCGAGTCGGTTTCATAAGTCGCACTGTGTTACTACTTTGCTGGCTACTAAGTAATCGCCAAGTATGTCTGATACGACAAACATTTTGTCAAACCGAAGGTGAGCTTCAGCAAATAAAGAGCTGACATATTAGACGCAAGACTCAGTAGGATATTGGCTGTTCCCCAATGCGTGAATGCCGTTTTGAGTTTTGAGTTTTGAGTCATTGTTAATGTACGTAATGTAAAACTATATTGTCTCGGCGGTATATCATTGATACTGTTAATTATAGTGAAGGTAACGTTTTGTGAAATGCCTCTGTGAAGACGGCTTGCAAATGTCTATGTTGGCTCCAAAATACTAATAGAGTAAGTTTCATATAGTCCTGTCTTACGTGTTTATCGCCATATGGTTTTATGCGATTTCGTCCCAAGCCAATTTGGGGGGATCCTGTGGTCAGTTAGTCATACCCAACCTAGTATTTAGCACTTTCATCACCCCAAGTTCCCATACCGCAGCATGGCTAATGATTAAATGTATAAACAGTAGCAAAAATTAAGTGTAGACGATGTGGTACGAAAAGAAGAAATAAATTTGTGAAATAAAAAGAGCACTCTAAATCTAAGGAAAGGGAACAAATAGCTCCATCTGCTCCGTTCACTTCATCTCGATTCCTAATTCCATTTTACCCTCAAATATAATTTTTCACACTGTTTTTTGGAACCATACTCGCAGGTTTTAGTGTCTCTTATCATTGATACTACAGTATTTTGTTATTTTTGTCTCGTCGTACTAATCAGGTAGGACAGGTTTTATTTTGATGCTATCTGTCTGACTTAGCAGATCATTTTCATGTCAGCAAGTCTTAATTTAAGTGGTAGTTCTCGACATTCTGTATTGTACGTGTTATGGGATCAACACTCTTGATTTGAAAATTATCTTTCAGTGTTGTCACTGTCTTATCTCCGGTTAAAAGCAAAAGTAAAATGTCCATGTTACATTCTGCAGTTCGGCCAGACTAAAACATGGTACAAATCCATGAAGCCACTGGAGTCCTGTTGGTAGGTGTAAATTACCTGGCTGGAGCCAGTGGGATGATAGTAATCGATGGTTAGAGACTTTGAATGACATGGATCAAAACTGTTTGCAATTGGCGTAGGTGCATTCATTCTTTGTGTTCTCTCAAATCCTAACCTTCTTAATTCCTCATCACCTTATCTTTTTCTTTTTAAGTTTTGTTTCATTAGATTCTACTTCTTCTTCAAACCTTAATCTCTCTGAATACTGCTAATACCTTTACTACCTCTACTGCCATTGGATTTGAATTGACAATTACATTTCTGTGATAATATGGTATGGCGACTTAAACTAATGTACGTGCGTACATATGATGTTCTACGTTGCTGTTGATTGATTGATTGATTGATATTCTGCGGTTGAATAATCATTAACTATAGAAAATCCACTATTTTATACATGATAATCTGTCTAGATATTTTTTAAACCCATTAATCTTGGCTGTGATCTCATCGCTTCGTTGATACTTCCTTTAGTAGACCAAACTAGCTAGTCAGTTGTTGTTAATTTCTTTCACATACATTTTAACTATCGTGTAGAGTGAAAGAGCAGTCAGTCCAGTTACAACGTAGAAATTTGTATGTACGTACATTAGTTCAAGTTGCCATACCACAGCTCAGAGACGCAATGGTCAATTCACAGTCAGTCAGTCAGCCAGTTTCAACGTAGAACTTCGTACGTATGTACATAAGTTCATGTTGCCATACCACATTAGCATAGAGACGCAAATGTCAAATGAAATCCCATAGTGATAAAGATAGTAGAGGTATTAATAGCAATGAAGAAGACTAGGGTTCGAAGATATTATTCAAGAAGTATAATTCAGTGAGATAAGGTTAGAAAGACAAAGGTAGAGGTGCTGACGAATCCAGAAGATTAGGATTTGAGAGAGTTCAAAGAATGGATGCACTTGCGCCATTGCAAACGATTTTGAGCCATGTCATTCAAGGTCTCTAACCATTGATGACTTTCGTCTCGCGGACCCCAACCAGGTAGTCTACATCTACCAACATGACTCAGTCCACTTTTCAGTGACTTCAAGGATCGGTGTTATGTTTTGGCTTGGTCATTCCTAGCTTCCAAAGTATTCCTACTTTGCAAAACAACTCAACGAGGCAGTTGGTGGTTAGTCATACGCAACACATGTTCCAACCACCTCAACTGATGAAGATTCATTGCTTCATCTATTGATCTGCCATCCTTACCTAAGAGCCGTTTCGTAATAACTGCATTGCTTACTCGATAGTCCCAAGATAAATGGCCAATGCTTGGGAGACCCCAAATGTAGTGAATGAGAACACAGGTGGGGCAACCGAATTGTATTTAACGAAAATTACAGAGTTACTCAGTAAAATCGGAAAACCATATCGTAAATCGTTCATTTGCAAAAGATCAGTTCATCCTATGGAACTGGACTGTTCCTGTTGCCAAACATCAATCCATTGTCACTATTCATGCGTTTCATACAAATTCCATTGTTTTCTAACTCTTCCTTTCTTGATCTTCCCCCCATATTTTGCTACCAGACTTTACGTTGACACTCACGTTATATACTACTTATAAGTAGTTCGCACCACAGCACCACACTCGTCCCCCCTTTTAATAAGCTGTCGTCGTAGTCCTTCAAAACAGAGCCCCTGGTCAGTTAATATCACCTTCCGTATTCCGTGACACGCTACAATATGCCGGATTACCACTTCGGTCATCGTTCTTGATCACTGGTCTGGAATGGATACGGCATCTACCCAACGTGTAGCGTTTACAAGTTCCCGATGCTGGCACACGGCGGCAGGCACACACTCGATAAATTGCGACGCCAAAGACTGTGCCCCGCCCCTATGATCGAATACTAGTAACCTAAGAATATCCTATACTCTTACTGGTCTTGTTTTACAGCCATGAAGTAGGACGTAGTGAACTGCTGCGCAATAGACTCGCCTTTTGGCTAGCAGACAGTATCTCGCCCGGGCCATAAATAACGCAAGTTTGCAGAAGCCAATCGAGGCTTCTGTATCCGCGCTGAGATTTCGTCACACACCAGACCATCAGCACTGATGAGACCCTAGATAAGTGAAGCGGTCGACACGCTCAACCACTTCACTCACTATCACCAGTTCAGCCAACGATGCAACCAAATCCTGAATCAACATTTTACATTTAGACGGGGAGAATCGCATCTCGAACATGCTTGCATTGTTGCTTAGAGTTGTCAGAAGGTCCACGCATGAGAAGTCAGACGAAGATAATGTTAGTTCTAAAGGCATGCCTATGACAAAGTTAAACAAGAATGGAGAAAGTGGACATCCCTGATGGGTACCACTTGAAGTATCAAATTCCGATGACAATTCGCCATAAGCTCTCATTCGATCAGTAATGTTCGAGTAGAGAACGTGTATAGAGTTAATATACTTCTTTGGTACACCTTTCAATGACAGAAAATGCCGTAGAACCTCATGATAGACGTAGTCAAATACCGCTTCGCGGTTCAGGAAGACGATTATTGTCGGATGCTTAAATGCGTGTGTGTTCTAGGACCTGTCGCAGTGTGAATATGTGGTCTATAAAGTCACATCCAGGTTTAAACCAGCCTGGTGTTCTCGAATCTGCTCATCACGAGCTCTAGTCAGGCGTCTAAGCATTATCGAGACTAACAATTTAGAAACTATCTTAGTTATACTGATTCCTCTATGACTGTCACAAGGAGACTATTGTCCTTTCTTATAAATTGGGACAATCAGGGATTGCGACCAGTCAGATGGGATTACGCCCGGTTCGCAGATTCTACCCAAGATCTCAGTCAATGTAACTGCTAAAATTTGACCTCCATCTTTAAAAACTTCTGGAGTTAGCCTATCAGGGCCCGCTTCTCTCCCTGGTTTTAGATTTCCCATAGCTTTCTGGACTTCATAAAGAGTTAGAGGACCTACATCGATTTCCCATTCAGGATGACTGGAGATCGTCGGCAACCGAAGTGTGACTGAAGGCCAGTTGAACTGATCCCTGAAGTGCTCTGCCCATCGATCTAATCTCCTGGATTGAGAATGAATAATAGTCTTTTCCGAGATAGTCTCACTTACAGTCGGGTTTCTTATACCGGTTTGTTACCTATCGCCGCTGCCTTTTTCATCTCTGTTGCTTTCTCTACCCACCACTGTTCACGATCATTGCGTAGGCTTTTTATCAGCTTGCGCCTAATCTAAACCCGACTGCCCACACCGTGGAAGGGTGCTTCTTAAGGACTAGTGTTGGTCTTAGTGACCCGGTAGTGTGACTGTCCCTTATGACAGCTGCTTGAGGCCGGTTACACACGGCCATTTTATTGGAAGGGAATTATTGGGAAGGTCAAAAGACCTGTGAATATTGATTCGAGAAAAAATGGATTGACTGATTTTTCTAAAGGCTGGGAGAAGCCATATGGGCTCGGTATATTAGTATATATCACAGTCAGTATCAGCTATAAACTGCTTGAGCCAAGTTTTAGGTAGATTTATAATGAGCAAACGATCATTTGGAAAATGTCGTACTTGTATGTTGTACGTCATTAAGTTGTACGTAAAAATAAACTGCTAAGCTTGATATTAACACGTATCCAAATATTGGATTACGTTAATTTTTCTTCATTCTAACTGTTCAACGAGAGACTGTATTCGTAGAAATCGTAATTACTGTTGTATTTCATAAGAACTAACCACATTAATAAAGAGAAAATTACTTTTTCATTCAAAATCGAGGAAATTAGATTTATTGGTATAATGTTCGGTACATTATTTTTCGGTGGTCATTAGTTTTGACCTGTTTTCGGCATTACATTGTTAAGAATTGTTTCATTTTTTTCCCATTAATCTTCAGGTGCCACCGTTCCTGTAGTACCGATCAATGATTTACGCGCTGTTCAACTTGAAGGCTATGTTAAGGGAGAGCGTCTTATACGATGTAAACTGGCTTCTGTCTACCGACTAGTTGACATATTTGGCTGGAATACAGGAATCAATAATCATATTACGGTTAGTTATACTATTTATCATGATCTCTTTAGTAATGCTAACTTTGTATATTTATGTAAATGTCTGTATTGAGATGAGGCAGAATTTAGTCATAGTAAATATCTTTAGTAGTTTCATTCTACGTGCTGTTCAGGTAGCGAATTTCCATATGCTATACGTTTGTCTTTCTAACCTTATCTCACTGAATTATATTTTTTGAATAATATCTTAAACCCTAGTCTTCTTTATTATAACATTAATACCTCTACCATCTTTATCACTATGGGATTTGATTTGACATTTGCGTCTCTGTGCTAATAATGTGGTATGGCAACATGAACTTATGTACATACGTACGAAGTTCTACGTTGCAACTGACTGACTGACTGATATGCTATCAACTGAACGGTTTTTAAACCAATTCTTTAGTGACTTCATTGTAATCTGATAATTATCTAAAGGATTTCCTAGACATTAGTTACCATAATAGTTTTGAAGGATTTTAGTGATGTGAAGTGCTAGTAGGTATGTTTACGGCCAGTGAAGTTTTTATCGATTGATCTTGGGACTATGAAGGTGTCGTATTAGCCATAAAATGCATACATGTGTGTTTATTAAGAAATTAGATATTGTATGAAAGCTGTCTCCGACTCATTGGATGGAAGTGAAAGTCACTTGTCAGATGATGACCGATGTGTTGAAAATGAATAACTTGGTTTGAATAACGTTGGCTGAAGTGCTAATATTCAAAACCATCTGCTGTCGAATTGGAGCTGATTTCAGACTTAGACGTATGGGTCAAGTATATTCACTCTTCTCCAGGTTTTGGAATGTAAGAATGCTTACCAACACTTGAATATGGCTGTATTTTTTGATATGCATACGATTCTTTTGATCAGCAAGTTTCATCTCAATATTTATCTCTAAAAGACGTAACCGTGAAGTACATATACCTTTTGAGTACTCTTTACTCAAATATTATAGATTAAGCAAAGGTGTATGGAGAATTATTATTTGAACTGTCAACGTTTATTGGCAGTTGTCATGGTTGCCCACTATCCCAATTTTTTTTTAAAGGTTTCATCTTAGATATCCTCAAAATCACACAGTAAGTTGTGACGCGTTGTGGATGTATGGAAAATATGACTCAGGAAACTAGACAACAAAAAACTCAGTACTCTTATGTCCGGTATCTATTGTAAGTAGACATGGAAGTCAGGTAAGTGACTTCCCCGGTGATTTTCAAATATTTATTGAATTACCATTAGAAATCGATATTATGGTAATTGCGAAGAAACATATGAGTTGTGTTTTCGCTTAAGCTATTTAGTTATTGGTAGTCATTTAGATAACTTCAATATTTACGAACTAGTATTCATTGTTTTCTCAATGAAATTTATATAAACTAAGTTGATCAATGAGATTGAAATATACCTTCTGTAAGATGCAAATATCCGATTTGATAAAGTCACTTGAATCTTTTATTTTAGGCTCGCGTTTCCCGAGATACTGATGAATACCTGATCAATCCCATTGGTTTGTTATACAACGAATTAACTGCTTCTTCTCTCGTAAAAATTGACCTTAAAGGTAATTTATTTGAGTTAATTTTATATGAATGATTGAATACTAACAATTTTAAAGTCATACCAGGACGAAACGGCCGTCCAGTGCTTCCAGGTTTCTAGTGGTGGTCTAACATTGATCGGTTCATGGTTTCAAAAATGTGTAACTTAACAATCTTCACAACCCCGTAATGCATTTTTATATTGTATATCATAGTAATGGAGAAGATAGCATATATATTGTATTGTATATATCATGGTTTAATTTATTTTGCACCTTTTCCTACCTGAATTAAGTATGTATTATGGAGTGATCACAGTAAATTATAGCGGTGTAAGTAAACATACATGATGAGATGTTGTTAGACTAAAGCGTTGGTTTAAGTTTTTAATTACGGAACAGTCTAAACGTGCACAAGTAAACTTATATTGACTCTGTTTCTCAAAAAGATGTCTCCAGCCATCTGTTCTTGGTATTTTAAAATACAAACCATGAGTACACGATATTTTATTTAATGAAGACTAATATACAAAGATATTTTTAATCAGAATGTTACCCTGTCTAAACTATTTCTCTTCTTGTAATTAAACGTGTCAGATTATAATGTTAAAGGTTCACATTTGATCAGTAACACCTTACTTATCTCCATATAACTTACATGTAAATGTATATGATAAGTATCACATATTATACTTATATTATTTCTTAACTTTATCTGTTTTTGTTTCGTGTTTGGTTCATCAAAGTATTCAGCTGTTCATGGTTGATAGACCTTAAAACAATGCTCACCTCTCGTTACAAACTTAAATTATACATACATCTAATGAATTTGATTACGTTTTAGACTTGAATATAATATTATTAATCTTTACCATAGATATATTATGCACATGCGCGCTTGGTTTCTTAATTTTCCATTCAAGTATTGATTTACAGTATAATATACTAACTGTCATTGCAATTCAGTGAAATTAGGTCATTATTAATTGTTTGTAAAGCCTTAAACAATATGAAAAACACAATGTTTTGTTATGTATAGATAGTAAGTTCACTTATTCTTTGATTTCAGTTGTATGTTTTTCGTATTTGTATCAATAATGTACATTTCGCATATTTTATTAATTCCAACCTCATCTGAAACATTAGTGTAATTGTGCTGTTGTTTAGCTAGGTTAACATAGTCAACCGAGTTATTTGTTCTGCGTCAGCTGGAAACATATACTTCGACATACACTAAGATGCATAATTCATTGAAAGTCGTGTGTCAGTTTCTCCTTCTAAAATCAGAATTTTCTTGATATGATGTAAGAGTTGTTCAATAGACACAACTATTTCATACGAACAAAGTTTAGTTATTTTCTGAGTATGATACAGAAAGTGTTATCATCAGTAGACAATTATATTTTCATACAAATTCTCTTATTTTGGCGATTTTAAAGTAACACCGTGTTTTGTTTAATCTTCTTAGAGTTTCTTGCAGTAACCTATGCCTTCCTATGATTAATTAACTTACTTACTGTTTTACACTTGCCTTTGCTAGTAGCAGTTAAAAGGGAGCAAAATATTCAGTGGTTATTTAAAAAATTCAAATTTTGCCTAACAACTAATGTATGAATATTGATTTTTGACTTTAGGTTCTATTTTGGCTCAAGGATCTGTTGATTTAGGTATTGATAAACAGAGTTGGATGTTACATGCAGCTGTTCACAGTGCCAGACCAGATGTCAGGTGTATTATTCATCTGAGTACTCCAGCTGCAGTAGCGGTAAGTTTAATTTTGTTCAACGGTAAACAACATCCTACAATTTCACTTTTATGTGGCCTTTAACTTCCTAAGAATTCAATCTATTCCTCAGCAATCGGTTTAGCAGTGATGTGTCATATAGGTTTCTTTTTATGTAAATAGAATGTTGGGAGTTGAAACTCGTTCAGTTTGGATGTTTCTTCATTGTGCTCGAATGTTTGTTCTATTAGTAGTATTTTTAGCCTATTCAGGATATTCCTACATTCTATCAACGCAGTTCAGTTCGAAGTGGTGATGAGTCTTAGTTTGGTCACTCATAGTTTTATTCCAGATTACTCCAACGCTAGCTACGATTGAATTTCAAAATAGATGTTGATAAATATCTCATCTACTCCATTCAGTCAAAATTCACCGCCTCACCAGCCAATACCCCATATTTAACTTGCACTCAATGTCCATTTCTAGCACTACTCACTCGGTGTTCCAAAAATACCCGTGCATTGTATCAAAGACATTCTTGATCAATACTAGTAACATTCAGATAGCTCCTACTTTTAAGGGCCATATTTCACACTGATGAATTAAAACATGAACGTTTCGAACCCATGAAGTAAATTTTGGTGAACTGTGGTCGGCGTGCTCGTCTACTTCATCACCTATTATTAGTTTAGGCGTTGACATAGATCAATCTTAAAGCAACACCACATCTAGAAGAAGGTGAAACTCATCCCAAACATTCGTATGTTATTACTCAAGACATCTAAAATACTCTTCGAATCTCTAGTGTTTTTACCTGCGTGATTGATATTTCTAATAATCTAGGTATGCTGATTGTATTGACACGAATATTCACTATTAAAAAAACTACTTTTCAAAAAGCGTATGTAAGAATATTGTAACTGATAATGTGGTTTTATTATTTAGAGCTGTTGATAATAATACTACTACTACTACTACTACCACTACTACTACTTCTGTTAATAGTTATAATAGCAATAATAATAATAGTAACAATATCAATAATAGTAACTAATAATAATAGGGACAATGATAATAGTTATTATTGTATGATCGCTTTATTCAATCCAAGGTTTTGTATGTAAAATCTTTTTAGCTCTATATGAGGTTTTACCGATCGTAGATACTCGTGTTTTAAATTAATTATGAATCCTGACTAGAAAACATTCTGTCTTTGCCCAATTGCTCATTGTGTAAATAACATTTACAGTATAACATCTAAACTTTTACACTGTTAATCTTTTGTAGGTATCATGCACAAATGCAGGCCTTTTACCAATCAGTCAAGAAGCCATGATTTTGGGTGAGACAGCTGTTTACGACCCGTTAATTGTTTTGAATAACCTTCAACAAAATTGGGAAGAAGATTTAGACTCTCGTAACGAGCGTCAGTTTCATGCACATGAAGCAGAAATATCTCGAATATTTTCTGAAAAATCTAATTGTATGGTTTTACTGGTTCGTAGTTATGGTCTCCTAGCTTTGGGACAATCGATCGAGGAGGCATGGTTTATTGCTTTCACATCCATGTTAGCGTGTGAAGCACAGGTCGGTTTAAGACGATATTGGTGAATTATAATTCTGTTGTTCAGTTTTAAGTATATATCAGCTTTGAAGTTTATGTTCACACTTAAATTTGAAAGCAATTTTTGTGATACTATTTGTTTTTCTTGTGACTAATTGGAAACTAAATAAACATTTCTCCACAAGTTATGACGGTCCGTTAAGTCCTGTTTTTTATCGATTCATGGAGATTTTTCTTTTGATGGATTGTGATGTAATGGTATTTTATTTCTGTTTTAACTTTTGTGGATGTATTTGTACTGCTCTAGTTACGTTTGGCGAGCATTAGTTTGGAGGAATTGGTCATACCTACGAAAGAAGCTCAAGAAGCCGCTCATTCAGTAGGGCGTACTCCCTCTGCTGTCCAACTTCGGGTCGGCGAAGTCCCTGGTAGTTCAGGTTGGAGGCGTGGAGAACTTGAATTTGAGGCATTAATGCGCAGATTAGACTCTGCTGGATACCATACGGGTTATGTTTACCGACTAGGTCAAATTCGTCAGGGTTCGACTGCTGCATCAACTCTCCAGCGTCCACCTGCTGATTCACAGGATGGTTCCTCTGCTCAACAGTCAGCAGTATCACCTCGTGATGCCGCAGCCCACGCCCGTCGTGCAGCCAGTCTTGGTCGTGGACTTCGGGGCCTCAAAGATGTGGAGATACCTCCCACAGTATCATCTTTCGCAACTTTGTACTATGGGGATGAGGAAAGTAGGTGAGTGGAAGACAGTACTTATTTACTACTTGATTGTTTGTCTTTGGCTATGTCACCGTAAAGATTTGTTGAATTCTTGTTTCAGAACTGCTGCTGTTGCTGAGATGAAGGCCAAAACACTTTCACTTTCGCGTGCACACTGGTTGAGCACACCAAACGCCTACCTTCGAGAAGAGATTGAAGAAGTGGGTACTCCGAATCCTAAGAAGATAACTCATTGGACAGAGGGGTCAGATATCAATAAAACACGCACTGGTGGAATGGCTGTGCCGCTGATTGATCCCAATCAATTTGCTTTGCAGGGTTCGGATCCACAGGAGTTTAAAAATCAGCAAAAGAAGGTGATTTTTCAATTTATATATATGTATATATTATTTAGGAGCATTCAGAGGAAGGTAGTCTCGAGTGTCTGTAGACGTATAAGGTCGGTTTTCATTTGGTTGCTCCACTTTGAGGTCTGTAACCACTCGTGGAGCATAGGCCGTCAACCGTTCACTATGAAAGGGACCCATAAATGATACTAGAGCAATAGTGGTCACAAAAGCTCAGAAGGCCTACCTCTTGAAGTTAGTCACGCCCGATCATGTTGTGGGTAGTGTTTGATGTATTAACTTTGCACTTTTTGGGCCTTACCACTGACGGCAGGAATCAGTGATGCAAGGTAAGGTATGCTATTCCCAGGCTTATTATTTTATAACCCATCCCTCCGTTGTGGAGAGGGAGGACCTTTGGTCATCTCGTAGAAATACCTGACTGTCTTCACACCCTAGTACTGTCGACAGTATGACTTCGCTGTTGAACCTTAAGCTTCCTACTTACTGCTGTCCAACCAACCTACTTGAAATGGTAGAATCTAAAGAAGCAATTATTTTAGCCATTGTAGCTTGAATGCCTCATCACAATGGGCGAATCTAACCACTATGCCTAGATAGTTGCTCTGGTTCGGTTGAGAAGCCCTGGATGTCTATCTATGTGATAAGTGAGACAGACCTGTTAGTCTATAGATGCTGTGCTTGATATGCACTATGAAGGGGACACAAACTAAGGTAAAATACCTTTACAGTACATCTCGTTCCACATTATTTCTCCAATAGACGTTATTTCTTAATGAACATTGCCTGCATAATAAATAAAATTACCTAATTTTCAGTAATGTCATCTTAATTTTAACAAACACCACTAATTACTATTGATCTGAGTACGTGAAACGCATTCGATTTACGGTATTATTTTAACTTGTATTATTTGTGAAATTATTTCTAGAGAACATAATTTTGAAGCGTTGTATTTAAGATAGTTTTAGATTCATAGACATACTCGTAACTGCTTAATCATATAATGTGTTTGAAACTTGAAGTTGACGGATTATTTATTTTGTTCTAGGTTAAAGATAAATACTACAAAGATATAAAGTCTGCTGGACCGAAATCTCGGATTTTACAGGGTATTGATCTGGAAGATGAAGCAGATGAAATTGATGGGGGAAGTGGATCACCTAAGGTTGTCAGTCCGAGAGGCACACTGCTTCGATTAGATCCTTCTAACCCTCCATCCTTGGAACCTGGACATGTTGTTGTGGTTGGCGCAGCTAGTAAAGGTATCATAAATCGTAATCAAAGACACAATGTTGGGGTTTATCAATCTGTATATTCACCAAATCCGTTTGATAAAATGACAGACGAAGATCTCGAACGCTATAAGGAAAATGTTGAACGTAAGGCTAAAGGCCTACCCTCATTAGAGGAAGAAGAAGCAAGAGCTCGCATAGAAGAAGCTCGACAGGCTGCAGTTGTTGCACGAGAGGCAATGGAGGCGGCTTCTCGCATGGGAGCAGCACAAAAGTGTAAGCTTTTCATTTGTTGATATTTATAATGATGTGAAGTTTTCTAGTAATTATTAGTAAGTTAATTCAAGTATTGTGAGTTGTGTTTCGTCAGTGTATTAACTTAAAAAATTAATCAAAGGATTGTGATGTTATATGCATTCCGCTTTTAATATAAATTTGTTGTACTATGTGATGGCGTTGTAGTATCACAAATCACTTTGCTCGATTCTCATGTTATCTCTATTCGATCACTTCATTTTTCTAGAATTTCTTAGAATCCTTAGTTTTAGGAGAATTAAGCATGAAACAATAAAATCAAACATTATGGAACGTCAGAAAGGCTTCTGTTAACGTAGATATTGATACTTGTTCTAGATAATACATTTGTGTCTTTTCTAACTAACTAGTTCTATTTAATAAATGAGTCTCTCATTTGATTCACTGATGGCGACTAAAAATGGCAACAATGCACTAATTATGTTGAGTAATGTTAGTTTCTGTCCGAATACACTATGTTACGTAATAGTAAACAGTGAGAAAATTGGCTGTCACTGTGATCGTTGTACCATCTTGATCCATTGATAAATTTAATTAAAACGATAAGACTGTAATATTGGAAACGTTATTTTTCCATGATATTATCAACTCTAACAGGTTCCATAAAAAAATTTCGTATTTAGTATAGATGAATATTTTCTGCCGTATAAAGTAGTGTTTATCATTAGATTCACTCTCGTATTTAGTTAGTTATACACTAAATGCAATGTGATCTCATTCGAATCAGTTCAAATCATTTATGGTTCATGTTGCCCATATTATCTTAATAGGTATTGTTATTCTGTTTATCAGTTTCAACGATATAATGTTAACAGTATTTTTAAATTCAGATCACAATTATTATCTTGTCCAATAATAGTTGATAAAATTACTGAGTGTATGTCACATTAAAAATGTTTACTCATCTGGATAAATGTGTACCAGTGATTCGTTTGAGGTTTATATTATCTTTTTTGATTGATTTTCATATATATATATGTATATGCTCTCAATATTCTGACTATAAAATCTTCTCCTCACTATTTTCATATCTTAGACAATGGAGAACCTAGTTTAGACGTAAGTCGTATTAGTGCAATTCGGTCAGATACCAGTGGAGCTGAAGCTAGCCATGATGATACTGAGAAAGAGGTAAGTTTTTGTCACTCTTCATCTTTTAAGTAATTCGCTTACTTTAATTAATGTTTTAAGTCTTGAATTCATGTTAAAGAGACTAATTTAACTAAGAGTGTAATTAGGTGTGATCATAACTTTTAGCATGTGTGTTGGATTTTAGTGAACCTAATAGAAGTGTACACCTGTTTTAATAGACAGACAGATACAACACAGAACGCCGTACGTAAGTACGTCAGTTCAGGTTGCCATACCACATCAACACAGAGACGCAACTGTCAGTTCAAATCTAAGAGTGATAGCGATAGTAGAATTATTAGCAGTAATGGAGAAGATTAGGGAGCGAAGATATGATTCGATAAGTAGTTCTAATAAACCTTTTCTAAAGATCATAATGGATTTGAATGTTGGAAAAAAATTAATATATGATTCCGATCTCTAGAAATTCGATCGAAAATTCACTATTTATTGAACAGTATCACTTGTAGCTACATCTGTTAAAATATTTCAACTACTTGTGGAGGATTATTCTACTTAGAGATCACTTCCAGGCTATCTCAAAGCACCGGATTTACGTTTTTCTACTCTACTGTAAATTTGTATTTTGAATATGGTTATAAATCTTACTTATTTTTGTCTTCTCATTTTAGGCTAGAAAAGATGATGGCAGTATAACAGAAAAGAAAAAGAAGCGTCGTTTCAAAATGCCTTCATTTGCTCGCAAGTCCAAAACAAAGGAATTTAAAGAAAAGAAATGAAAAAAAACGTATTCGTTGCTACTCGGGCTACTTATATATATATATAAGTAGACAATATATCAATGACCTCAATTTTTTCAGCAATAGAAGCGCGCGCCGAAATGATTTTCGATTGGGATACTTTATTGTTCACTTTAATTGCTACCTTCCTATCAGTGTGCCCAGCTTTATTTATATCAGTCTAGTTAACATTGTTTAGTTGCGTATGTTGTTATTATTCTTGCTTACATTGAATATTGTTTTCGTTGCTTATGATGTAACCTGAATCTTCCCATAATATATATATATATATATATATATATATATATATATATATATATATATATATAGATCATAGAATTTTTACGTTAAATCCTTAATCCAATAAATTATGGTTTGTTGTAAAATTGCAAAATGTTGATGTTGATATTTTACATCGGTTCGTTTGTCTAACTTTAACTTTCTTTTGCTTTATTAAAAATCATGCATAATTTGTTCTTGCGAAGGAGTAAATAAAATCCTAATTTCGTCATTATTTTGTTGTTATTGATAAGCCTCGGTCTTGAACCAAGACGATTCTCATAAATTGCATTTATTAAGGTATCCATTCGGAGAATATTTGAATGTTTACATACGCCTCTCGTTTTGATTAATTACTAGATTGTTTTGTTAGATAGTCAGTGTATACACAGAGTAAAACCTAACATGTCTATGTCGGTTCAAGTTTTAAAAAGATATTAGCATATAGAAATAAAGCTATAAAGAAGAGTCTTAGATTAATAGTAGTTATACTATCAGTAGAACTAGTAGCGACAATTCTGAAAATATTTCAAAATTCATGGTGTAAAGGAAAGCAAAATATGAATGAATTGCTTTTGCGCCATGTCAATCGATTCCGAGACATATCATTCGATATCTGTTACCATTGGTTGCAATAATAGCTCTGATCAAACTGATTAGTTTGTATTTGGAAACTTTTCTAGCTCCAATAACCAGTTAAACTTTGATACGAATACAAAATATCTTATTTATCCTTTCCAAGTTATTCCATAAGTTACATGGACAAAATGTTTATTTACCTATTATTAGGTATTTCCGATTAGTATAACTCATTTATTATAAGATACGACCATTGAAACTGTAAAGTGTGCGTTGTTTTGATGTATTTGATCATACACATGTGCATTACATACACCATCGGTTTACCTGGACACCAGCATAAAATTATGTTAGAAAAAAGTGGAACGTGGAACCAGATAGCATCATACTAGCGTATAAAGATTGTTGACGTTTTGTCATAATAGTGTATCTCAGTACCTATTTATGTGGCTAAAGTCTTCACAACCACCACTGTCAATATTTTTGGATCATGGAATATGACTCTATGATTTAAATGCATTCATTACTTTTTTATTTACCATTCATTATCAGGTCTTTGCCCTCCTCTCCTTTGTCTTACATTCTTCTCATTCATGTGACATTTTTTTTTACTAACCACTAATGAAACAGCATAAAAAATACTTAGAGCAAATCAAATTATTTACCAGCACTTTCCATCACTATTCCGTCAGTTTGTCAGTATATCGTACTATCGAACCACAACTGAATGTCCTTTGCGAACGAACATAAGTAGCAGTCGTTTGAAATAGAATTCTAATAAAGTTGAAAGGCCAAAAAGTCCTTAATACTGTGTACTTTATTAATAAGGATGTTACAGCAAGTGGTTTTAAGCTTGCAGGAAATGTCCACGTGATCTTTTCTGTGTGGAAACTGAAACAAGTTTTTAGTGTGTCTGCACAGTTGTTGACCATTAGTCTATGACCTACTTTCTGATCAGTCATCAACCTTGTGGTGAGGTGAATCGGTCACAGTACAGATCTAACCGGTACATTCCGTTTATGGATCTTCGGTTTACTAGTTCTGTGACGTGCTGTGAATTAAAGGGACTTTTAGTATTGAAACCTATGAATTTTATGTAGGGTTTCAATGTTCAACACTAAACCTTGGGTTATTAGCAAGTAAATTTCCAATGACTGATTATTATGTAAATTTCCACCAAAAAATAAGTCGGATATACGTAAACTAATGCTACATTAATACCAATAATAAGTGTTTGAAACACTCTGAAGTGTAATCATGGAATAATTAGTGAAGTAACTAGAGATGAATCTTCGAAAATTCCCGAAGACAACAAGCATCTATATCGACGTTTCCTTCTCACAACGGAAGGAAGGGGTTAGAAAAGTTTGATTCGGAAATTGTCACATCTCACCCGACGGATTTCTATCTCCGGCTGAAAGGATTTTTGAAGTGCGGAGCTAACCTGTTTAACTGTCCCATAAAACGACCATCCGTGGCAAGCTGTTGTCTTTTCGGTTCTCTTTTCCCAGATCACTAAGAGCAAGTCAATGCCGGACTCAAATGGACCATATTGCCTTCATCCACCAATGTAGATGCTCGATACAAGACTACCGCTCGTTATGGAGCTCATGTTTAATCTCAGATCATGCTCTAGAACGTGCACATGTTCATCTGCGGCTCACTGGACGTAAAAAAGACAAGTAAACCTCAAAGTCCTACCTAATGATAAAATAACCCAAGAGTACATCTCAAGAACTACTACATAAATAGTTTGATAACCGTATAAGTGATGTCCATCCTGAGGCGGCCAATCGAAAACATTGCACAAATCAGTGAAATCACTGATAACTGAACTGAATCATATTAGTAGGTGTAGGCTTTCTGTTTGGGATCCACGAGACAATAGTAGACAATAGAATGGTTAGAGACTCTGAATGACATCTCTGAAAATAGTTTTCAGTGGTGCGAATTCACCTATTCCTTTTCTTTCCCTAAATACTAAACTTTTGAGTTCCCCATGACGTTTTTTTACTCTTTTAACAATTTAATTTACTGGGTTGCACTTCTTGAATTATTCGTTTTATCCCTAAGCGTTTCTATTACCACTAATACTGCCACTACCTCTACTATTATAAAGTGTGAACTGACAATTCCAGTTTAGGAGGTTTATGTGATGTGGCAACTTGAATTGATGTACGTACATACCAAGTTCTATGTTACAGTTAACTGACTGTTTTAGAACCAAGTACTGTTTTGATTTTGAAGTTTGACATATTATGTAGCATATAAATTCATACATGTTTTCAAACCATTACTCAGTATACTGAACAACTGGGGACAAGTTAACTTATCAGGGCACCCTACAGAATCTGTGGTATTTTAGCTATCTAATATATATTATGAATGTTTATAACATTAAAACATCAATGAATGAACGAAGAGTATTCTTCTCAATACATTCTTTACAGGTTCCACAATAATATATCTAAATGAATAGTACAAACAGTGGACAGGTTTGAGGCTAGTTATATCGTTTATAATTAACATATGTCGAATTGGGATTGTAAACTTAAATTAAATTTTTGATGTTAAAATGATTGTTATGCAATATTAACCTGAATAATGGTTACAGTGACGTAATATAATACATTGAATACATTAAATGCCTTAGCCAAAAATCGACTTCAATTGTGACGATCAGTGTGTAATGTAAGTAAAACTAATATCGTCGAAAAAAAAGATTAATTTACTGACTTTAAAAAAATGTGTTTTTATTTTGAAAATATGAGGGTCATGTGTAAAATAAATTTATTAGGACAGTATATATACAAAACAATATTATTTACAGCTGGGACTTCTTCAGGCTTCATTTTGATTTGCAGTAATATTTCTGTATTTAAAATGTTCAACCAGTCAAGGATATTTCGTATAGTTATGCAACATGTACATTAATACACAAACTACTACAATTAGAAATCTATTTATATATATATATATATATATATTTATATATACAATTATCAAAATGCCTGGAATTTTAGTCAGTCAGTGGTCATATATGATAGAACATTGCTATTACGAATGAATGGTATTCATAAGTTACTAGTATTAAATCATATACTCTTGTATTTTGAGGTTACCCAGTGAACACTGTTGAAGATACACATGGAGTAATAAGTAACTGTGTTAAACTGGTTTATGAAGTAGTAAAGTTTCGTTAACTGAAGTGGTTGGGATATTTATTAAATATGCCTAAATACCATCTATCTTAGCGCACTAAGTTGTCTACTGTAAGACTAGGGATAGCCAAATTAAGGCCTCAGATCAGTCCATGATGTCATTGATCGTTGCAGTGGACCGTATACGTCAACTTGGTTCGGGTTCAGTGATTATCATAACCAATAGTGATAGAATTTGAATGATGTGGTTCAAAATTGTTAGCATTGGCGTATATGCATTAACATTTTTGTTTTCCCTTATTGCTGAAATCTCCTTATACCATTTTTTATTCTTATATAACTGATCTTTTTTGTTATTACTACTGCTAATACTGTTACCACTTTTGCTACTATGGGTTTGGTTTCAATAATTTTATCTCACTGGTGACTTGAACCAATGCAGATGTGCTAGCTAGATTTTACACTGCGTATAATGGATTGAATGATTCTATAGAGATAAATTTCCTATTCACTCAATTCATCATATACTGGTATGTTTATCGAAAAATGGCACAGCCATCAGTTCACTATTTATTCTCGCTTGTGTATGGTGTTTTCTCCTCATTCAACGATCAAAGATAATAATAATAATAATAATAATAATAATAATAATAATAATAATAATAATGATTTAAGGACCTTTAACTTATACCATTAGACACATTAAAGTCATTGAAAGAAGAACTATTATTCTAACTGAAAATATTTTCGAACATGTTAACTTGAATGTCTGTTACGAAACAAATAATTTTATTAAACTTATTTTTCTAATGTTAAATAAACTGAAAACTATGTTCACTAAATATTTGAAGACATTAATGTTATCATCGAAAACGAATTTTCTATCGTTCGAACAATTTTATTCATTCAAATTGTTAAGAAGGAACAGATGGTTTTAGTCTGCTGTCACTATGATAATACTGTTTTCCTATTATAAAAAAAATAAAGGGGTTTTTGGTCCAATTTTGATATAAATAACTAGAAGATATAAAGTAACTTTTCAAATTCTATTGGAAATAATCATGCTAGTTTACGTTAAATAAGAAGATAAGAACAAATTAACTAAGAAATCTGAAATATTATAGATTTTGATTCCTTGACTGGGTGTTAACTTATTGTCCACTTGGTATAAAGGTTTTAATTTGTTTCTCCACAAAAATGGAGGTTGATCATTGTTCAAAACTAACTATTCAATACCTTTTGGTTTCTAGTGATTAGTTAGTTTGTACAAAGAAATTATGGAGCATTGTAAGTATTTACTAGTTTTAGTTTCCAGTTAACTTCATATAGATTTTAAATGAAGTGAATTTAAAAGACAATATAACTTGCCAGATGAATATGCTTTTTCGATCGCGAAATTGTGTACTTACACATTGGATACAAAGTGAAGAATCAACTATGGTTATTGATTCATTCAACACACACGCTATTTCTGTATATGAATCTATTAGAGTTCATATTCACTGACGAAATAATTCGCTCACGTAATATAATGTTTGTTTCTTGAAAAACAATTTTATTTTTGACAGTTTTTGACAGAGTTATTTGGAAAACATTATTTTTTTCAACCAGAAGATAATATTCAATATTCCTGTAAGATCCATTTTTGAAGGCTTTGTTTGTGGGAATCCCTCCATGCTTACATTTGTAATTTATCCTTGTTGGTTCCTTCAGTTGTCCATTTTGTTGGTCTGTTCGATTTCATTTTGAAATGTTAATATTTGTATTTTGTTATGATTTCTAATTATTCTACCTTTACTGATTTTCTATGTTTCTTCCTGAACTGCATTTATATTGTTTAAGGTGATACTTAGTCATGGCGACAGCCATATTGATTTATTGATGTCGCTGTTGATTTGATTAATTGAACAATTGTTGATGGAATAGGTGAGTGGTAATATTTGTCTAGGTAATGATGTATATTTATATTTATAATGAATATTAGAACCGTCATTTACCCAAATCACTTGTTTTGGTTTTAAACTGGGCAAGACGCGTATCTAAACTACCTAGACAGTTATTCCTCAGTCCAAACCTCAGTTTGGATCCTACAATGCTTATCTCAACTGACTAGCGCTTACAAATATCAATACTATTCTTCTATGGTTCATCTTTTATTAATATCGTACTTTCAATGTATTGTTTATTGAAGGCTGCCTATATCGTTACCGATATATAGTTGAAGATGTTAAATACTTACTGAGGCAAATATTATTTTTTTTTGACGGGCCCAATGTAAAGTTAATTCTGTGATTCAATTTACTGACATGTACCAGGTATATGTATAGACAAATGAAATTCATTTCTAGCATCATTGTGTACATACTTTCGATTGAAGTCATGAGAATGTTTCAATGAAATACAACAAAAACTCCTAGTTTATTATGCTTTGAAGTGATTCAAAAATGAAATGTTTGTTTAAAATTATATATACCATTGATCAATCAATGTACAAAATGTTTATGATGAAAATGAAATTAACCGGTTTTCGCATTTACACCACCTGTGTGAAGAAAAATACGATATTTTGTTATATGTTTGTACATTATGCGTGCCATTATCAAAGTATCAAGCTATAACCTAATCCATTTATTTATTTATAATGACAGACAGACAGATACAACGCAGAACTTCGTACATAAGTACATAAGTTCAGGTTCCCATACCACGTCAGCACAGAAACGTAACTGTCACTTCAAATCCAAGAGTTATAGCAATAGTAGAAGTATTAGCAGCAATGGAGAAGATTAGGGAGCGAAGATACGATTCGATAAGTATAATTCAGTGAGATAAATTTCGGAGGAGAAAGGTGGAGATGATGAGGAGTTCAGAAAGGTTAGAATTAAGAAGCATACAAAGAGTGGATGCACCTGCGCCATTGCAAATGATTCTGAGCCATGTCATTCAAGGTCTCTAACCATTGGTGACTTTCGTCTCACGGACCCCAACCAGGTAGCCTACATCACCAACATGACTCAGTCCACTTGAATTAAAAGTTAGTTAGATTATGAAATTGGCATTGTGATTAAAGGTCTTCAATGAAAGTATTGCAGTTGTGCGGTTACATATCCGCTAAAAATAATTTCAAGGTTTTCAAAATCAAGTAAACGAACTATTATTGAAATGATTCAAGATTGTATTCGTAAAAGTTAAATTTGCTTCAATGAAAAAGACATCTTATTTTGTTGAAGATATCAAACTTTTCATCGAATTTATAACCAGTATTTAATTATATAATGATTTAATTCAAACTATGCGCTTTTCACTTTCTTAAATAATGAATTCAATTGTAAATTTCATGTTTTATATAAAACTGTGATAAAAAGTCAACATAAACAGGTAAATATTATTGTCTAGATTTGATTTAGTAATTTCAAATAAACCTACCATTAGACAGGTTGTTTATTACTTCAATCTTAGTATAGACAAAAAGACTGAACTTCTACAGTTTCATTGTTTATAAAAAAAACGATTGTTTACTGTTTGAAAAGGTTGATTAAACAAAATTATAGACTGTTGAAAATTCAATTTTTCTACTCATCGGAATTCTAATGTGTATAAATGCTTCTTTAATCATAAGTTAACGATAGCTTTTCTTCCATACTTCATGGATTTTGTTTAGCAAGTCACTTTTGAATCTGACAGCATTTAGGTGGAGTAGAGAAGGAATTCACATTTGATTTATTTTCTGTAAAATCAATAAATTTTATTGAACTCTAATTCAAAAATCGAATCGTTTATATAAAATGCATGAAAATTTGTTTTTATAATCCAAAAAGTTTCTACAGTCATTTTGGTTTGTAATCGACTACATTTACACGTAAAGAATTTATTCTGCTAGATTTCATAACCATATAAGCTCAACTTAAAAATCAAGTCTATATTTATTGACGAAGTCAAAACATTGTCACAGATTTCTTAATCTGTTTATAAAATTAAGAATATATAAAAACTAGTCAAATAACAGTCAAAAAATTGAATTTATCAAAATAGATATCAAATGTCCTGGCTAGCATCATTGATGAACAAAGTGGATTTGATGCAAATAAGAAGATATGGATAAGCAAAGCAAAGTCAGCATTTCTACAAGATCTGGAACATCTGGATCTCAAGACAACTATCAGACCACCCCGAAGTCAGAATTTCCAATACACATGTCAAAACAGTTCTACTATATGGGGAGGAAACTTGGAGAATTACGAGAAACATTCCACATATAAAGGTATCGATAAACGGCTTTCTATTCAAAATGCTTCGGATCTACTTTGTAGAGCACAAACTTGAGGAACTACGAAAGCTATCACTCAAAAACAGGTGTTTATTAGCAGTTGTCTACATAAGATACTGCGGATACGTTGACCAGGTACCATGAACAATAACCTACTGTGGAATGAACAAACCAGATTTCAGCAGAGGAAAAAACCGGGAAGAAGCGTTGGAGCTCCATAGGACACGCTTTGTGGAAATCACCCAGCTGTAACAGTAGGTCTCAACACACAAAAGGGAGACAGCAAAATCCCTAGATACAACGCAGCAGGCATAAGCCAAATCCTACAGGACGAAGAAGCTTTGGAAAATGTGAAAACGTATACATGAATGCGTAGCATCTCTGATAAGCAAGGTGGATCTTAGGCCGGTATATAGACACAAACTGGCAAAGCGAAGGCAGCATTTCTACAGTTGACGGGTATCTGTAACTCAGAACAATTGTCAACCAGCACTAAAATCACAAATTTTAATAGGAATGTGAAAACAGTTCTGATGTTTGGAACGAAAACTTGAAGAACTATCAAAACTATCAGTCGGATTCAAGCTGAGGAACAAATCAGAAAAAGTCCCTCAAAGGCGCAGGTAGGTAAGGTAATCTTAAATGTGCATTCATTAAATCAAATAACTATGAAACCCTTTAGGTATCCAAATGCCTCGTAATCTAATAGGTGAATACGTGGAGTAAATGGAGCCTTCTGGGAGTTGTGCTGCCTACTACCTCTTTGTGGCCTCACTAGACAAAGTGGCGTTGTTTACAGCGCTGCTGCAAAGTTTCGTTTGAAACTTAAAGTAATTGATGTGTAGGCAACACTTGGTGCAGCCCGCGGTTTTGTAGAAGCAAACACTTTCAAAGTGGTATGGCTCCAGTTTTCTTCTGGTGGCGTTGAAATTTGTTCAGGGAAGCAGTGCCACAGAATCTGGACTATGTGGCTGCACAGTCTATGCCTCGATGTAGTGCGTCAACTGGCTTCGAGGCCCCTTAAACGAGAATCTCCATTTAGGCGGCTGGGGTCGTGCGTTCATTGGCGCTGGTTCTCACATGATATCTGCCCATCCACTGCGGTTGGAATGGCCCAGATTGGCTGAGTGGTTGAACTCGGTCGAGTGCGTGATGTCTATCCCGTGAGAACGTGTACATTTCGCCTGGCCTTGCACGTAGTCGATCCTTGACCCTAATGTGAGATATGAGGATCTCAGTCGATTGTCCAGTGCTCGAGGGAGCTGAAGGCCAAATGGTTGAAATGGCTGTTAGTTAGTACCCTGCTTGGGCGTCTCGGTACCCAGGTCTAACTGGGTTTTCCCGCCGTTTGGGGATATTGGATAATAAATTGGTTGAAGGAATCAAGTTGATACATAAGAACCCGTACAGGCGTACCTGTTGATGCCTAGGTTGTATGTTCGACTGACCTGCACGAGAAACTAGACAATATATGCGTACGCTTTCGGCTAGGGGGATCATGTATATCTGCAGTCTTGTGAATCTTTGTGTGGTGTAATAGCATCAGACGTGCCTGTGCTGCAGGTACGTTGGTTGACCCAGAATATCATGAACTAAGTGGAATGTTTACATCACTACATATAATTCATATGGTTCATGCTGAGTTATCTATTATAATCTGAATGTGTATAATTAGGATGATGAAGAAACGAGAAAAATAAATGAAATCTGTTTCTTTTAAATCAATATCAAAAAATAATTAAAGCTAATTTCAGACACTATCAATTGATCAAGTTAATTATGACAAAAGAGAAAAATCATTAACTTAGAAAAAAGGATTAAAGCTAATCTCTACTACTACTAACTACGGTTGGAAAAAAAAATCAGAATGATTAGGTTTTATTCGTAAGGATAAATTAAGCCATTTCAACTGAATATTTTTTCGTCAAAAGAAAGAATGGAGAAATTTAGAGTGAATTGTTAAAACAGAATTACAAGTTAATAGTGATTTATGCTTGTTAAAGTAATCATGCATAAGACCTGGGAGGTGTTCAATAACGTTGTATTCTATCCCGTTCATTCAATTATGATTGCGGTTAAATTATTTTTGAGTTTAACGTGTGCTAATTTTTTCCAATCTACACTAATATCATCCATCAGATTTCATACATTTCATACATTAACTAACTGTTTATTCCTTTGTGTTGATTAAAGTTATAACACTAACTAGATGATTAACGCTTTGTAGAAATTAGGCTTGATATGCTAGGTGTTTCAAAGTAATCAAGAGGAAGCCCTGTATCTAGGTTTTTGTGATAAGCAGTTTAAGTTTATCAAGCTCTCAGAAGAGAGTCACCGGAAAACTGAAGAGGTTCGGGCGAATGTTTCATCTTATTCTACAGCTTATCAATAATCTCCACTAATAATCACATACAAAATGAAAGCGCGAATAGTTAATTTTCATAATAACTAAAACAACTAATGATAATAATAACAATTTCAAACTAAGTTTTAGTTTCTGATTAATTGACGGTGACTTTTATCCACATTATTATAGTTGGTTTACATTTGAACAATCATTTATTGTATGATAAACTAGTTCTGGCTGCCAATAAAATAAACAGTTACGGAAAAAAAAGATCCTGAGTAGATTTATTCATCCGTCTAAATTTCTATTCATATTTATCACGTTTGATCAGTCTTCTTCTTTTTCTTCTTCTTCTTTCTTGTTATTATTGTAATCCCCAAGCTCAACTGACATTTTCTATGATACAAATGTTTATATATTTGTTTATCTTTTTCAGACTATTCATTAGGATTAACGTTTTATCTCTTATTCATGAAGAAAAAGAAAAGATTGATGCGAATAAAATGAAATAAGATTATTTTATAATGGGAAAAAAAGAAACTCATCAAAATTAACATAAATTTTAAGGATATTATCACTTTGATTAGTCGACGAAGCTAAAATGCTATTATTCTTGAATGCTAATTAATCATTCCTGCTACAGACATTTAACTGATTATTCTGAATTTAGCTTATTTAAGATGATTAAGTATATCAGTGGATTTAAGATGGGAATATGTTTTTCGCTAAGATAATTGTATTTATTATATTTTAACCTGAGATTGAGATGGCGGCTCGGATAGGAATAAAGGATGCCAATTTTGTTTTATTGTGAGATTTGTCCTAGAGAGAACATCAACTATGGGATATCCAGGTAGAACGAAACAACCTGAATTCCACTGCTAGCCATCACCTGTCTCTGCTCATTATGTTTGTAACTTAAAGATAATTTCAAGGCAATCCCTACAGGATGCAATAAATCGAAACAGACTAGTCGATTTCAGTCCTAACTATCGATGGGAAGATTTAGAAAATTAATACAAATGTTGATAAGTTTCCATATAAAGAAGCTGATCAGAATGAAAAAAAAATGGTTCGCGAAAATTTGAATCAGGAAAAGTTCGTATACATATATACATTATATGACTGAATTAGACTTGGAAGCGTCTCTTCCTTGACATACTTGTTATGTTCTCTGAAAAAATTGAGAATCCGAAAATTCTATACTGATTTATTTGTAAACATAACTATCGTGTAAAACCTACGTCAGTTTGTCCAGGACGCTCAGTACAGTAATTATTTACTGAACTTCCACTATGACTTAAAGTTAACAGTAGATACTTAGTGATGTGCAAATTCTGTCAACTGAGTTGGAATATCATGAAAGGAATCATTTACTCTAAGAGTGCAGATACAGCTCACTGGCAAGTAACCCATGTCTAAGAAATCCTATCAGTTTTTTCCAAATATCAAGCCTTGGGATATTAGGAACGGGATATCCAGTGATTAATTTGTATAGGCTGCATTCAAATGTAATCAGTGCTACTTGATGAGTATTAGAGACTACATGAACGTGACACTGGTTATTTCTTAGTGATCAATCAGAATAAGATGTTTCTCTTTTAAATATTATACTGATTCAACTGTTCCAAAGGTTTTGAATACAGAAGTATAATGTCAGAACTAATTGTTTATATAAAACATCGCAAATCATTTAACGTCATTCAAATTATCTAAAGTGATTCCTTGCCAGATTGAACATATTTTAGTCTAGATTCTTGATAATTATGACTGAATTTTCATCAATCTTAATATGATTGAGTCTATTCGATGCAGATCCTCTTGAGACAGTCATTATAACACACGTTTACAATAGAATCGATTCAATCTGAATAGTCCTTAATATAAGGCTTGTCAGCAACTATATCCCTGAGTCGATGTTCACTCAAGTTAACAATACAATACAATATCTAATTGATTTTAGTTATAACAAATATGCAAAGCAAGTAATTGACGAAACGGAAGATAAGTAATATAAAATAGATGGACTATGGTTGGGAATGGAATTCAGTAGGTATATATCGTCCTATGTCAGGATTGATACTTGGGAAGTAACCTATCCAGTACTGAAAATAATGAGCCAGTTTTAACTTTAGTTTTGAATATATTATCATACATTTTTTGAAGTTGGTTTCCTCTAACAATAATTCACATTTTTGTATTTTGTTAAGTGTACAGACGCGTTTGCTAAAATCTGAGTCTAAATGAAAAGTCTTAAGATCATGAAATGGATTTGTTTCAATAATCGTAATAATTTCAGAGAATTAGGCTGATGAATAGTTTGAAATTCCGAGTAAATGTATCACCATTAATTAAATTGGTTCATAATTTTATTGTCATTTGACACGAAACCAGGAGATCGTTATGGTGAAGCAGTTTATTGATTACAATCGCAGAGGATATAAAACTGTTGTCTGTTGAGTAAAATTACACCGGTATGCATAAATCACAATTGAGTGCATTGGAAATCTGTTTGCTTATTTATTTATTAAAACTAAGGTTATATGAATGAATGTAAGAGAATGTGATGTTTAAGGTAGATGGAGTAAAAAAAGTTGTGACATTTTGTCTGATAAATAACATTCATCTATAAATAATTGAATTCGACTACTAATCTTCATCTGATGTATCCGAAAAACTTTAGTTCACTTAGCGTAGAACAATTGTGCTCATTTTGATTCAATATAATGCTACTGTTCTTAAATCTCTTTAAAGTTTCCACGATTTTCATTCATATTCAACCGAATCGATGTTTCCTATCATATTTACAGCGTTATATTTATTTTCTTATGTTCAAAAACCTCGACTTTCTTTTACTAGATATTATGTATGTTTGATAATGCGTGTCTTAAGAAATTTCCCTTATAGAATTTGAACAAAACTCTGTGAAATTTTAAACTGAAAAAGAATTTCACGATATTTCATGAAATTTTTTGAGACATTTAATTTTAAATATCTTACGCTAATTGTCATATAAATGAATTCAATCTACTTCAAACGCTTTTGGATGGAAAATACATAAATAAAGTTATCTGTTACTGTTTTTTTGAAATTGGCGAAATAGAGCCGACATCCTCTACATCTAAGCACGCACAAACACAAAACAAGAAAGAAAGTGGCACTAGAAGTTAATAGTAATGTCATTGCATGCCGACAGTCGCAGACATGAGATCGATTGAAAAAAACTTCAAAATATTAGATAAAAGGAATTCAAAGACTTTCTGGAAGCATGGCATTCAAATCATAGTCTGTTATTGTTAGACATGTCAACCTGTACCTAATAAACTATCGATATTGAAGATGCCAACCAATCACATGGTCAGAGAGAAACAGGAAAGACTGCTCAGAAGGAGTGCGACAGTATGTAATGCTGATCAAACATCTGAAAACATTTTCCACAAATAAGGTCATCTTGACAAATCAATATGGCGATTATGGATTAATTTGTACTATGTGTACTAATATATTGTTCTCACGTCGTTTGTCCTAGCTTTTATACAAACTAATTAATCTTTTCTGCTCCAGTTGCTATTCACATTTCACACTTCAGTTATCCGATGATATTTTGATTGCTTTTTCTAGAATGCGTATATGAATTAGTTACTTTGGTTGTCACATGTCTAGCCTATTATTGTCTGACTATAAATACTTAGTATACCTCATCACATTGTTGGCTCACTTGCCTTCCGAATTTCGTTTCGATTTAGTTTCCGATTTCGATTCTAAAGTCTGTCTGCGTGAACGATTCATCCAAAATAATTCACAGTGTTCCTATTTACCTCATTAACACAGTCGGCGTTTGCCTTAGCATGATATACGCAAACTAAAGGGAAGATTTACGTCATAGCATTTTCGATTATTCGTCTAAAATGGAGTCCGATCGCAGTCTACTAAAAACTACACAGATCATCTTTGTGTAAAGCAGGAAATGATGCTGATATCCAGAACGATTATGTAAGCGTTAAGCTAATCAACTCAGACAGTACCATACAACCAAACTGAACAATGTAACTAACAGAATATGAAGTTCCTTGTTATTCTACTAATGTACAACAGAATCTTATTTACATCATACAAATTAGCTAAGATTAATTTAAAGAAAAGCTGAAAAACAAAAGATAAAAATAATCAAACGAGTCGTGATTTTTTGTAAAATTATTTTGTTTCATCGCGAATACGGGTCGGTTTATAAAAATTGAATGCTTTGATGGTGTTTCTGTAGTTCTATGACAGTTACTCTCATCATTCTTATGGTTTTCAGTTTATAAATAGTCGATTATTGTACTACAAAACTAGTTTCTTTTTTATCTCTCATTGAACCGTATTTCAGAGAACTTTTCATGAAAAAGAATCGCAATTTTTTCAATCGATAGAAGGGGAAACTCATCAAAAACCTGTTTATTTCAATTAATATTACTGAAAACAGTCTAAGTATTAACACTTAAATTACAAATGAAAATAGTAATACTGATAAATTTCAATCTAATTCTATCAATACACTACCAATTTATAACTAAATTCAGTAAGCCTAAATCATTGCCCATTTTTGATTCCTTAAAAAGTTTTCATTAAATCTAAGTTACGTTTGTTAGTTTTTAATCAAATTCTTTACAATTGAAATAATATTGATCTAATTAAACTAACAGTTGTCAATATTTTTTCAACTATAAAAATTTCCAATCAATTAATAATTTCTCGAAAAAAAATATAATGCAATTTCTTTTTCAATTTTAATTTATTTCAACAAATAAGTATTCAGTAAATTATAGTACATTTTTTCTTTCTAAACAAAATAAATGCAACTTGAAAAGAACACACACAAAATGATAATAGTAATAATTATGTATATATATATATATATATATATATATATATATATAGATATATATATATATATATATATATATATATGTATTTCTGTCTTGTTTCCGTTGAAACAAAATATTTCATAAAAATTGATTAGAAATTGAAATTCTCATAAATTAACGTTGACAAGAAAAATACTAAATAATTCATTAAAGTAAAAAAAAGTAGCTCAGTTGAATTCAAGGGAAAAGAAACGTAAATAAATATATAAAATAAATAATGATGCTAATTAAAATCATTACATACCGGATTTTGTGATTAACTAATAATCTCCAATGACAGAAATAGCTGGAGAAATGAAGAAGTGGAATGAAAAGTGTATCAGCATACATTGGTGTTCATTTATTTTGGGGCAGAGTTTTGGAGGTTTGTGTTTTTACACATTTGAAATCATCAGTCGATCATTGTTAGACCGCCACTAGAAACTTGGAAGTACTGGACGGCCTTTTTGTCCTGGTATGGGACTCATCAGCAGGGCGCATCCACGACTCTTGCTCATCGCACGATTCGAACCCGGCACCTTCGGTATTGTGCGCGAACGCCTAACCATTGGACCGATGGGCCGACATCCAACGGTGTTAATGTCTAACTCTGATTGATCTAAGGATTTTGCGCGACCTCACCCATTTGTCATCGGTAGTTACTGCCTACACCCGACAGGGTTGAACTCCATTGGTCACGTCTTCTCAACTAGAACTCCGAGAATTTCCTAGTGAGCACTGTTACGATATTTTGGGGGTAGAGTTTTGGAGGTTTGTGTTTTTACACATTTGAAATCATCAATCAATCATTGTTATTTATTTGTTTCTATGCGTGTACACATACATACAAATACACAGAAATATGCTTATCAGTTTTATCCCACTACTTGTACAATATTAACACTGTTTGAAAATCGTTTGATTTTAAAAATCCTATAAAATTTGTTTTATACTTAGATTTGCTATTTCATGTGTTAAATATTGGTAAAATTCATACTGAATACATTCTTTTGCATTACTGGTAAGTATTGATAAATATACTGTAATAAAGCAAACATAGGGAATATACAGACTGTAGAATTTACTGATCAAAAAAATAAAATCCAAGAGACAAATTATCATGGTAAATTATCTTCATAATTAGCTCATTCGTGATGAGCTAAAAATCCATTCAGTTACGTGTATCAAGTGACTTCAGTTTCTGCTCTTTATCAGTTATTATATATTATAATTAGATGTGCAATTAGATAGATGATTAATGAGTGATATGAGGTAAGAGATTTTCACAAATTATCTAATAAGGTTTTTTCATTCTTTACACCCACAATGCAACTAATTGCCGTACTAATGTTGGCCTTTGGCTATTGTATGAATAACTAGTGAAAAATGAGGAACATGTATAAATGATGATAGAAATTAATGGCAACTACATATACGGCTGTATTAAAGAAACAAAATGAATCTACGTAAAAATTCGATACTTTTCGGTAATAATGCTTAATTATATTAAACCATTCACTTATAAATAAGTGACAAATGACAAGCGTTCTCACAGTTCTGCATTTGTTCTATTGCGTTGTTGATGAATATTTTTTTATTGTTTCTGAGCTTTCTTCATCTTCTGGGCAAGTTTACTTGTTGATAAGTAAAGTAAATGTTTATGATGGTGTTTCATTCTCTGAGCTGGATGTTTTGGTTGTGAAGCTTTCATTGTTCTTCTCAACAACATCATCAGCACAAACTTGAGAGCGACAAATTTTCTTCACCATCTCAAAGTAAATGGTACATGTTAAGCATCAAGATAATAGCGGTTACTTTGACGTTAAAAGAAATTTTAAAATCTACATTAAGTTTCTTTTCGTCGTCCTGAAAGTAACTGACATTTCACAAATGAGTGTTCGTCATACAAACTAACTTTTTTAAGTGAGTTTAACCTTGACTTACTTTTATAAAGATTTGTTACTTATTAACCATTCAGTACTGTGTCGACCCATTTGTCACAGGTGAGACTAAAAAATCATAATTTACTCTTTTTAAAAAATGTATCATCAATCAATTGAAAGTAAGGACATTTTACTTAACTGACAGTCTATAATATAAAAATAGTAGAATCGCAAATGGAGTTTGAAGCATTATTTTCGAATCAGAATCTACTAACAATCTAACTAACAATTAGTAGTATAATGTTCTCAGATGTCTAGAAATTTGAACAAAAGAATTAATGAATAACATTGACAAAAGAACATTAACGAAAATCAATTGATTTAGCGAATGATATCATGGTGTACAAAGGAAAGGATCAAACAGTTCTGAAAATAGACAATTTTCAAATATCCATCGGACTAAAAATATAAACCAGTCTAAAGATGCAGCTGTTAACAGAAGGTTGCTAACAACTTACCTCTCAAAGTAATTGGATAAGAATCGGTGTGTTCATTAGTAAAAAAAATGTTTAATATTAATGTAAAATATTAATGTAAAAATATTTCATAATTCAGGGTAGGGCTGAAAATATATATAATGTACTATGTGTTTTTTTCTAATGAGCTTAAAGTTGAGTGCATTCATGCATAGTTTTTTTCTATCGATAATATGTAAAATTATTAGATCGTTTTGTTTTTATAAGAAAATATCGATTAGTTATTCAGTGAAACATTTCCAGGCATCGACAGTTAATTTTTTTTTTTATACGAATCAGTTATTATCCATCTTTCAAAAGCCTTTTTAGGTATGGCTTGTCAGTTATGTAAACAAAAACCTCTTCCATTAAACACGAAAACAAAAGATACTTCATTAAAAAAATAAAATGCCAATCATATGTAAGAACAGAATGAACAGGAAGGAAAATTATAAGAAACCTAGTGAAAACAGTCAAACTGAACTTGATAATGAAGGCAGTTGAGAAGTTAGTTAAAATAGTCATTTTTCTAGAAGACAATAAGAACAATAAGAATCTTGTTTGTAAATGTTCAAAATTATTAACCCAAGTGTTTCCAACATTATTTTTCTTATCAAAAAGCATTAACAAGTTGATGAATGCCATTCTCATGCAACAATATTTATGATTACAAAGGTATAACACTAACATATCTTTCGGGAAGCTTATTTAAAGATAAAGTGGTCATCATAAAAGCATTTAGCTAGCTCCCCATAAAACTGATGGAATAATCTTGAAATGAAAAGTTTGGGGATTATTTTTTATCAAATAGGTTTTGGTCTTCACTTCTCTTTAATACACGTGGTTTAGAAATACAAACAGATACTCAATGACTATTTAATGTACAGGCTTTCATAGGTGTACAGAAGAACTGTTTGGAATTAAGTTTTGTTCACTATATTCGTAACACGACAACAACTGTACATGCCACTTTGAATTATTTTATACAAAAACATATTCCAACTGTTTCATTGTGACATGTGTACAGACGATTCTTGCAATTCATCGGTGACTTGTTTTTAAGAGTCAGGGTAGAGTGCTGTCAGTTTTTAAAAAAATTATGATAGCGGTGAAAGTCATTCATTATACTGATGTAGAATGGTTTTTGATTAAATTTGAGTCGCTTGTGTTGCATGCTAGTGGTTCATTAATCACTTGTTTTGTAAATATAAACTCTTTTTGTACGTGTCGGCTCTGTTGTGCCCGAGGTACTACAGCTTATAATTGGAAAATAGCAATCATTATATTTCCCACGGTGTAAGAAAGCTATTCAAACGAAAATTATTTGACTCTCTAAAACATAACCCTAAAAAAGTTGCCCGTCATCACGTTATTGTTAAACGGAAAATACTCATTTAAGTATCGATTCTGTATCCGTTTGCCGATTAGTTCGTAAATACCATATGAATGAACAAGATACATAGGGCTTTTGTAAAATAAATATGAATTCCGTAAATAATAGTAAAAAGAATATAATTCACGTTTTTCATAATGAAAAAAGTTTGTACTTAATCGGTACAAACATACTGATCTGAATTAGTGTTACACTCGCAAATGGGAAACCAATAACGAACTGATTAAAATATCACTCTGAGGACGCCAAAATGTCGGCAATGAAGAAAAGTAATTTCAGACAATTTCGTGCACTTGTAGTGCTTAATCGTGTGTATCTTGAAATCGACATCTTTTAGCTTTGTGTTAAGCTTTCGCTATTTTGCTAATAACTTTTTACTTCGAAACAGTTAGTTCATACTTTATGGCAAATAATAATAGTCTATCCTAGGATTTATGTTTGATTTGTGAGATTGTTAAATCAACTTTTATTTTATCTTTTAAGTTAACCAAACATGGGAAAATTATCATCTCACAATTAAACAAGTTAACTCTGAAACATTTTTAGTCTTTTAAGTGAATAATTTATCTTCGGTACTCGAAATCGTTAAATAAGATTTGTCACAAGAGACATCAAAACATAATACTGATATCTAATAATTTATAAAATGTAAATTGATGCGACTTTTTTACTCAAGTGTGATTTGAATATGTCTGTAATATCATTCATATGGGAATAGCATTTTCTGTAAAAAATCAATCAACAAACTCAATGAGATATCGTTAGTTTTTAATGAAGAAATACAGTTTAGAAAAGCTTTAATAAATTACTAATCAGTCAGACATTCCTTATAAACATCTGTTTTCTGTAGGTTAAGCAAAATCTTAGGAATTTTATGCGGATGCTTATATTGGCCAGTTTCAACTGAGATAAGTAGCTGGAACATAGTGTTTGATAACACAGTTGTTAACTGTAATGAAAAGTTTTGTAAATTAATGGTTTTGCGCACGGAAAGTTGATCGTGATGTGTAAACTCAGGCGTGCATTTCGAGATTTCTCTCCTTTAGTGAGATATGTCTTTAAGAATTTCTTTATTTTCCTAGGTTATATAGTTATATACCAACCATAGAAATGAGTGAACATTCACTACTAGTTGTTAATATAGATATGATTGTCAACAATCATGTGTCAACTCTGGGTAGAGCGAATGTTCGAATGACGGATATTCATAAAATCGAAGTTTAGCACTTCAAAATGACTTACAGAAATGATCTGAATGGTCTAGAATTTGAAAATTGCTAATAACTGCTTCCAAGTGCATTATGATACGGATCGGTTACCAACGGTTTATATAAGCAACTGATGAATTACCTGTTGTCCAAACATAAAATAACCTAGCAGTCATCATTAATAAAGACCTAAAAATAGCTGCTTGATAGATTTCAAAGGTTTTAGAACCTTCTGGTCCGTAGGTAGGTCCTTTAGCCATGTCGATGATAAGACCTTTATTGACTTCGTACATAGTATTCATTTGCCTTAAACTAAAACTATTTCCTCTGTTGCATCAAAGCACTAGAGGCAAATTATTGAATGTGTTTAAATTAAGTATTCAGTCGATTTGCATCTGATGTACCTTCATTTTTCTTGTCTTCGTCAAAATAGGGAATTTAGGAGAAAACTCGAAACATTTTCATAAACACAGAACAGATCACTTGTTAGCTACCCATTTGCTTTCCCAGCGAATAATCAGCAAATAGAACTTGTTACCTCAGTACGTGATTGAAGCTCCATTTGTTGACACGTTCAAAAAGCTTTGGAGACAGGTTGTCATCTTTACGGTCAGATGAGATCTTGCCAGTAATCAAATATTTACCGATAAACCTCAACAATTTCAGGAAACGGTTGGCTATTTCGGAGAATTATGTAAGAGTTGAGGATAATCTCATTTAGTACTTATCATGTGTGCACTTCTTTCCCTTCCTATTAAAATATAAGTTTATGTACTACTGTTAGCCACTGGTTTTGTCAAACATCGTACTGCAACGGTAAAGTCTGAAGTGATTTATTTTCGAGTATTTATTTTCGAATATTTTATAGATACTTTTTACTAGAGGAAGATAAGAGAATACAATTCAGACAAATGAGTAACAAACAGACACATAGTCAAGTAGTCCAACAGTTCTTGACCTGCAGTGAGTTCGAGAATGAGTAAGGATCAATACTGAGGTAATATGTAATCTGAATAAAATCTGACCTGGTCCTCAAAGGTCATTTTTCCATTAGTTTCAGCATCCATAATTTATAAGGCTCAAACCAATATTAAATAGCAAGTCATAGAAGACGAGTATTATGGTGACTTCATGTATAATATGCTCTTTCTGAAGACATGTAAAATAAGGCTCTTTTTATATGTCGGTGAGATCTATCTAACCTTCTGCAATTTATTGGACGTTCCAAAGTATTTAGTCTATTCAATTTCTAGGTTTATTGAAAATAGGGAAACAGTAATAAATTCAAAACTAAAAGGATCTATTCACAAATATGTTGAAACATTATTATTGGTAGTTTTTGGTATTTTTCAAATATTAACAATTTTTTTAATAACAAGGTGAATACAGCATCATATGGCTATTTTCTCTAAAACACACAGATATATTATAAAATAACTTCATTAAAAACCAAATATATTGCGTATATACTAGAATGATAAAAATCAAGGTGTTCGAATACACACATGTAGTCCATATAAACTTTTTGGCCATGTGGTTTCATTAATAAATTAATTTTTAAAAAGGTTTGCATTTTAAGCGATTCATTTTATCCAAAAAATAAATTTTGTAATTTTCGTTGATATAGATATGATTGGTACATATTTCTAATCTGTTTGAGATTACAAACAATGTACGTATTATTTCCTACTCGCATTTTATTAATGTAAATTTTTATGTTCTTTTCTAAAAGAGTAAATATTCACGTAACACTTAAAAAATTAGTTGGCATTCACTAATTAGGAATTTCAGGAATTATGGATTTAATTAGTTTTCTGTATAGGATAAGTTGTAGTGGACAATTAAAGTTACATTTCATAATAGTTTCACTTTATATGTATTATTTAAAATATGTATATGCAGTTTTCACATAGTTTTATTTAGAAAAATTATCAAGAATAGGTAATCGTTAGAATGTGTTTTCAGAAATAACCAACTTTAATAAAAAAAATTAACTTGATTTCATTGCATAGTTTTTGTTGGCGATGTTAGATCCCCAAAACTCGCTTGTTAAATGCCTTATTTTGGATTTCACGTTTACCAGCATGGGCTGATCAGTTGACCTTTAGACCCACCAGGAACATCCATGGTTATGATTGGCTGCTGTGTATTTTAGTGTGCTATTTTCTTAACTGTCCCAAGGACGTTTCTATGATGTATAAATAAACGAGAGTTGTGTGCTTGATTGTATTGTGATTGCTGGGTGTTTGTAGAATACAATTTCTACGCTTACAAAGTCTCCTATCTTCAGCTTGGGATTCAAGGTAGCCTATCTGGACGCTGGTAATTGTCTCGTTCGCGTTTATAAACTAAGGTGAACTCGTAATAGCTTCAAGGGTACCTAGTAACGAACTCTACAGTTTTCAAACTGGGTAAATTAATTTTCCCTAGAATTTTTTCTGATAAACATCTTCAAAAATAATGCATATTTCGAGTGGATTCTAATGAATTTGTTAGAGAGTACATTGTTTTTGATGAATTGCTTAGTTTATTGCGTTGGAAGACGTTTTAATAGTTTCAAAAAGAAAAAAAATACTTGATTTTTATTTATAAAAATATTCTACCAATCTTAGTGACTTCATTTTAGGATCAATAAACTTTGTAAGCTTATAAGATTAATAATCAGCTCATTTCAAATGTACAACAACATCATTTTTAGCATTATTTTTTTTAATAAAAAATCTATTTATTTATGTGTTCTCAAACAAAACAAATATTAGATAATGGGTTTTCTGTTGTTCTTTTCACAACAGAGTAAACAACAGACTAATATATGGTGAATTTTCAAAACAACATTGCGTCATACTTTGTTTTTGGGCTGATTATTTCTTTAAGAGGATTAGGTTTTCATGGACCGGGCTAGTCTAGAAATAATCTCAAGTGAATAACCGAAAATATTTCAAAAACACAAAAATTAAGAAATGATGACTTACAAAATGTCATCTCTAACAAGTAAAGAAATGTTTTCTCAATTCGTAATTGGATAGCTTGCAAAACATTATTTGAGTTTTCAATTTATTTGAAAGAAGAATCGGTGATATGTTAATTCATCAATAAAATGATTAGCTACTATTTAACTAGCAGGTTTTTCCTCTGTAGTGGTGTTGAACTTCCAGTTCAACTGTTTGATATTCAAAACAAAAATACAAAAGGTAGCATTTTCCTTGATTGTTGGGTTTACATACGTCATAAGTATGCTGTTAAAATATCTTGAAAGCTTTTATTTAGCATGAATAAATTTTGTCAGAATGTTTATCATGTCATGGATTATGTTGTAGTTGGAAAGTGGAATTTATAAAGGCATCTTGAATAATATCTGAAATTATGATTGTAGCACCAAAAGGTTTGGAATATAGGAAGATTCAGTCTGAATTGTAAAAGATTTAAGGGAGAATTTCAGTTAACAATTGACATTTGAAATCATATAAGTTGATGAATCAAGTAATTTGTGACATAAAAAAGAGCTTTGTCGGACATAGACGACAAGAATAGCCAATTATACATATCGAAATGAGAAAGAAATTGAAATAAATCACAATTGTATTTTTCGTTTTTGCAAAATGCTTATCAATTACCATATACAATTGAGTACAACATTTAGATTATGTTAATTAATAGTAATTATTCAAAGACAAAACAAAAACCTACCTTCGAATAGATAAGGTATCTATGACACCATGGAACAGAACTGTAAACGAGTATTTTGGAATGCTGATAGCTCTGTAGAGTTTGATCAGTGCTTGGCTAATGACTCAGAAATGAATCTAGAAAGACCAGGTGATAACTACAGTTAGATGTGTAATAGAGGAGAATGAACGATCCCTGGAATCCATAAATAACAATGAATTATGTTAGCACGGATGCCACTGTACCATTTATTTTGTAAACTTATGCCGTAAATTTTCAAAGAATGACATGAACAGCTTTATATAGACAGTGGGAATACCAAATATCCATTAGTTAGGGTGATAAAAAGTTTCTTTTATCACAGTGACATTTAAGTCTATTTGTCACGACAGGGGACTAAAGTATTTTATTTAGCATTATTAAAACTGAAAGTTTATATAAAGCTATTTTCATCTAAGGTAAATTAACTGTAACGTCAAGCTCAATAAGTTTTAGGTGACAAATACCTTTTGAAATGTGGACAGTGAGTAAAGAATAAGAATGATATGCCAGAAAAAGAATTTATTGATTATAACAGGTTAAGTGATGTTCAGTAGTGATTGTGTGCAATAAAATGAAATCCGTGAATAATTATTTAATAAAGAAATATAAATACAATGTAGACAAGCAGATTATTATTATTATTGAAAATTATGTTCATGCTTATGTACACCTGTTAAATGCAATCCATTGTAAGCAATAGCCATCCGTCAGTATGGTGTATTTCAGAATCTCGAGCAAACTGATACTTTCTGAGAAGTCTCTCATTGACCTTTGATGTCTCATGGCTGAAGACATCAGCAAAAGATTATCGGGATTGAGATGAAAGTTATGCCAAAGTTTATTAACTGCATTAAATACTAATTTAGCTGTAACCGATGAGATTTAATCTTTCACTAACGGAAATTGCTTCTACATTTCTTGACATTTTCTAGAAAACATTATATATTTCATTCTATAGTTATTTTCCGAAAACCATAAAAATAAAATGTTGTTACTAACGGAGTGGAAAGTTGTTGAGGATGTTAGATCCCCAGAACTCGCTTGATAAATATCTTTATTTTGGATTTATTTCATGGATCGATCAGTTGACCTTGAGATCATATTTCCCACCAGGAAAATCCTTGGCTGTGATTGGTTACTGTGTCATTTTAGTGTGCTATTTTTGTGACTGTCCCAAGGACGTCTCTATAGAGTATAAATAAACGCAATTTGAGTGCTCGGATTCATTGTATGCTGGCTGGGTGTTGGTAGAATACAATTTCTACACTATATCAAGACTTCTTGCTGATACCTTTTGGTCAAGGGATCAGAGTAGCTTACCTGGACGCTGGTTTATTGTTTGTTCTCGTTATTCGTCCAGGGTGAACTCGTAATAGTTTAAACATATCTAGAGACCAGCGTAACAAAAGTGATAATAAACGTGACGAATACTAAATATTTACTCTATTTGCTTCACAGTGTTATTGATCGAAAGTTTCTTAAGTCTCTATGTTTGTGCTTTTATTAGTTAACTGACTTATTTATATAATAATTTATTGTCTATTTTCATTGTGTTCAAACTACATAACTTTAATAAAGAAAGAACAAATATCTCAGTAGAATAACATGAATTCTTCTATTTCGTGAATGTTTACAACATGAAACCATAGTAGTAATCATTGAAATAAAAACAAGCGCACATACTTTATATTGGAAATCTGGAGAATAATTTGAGTTAAAATTGATACTAAGATATCATAATGCAAAGAGCATTCAAATTATTCAAACTTTCGCCCATTTATCAGTTAAGTATGTGAATAATATAGAAGAGCATGAAAAGAAAAATAGTTTAGAAGCAAAAGTTCGATTACATAATACAGAATAGTCAAGTGAAGCTCAGAAGAGCCACTTAAGCTATTAGAATTTTCAATAAATCCTATTGAAAAGGAAGTAGTCTCGCGTAATAAATTCCCAAAGGCTTAATATCACTAGGGCAAAATTGATAACAGTTTCTTTTCGCATACGTAAATTCAGTTTATTGCAACAGTCTCATCAATGAGTGAAAACTTTGAATTCCTGTGTTGATTGATTATTTTGAATGATTTAAGGATTTCAGCATCATGTTGAAAAAATGACAAGCAATGGCACTGTTGAAAGTCTTTTGTCCATTTAGTATCAACTTTTCTGGAATATGTTCGGAAATGTGGTCAAAGCCTTATCTTTCTTTTTTGTTGGTGTGCTTGAGTATTTAATTTACCTGTTTCCTAAAATCATAATATTTCAACAAGTTACCTCATTTTGTTTGTTTTACCACGTCAACTAGACTTATTGATCGCATAATCTATCCAGGCGCGTATGTAAAACGTTTACGCTTCACAAGGTACAGAAAGTACAATTCAAGACATCACGGTGACTGGCAGTTTGCTGAGGAGAGAGTGATAATTAATAAAATGTCAATTTCTGAATCACTTACTTCCAATTATCGACCACTAATTGTTTTTTAAAAGTAACCTGTTGAAATATTTTAGAACTGTGAATTCCATATTGTACTGAACATATAATTTTGAATAAAGCCATTGTTATAATTATTATTACTGCATGCATTTGTAAACTAGTGAAGCGTGTATATGTCTACATTATTTGTTTCTGATTATTTTCTACCATGAACCGATTCTATTTTTATTGAAATTCGAAAATAAAACTGACTTATCTCGGAATGTGCATAAGCTGTTACATTTTCCTGTACAAATCTATGCATTTTTCATTTCGATTCCAAGTGCGTTTGTAGTGAAAGCTGAAGAAGAATGATCAAGTTTTGATCATTAAAAAAGTGTATATAACAACATTTGTTGCTAATTGCAATCAGTTGCACAAAATTGATTGTCTTAGTAGCTTTTTTTGAAAGTTCAGCTTCCAACATTTTGAGGTATTTTTCTGGGCGTTATGTGTGGGAATGTTGAGATTTTTTCTATAGATTTTGTTTCACATGATTTCACATCTGTCTGTCTTATTCGAATGCCTATTGGGATACAAAGCAAAATTAGGGTTTGAAATGAGATTTAGAACAACACTCACATATTGAATAAACGGAAAAAAATTATATGAAAACGCTGAATACAAAAAATTGGATGGATAAACTTACACGATGTCTCTAAAAGTTTAACATTAATATAGAGTGAAATTACTGAACTGAAAGTACGTTGTTCTTGAATGAAGTCTTTTCTATTTAAAGAAAATTTTATAAAATGATATTAGAATAAAGCTTATAAAATGTTTGCAGATGTTTAACAAGACACTAATTAATGAATTTTAATTATGTGATTGGTTAGTTTTTCTAAAAAAATTGTTTTACTACTAATTAACAAAAATAGTCTTTTACGTGAAAGGCTACTGTTTAATGTGTTTTGGAATATAAAAACTGTCAACAAATTCATTGTCTAGACGAATCGTTGAAATTTTCTAAAGTTTGAATCATTAGGATTATTTGGAAAAAAACTTTCACAAATATTGTCTTACATATATTGGGTGCCCATTCTCGCTCTTGGGGACGTTAGATCCCAACAACCCAGTCGGTAGAAGTCTCGATTTGGCAACTTTGGGCTTTCAAGCAGGAGACGCTCACATTGGCCTTTAGCTGGCATTTCCCGCTCGGAAAACCCTTGACTAGCATTGGTTGATGGGTTATCTTAGTATGCTATTTTGTGGCTCTCACCAAGGACGTTTCTATCATTGTATAAATAAGCTTGATTTGTGTGTTTGTGGACCACGTACATTCTAGGTGCCTGTGCGATACATTTCTCTATGTCTTATCAAGACTTCTTGATGTGATTGGCGGGGCCTGGGACAGTCGTATTAGAGTAGCCTATCGTATCACTGAATCATTCATCTTCGTTCCTTTTACCGACTATGGTAAGCTCGTAATAGTACAAGCATATCACTGTGTCAAACCATTTGTTCAAATATTGTCGAACATTCTTTACAAACCTCGTTAACAGTGTATTCTCAAAGCAGAATGGCCATATTTAAAACTAACTGAATATACGTGTAGTATGAAGTGAGTTAGAGAAAAGTTGAATAATTGCACCATGTTCATAAAGGAGAATATATCATCTTTAAACAAAAAACATGTTAAAAAAAATAGATTACAAACACTGTTATTGAAGATGACTGGTTCAAAAATTCATGATTAAAGTTTGAAAGTGATAATCGTATATTTTCTACTTTCCTTTCCGTTCATGGTCAGTGATAATACTGATTTAATGACTGTTTGCTATATAATTTCATCGTTTTATATTCGATTTTCGATCATTCCGCTGATTGTAATTTAATTTTTATATTATCACTCATTTGTTATCAGTTTGTTTTGCACTTTATCTTCTAATTACCAGTAATTACGTCACACCGAATTGGATATCACTATATTTTCAACTTATCAGTACTAATTACTATAGGCGACTTATGGAAATTTTTCAATCTTGTTGTTAGCGTCAAGGATTGATTTTTGTGTTGATTATTTAACTCAAATCAGTAATCGTTGTTAACCATAATTACTAACCTTGTCTTAACAATTATGTTAAGAATATTTAGTATTCTATCTGTTTCGTTTTTTCCTCATTATTTCAAAGACAGCTTAATTGATTAAATGTCTCAAGAGTCTATTGATAGTAGCAGTATTCACAGCTGTTTAATTAGACCGATTTCATCTGAAATGAAGACTTAAAGTATGATATATTCATTCTATTTTATAAATCTTGTCCATTTTGCTTAGTTTTAGTAACCATTAAGTCTGTTCAAATCTTATTTAATTAGCTGAAAAGTTGTCTGCACCGTATGTAATAAGTGTGTTGTTGCAAAAAATCCATTTTGTCTTAATAATTTTGTAAATTAAGTGTAGTGTCTTTAGTGAATACCGACTCAAAGGTTCTAGACTCTCAGAAAAGTTAAAGGATTGAAATATCAACAATTTAAGTCGTTTTTATCCACAATTGAACACTTTATTGTGTTGCATTTGCCTTTTCTTTGAAATTAATCCTAAATCAAGTTTAAATGATGCATACAATTATATTATATTTTCGGGCAGAGTTTCGGATCTTTGTGTTTTTACAAATTTGAAATCACCAATCAATCATTGTTAGACCACCATTAGAAACCTGGAAGCACTGGACGGCCGTTTCGTCCTGGTATGGGACTCATCAGCAGTGCGCATCCACGACTCCTGCTCCTCGCACGATTCGAACCCAGGACCTTCGGTATTGTGCGCGAACGCCTAACCATCGGACCACTGGGCCGGCATCCAACGGTGTTAATGTCTAACTCTGATTGATCTAAGGATTTTGCGTGACCTCACCCATTTGTCTTTGGTACTTACTGCCTACACCCGACAGGGTTGAACTCCATCGGTCACGTCTTCTCAACTAGATCTCCGAGAATTTCCTCACGAATCTAGTAACTAGTGAGCACTGTTACGATATTTTGGGGTAGAGTTTTGGAGGTTTGTGTTTTTACACATTTGAAATCATCAATCAATCACTGTTAGACCACCATTAGAAACCTGGAAGCACTGGATAGCTAACTATTAATTTTCATTTTCGTCTCGTAATATCGAATTTAATTTCAAATAAAAAAATATATAATCTCTGTTTTTTATAAGTGGTTTATATAACTATATTTTGTGTTCTATGAATACGTTTTCATAGTTTTACATAAAAAAACATGAATCAGACGTTAAAAGAATATTTCACTAACTACAGAATCAATGGAAAAGATGACCCATTCAAAGTAACTGAATAGTAGTCGGTAATTTTATTCAGGCGTTCGAGTATCCTGCATTATTCATTATGTAGTTGTATATACAGTACAACATTATTGACAATGTTTATATTGTAGCGTACAAGAGACACATATGGTATATATAGATATTTATCGATTTGTCCTGAAGACGAATAAATCGCTGTATTGCTATATTGTTTGCTGAGAATGATATTTTTAACGAAACGAATATGATGAAAATTATCTTTTGACAGTTTAGTGAACAAAATCATTTTTTTACAATCTCTGTTGTCCTCATCATTAGTACATTTATTATTTATTCTTTGCTGGAAAAAAATTTTATGTATTTCATCATGAATAAATGTCAAGAAATTGTAAGTTGTATGTAACATTTTCGTTTTCGACGTAGATCATTTTTGATAATGCGAAAATGTTGAAGTTGTTGTATTGAATATAATGATGTGTCGGTCAATAGGAGAGTTTAGATTTCTTGACTAAACTATCATGAGAAATGAACATCTGTGTTTGTTTTATGTTAGGCGAATCGAAAATATGAACATACTGTTTAAACTGTCATATCATTATACGATTTCTGACTAGATAGACATAATGATCGTTCAATCAACACTGAATGACATAGAAAAATATTTTTTATTTGGTTATAACTACTAATCAAATGTAAAGTTTTTCGTGAACAAATGGTCGTTGTAAAAATGTAAAGTAAATTACATCAAGTGATAAATGATGACAATTTAAAACATCAACCAAAAATGTGCTCTCATGGAATAGACATGAGCGCTAGTGATAAAAGTATAGTTATGTAATGAATCAAATAAAAAAATATTTGACTGTTTGGTTCAACAGTCAATAAATGATATCATTATCCTGAATGTATACACAAAGTCTTTATTGAATTGATATGCTTGAAATTTATTGCGGGTTCCCATTACTCGACAAACGGAACGAAGATCAACGGTACGGTGACACGAAAGGCTATTCTAATCAGTTTATCCCAGACCCCTCCAAGTAGGGGAAAAAGTCATGATAAGACGCATAGAGAATGCATTCTACAGGCACCCAGAAAATACGAGGTAGCTAAGCACACAAATGAAGCCTATTTTTACAATGATAGAAACGCCCTTGATGAGAGCCATAAAATACCTTACTAAAATAACCTATCAACCAATGATAGTCAAGGATTTTCTGAATGGGAAATGTAAGCTGTAGATCAGCTAAGCGTGTTTGGCGCTAAAATAATAAAATTTGAAATTTCAGAATTAAATCGCAAAATTAGGATCTTTTCCAAGTGAGTTTGGGGGGATCTAACATCCTCAACAGATTATACTGTGATTAGTTTATTTGATTGTGCAAACAGTTATTATTTTGTATAAATTTATCTAACAATTTCGAAAGTTCTAATAAACCATTAACCAATGGATAAAATTTGAAATATAATCAGAAATTAAGAGATATTTCATGATTTCACAGTTATATAAAGCTAGTCACTTTTGTCAGATTGATATAGGATTGTAAAATTACTTTCTACCAATTTTCAGTAAAATGCTATTCGTTATTACTCTTTTAGTTTTATAATGAATTTCTAATCTTTCATTGATATTTCATTTCCATTACTCTGAATAAATTATTTTTAACCTGTCTCTAATTCAGAGCGAAATCTTCAGACTGTGAATATTAGTAAAACACTAACAATTCTCATAGTTATATGGTGACAATATGTTTAACCATTGATCCATATATTTCTTTCTGATCAACAAAATGTATATTATAACTTTTAACTAATTCATTTTTTTCTAAAAGGTGTTTATTAAAAATCACTATTTATTAATATAATATTTTCGACTGAATAAACACACAAATGAGAAGTTACTGTTGTGTCCATTAGTAATTCATGAAGCAATTAAGGAAATAAGTATTGTAAGAAAGCTTTGGTGTTTGTAAGCTACGAAAAATAATTACAATAATCTAAGACTTTTTTTCTTATAATTTAGCCATACAAACAATAAAACCTACCCCATTTCCTTTATTTAACATTATTGTTCTGTGGTATTCGAGTTAAGTGATGTGTAGTTTTTTGTGAGAGCTTGTCTGAGCTAAACTGTAATAAAACTAGTGCTTATGGATGCTGATATTCTTATATTTTGAATAAATCAGTATTCTTTTTATTTCTAATATCTTTTCAATTTGATATTTTGATGTCTAGTAGATGGGTGAAACTACTAGTTAGTTCGCTTGGTTGCGTAAGGGTAACTAACAGAAGCCCCTAATTAGAGCTCGATAGGATTTCTAGAACGTCGATATGACTTGAGGTGTTGTTGATCATGAAATATTATGACGTAAAAATCGCTCATTGAGGATTGGATTATCTTATATACTACTTTCGCTTCGTACGAGAAACTGTAAAAACACACTTTTGACACTGATAAGAGTAAAGCATTTTTCTGTTCGTTCCAGGTTTTGTTTTACAACTTGGAGGCGGTTGTACTTATTCTAATACTAAGGGTTAAATTGTTGATTAGTCGTTCTAGTAGTTAACTTTGTAATCTACGATGTCTCTTTTTATTTATTAATTATCTATCTTCTTTTGCAGTGGTAATAATATGCCCAACAAAACGACATCTTCGTATCTGTGTTTCAACTAAAATTGTAAGGAGTTGGTAATATGAGTAACAGAAATTTTCGTTCTTACAGTTGATCAACTCATGATAACTATAGTTATTGTGAAACGAGAAATAGATCAGTTGAATTTTTACTACTTGGTATTTACCAAGAAAACAGCTGCTCAATCATAAGGAGAATAATATAGCTAAGTGTCAGTGAAGTTAAGACGCTCAAGGTTACAGTGACAATTGGTAAAATCAAACTATTTCGAAAACAATGAACTACGTGATAAACTAAGTAGAATATTTCAATCGGTCTTATTTAGTAATCACTTGTATCCATCATGTCTAGCTTCTGACGTTTATAAAGATTGACTATTATTTAGTTTTGGAATAAAAACCTACACAAAAGATTTGATACAGAAATGTGATACAGAAATTTGAAAGCATACAAGCTTTTCATCCAATTTAATTCAATAAGGTTGACAACGATTATACGGTAAATAACGGTTTCAAATCAAATCAAATTGAACATCTATTGAAACAAAAACAAATCGTATAGTTCAAGTAAATCACTAACTATTTATTATATTGATGAACATATTCAGATAGTCAGTATTCAACCGTGACGGTCATACTATAACTAATCAATCAAAATGTTTTTTTTTAAAGTAAGAGATATACAATGAATTGGTTTTCACCTTGATCGATTACTGTCAAGTTTTTCAAGTAATTTTCAAGTTGATTTATTCTAGGTCATGATGAAAACTATCGACTAATATGTTGAATTTCAGTTTTGTTCTTTCAAATACTAATGTATGTTTTTTTTCAATGACATGCTTTCTTTCCTCTAGTTCATTAGTACCAGTCGCTTGTTTATTATTATGGTCAATTAAAATTCATATCGTTTTCATAAAGGTTTAGTTCTCAAATTCAAGCAGAGGGATTGGAATGGAAGAAAAATGATTTCTCGGTTGATTTTTACTAATAAAAACTGACATTTCTTTGTAATGTTTAAGAATCAACGGATTTTAAATTTCTCGAGATTATAAACTATCGGCTTGAGAAGAAACAAGTTGACTAAGACAAATATATCTATTTACATGCCATGTAAATTAGTCTTCTTGCTAATTTGACAAGTGTTTCATGATCGTTATCTTAAAGTACTGTGATTTTAATATTTTCTTGTAAAATGATATACGATAATAACAGCTATTCAGTAAAAATAAGGTTATAGTAATTATATTTCTATCCAATTGCTATGCATTCTTTTCATGTCTGCCTCCGATTGTCGGCGCATTGTGTTCTTTGGTCATGTTTTTTACCTTCAGCCTTAAGGTATCCAACTGAGAGCTTGCCTTGTGATGCAGTTGGATGCTTTCCTCAATTAGTTTCCTATCGACATCCGGAGCTTTTTCCTAATTAATTCCTCAGCTCAAATCTGATTTGTTCTTTGTCGCAGTAATTTGTTGCTTGTGGTGTCTGGCTAACAGAAGGGTAGAATCTTGAGTAAACAACTGTGAATAAACACTTGTATCTTCTGGATGATGTCTTTTAGAGTTTTATAAGTTTCCGCCCCACACAGTAGAACTGTCTTGATGTTCATTTTGAAAATTGTGACTTTGTTGTTGGTTAATAGTTGTTTTGAGTTTCAGGCGTTCGTCAAAATAAATTTATTGTTTTTGCGGTTACTATAAATATTTGTAACTAGAGAAAGGCTATTTATGTAAAAAGTTGTTACTTGGTATATAAACGCTTTCCTATGTAATTCGAATTCGATTATGAAGCTGGATGTCAAAGGTCATAAAACTTGATAAATCAATTTTAGTTTATTTTTTTAAAATGCACATATGACTGAAATAAAAGACGGCTTTGTTAGTAGTCATGGTTCTAATGAATTGAGGTTACATAAACGCATAGTTTTGAAATTTTCGTATGTCAAAACAACCTGCCGCACACACCTTTGAAGTCGAAATTAAGTAAGAGATGCTGATATGCTTAAAACTATTACAAGTTCCCCTTACTCGACAAACGGACCGAAGATCTACGCTACAGTGACACGAAAGGCTATTCTAATTCGTTTATCCCAGGCCCCTTCAACTAGAGGAAGAAGTCATGATAAGTCGCATAAAGAATGCATTCCGCAGGCACCCAGATAATGCGAGGTAGCTAAGCACACAAATTAAGCTTATTTATACAATGTTAGAAACGCCCTTGATGAAAGCCATTAAATAGAGAACTAAAATAATCTATCAACCAGTGGCAGTCATAGATTTTCTCAGTGATAAATATAAGCTGTAGGTCAGCTAAGCGTCTTTCGGCGCGAAAAAATGAGATTTGAAATTTCAGAATAAACTTGCAAAATTAGGACCTTTTCCAAGTGAGTTCTGGGGATCTAACGTCCCCAACAGATACCAGGTCATTAGTTTTCATTATAGGTATCTTTAGAAATTTGTAGAATGTTTTAGAAATCCAGTAGGTATTGTATTAAATTTGTTGAAACGTCCCACAGTTGATGTTGATAATAGTCATATTCATAAGCGACTTGAATGAAAATGAAAATATGAACTATCAAGCTTCGACAAACTGGTCTATTGATGTTGTAAAAATAGAAAGGTCTCTGTAACGAATACTGTCACGATTTTATTTATGAAAAGCTGAAGATTCGCTAAACAGAAACCATACTGTTTCCAGAGAAATGTTTGAATTGTTAGCGTTTTCATTTTCTCAACTCTCTAGTCTAATACTTTAAATCATCAAACTGTGACCGGTTAGTATTTGATGTGCTATCGATTTTGGAAAAAAAACACTAAACACTTATGTTTTCATATCGCAATCTACCTAATTACAACAAAGAATGTGTAAATGGAATGAGTATTAATTGACTATTACATAATAAAAAGACTTCTTATTCCCTTGTTTGTTTTTCTCATTACTGTTATTCTATGCATTTGTTTCACGGAAAAAAATGTCGTTATCTTTTCAAGTCCATTTATCAAATCATTTGTATCATTGATTATTATTATTATTATTATTACTTAACCCGCGTTTTTGCATTAGTATGTCCAAAAATCAGATTATAATTTGCAGTATATTATGAGGTATGTTGTGAATAAATCTGCTAAGATTAATTCGAATATTTCATTATTTAGCAGAATTTTGTTCCGTGAAAATTGTAAACTATTCGTAAATTAGATATTTATTCAATTGGGAAATGTATAGAAACTAATAGTCTGTATCATTGCAATAATTCAATATTAGCAAGTGGTTATTTTCAAAAGATTACTTGAAACATTGGACCATTTATTGAAGTTTGACTAAATTACTTACTACATAACATTATGAAATTATTTTGAAACATTTAGTTTTGAAATTCGTTTTAACAGAAGATTAGCAATTTGCACAATAATGATTTTTCAGCAGTAATGAAATGAATTCAGGTCTTACTGACTGCTGTTAATTTTTTACAAAATGAAGAACTGTTTACATTTCGAAAGGTTCGAAATAAAATGAAAAATGCACATTTAGAAAACAACACTATATAAATTGGTTTTTTTGAATCAAGTTTCGTTTTCACTGGGTAATTTGCTTAGAAACAACCTCAGGTAAAGTGCAGCTTTATTTTCAATACATTTGAATGGATGGAGTTTGGGTTATTTTCAGATAATTATCATATAATGAAGTTTGAACAACAACTTAATATCTATGACTGGTTAGAATATTTTTTGAATTGCTATTAATAGGATAAATAAGATAACTTTTTATTTTCGAAGAGTGTTAGTCGCCAGTAGAACCTTCGGGTCTATTGCCAGTCCTAAGCCCGGGTAAAGGAGGAGGGTTGGACATGGGGTTGGCGACCACATTCCGTCAAAAAATAACTTGCCAAAAAACGCTAACCACGTTAGTCGTTGATCAGCAGCAGTCTGCAACCTATTATATCCCGGGATTTCCTCTCTAGTTGTTTTCAAAGTCTATTCATTGTTTTGATGTCTGCCTACAATCCCCAGATATTGTGTTCTTTAATCTTCTATTCCTCCCTTCTCCTCTAGGATTTCAAGTTTGGTCTTGCTTTGTGATAATGTTTGAAAGTTTAGGTACACTTTGCTCTTTTCTCCTCCGATATTTAGTCCTAAGTTCGTTTTTTGCTGATGGCTGGTTTATCTTCTACCGAAGTTGTTAATACTGTTCGGCCAACGGATCTGGCTGTAAAATATCACAGCTTGCTTACTATATATTTAACACAGTTTCCTACAGGTATTTCCAGCAATGTTAGAAATGTGGATGCATAGTTATCATGGATGGTAAAACATTCATTTAATAAGTCGTTGAATATTTCAACTTTCAATTTTTTCATTCAGAAGCCTAGACTTTGAAGCAGTGATTGTTATTTAAAAAAACATACCCAAAGATCACCAAGAATTTAAGGACACAACTGCCGATTGGTCATAACATATTCAATAGCGTCAATGATACTAGGTAGAATCCCAGCAAACAACAGAAAATAGTAATGCACATATAGAAGAAAATTAAGCATTACTAAAGTAATTAGTACGCTCCTGTGTGAAGGATAGTTCATGTTAGGATAAACAATGTACCTACGATTCATGTCATCAAAATTTATAGTGAATGAAGTCTTTCTGCAAACATAAGCATTTTAGGAGCAACAGCCGTAGTCTGGGAGAAGGCACGGAATTGTTTTAAATTTTTCTTACAAATGACATCCATTCGGTATAATCAAATATGAATATGTAAGGAAATACTTTTCGTCACGAAGTATAAAGAATAACTAATCATTAGTTTTGATTTTTTACGGTGCTTTCAGTAGGAAATATAAATTTCAGTACATAAGTAATTAAACAGCATGCTTCTAAGAAAAAAAAGGTGTTTACATTAAAGGTTACAATATATTCACAACTGAAAACATCTCACATATTTGCTGCTCTGTTTTTAACACTACAACAATGTGGACAGTTAATTTTTTCAACTGAACAAAAATATTTTTAATAAATATTTTACGTCATTTGAAATGCACTTCACCGTACCATTCAGAAGTCGAATGAACGTATATTTGTCAGTAGACTCCACAAAGCAACAAAAATTATTATATTTCGAAAATCAACGTTCGTTCTAAACGGAAGTCTAAACAATACATCGATGATCAGGCTATAGACCACCGTGTTTACGAATATTAACATGTTTATAGACAAATATAAATATGGAGAGGTCTTGATCTACAAGATATGGTGATTGAACAAATGCCAAACTAGCTTTAAAAATTAATTTCCGCTGATGAATACATATTTTTTTTTAAATGTGTTGTCCAGTCCAGTACTTATCAAAGACTTAGTGATAAGAAAGTCAAAACCATTACAAGATTTTATATATGTTGTCCACTCCTTACACTAAATTTTTTCGAAGATTAAGAGATAAGAAAGTCCAAACTTCCTTATACGCGTAAAAATAATTTTTACTTAATCTATGTCGTGTAGAACAAACTTCATGTTTAACTAACTGCTGTTGAATTTTTCCACCTGAAAAAATGATGAAATTTTGAAATTTTGTTCGATTTTTTTTTACTTTCGATGTTAATATGGATGTTCAATATGTGTATATTTGTCATTCATTTTGCATCTTCGAATAGATTTGTTTTTTATTTTTGGGTAACATTATTTTCCTTATGGTGGTTGTGAATCCACAATTTGCTCACACTAATAACATGCTGTAATGATTAAATAGGGCAAATGGAAGAGTTATTTTTTTTCTTTATTTGGTGTTTGTACTAGTACACCACAGCCCACCTACTATGCATAAAAAATTTGTAAAAATGAAGTAAATTTTTGTAAATTATGCAAATGATGTTACATATACATTGTATTTATGTTTTCATTTATATTATTATTATTATTATTATTATTATTATTATTATTATTATTATGCAGACGGACAGCATGTTCTGATTCAGCATTGATAGAAATTTACCTAATTTGAAATATTAATTAAAATTTTGCTTTTTGCCTTTTTTTTTCTGAATGACGTATTGTCTAGGGAATTGTTATGGAAATGTGTCCTGTTAGAATATACAATTTTAACACATGACAACTAGATTCATTCTAATGAGATAGAAATGAGATAGAAATACTTCATTATGAAATGCTGACAATTAAGGATAAACGAATTTATACGTATATTTTCGTCCTAATATGTATAACAAAGTTAGTTGTCGAAAATGGTTGTGTATTTATCATTGAGACGCACAACCTCCGAGTCATGTTAAGTATTCGGAGCCCTTATAGAGGGGTTCAAGAGTTATTCCCGTTCCTAGAACCGGGTAGTAGAGCTGTACTAAGCAAGAGGTTAACTACCTAACTTCGTCAAAGTGTATCTCGCTAAAAAACGGTTGACCGGCAAGAATGATCTAAATCACTTGGACTCTATCCTAGGAGTTGAAAAATTGTGATATTTCATGGTGATAATTGACACTATTCGGCGTTTATTAACAGTTGTCTACGCAAGATTATCCTCATCCTTTGGTCAGACACCGTCAGCAACTACCTATTTGAGCTGAAAAAACAAATAAGGAAAAAGCGCTGAAGATGGAAAAGATACATATTGATGAAATCTACCAACTGCATCAACCACTTATTTGGAATACTCAAGAACAAAGGAAGTTGTACACCGAAAAAGGAGGAGACTGGAAAAGAAGGCCTAGGATAGAGCAGATCGGAAAATATTGGTCAATGGCCCATGCTCCACGCGGAGTAACAAGCGTCAGTAATATACAGAGGAGTTTTACCAGACTAGTTTTGTTATATCATTTCAGTTATATCGTTACTTTGAAAATTTTACTGTATCGTTTAATCAAGCGTTTTGTATGTAATACAACTAGTCTACACATTTTTTTTAGTTAATCATTTCTAAGAATAAAATATTTCAAAGTCATTTAAGAAATACAGCTAAATGAATATTAATTGAAAGTTGTCTTCGCGCCCTATCACTTTTGTACATCAATTTGTTCAATTGTATATCTGAACACATCGATACATTTAAATGACACTTTGGATTATTAAAGTAGTACATTTGAAAAGTATATCGTTTTTTTTCAAGTTTTTTAATACTAAAATAGTATCAGCAACTTCCACTTTTCGTAAAAATATGATGAGCGCGACATTTGAATGGACAAAAAAATAAACGGTATAGTTTCGCATATCATTTATACTTCAATCGTGTATGGCAGAGAGAGAGATATATAGATAGATAAAACAATAATAGACTTGTTAAAGTTTTTGAATGAATTTTCTTACTTAGTTAAAATTTAATCTTTTTGAAGTTATTCACGTTGACACAACTAATCTATGTATTTCTTTTAATATATATATTTTGAAATAAATGTACATTAAGGATTAAATGAAAAATGTTACAATTATTTGTAGTAAATGAAAAAAAAATAAAAAATTAATGAACAACATAATTTATTGTCATTTTTTTTTTCGAATAGACATTTTAGAAAAAAAATATTCACTGTTATAAACAATCCATAACTAGTTGATGTAACGAAAACGAAGTGATCATCAGTTGCATTCATTCACACATGATGATGTAGTAATGCATAGTGAGTTCAAAAACATAATATATTACTTTAATTTAAGTAGGTGATGATATTTAACAAAAAATATATTTTACAATTGAAATAATCACAACTAAGGTGTGACGGTGGATATTCACTTCCTATATACTGCTCATGTGCATAATTATTACTAGTTGACATCCTACGGTGTATAAAATGCAGAAGACAAATACAAAGTGTTGATGACGTTTATTATCTCACCATACTGACCACAGGCATACGAAGCGGAAGTGATATGAAATGTAAACGGCGAGGAGTGAATGAATAGGATTAAAATTTACGTATATATATATGAAGGAAAATGAATGAAAGTCACTGAAAAATTCGACCGATTAACATGAAAGGTAGTAGAATGAATATGTGCGTTAGCTTTAACCAGTGTTCAGGCATACATACCCTTACAAAGGCGACAATAATCAAAGTACATGGGAATAGACAGTCTCTGACATAGTTTAATAAGAGAGCTTCACTAAATGAAACCTAAACAAACTTAAGTGTAGGTGAAATGCCATGAAATATATAAGTCATCAGGATTGTTCATGCAGATCAAAAATTCCCATTAACAAGTTTTAAAAATTGCTTTGTAAACGGAACTTCAAAGCCAGACTAATATTTAAAGAACTTCATACTCTTATAAACATTTATAAAAACAAATTGTGAAATATATTACAATTAACTTATAACACACAGTAGGAAAAAAATTATATTAAATAACTTCAAAAGCTTGTCAGATAATGACTGAGTGCAGATTATAGAATAGAAAACCAGTCAATTATAACCAGAATATGTATAAACGATAACATAAAAGTGTTTCTTATTATTGTGAGCAGCAAAATCATATCGCAAACGATATTCAATCAAGTTTTTTGCCTCGTTCAAGTACCATAAATTAGGTACGATTTTGAGTGAGATGGATTATTAATCGAAATTTCAAACCAAGTCGCCTCTATGCATGTATATATATATATATATATATATATATATATATATATATGCATTTTTTAATGAAGAGGATTTGTGGAGACTGTACAATTTTCATAGTTGAAATCATATGACTTCATAACAAAATAGTCAGTGTAAATTTTGGGAGAAAAACAAATCAAATTAGATGAGAACTTAATTCATTTTAGTATATTCTCAATAAAGTTTTGAGTTAAACAAAATAAATGTGTCTGAAATGAAAACTACGCAATATTCATAACACATTCAAGAACAAGCAAAACGAGCAATTAGTATTCTGAAAAAAGTTTGGTCAAATTTGTCTGTGTTACTAAACTATGAATAACAAGATGTTTATATCTTCCTGAATATTCAAGTATATTGAGCAAATAACTAGCACTGTTGTTTAATAGATAAGAAAAGTTAAATCACTGTTGGATTTCAAAGTCTACTTGGATTGTGTTAATGACCTTTCGGTCGAATGAATGCAGTCGGTAATTAGTTTTTTAGTATTTAAAAGTAAACGTTTTTAAATATATATTCTATTTTGTATGGTCATTATTTGATCACGATATTTATTCTTAAGGTGATACATTTAGGCATAAATTTTAGCTGGCTTTTGAGACGGATTTCTGCTCAGGAAATTACTTTAATGAAAAATGTCGAATATGAGGAGAAGTCAAGTTAGTCTATGGATATATGGATATATATATATATATATATATATATATATAATCGAACAATTAGTAATAAAGAAGAACATTTAGTTGTGGAAATGTCATTTTTAGAGAAATCTTTCTTCTACTTGGGCTACTTTAGTCACAATGAAAAAAATGTTTTGGTTACTTTGAAGGTAGACCGACGGTACAGCATTCAATTCAAATCAAAAGTTTGAATCATTACATATTTAAAATTATCTCAATAGAATGTTGATAATATTAACTCACTAAAGCATTGAATTTATTTTCTCTGCCATTCGTGTGTGACCTATTCAGTTGAACATAATCATACAAATATGTTTGACAAATATTTCGTCCAATTGTTAAGAATTCCATTGTTTAGAAGCTCTTGGATGAATATATCCAAATTATATATATAGAAATGTTGTATATACTCACGAAAATTAATTGACTTGAGAAGTTGCGGCTGACCGAAATTCTTTTTTCTATATATATATATCAAGTAGCTCTTATTTCACTTTGCTTACTCAATAAAATAAACATTGATCTAGTCTCATAAAATATAGCAATATCTAAATTTGTGATTTTTGAATAAGTTTGCTAGAAATGAAACAGACTTTTCCCATTTTTTGTTTGTCTAAAGATAACTAAAATCAGACTCAAATAAGAATCGGAAGTAAAATACCTATCAAAACAATAAACTTTTAACAACCCAAATGACAGAATATGGGCGATGACAATGAAAAGTAAATAAAAGAAAACTGCTATGAGACACTTAGTTTTTTCTTTGCCTTAAAGCTATTAAGATCACACATTCCTCCTTAGGGAAAAGATCAATCACAATCTTGGTGTACGATGTTCACACAAAATAGTGTTGCCTATAAGGAAGCTATTTAATTAATTGTTCAATGTTTGCTTATGTACAAAGGTAGCGTAAGTTTTATTATATGAATAACGTTTATTGTATTTAGTCATGGTTTGTTTCACACCTGTTCACATAACTGATATTTATTGTGTGATTAAGATAACTTTTGGGTAAATGAAGAGACTAAATTTAGAATATATATTTATATGTCTACCCTATTTGATTTATGTCTTCTCATAAGGAATATTTAGTTTTTATTATTCTTTACTTTGAAAAGTACATACTTATTTCATAGGGAGGGTTACAGTGAATTATAATTCCCCTTCAACTAATATTTTTGACATAAATTAGGTTTAGTATATAAATTTTCTGGCTCATTTTGTAATGTTCAACATAAAATAGAGCTGATTATAACCTGTTAATTTCCGGATATCATATTTTACGTATGAGAAGGTAATTTGGTAAGTACACCGAAGTAGTTTTTAGCATTCATAAATGTAAATAAAATATAGGCTAGCTTAAAGCGTCTGAAATAGTGACGCATTGAATTCATTCTAGTAGTGTTGTCTAGTAGAGTTGTCTTTAGCTCTTAGATAATTGGTCAATAAATTTGAATTGGTTGAAATTGTTTCAACATTTACTGACAACTTGCCACATATGTGACAATATTATTATGAGACACTACAAGGAATAATTTAGAAGTTGACTGAGATTACGAAGTTTTGAGCAGTTATAATGTTTTGTTCATAATTTCTACAGAAAAATTAATTAAAATTCGTTTTCTATGACAGTGGGTTAAAACTGCTTCAAAAATTATCTCCACTTCATTTAACGAACGAAGAAAAAAGTAGGTGAAGTCATTAGGGAGTAATTTTTATGTCTCATCATTTCGAACTGCTGATAAACCTCAGATGTAAACAACAGGCTTCATTTTCGTTAAGCTGAGCAATATATTATTATACTGGACTAAATAAAATAAAAATAGATTCCTTATAATCGTTTGTCGACTAAACTCATTGGAGCCATACTCGAGGTAGTTATTTCACGTTGCATAACCACTTTCATGTTGTATGAGATACTTACACTTCATTTGAATCACATGAAGTCACAATGTTCTCATTAATTATATTATCACATTATCCATTCTAATGAAGTTCCACATTCCGCTTAAAATTAAAAACCATTCACTTCACGAATTATTTTATTGTTGATAACCGGTGTACTAAACAGCGCAAAAATTCAAAAATGTTATTTTTGCGTATCACTTACTTACACACTTGTTACCCCTAATCGAGTATTAGTTGACGGCAAACAGTCTCTATCCAACTCTGTCCTCTGCTTTCCCTTACAGTTCTCCCAAATAATTATTCATTCTTTTCATGTGTCTCCGACTCTAAGGTTAGTTCGTTCTTTCTTCTACCTCTTTTCCTTAGACGTTAAGGGTCCCGTATGAGGGCTTGCTTTATGATGCTGTTGTAAGATTTCCGCAATGTGTCCTATTCATTTCCAGTTCTTTTTTTTAACTTGTTCTGCAGCTGAAATCTGCTCCGTTCTCTCCCAAGGTAAGTTGTTGCTGTTGATATCTGCACGACGGAGCCACAGTATCATGGGTAGACAATTGTTGATAAGCATTTGTATCTCCTAAATGATGATGGCTTTCGTGGTTTCCACAAACAGTAGGACTGTCTCAACGTTAGGATTGAAAACGTAGTCATCGGTGTTGGTTGACAGTCGTTTTGAGTTGCAGTTGTTATTCAAATGAAGAAAAGGTTCCCTTGTAATAATAATCCACGCATTCATGTCTGCATCTTATAGTCTCTATTTATCAATGATACTGAAAATGTATGTAAAGGTCTCCAAATATTCTAGAGCTTTTCCGTCAGGCGTAATTTGGATGGTGCATGCTGTGTTGTATCTGAGGATCTTGCTTTTTCCCTTGTGTATTTTGGCGGTTAATGCTGCTAAGGCTGATGCTACACTGACCGTCTTCATTAGTATTTTGGTGAAATATGTGAGATGGAAGGTCTGGATCGTCAAAGAAGCCCCCTTGATGTCATCTTGTCGACTCTGTCGAATGCTTTCTCGTGGTTACTGAAGTTGATTGAGAGTGGCGAATTCCATACATTTGATTGTCATCGGTGTACAATCGATCTTTACGGAATCCAGCCTGTTGATCTCGAAGTTGAGTTTCTACTTAATCTTCTATTCAGCCTAAAAACACTTTTTTGAAGACGTTTGCTGGTTTCAGCTATTCCGTCTCTGGTATGTTGATGATATGTTCTTGTTTCGGTTTATTGATACTTGTTCTTCATTCCAAATCTTGCTCAACAGAGCGTGGTGTATCTTTGCAGTTAGTGCTGTCGCCTTTCAGCACCTTATCTGAAGTGTTGTTTGGTCCTTTTCTTTACCACTCTTGATTTTTCTGAAGACCATGCCGCTCTCTTCGAAGTTTAGTGGGTTCAATGTCGCTGGTCAATTTTAAGAATTCTCAAAAGTGCTCTAATCACTTGTCTCGCTGTTCTTCAATGTCGATGAATGGTTTGCCTTATTTGTTCTTGACTGGTTGTTCCTTATATTCCATTTATCTTTCCCGGAGAGTTTCTTCGTTGAATCGTCTAGTTGTCTCAGATTTCCTTCTCCTGCAGCGTTTTTTACTACGATTGCTAGCTCTTCCAAATATTTTAAGTGAAATTTTCCTTGCAAAATAATAGACTGACATTATTTGCCAGTAAACACTATCTGAAATTTCATCTCAATACTTAATATGAATCACTGTTATGAACAGATTGGTTACACTACGTTCAAAGGCAATGATGACAGCATATTTGAGTTTCATTTCTTACAATCCATGCTCTCTATTTCTCTCTCTCGTACTCTTTGCTGAGCTGACCTCAATGATTTTTTTATTTGAAAAGTTATAAATTTTTATTATACTATCCAACGTCTTAAACAGTCATAAATCATTCCTTATTTGACCTGAAATTAAGAATGTATCGATAGAAAGTGAATGGAACACCAGATTTGACTAAATGTCATTATGCTTTAATTATAATTTACTGACAGTTATTTCAGTTATTTTATTTTTTTTTAAACAATCTTGAGTAAAGAAAATATTATTCCCTCAATAAATATAAAAATCAAGAAACAATTTGACTGAACAGAATTGACAATGTAAACTTGACCATAACTATCATTGTAAACAACAAATACATATTAATTATGTTTTTTTTAGAGATTTTTAACTACTTGTTTTGAATGACCTTAATAGATTCAAAGCAATAATTTCCGTTTACATTGTAAAGTTAAGCTCCAAGTTGTATTGAATGACTATCAAAATTCCTTGTTGGAATTTGTCTGAATTATTCTGCTTTTTGTTTATTGTTAACAAGATTATTCCATTTTTCTTTTTGGTGATTTTTATTCAACTGAAATTAGACTATGGAGGACTGGTAAGTTTAAAATATGCGTAATAATGGTGAGGTTGGTTGTTGTTTTACGGAATATATTTAGATGTATCTTTGCTTTTGTTTTTCTGCACCAATTACGGTAGTATGGACAGTTATATTTTTTTTATCGTTAGTGTCCTCAAGCAAGATTGAAGGTTCTTCGTTCGACGATTGCGAACAGTGATTGGTAGCGAAAACAAAAGAGGTAGAAAAGGCGACGACGATGGGCAACATTAGACAATTGTTGAAACGTACCGGTATTAGGAATCCGACTCTTGGTGAGATTGTCAGAAAAGGATGGGACTATTATTCGGTTTCAATCCACAAGATTGGATCTATTGGCAGAAACTTTTAGGCAGCAGTTCGATCGCTCTTCAACCACATTACATTTAAACACCATCTCCAATCAACCTGAATGTTGATTTGATATAAGTCCTCCATATATTAATCAAGTTGAAAAGGCGTATTAACGCGTAGGAAAGCAACATTCGATAATGGATTAACGCTTTTGATTTTAAGGATGGTATTTACGTTACTCTGACTGAGATCTTAGGTAGGATCTCGGAAGTAGAGGTAATTCATTCCGATTGGTCTCAATCACTGATTGTCCCAGTCTTTAAGAAAGGACAAAAGTCCTCTAGTGATAATCACACAGGAATCACTTTAATTAATTTTGTGTCTAAAATAGTAGCTTCACTAATACTTCGACGCTTTACTAGAGCTGGAGAAAAGCAGACTCCAGGAATACAGTCTGGTTTCGAACCTGGACATGGATGTATAGACCAAATATTCACATTTCCTCAGATTCCAAAACATTGGCAGACATTTCGGCGTCCGACAATAGTTTCATTCCTCAACCTTAAGGCGGGATTCGACTCGGTTGATCGTGAGTTTCTGTGACAGTTTCTGTCATTGAAGTGTGTACCGAAGAAATATATTAGTCTAGTGAAGGCTCTCTTTTCGAACATTACCGGTCGCCTCAAAGCTTATGATGAAATGATATCTGCAAACATCCATGAAATCACTGACAGCAAGACTAAGCCATGTTAGCTAGTGTAGACTACCAGGTTTGGGTCTACGAGACAATAGTAGCCGAAGGTTCAACACTTTGGATAACGTTACTCAAAATCGTTTGCGATGGCGCAGATGAATCCATCCCTCGTCTTTCCTCAAATTCTAATCAACTGAATTTCTCGTGACATTTTTCTCTTTTCAAGTTTACCTCACCGGATCATACTTCTCGGATCACGTTTTCGAACTTTAATTTTTTCATTTACAGATAATAATAATAATAATATATCTAGTACTATGTAATTCGAATTGATACTTCCATATCAGCATGCTACTGTCGTATGGCTACTTGAACTTTTGTACTTATGTACCAAGTTCGACTTTTCAGCTCACTAACTGACTGACTAACTTCGTTCGATTCTCGTGTATGAATTCAAAGATCTGCATTGCTGAATGGTCCTGTTCGAGGATGCAATGGCTGTCCACATTTGACAGATTTTCAATAGTTGTCTGGCTAAGATAAGTTTATGGTCTAAACATTAGGATGGTAGTCTTTCTGAGCGTGTCTAAAAAATTAACTAATATATGCAAACTGTAAAACAATGTTCAGTGTAATGCGTTGACTACAGAATATTAACTATTTTTTAAATCTGGAAATAAGTTTAACTGCTTCTAAATGCGATTTTACCTTCTTCAGATAAGTATTTTATTCGATGAACGAGCAAGAAAAAGGAAATCTTAACAATTCAACAATGTTTCTAGTTTTTATTATTCGATGATTGTAAGATGAGCTATTTTCACTATAAATAGGAAATCTGTCAAACAAATTACTAATTATTGTTGAATAAATACATTGTAATAATCAATCATGAAACTTAATGTTAGCAGTAGATTCTCAAATCATATTCATTGATTTGACAAAATACAGCTACAAATCAATTTTAAACAAAATAATCTCATCAGTAAATATGTTTTTTCCAGTCAATCAAAACAGGAAGATAATTCAATTGTTCTCTATTATTCAACACTTGTTTTCATTGCTTAACATAAACATTTTTTCCCGTGATGCTATTTTCGTGGTATGAACTAATTGTTACTTCGAATTGTTCATTTCAAATTCTTATTGACTTGTTGTCTCTCAGTGAAGTTTTGTGCTCATTCATTTCAAGGTTTACAAAGAAGTTATGTAAAGAAATTTTTTGACAAAATTAATAGAGTTTAATAATATGAGCAATGTGATTTAATTGTATTCTTTGCCGAAGCATTAAAAAATAGATGGTAGATAGTTTCCATCGATTTTTTTGAAAATTTTCTTTTCTAATCGAATAACAATTTAAACCTATGGTGCTGACTGTTTTGTTCGATGGAATAATAATAAACTTGACAAACGATTGTCCATAGCAAAATGTCAATCATGTTCTATGATTAAAATTTAATTCATTTCATGGGTTAGTTTTTTTGGAATGAAAGATTCTAGAATTGGCTTTCAATCTTTCTAACTTGTGAACTGATTTTCAGTTAAACATTCTAATCTGCTTTTAGGAACAGCGAACATGATTTATAAACTGATTAATTGATGTAAACACATTTTTCATCTTTTGCATGATATAGTTTTTTTCTACAAGCAAATCGATACAAGCGTCAATTGTTTAGCTATGGATTTCTCGCGGATAATGAATTGATCCTACTAAGCCTAAGCACGACATTCTATAAACAGTGACCTAATGTACACACTCATATTTGTAATACTAATTTGAGTGATGGGTCTTGTTATGTAACTGGCTGCCAAACAGAGAGATCTGAGTAATCTGAATCCATTATTTCTGGTTTCTGTCTTAGCTACACGATGGATGTAATGAAGAAGTCGAAGGTAATGGAAGATAATTTTCTTGTCTTTAATTAATGCTCTACATTTCACGCATCACTCCGAATAAATTTTTCAAATAAAAGTCAAAAATATTTCAATGTGTTTAAAAGTGGCAACTAAGGGAGGTTCAGTTTCCATAGTTAATCTGATTGCAGTGAACTATGCTGAAGCCGAGGTATCCTGAGATTCAAGAGACATCATTTTCAATAATGCACTGTAGACTGAAGGAAGTCATTTTTCTGGAGGTCTGCTTGCCAAAACCATTGAATAAAATTATCAAACTAAGCAATAATTGATTCAAAAAAGATGTTTTAAAGAAAATTTTTTTCGACTTATACAATCCAGTTGTCTCTTCTATGTGTTATCCTCGTCAACTGATATGCTTGAAACTATTACGAGTTCGCCTTGGTCGATAAACAAGAACGAGACAGTCATCTAGTGACACGATAGGCTACTCTTATCCGTTGCATCGTTTAACTGAAGAAGTCTTGATATGACGTAGAAAGTGTATTCTTCAAACACCCAGAAAATACAATGATCTCAAGCACTTAAATCGCGTCTGTTTATACATCACAGAAACGTCCTTGGGAAAGCCACAATCAATAACAGTCAAGGATTTTCCAGGCAGGAAATGTAATCTCAGGGTCAGCTGATCAGTCCATGAATAAAATCAGAAATCAGGACTTTTATCAAGTGAGTTCTAGGGATCTAACTTTCCCAATACTATGATAACTGGTAAACGATAGATAAATTTTTCATATATATCTAAAATTACGTGAACTGTTATTTTTAAAATGAGATGAACAAAACTACCATGTTTGAATTTCTAGTAACACGAAATCTGTTTCGAGTAACTGTCATTTATCATTTATTTGCAAAAGATACATTTTTTTAAATGGCAATAAATATTCTCGTCTGTAGAGAATGTCATATGCAAAAACAATTTATTGTAAATAAAATGAAATGCCACTATACGATGAAAATCAGGAAAAAAATAACATAGGATTCATCAAAGAAATAAGTTCAAACAAAAATTGAACAGAGTGGAAACTAGTCATTATTAATGAAAATTTCATTTTCTTGAAAGGTACATTTTAACACCGAACAAGAATATGATGAAAGTACATTCAAAGTACGTGCATTTTATTTGTGTGTTAAAATTTAAAACTGAACTGATGATTTGCTACAAATATTTTTCACCTTAGTAATTTTGATTATTTTCCCTGTGTACCACTTGTAGTCATTCTAAAGTTAAAAAATTACTTTCCACTGCAAAACACAAATGGGCGTTATACTCCTAGCTTTATTCTGATATGAATGTTGTTACTTGATTTACAGTAGTTAAACAATTCGTGGCTAATTCATTCAGTTAAAAAACACAACCAAAACATGTAAAGAATAAAAAGGATGCTCCATTTAAGCTTACAATGCATAGAAATTTATGTTTAACTGATATAATGGCACATTTAATTTATTTCTTATATTGTTCAGTATTACGTACTCTGTAAAGATGAATACTAACCACAGTTAATGGTAAATGGAAACTAACCTTTTGCAAGTTAGTTGGTGTAGTCAATCTTGAAGTTGAGTTGAATTAATGATGAATTATTTATAACTTATTTTAAACTTTATTTTAGCACATCTTCCAGATAACAATGGTTGTGCCTGCAAATTTCATAAAAATCAATGTTTTGGGAAATGCATATTTACAAAGTTTCATAAGGCTTTTTAAATAAAAACCGTATTAGAAATCAACGGACAAATACTAACAGCATTTTCAATGAGTTAGTAATTTACTCATGATAAATAAAATTTTTACATTAGAAAATTGAGTACTATATGGATTGTTCTCAAGTAAACACACGCACACGCACACAAAAAGTCACTGAAATTAATTGACAACAATTAATTATAACTTATTGTTTGAAATATGACTAAACGTTTTATCGATTAGATATAAACCGACTAATCTATTTTAAACAGAACAAAATCCTGTGTATAATAAGCTAACTGAAATAAATGGATTTTGCACTGTACTGTACAAAAAAGGGAAATTTCTAACAAGAGTTGTAATTATTAGATCAATGTTTACGGTAATTAAAAACAAGCCTATTTTAATTAATTTTAAATTCGTCACACAGAAAATCAAGATCTATGTAAAACAAAGTTTATTATTGATCAATGAAATGGTTATGATATGATAACTAGTCAAAGTTTATGAACATGATTACGTTACTACAAATGGTTGCAGAAATGAAATTTGTCAGATTGTTATTTGAATTAAATCATTTGAATAGTTTTGTATAGTTTGAATTCAAGAATAATAGGACATGAACAAACAAACGTTTATGTATATGTAAATATATTCGAACTGTATAATTCGTGATGATGTACTGAAAACAGAATATGTCATAACAGACCGACATAAAATAGGGATCATTTAAAAGAGCTTCGGTGATGAAACGTTTCACTGGCTCGATATAAATGTATAAATTTCATCCTTTCTACATACATCGCTAAATAAGTGGAGGACTTGTTTTAATTATGGTGATATCTGTCTGAGAATTTCAGTGACTAATATAAATTATGTCGAAGATAGTTCGGTATTAACTCTCTGTGAAACTTGAATTGTTGTGCTAATGGTTAGCAATAAGGTTGTTATGTAGAAAGGATGAGAAGTTTCTGTCAGTGGAATGAATACAAGACGCGCGTTCTGCTCTATTTGTGACTCATCAGTTTGATATAACAACTAAGACTGGTCAAAATTTAGACAAAGAGTTAACAACAAGATGATCTAAACCCTCATAGATTAGAATAACTTAAATAATAATTTTATAGTTAATAATTCAAAGTTGATAATTGAGAAATTTCTCACTCCTAAAATCTATAGTAAATTTATAACAGTTTAATTTGTGAAAATGACATAAAAGAATTCTTAATAAAATGATACCTCCATCATGACACCATAGGACGTTAAGCACTATAAAGTTAATCAATCAGAATCATTCTCTGATTTATGGACTATTATGGTCGATTATTTCGACAGCCGGAACTTGTTTCAGTCATCATAATCTATCCGAATTACCTTCAAATGAAATCTTAAAGTCCTGTAATCTGTATGTTTCTGTTTTGTGAATAAAAACTTATTTATTATGACAAAGTTTAGAAAAGCAAATGAAACCGTGCACACTTCTTTCGAACATTTGTACTTACTTAGTTACTTACGCCAGTTAACCCCAATGGAGCATAGGCCACCCACCAGTTTTCTCCACCCAACTCTGTCCTGGTCTTTCCTCTCCAGTTCTGTTCAATTTTTGTTCATTCCTCTCATATCTTTCCCTATTTCTCGACGTAATGTGTTCCTTGGCCTTCCTCTTTTCCTTTTTACTTGAAGGTTGCAAGTGAGGGCTTGTCTTGTGACGCAGTTAGGTGCTTTTCGTAGTGTGTGACCTATCCACTTCCATCGCTTCTTCCTGATTTCCTCCTCCACTGGAATCTGGTTTGTTCTCTCCCACAGTACATTGCTGCTGATCATGTCTGGTCAACGAATCCTCAGTATTTTGTGTAGACAACTGTACATAAATACTTGTATCTTTGGTAGTTCTCTAAGTTTCCTCTCCATACAGTAGAACTGTCTTCACATTTGTATTGAAAATCCTGATTTTGGTGTTAATTGATATTTATTTGGAGTTCCCGATATTTTTCAACTGTAGAAATGCGGCCCTTGGTTTGCCAATCCGCGCCCTTCGAACATTTGTAATTTCTTTAGAATGACAAATAAATTCTAGTAATCTGAATAATATGCAGTTTAACATTAATCAGCATCTAATATGTTATTTTATTCTTCCTATAAACAAGTGAAAATCAGTGGCGATAAACATTCAAGTCACTTCAAATTATGCCAAAAAATTAACAATCGAAAATTGCATATAATCAAATATGATAATATATAAATATTTGAAAAACTTTCCTAATAACACTTCTAATACAATCAGAGAGTTGGCGAATAGTATAAATTCACAATTCATTTTTTATTTAATTATGTAAATGGAAAGCGAACACTAAGTGTCGAGCATTGGTTAAAAACAACCACCAGTTTGCATAAGTCATATTACCATAGAAAATTGTTTCAATAAAGTATTGCTTAGTTGGTAATAAAAAAGTCTTGAAATTCTGTTTTCTGATAGCATATATTTAAATAAAACTTATTCACATGATTTTTCCTTCATATTATGTATTCTCAAAATGTAAGCTTTCAATTTACTTGTAAATTAGGATCATTCAGACTAAACATTTATTCTGAATTTTTTCGAACAAGTAAATTCATTCAGTCGCTCTTATTTGCTTAATGTAGCATAAACAAATTTCAATATTCAATTTAAGGATTTGTAGAGATTGTTGAATGTCAAATAATCACATGAACTGATCTACTTTAGACATATACTAAGCATCAAGAATCATCGTTTTTCCCGTAGCATGGAATATTTCAATAGTGCTCGTCATCCGGAACGCTTTTTGTCTAGACTTCCATGTTACCATCCAAATTATCAATCTCTTTGTGTATAAATTCATCGTATCAATAGTCATCCTCTTCGTCACATGATCTAATCAAATTAAATACAAAAAAATACCCATAAATATAAAACACAAAACATGATAATCAGATTATTTTTGATGAAACTTTACAAAGCGAAAAAGATGATGTTGTTGAAAAAAACGAAGCAACTTGTTTTTATCCTCTATGCTTTATACTCAACACACGTAATGAATGTTGTTATTAGAACTTAAAATGTAAATTAATTAATTGTAAGTAAGCAAATCAGTTGGAAAATTATATGGCGATGTTTAAACATCATGCTATAATCACGCGATAATGATGAATGTAACAAGTGAATAATTCAGTGTTACTTATTATTAATAAGTATCATGTGAATAACTTATGAAACACAAAGTGTGTTGGTTTGATTGATATCAATGTAAGCAGGCATTAGAATATTACTCTAAAGTTATTCATTAAACTGTATTATGATGTTATATATAGTGTAAATAATAAGGGACCAGAGAGTTGATTTGATTTACTTACTTGTTTAAACCATCTATTCTATTGTTTGTGTCCATTTCAAAGATTATTTATTTCGTACCAAATTAAAATGTCTTTCGAAAAGATTTACAAAATTTTCTTTTTTAATAAAACAGATATCAGTAAAACAAAGTAAATTTAAAACCTATTTTTCTCCATAAAAAGGTTAATCCTTGTATGTAATTTTAATTCTGTTCTATATGAACAAATCAACTATTCGATAAAACTGTGATTGTAACAGCATTTTCATGACAGAACACACGAAATGTACGGAAATGTAGTTTTCCTCTAGAGAATGTTTCAAATAATCAATATGTTAAAGAATGCTACCAAAATTTTTTGATTAGTATTATGACTGCGTGATATGTTTTCTGGCGAAAACAACTAGTATATATATATTATCTAATTACATAGTAGTGATTAATGAGTTGATCAATTTTTTTGAAATTTAATTTCTACAGTTGAACTTTTTTTCTTACTTATGGACAAAATTAACATCAAGTCTAACATTATCATGATAAATGCAAATATTGAATTTATCCTTAAATCTCTATCTAACACAGCTAAATGTACCTACATATATATATAGATATATATTGATGAATTTTAATGATAAAAATAATTTTAATTCGATGTAAAACTTTTGTAAATGGTAAAAAAAAAACATTTTGACGAATCATACAATTTGTTTACTTTGAATTGTAGATTATTAAAAAGCGTTAGTGTAACAGCACGTTTTTCATTCACTGAAGCTTATTTCTTACTATAATGAATATATTTAATACCTGATTTTTAATAAAGACAAGATATATAATTGATATACGTCAAAAAGAGTGTTTGAATGCAATTACAAGTAAACATGTCGTGGTAAAATCTAATTATATCAACTGATGTTACACTGATTACCAAAACAAAATCTATGTGAAATGAAATTTCTTATAATCAAATTTGAAATACAACAATAAACATTGTGTTGTTGACAAGTAATCGTTAAAAGCTTGATTGTATAGAGCAAAACTGTAGAAAACAAAGAAGAGTGATATAGCCTGTAGGGTTTTCTTTTGACAGATGATATAAGTAATATTGTTTGTAGTCATGTTGTAAGTAGGTATTCGTCAATAAAAACATTACTATCAACAGATTATAAGTTAATTAGGAAAAATAATGTTAGCGGTAAGCGAATGTGTTTGATTATCAATGAATGGTTGTCAGGCTGTTTAGTAAACTGAATGAGATTTTTATATGTTAATCACTGTAACTTAAAAGAGCTTTTAGGGAGCTTTAAAGGAGGGATGAAATCGCTTCAAGTTGTGAAAGTCATTTTAGAGAGTTAGTTTTCAACGGGATAGGGTCGTCAACCCTGTGTCAAACCATCCTCCTCTTTCTGGGCCTGAGATCGGCAGTAGCTCTAAATAACAACAAATGAAAGAGATGACGACCAGTATAGCAGCAGCCTCAGCAGCAGTAGGGCTCAAGATAGGCAAAGGAGAAAGCAACATTCTCCGACAGAATACAACGTGCACCAACCAAATGACAATCTACGATGAAGCTCTAGAAGATGTAAAAGCCTTCACATATGAGGGCAGTATCACTGACGAGTAAAGTGGATCCAATCCAGATGTGACGGCTCGGATCGGTAAAGCAAGAGCGGAATTTCAACATTTGAACAATATCTGGAACTTAAAACAACCGTCAACAAACACCAAAATCAGAATGTTCAATACAAATGTCAAGACAGTTCTACTGCATGGAGCGGAAACTTTGATAACTACCAAAGCCATCACCCAGAAGATACAAGTATTTATCGACAGTTTTTCACGCAATATATATATATATATATATATATAAACGTTTGGGACTTGACTTGTGAAGAACCTACTCACTTTCAGTCATAGCTTCTTGTGAATGTGTTCGGCAAGACCTGAAAACGCCTTCCTCTATGCTTGATATTTCAGGTACACGTAAGTTCATAAGTTCATGCAATTGGAGTTGATATCGAAAAAGATGCTCATCTACCTTTGAATGGTACAACGAAAACCTGATGTTGTTTATAAGCGTCTTTTATAGAATAGCCTATTTCTCACTTATTTTGCTGTTTGAGCATAACCTTCTAGCTTTCTGTTCAAAAACATTTCGGTTATTCATTTTTTATAGCTAGTAAGACAAAAGCTGTTAAACTTTAAATTCTGCCGATCCACGTCACTTGTTTATTTCATTACCTTAACATTTACCTACGTAATTCATGTTATCTTGATCATAACACCTATTTTATTCTACATTATTACTTTCCTGAATATAAATACGCATTGATTTTAGCGATTTTTGTTCATGAACCTGGTGTCCTTATTCTTCTTCCTATGATTATTATTATAACTTTGGTTGCTATCCGAACATTTATCTAAACTTCACAAACTATACTATGCTAAATATTTCTTAATAACTTTATTAATAAGTGTGATGTCAAGTTGTATGCAGATAATGAGAGAAATCTTGAAATAGAATGAATTCATTTTTATTCTATAAACCTTGTTGTTCTTGTTCTATTTAAAGCTTATTGCAAAAATTTCTTATTTAAAATCTTCGATTATTAATTTATTTTCTTCATTCATGCATAACGTTTTATTTTTTTTTAAGCTCTACTCATTTCATTCTCTTTATTGGATTTGTGTAACATTTTTAAGATAGAAATTATTATTCACTAGGATATTTTATCTAATCTTTTCAATATTTGTAACCTGTAATTTGATGTATATAATATGTCCATTAGTTTCAAATGATGATAAATAATAATGTTTTTACAACTTGCAACCATCGCCAAAAATGAATAATATTAACTTCTGCTCTATAACATTCATAATCATTGAACTATAGTTTATTCATTTAAATCTATAACAGTTTGATGTGATGGATGTAGGCTTGAGTATGAGTACATTCTATAGTACATTGATTCTAGGTATTGTGAAATGTCCATCATACATTCTAATATCAAGTTTTTTTTTACATCACACATCTATTTCCATCAGCCATTGTATTTTTTGTTATGCAGTGTTAATTTATTGATCTGTACACCGATGAGTGTACATTGATGGCCTTCGATAAATTAGATTTTTGAATAACATCTAGTAAACGTAGTCAATTTTCATGTCAAACTGAAAAGCAAGTTTATTTCAAATGTTGATGATTGATAACTATAAGGAATTAATGAAATAAAGTGAGCTGTTATGTGATATTGTTTTATTTTGGAATTCAAAATAATAAATTAGAAAGTATTCAACTTTCTTTTTTAGTTTTTGTTTGATTATTGCATATTTATTGATTGGAGCAGGTTGTTTAATTACATAAGGGATACTACCCCTAAATCAGTGATCTCCTACTAGCTGCAGAGATGCAGTCTAGTTAATCTTACATTAGGGTTATAAATCAGGACTTTAAAATGCTTTTGCAACCAGCCGCGCCGCAAACGCGCGATTTTCCCGACTGTATCTGCTACCGTGATGTGGTGGTCGACCTTGCCCATCGTGATGACCTAGCCGAGCTATATTGGCTGCAAAATATGTTCCTGAAGGTTCTACTATGCCAGGCAGGTAGATTGGAGAACGATGAGTCTAAAAGTAGCTACTCCAGGTCTGAGGGCGATGTCGTACTGTTGCCTGTAGAGAGGTGTGATAGCAGTAAGGTGTTTCCGTCGGATAGCCAGCATTTGTAGCGATCCTACCTTCTCACAAGAATGGAAGTGGTTCGACCCTAAAAATGTCACACCTTACCCTACCTCACGGATTTCCGTCCCCGTGGGTAAGGGTGCCCACTAAGGGCTTTCAAGAGTGGAGCTAATACTCAAAAAACCTTTCATAAAAAGGCCGTGCGTGACCGGCCTCAAGCAGTTGTCCCCTGGGCTCTGCGGTCACGCTCCTAGGTCTCTAAGATCGCCACTAATCTACCTCCCTTTTCAGGTCCCTCAAGAAACAACCTTCCACGGTGGGGGTAGCCGGGATGTGACAACTGCCCTAATACCCGTAACAGCACGAGAGATCAAATTGGTCACAATCAAATCCTTCCTACTCCCCTAAGTTTAACGTGAAATAAAAAAAATGCTAAATTATGGAGTTTATGCTATACTCCAGCATGACTTTAACTCTACGTGTGATTAAGTTTCTTGAAATAGTTTTCAGCATGTAATTTACTATTTTTGGGTATAATTCGAAATGAATACAATGTTTAAGATGATTAAACATCTGCGATGTATCATTTTATTGGAATGATATTCTGACATTTGTAAATCATGATGTAATCAGTCAGTGGACGTGTACTTCATGAAACCAGAGTGTTTCACATTCGTTAGCAGGAGATCTAGTTTGTTATGTTTGAATTCAAGATATCATTTCGACTTCATGGATTACAATATTCGATTTTTATGTATTTGGTTTTGATACTACTGTGACAATTTTTAGTCTTGATGATTGCATACCAATATCCCGTAAACTTTGACAGAATTGTTTATTGCACTTGAAATCATGTATTGCGTGACTTATGCCTAACTAACTAAATAACATCGATAATTGAATGTTGAAGAATGAATGACAATTCAAACAAAGAAATACTTCGTTCACACGATTCTATCCATAATTTTCCACAATTTAGTTTTACACGTTCATTATAAACATAATTACTAACTAGTCTTCGAATATATATAAAGTAGTAATTATTTTCCTCACTAGATTTAATCAGTTTTAAATAGTATATTTCGTATATTTCAATGTTAACTTGAAAAGCGTAGGCTGAATAATCCGTTAAAAGTTTATCATTAACGTCTCAATAATACAATTGTGAATAATTGCAAGAATATTAATCATTTCAATGTGTACAAGAATTGGAATTTTCAAATTAAAATTAATGATACCTGAGCAAATCTAACGGCAAAGTATAATTACATACACTGTGTATGATTAAAATGAAAGTACCATTGAATACTTCATGAAAATTATAATTTTTAAAACAAACAAATGAAATAATCATTATGTTTAAGTTTCAGAGTGGATTTTGAATTTGGAAAAAACAGTTCTAGGAATTTATACGTGCCTTGCCTGGATATCCCAAAAAGAAAACAATTTATCTGGGTAAGAAATGGTTCTATTATTAATCAAAAGATACAGATGATTACTTAAACCATATTACACTAATCTCCGTCAAAATAACACAATGTGTTTCCAATTCTGGAAGAATGCTTCAGTATAGGTCAAAAATTGCACCCTTCCAGTCCAGATGCACATTTTATCCGCCAGGGTATCAAATCCGATATAACTGTAGCCATAATTAAGTATCAATTTAAACAACATAATACAGTTCAATAGAAAACATAGAAACTCCAATAAAGGTACAAAAAATAGAAACTATAACAAAATACGAATATTAACATTACAAAATGGGATTAAACAGAGTATCAAAATATTGAACAGAAAGAGTCAGTAAGAATATATTACAATTATGTACATGGAGGGATTTTCCCAAAACAATGCCTTCAAAATGGATTCTACATTATAATCAATACTATTATGAGTGTATTTAAACTCACAGTAATATGGAATGCTTCAAATTTTGATAGCTGGTTCAGCACTTTATACCACATCATATAATCACACGTGATTAGTTTTCCCAAGTGAAAGAAACAACACAACGTATGAACACAGAAGTACACATATTTCACGTACTTAATTTATGAAGTAGGCAGAAAAAAACTCTAATAAAGTTTTTACATGTTCAAGCAATAAGGTTTTCAGTCATTTGATTACAGACAGTAATACTTTTTTTTTCTCAAGCTGATCAATGTTTTTTTTTAACTTTTCGCTCCGCTGATCAATTTTATGATAACCCGCGAAATTATACATCATATTTGCTCTCTCCTTTAATAAATTCTTTTACAGAATAAGGATTACGTCAGCAAAAGTACATTAACTGAATGAATAAATCTGTTTTGAAATTGATATAATAATAACTAAATAAATAAGTTACATTATCATTTCTGTTACCTTTTATTATTTCTGTTAGAGTGTATGTTTATTGCTCTACCTCAAAAGCATTATGAGATTAAAACAATTTCAAAATTGAAATACAATATTTAACAACTGAACATCTATAAAATACAATGTGCAAGAATTAACTTCAAAGAAACTATAAGTACAAAGAAATATCTCTAGGAAAGATAGAAAATGTTAGATAGATTTTAACAAACAGAAATTCACGCTGACTACTTTGTTTTTCTCCACTTTTTTGTTTTTTTTTATCAATCAACATTGATGTTGATAAAAACAATCAAGAATGATAAAGCACATTATCTTTTCGTTTCATCTTCTTAATAGAGCAATATGAAAACAAAGAAACATAATGATAAGTTGAATGAGCAAGAAATAGTTGAAATAAACTAAACTGAAGCGAAAGTAATTTGTTTTTGCAAAACTAATTTTAACGCATTATCAATTCATAATTATAATTGCAAAAATTATTCTTAGTTATTTTGTTATTATTCATGATTGTGAGTAAATTAATAAGCACACGAAAGTTCTTCGAATTCAACTAACTAACTAACTAATTATAATCTAAACAAGTCAATTATCATTAAAATAATTCCGAAATAAAGTTGTTTGTTTTGTTTTGTTTTCTTTCAATTGTATAAGATAATTAAGTTGATAAAATACTGTTAGTATGGAGTTAAACTATAATTCAGTCAATTCAGGATGGCTAATGTTTCGTCACAACTACGTAATACAAATCACCTGTGCTCACTAGTGACTAACTTCGTGAGGAATCTTCTCCGAGTTCTAGTGCGAAGACGTGACCAGTGAATTTCAACTGTTCGGGTGAAGACAGTAACTAGCAAAGACTGTGTATGAGGTTGGGCAACTCCGTGAATTGATCAAGTTAGACATTAACACTGTTAGATACCGGCTCAGTGGTCCGATGGTAAGGCGTTCGCCTGGGTTCGCATCCTGCGAGGTGCAGGAGTCTTGGCTGAGCACTGCTGATGAGTCCCATGCCAGGCCGTCCAATACTTCCAGGATTCTAATGGTGGTCTAACATTGATCGAGTCATGGTTCCAAAAAATGTGTAATTATCAAATGGTTATTTGTTTTAATGGTCCAAGTTTTTGATGTGAATCATTGCTGTAACTTCCTGCCAAACGCTTCAAGTTCACTTGTGGATTAAGATCAATGAAATCGAGTATAAGCTACCAAGGGATACGTCAGTTAAATTAATCATCAAATACATGAATATTTAGTTCTTTTGACTGCACTAGACACCGGGAATAAAAATGATTAAAAATTAAGTTAAAATCTAAAACTACTAACCATTCTGATCTATTGTGTATGGAATTTGTCATATATTTAATAAATTCGATTGTTTCAGAAAAGAGTTTACTCACGTTGTTATTACATTTATTTTTTAATGCAATGAGTTGGAGTTTACATTGATGTAGTGAATCACTTATGACTCATTTCTTAATTGTAGTTATTTTATTTTATCTGTTTTAGCAATAAAAACAACTATATTTGAGTTATTAATTATTAGATAAGTAATAAAAACTTTTAAGTTCTTTTTCAAAGAATAATCAAAGAAGAAAATTTTTCTAATAAGATGTTTGTTAAATAATTGCTTTGAAGAATAAAAAAACAATTTAATGATTCAATAATTACTTTCCTTATTCTGGTTTAATGTATGAAACTACTATGATTTCACAATGAATAAATATTAGTAAGAATTATTTCAACCAGCTTTTGAGTTGGTGAAATAATTGGTAACCCAGATGGATGATTGTGATGGATTTTCGTTCACTGAGCTGAATGGTTTGGTTGTGGAGCTTTCATTTTTTTTCCATACACAACATCATCAACGCAAACTTCAAGTAGAAGTGAAGTATCCTCATTTCTTCAAGGATGACTCGTAGCTTATTCTGTTGACCTCGATCTTGATTAGTTGTTACTGACCTTTAACCTTTCGCTGTCTGCACTTATGTTTTATTCCCCTTTGATCTGTTTTTTTGATCCTGTGTTTGCCGATGGTAAGAAAATTTAAACTTGACCTATTATGTATGACTTTAGGCTGTTAAGCTGAAACATCATGAAAATATGTAATCTGATTTCCATGAGATTTAGAAAACTACCTCATATTCATATTCACAGAACTTTTAGTAGACAAATGATTGATCTATTAAACAAAGGTACTGGATATAATGAAGTGAAAAGACACAACCTGGAGGTGTTTGAAATCAGTGATACGCATTGGATGCAGGTCGGGCAACTGAGACTAACTTCAGGAGAGCTGATGCTATACTCCGGCCATGAAGAAGAAAATGACTCACACACACAAGCAGTCGCTCTGATGCTGTCCAAACAAGCACAAAAGGCACAGATTGGATGGGAATCTCATTAACCCACGATCAACAAGGCATCTTTCAAAACAAAGAAAGAGGGCATTACAATGAGCGTCACCCGATGCTATGCACCTAGAACGACCACAATGAAGACGTTAAAGATCTATTCTATGAGAGGCTGTATTCAGTCGTAGACAGATGCTCATCAAAGGATTTAAGCATTCAAATGGGAGACCTGAATGTCAAAGTTGGCATGGACAACACTGGATATGAAGACATCATGGGACGACAAGGAATGGGAGAAAGGAGCGAAAACGGTGAGAGATTTGCAAACCTATGTGCCTTCAACAAACTGGTCATCGGTGGCACAGTATTCTCACACAAACGCATACACAAAGCTACATGGATTTCACCGGATCACACTACTCAGAACCGGATCGACCTTATCTGTATCAAACAGAAGTGCAGAAGGACGCCGGAGGACTTGAGAACAAAGAGATAAGCTGATATAGCCTTAGATCACCACTTGCTGGTGGCCAATATGAAACTGAAACTCGAGAAACACTGGACAACGGGGCAGACAACATCACAGAGGTTTAATGAGGCTTTTCTTCGGAATACTGGAAAGCTCAGCGAATTCAAGACAAGCCTCAGCAATAGGTTTCAGCCCTTGCAGGATCTACTCAATGTAGAGGAAACAACCATGGAGAACAATTGGGAAGGGATCAAGGAGGCAAGCACTACAACATGTGTTGATGTTTTGGGCCATAAGAAGCACCATCAAAAGGAATTGATCACTGTTGATTTACTGGATGAGGTCCAAGAACGGAAGAACAAACATTCGAAAAGATCATCATGGCCATCAGACGAACGAAGAGTGGCAAAACAGTGGGACCAGACTATTTTTCAGCAGAGGAACCGGAATTAGACTTGGCAGCAACTGCAAAAATATTCCACACTCCCTTCAAAAAGATTGGGGATGAAGAACAAGTACCATCAGATTGTACAGAAGGACACCTCATCAATGTATCAAAGAAAAACCATGTCAGTAAGTGTGAGAACAACAGAGGCATTAATCTTCTCTCAATGACGGGCAAAGTCTTTAACAGGGTGTTGTTAAACCAGGTGACAGATTGCGTTGACGCGCAACCTCGAGAGCAGTAATCTGTATTTCATGAGGATCGATGGTGTACTGACCAAATCTCGACACTACGGTTGATTGTGAAACAATCGATTGAATATATATCATGGCTGTATATCAGACTCATTGTTTATGAAAAAGCATTCGATAGCGTGGTTAGTATGACATGATGGAAGCTTCTTAGACACCATGGTGTGCCTGAGAAGATAGTTATACGGAATTCTTATGATGGATTAAACTACAAGATAGTACACAGAGGACAGCTCACAAATCCGTTCCAAATTATGGTTGGTGTCAGACAAGGTTGCTTACTCCCACCCTTTACCTATCTGCTGTTGGTCGACTGGATTATGAAGACGTCATTATCTGGAGGGACTCAGTGAATACAGGGGACAACTAGGTCGATCCAGACTTCGCAGATGATCCGGCTCTTCTATCGCACATGCAACAGAATATGACTAGATTTGCAGCAACCTCAGCAGCAACAAATTTCAACATACATAAAAGGATAAACAAGATTCCGCGATACAACACTTGACGGCGAAGCTTTGGAAGATGTAAAAACATTTACATTCCTGAGCATGGTGAATCTAATGCGGACGTGAAGGCGCGGATCGGCAGATCCAGAACAGCATTTCTACAACTGAACAACATCTGGAACTCAAGACAACCGTCAACAAACACTGAAGTCAAAATTTTCAAAACACTTCTGTTGTCTGTAGCGGAAACTTGAAGAATTACTAAAACTGTCATCCACAAGGTACAGTTGTTTATCAACAGTTGTGTACGCAAAATACTACGGATCCATTTGCCGGACACCACGAGCAACAGCCTACTGTGAGACAGAACAAACCAGATTTCAGCAGAAGAGGAAATCAGGAAAAATCGCTGAAGGTGGATAACACACTGACTAAAGCACTAAACTGCGTCACATGACAAGCAAACGTTCTGAATCTTCAAAGTCAAAGGAAAAGTGTAAGGCGAAGGAACACATTACGCTGAGAAATTGAGACAGACATGAGAAGAATGAACAACAATTTGACGGAACTGGAAACGACATCCCACTACTCAGTAGTTTGAAGAATGCTAGTCAGCAGCCTATGTTCCATTCGGGTAACATGCGTAATTAGGTAAGTAAGGACTCATGCTTAATGCTACGAAGTCTTAGATACCTACGATAAACATAAATATTTTTTCCCTATTTGTTAAATACGAAGAATATAGGATTTCATATAATTTCGTAATTTTTCTTCATCATTCATGTATAGAAGTCAATGGGTTAGTTGTTATAAGTTTTTCATACTTTGTTATACATGCGTTAGATTCATAACTACTTGAATCTTCGCAATTATTTCTCCTATGTTTCTTCTACACTAGTCGGTCAAACAAACATACATTATTCATTTTATATACGTAATTAAGTAATCGATTGTAGATAGGATTTTAGGTAATCAATGTAGATGCCTTTTGTTGCTAACGAACTGAACAACAAAAACAATGTAACAAACTTAAAAATATTCACTATGACTTACACACCAACTAAGCTGTTTTCTTATGAAGAAAATATTGCATTATATGATCCACAGAGTAGGTAATTTGCTAACAGTCAAGTTTCTCTATGATGGAAGAAGAGAGAATACTTCGATCACTTTTCTTATTGTTTGTTATTATTAGTTGACAGCTAAAATTTGACATTACCTTGGAAAGATAGTATTCGAATAGCAGTGGTTTTTGAAAAATCTACAAATGCTTAATACGTTGTATGTAATCCAATAATTTGATTAGTTTTGTGAATGATCGGCATGTTTCAGTAGCAACGATTTGAATAGCTAAAACATTTATTGATGATAAGCGTAATCAAAAGTGTTCAACACATAATTTTTTATGGTTATGATCGACAACTAATAATATCTGATAATTATACTGTCTGACAATCACTCTTGATGGAGATTCTTTGGAGGAACTTAACACCTTTACATATCTGGGCAGTATCATCGACAACCAAGGTGGATCCGATGCAGACGTGAGGGCGCGGATCGGCAAAGCAAGGGCTGCATTTCTACAGTTGAAAAATATCTGCAACTCCAAACAAATATCAATCAACACCAAAATCAGGATTTTCAATACAAATATAAAGACAGTTCTACTGCATGGAGCGTAAACTTGGAGAACTACCAAAACCATCATCCAGAAGATACAAGCATTTATGAACAGTTGTCTTTGCAAAATACTTCGGATTCGTTGGCCAGACACTATCAGCAACAACTCACTTTAGGAGAAAACTGTAGTGCCTCCAGTTCGCTTACATCTAATTTGGTTAAGCCCTTTTGATTAATTTATTTGACCAAGCCATTTGTGTAGCAACAAATTATATGTACCATTCGTTCTTATTATTGTCTGGTTTGTATGAGCTCAAAGGAGGTGTCCCATTTGTCATTTGACCTCGTCAATCATTCGTCGCTTTTATTCATGTGTGCATGCCTATTTCACATGTCTGTCTTATTTTTGTCTGACTATATATTCTTAGTCATGCTCTGTCTCTTGGAGTTGGCTCAACAGCCTTCTCCAATTTACGTCGCTTCATTCGTTTTATTCTCTACTTCTCCACTTCCCTTTGTGGTGTGTCCAAAATAAACGTATTCATCACTACGAGTTCACCTTCTGATATATAACTGTCAGACGCTACTTTGTGACGATTGTCAGGATGAGCTAATTACCAAGCCTAAGAACACGCAGTAAATTTACACGCCTGAGCCTGATGTGATTTGAGCCACCACTAAACAAACCAGATTTCAGTGGAGGAGGAAATCAGGAAGGAGCGGTGGGAGTGGATAGGACACACACTGCGAAAAGCACCCGACTGCGTCACAATACAAGCCCTCACTTGGAATCCAAAAGGTCAAAGGGAAAGAGGAAGGCCAAGGAACACATCACGCCAAGAAATAGAGAAAGATATGAGAAGAATGAACGAAAACTGGAAAGTACTAGGAAGGGAAGCCCAGGACAGGGATGGCTGAAGAAAACTGATGGGCGGCCTATGTTCCGTTGTGGGTAACAGGCGTAAGTAAGTAAGTAAGTAAGTAAGTAAGTATACCGTCTGACAGTTACCATCAACTAAATTAGTTTCATCACAATAAGCTGGTCAGAATCGTGATTGTCGAAATTATGTATCCTCTTCATTGAACAGTTCAAGAGTACTGATGTGCGAATAAAAGAGTACAACGTATGCGAATGACAAAGAGTCAATAATTTTGCCATTTACTCGTATATTGAACAAAGCAATCTTTCAAATAAATGAATATTCGTTTCAGTTATGTCCAAACTTCAAAATTAGGATGTTATGTTTACGTGTAGCTACCATGACAGGTCAGCTAGGTCCACTATGATACATGTGCAAGGTTAGTTTATTAGTTAAATTAACAAGGATCAGTGTTTGTGTAAAACATCTGAAGGGAAGGGATTTATCAGGTGATCTCAATGATAAAAATGATGAAACGTTAGAGTTTCTATAGTCTCACTTTTAGAATAATATAAGCCTACAATTGTAAGCATATTTAAGGCATGTTCAAAGGAGTAGTATGTATCTACGCTGCGAACAAATGATGGGGGTGATCTTATTTTATTGATCAACTGTAGTTACTTATTCCAGAGTTTAAAAAGTGTACTGGTGAAGAAATTCATTTAAGGAGAAGATTTAAGGTGACATCGTTTCTCTAGTAATAAAGAGTTACGAAGGTAAAACCAGGAGTTTTTGCACATAGGAATGCTTCATTGGATGCAAAAATGGTTTATTAGTTCATTCGAATGAAGAACAAGACTTCAAAAAGTTTCAGTCATCCCTTCCATAATGCAACGAATAAGAGTTTACGACATAAGGATATGTAATTTAAGATACGATCACTCCTTATTGCTAAAATTAGTTTGACTGAAGTGAGCAAGACTGTGACATTAGGTTATCTATATGAATATTTACTTATTGTAATCAACGCTCGTATAATTATAAATCACTGTTGAACACTATTGATCTATCCATTGAATATGCATTAGAATAACATTAGACCCTGAACACAATTTGATAATAGTTTGTACCAAAAACTTTGATCATAAATGATGATTTTACATGCTGCAGTCATTAAAAGCATTATGTTACATATTTTCGACACAACATGTAGACACATTCTTTGTTTAACAGTTGTATGTTAAGATTTTTCAAGGCATATTTACAAATCATGTTATTTCTTTGTTGTTTTATTTAAAATGTATTCGCTTAGTATAGAAAAAATGTCAAACGCACCACAAAAACTACATTTCATCGACAAATCTTGTAACCGGAAAAAAAGAATGAAAACTCTTGAATGTACACAGTCCTGAAAATGTTTGTTAAAAATGACAGAATGAACTGATAAGACTATGTGTATGTAGTCTAGATACTTTTATCATTTAGGTTTTTTGCAAATCAACTAACGATCATGTTTTAATAGACAAGATTCCGGGGTAGAAGAAATCTTTAAGCATACAGTTTGCTAGTCAATACAGTAAAATGCAAAAGATTATTTAAGAATGTTTATCAAAATTTAAAAATTCCTTTGATAATTGAAAACATCTTTTTGTGAAATCAACGAAAAATTTCGACAACCTCATAAAAAAACACTCATCTGCTTATCCAAAATAATTGGTTCATGATATGTAAGCACAAAGGTAAGTTTTTTACACAAAGAACTTATCAGCAATAAATTTGGGAACTAGCATGGTATATGTTGGATGGAATTTAGAAAAAACGTGGTTCTGATCAATGATGGCCAAAATTTTGGTTGATCTTCATTTTTTGTTTACGAGTTACATGCATGATACGGGGTTTTTTCTTGGAAAGAACTGAATGAAAAAAAAACAATCGCTATACTGATCAAACAACGATACGATCATTGATGACAATGCTATGACAATGCCAACAGAAAATAATCGATAAAAGAAACTGAAACACGGTTTCTAGACATTGATTTAAAACTAAAACTGTGACAGTACTGCAATACAGTTAGTTTATCTGAACGACATTTTTTAATGATGACCAGAACAATTTGAAACTCTGCCAACATCAGTTGTCTGTAGATTTCATCCAAACTTTAACTGCTAGATGCTTTGGCCTTATATATTCGGTAATATTATTCGTGAACGTTTTGTAGGTGTCGATAAGTTCTTTACATAATGTGTATATTTTTTATTATCAGATGTCGTCGCCATACTAAATGAGCATTATTCCAACGTAATGAGGTTTTTTCAACTTTGCATATGAACCAAGAATTCTAGAGTCTGGGATTTAAATTGTATTAGTACATTTCGTTCATTGTACTAAAATAATATTACAAGGAAAAATTGTCAGAGTTTGAGAGTAGATTCGGTTTTGAAAGAAAATACATAGCATTTCTGGCAGTGAGATGACAAAAGTGTTGATGCATAGATTTCAGTTAACTGGTAAATGAAAGTAACTCACATGATCGGATAGAATCCAAACGGAGCGTATTTTTTAAATTAGTCTTAAATTAGTCTTTTTCGACCTTATTTAATTTGATTTCTGACTGTTATAGGTGGACGTTTAGAACTTACTTAATGGCAAGTTTTGTAATGCATAAAGAAAAACAAACTGCAGATAAACCCAGAATAATTAATTATGTAACTTATTTTATCCAAATTGGATTTCTTTACCACAAACTGAACAGATGGTTAACGAGAAAACTGGAACCAATCCAATAAAAAACTAACTGTGAAGAGTAAATACCATCTTCATGTTTGCAGTAATAATGGGTCATATAAAAATATCCATTAAACTAATAGTTTTGATATGATATATCATCGCTATTCACTAATATCTCTTTAAAAGAAACAATTGACATGAACAGCTGATATACATACCTAGCAGATAGCTGAATTAGTTATTAAGACTTTGAGCTAAGATCGTTTTGTTCCAGTTAAATTGTATATTAAATTATTAAGCAAATGATGTGTGATGACGGACCATTTCTTAGGACGGCAAATCAACAAAACATAAACAGAGTAGCTGAAAAATTTGTAATGTGTCAGTTTCAGCTGTACTTAATAATTCTTATCTAGATAAATAGAAAAGAATTGATCCTTATTTGCATTGGCAGTATATTGACCTATATTTTTTTTCTTCAATGAATTATAATCACAATCTAGTGAATTGAACTCATACGTCCTTTTTTCCCAACATTTTTCTGATATTAACTGATAAAATTATCTCAATATTTAAAAAAAAAACAACATATCTCTCATCTATGCCATTTTAAAAATAACTCAATTTTCAAAGCTTTGAATGTAGAAATTCTTTTTGTACTGAATCCATATTATTTATTGTGGATTAACAAATCATTTTCTTTTTTTTAACGTAATGACTAATAATTGAGAATAATTAACCGTTTAAACTTATGTGTTGCTGATGAGAGAGAGCAATGAAATACGAGTAATTCATTGTATTCTATATATATGATAATTATTTCTTTGTTTAAATTTTTGACAAGAAAGCTATTGTATATCATTGAACCAGTAATGAATTCATTTTTCAATGCATAATTTTAAAATTCGTTTAAATCATGAATTTATTCAAATTTACAGAATGAATTCATTCGCTATAACATTTCCAATTAGGAAGTAATATAATATAAGAGTATCAAAATTTCTAATAAAACTATTCGATAACTTTATTATTGAATATTATTGAACGTATCATTAAATTCAAGTGTGATAATTCAGTGTTAATGTAACAAATTGTAACTGTGTATAATTAATTTATGAAAAAAGATTATTATTATAATTATTATTTATCTAGGTACACTTGAAATGGTCAGTTTTTCATTGTCAATTACAATTCGCAAGTTTTTGTTTTACTAATTGAAAATAATAAGCAAAACATAATTAATACTTGTTACAATCCAAACTAATTATTATAATTTCAAAGAATATTATTAAGTTTTTTTCTTCAGTTGAATTATTCTTCAATAGAACTTTTTGTATGAGATAATTTTATGATAGTAATCTTTTATTTAAATATCATAATCATCTTTAAAACAAGCAGAAAACAAAATTGAAATGCTAATCAATCAGTTTTAATCAATTCAATGTTGATTTGCTTAAAACTATTACGAGTTCACCTTAGTAGATAAATGAGAACGAGACAATGAACCGTGTATGGGTAGGCTACTTTAATACGTTGCGCCGTCTAACTGAAGAAGAGGTCTTGATATGGCGTAGAAAGTGTATTTTACAAACACCCAGCAAACACTATGATCTCAAGCACACAAATTGCGATTATTTATACATCACACAGACGTCCTTGGGAGAGTCACACAAATAACGTACTAAATTAACACATCAACCAATGACAGCCAAAGATGTTCCTGGTGGGGAAATGTAATCTCAAGGTCAACTGATCAACCCATGAATAAAATTCAAAATTAAGACATTCGTCAAGTGAGTTCTGGAGATCTAACGTCCCCAACAGTTACCAGTTTTACTACAAACCTTAAAATATATTTATCATTCTACTAAATTTCAGTGCGCATAACTAATTTAACCTGTCAACTGTTTATATATAATTGAAAGATTTAGGAAAGATGTTCATAAGAAAGACAAAAGCAAATAATTTTAGAAGTTTTAGTAATTAACTGAAGTTGAATTCTTGAGTTCACTTTTAACATTAATACTAGTTGTTGGGTTTAAAAATGATTCGAAAATAATGTTCCCTTATGTACACACTAACAAAACTCAATATAATGCGCCGCAGATGAAACTAATCATCGATAAAATATTAGTTAAAAATAAATGAAAATTTCTTTATATTGAATATTACAAACCCGTTTTTGTTTGAATAAAAATAAAACATGTATCAGTATTGTTAGTGAACGAATAACATTCATCCTATATAACGAAATCTAATTAAATAACTATTATGCTAATAAAAAAGCGATCTTTTTTAAAACTACAAACTCAATTAACTAAGAATAACATCATTTCAAGAATGACTGACAGATATAAGTAAGCATTGTCTTCAATATTATTAGCCCATTTATCGATTCTCTTATTATCTTTTCAATGTCACGTTTTATTTATATCGAGAATAGCTAAAAATATCTTATAGCGTAATTCAATTCACTCTATCAAAATAACCGAAAACAATAATGAATAAGATAACTAACTTATGTACGTATTCTCTCAAAAGAAAGCAGATTTATTGTGAACAGAGGGATTCAATTTAAGAGTTTTTCTAACCATGAAAAAGAGCATCAATCTGGAGCTTATTAAACAAAATGATTTTTTTAAATTATAGAAATATATTTTTATTGTTTAGGAGGAAATTAATTTTTAGTAAAATTTCTGTTTCATCAAAGCTGGAAGATGTCAAAATTCGAACTTAACTCCTTGTACAGAGTTCAGCACTAAAACGTCTGTAATTTGCAAACTGCACTAAAAATCGATTGGGTCATGCTGTTTTTTGATGCTAAGAAGGAATATAGTCACGTTTGGTTGGCGTAAATGCTTTGCCTAGATATTACTGATCAAATATAATCAGAAAATCAAAGATAGGATAAACTAGTCAATTTCCAGTTGAAATAAAAAGTGAACCTCATTAAGCAAGTGGGTAGCTCTCTGAATTCAACAGATGAGCGGAAAATGTCATGGTGTTTGGGGCGAGGATTACTTAATTTCAGTACCAGAATGAACATCAACACTTGTATACATGTACATCCAACTGACGAATCGCAAAAAGGACGAAGTACATATCTTGGATTTTACTGCTAACTACCATTCATCTATCATCTTATATATCGTCAAAGGAGCGTTTTATATACATGTATAGCTAACCATGAAATTGCTATATACTAAGAGATAGTTGCTTAAACATCTGAGCAGTTTCAATGATAGTCGATGATAATTTTGTACGAATGTATAAGGCAGAAAGTTGAAAAAACTAAGTTTATATAATGTCAGTCTGAGATTGGACATGAAATGTTTCATTAGACACTAGTTAGATAATATCTCTTAAGGAAATAAGATGAATAAACATTTCGTCTGTTAAATGTAAAATGTTCATTAGCATACTGATTGAAGAAGTACTTATTTAGTACTTATTCGGTACATACTACATAATATTTATTTCAACTTTCGTCTATTTTTTACGACAATAAACACATGATAGAATAATTTTTATCAATAGTCCATGATAAATTGTCTATGACGTCGTGATATATTGAAACATTTAACTCAAATCATCTACAAACCGAAATGAATACAATGTGATTTTGAGCTTATCGATCTTGTGAACGATGTTTTTTTTAATGAAAATACATAATAATAATAATTATAATCGTTTTATCACAGTGCAATTAAAATGAATTTTTTTATCGGTTCAATTAATTTAGTTCAATCTACTTTCACTCTCATAATCAATCCACACTGATCGAGAAATTAATTTTTTTTACTTTCATTTTAGGAAATAAACAATGTTGAAATACAGTCGCTTCGAAATGTATATTTTACTTCTTATAGTTAAAAGAAATAAAGCATTGTTTTTTTTTGATACTAACAGAAATGAATATTGGCAAAATAATGATTTATGCTTTCGTGACTGATGTGATTTTCTATTTTGATTTACTGAATTTTTAAAGTAAGTTTTTATTATTTTATAATTTTAGTGTATACATTTCAATATTAACTGAGAAATTTTTTTTTCAGTGTTAACAGCAATTAGAGAAAATAGTAGGCATGTGTTATTAATGAATTGCTCAAAGCAATTGTCTACCATGATTGAAATATCAGTATTATGAAGCATTGCAGTGATAACAAAAGTTAGGACAATTACTAGTGTCTTTTGTATTCGTTTACTTCAAAGACAGATTCATTATCATAGTAAATGAACATTTAGAAAGTGTTATTACAAAAAGAGGTTTCATTAAAACTGAAAAGAGTTTGGCTTTCTATTGGATAGATATTTGTGTTGCTTATTTTTCAAAGGTTTGAAAAATATGCAAATATTGGATTTTGTTGATTTCCTCTATCTCACGTATAGGATAAATGAATCTTAAGCATTTTAAGTGATTTAGGTTTTTTTCCGGAAATATTATTGATACTACACACATGATGGAAAATTTAGTTTTTGTAAATACATTTACAGGAAACTTTATTCTTTCTCGTATGAATAGATAATTTACTTTGATAGTCACCTTGTTTTGATGTAACTCACGATTTTTTTTTTATCTTCTTTATTTGTTAGAAGAGTTATTCAAATTGTCTTTTAACGTAAGCAATGTTTTAATGATTACTCGAGTCTTACATTATACTATATCCCTGGTGTGATTATCAATATATCTATGACTATTCTTTGTATTTTAACGTCATTGTTTGTTTTTGAGCAATTTATTAACACTGACTCAATAATATCTATTTTTCGTTGATCGCTTCATGTATGAAGCCTTTGAAGGATACAGCTGATCACAATATTAGTTCCGTGCCTATGTAAGTTCCAAACTGAGGTTTGGATTGAGGAATAACTGTCTAGGTAGTTTAGATACGCCTCTTGCCAAGTTTACAACCAAAACAAGTGATTTGCGTAAATGACGGTTCCAATATTCATCAAAAATATAAATATACATCATTGCCTAAACAATATTACCACTCAGTTATTCCACCAACAATTGTTCAATTAATTAAATCAGCAGCTACAGATAACTGATATTCTATCCCTCCTCGATAGATCAGATTCGTTCGACAGATAATATTTGGTTGCTTTATAACACAGAGTGTTTCCTATTCTGGAAGGGTGCTTCAATTTACAATGAAAATGCCCAATTCCAGTCCATGCAAGCAACACAATCAAGAGAGGAACAAATCAAAATGACTGCCGCCATAACTAAGTATCAGCTTAAACAACGTAAATACAGTTCAGAAAGAAACATAGAAACTCAGTGAAGGCAAAAGAAATAGAAACTGTAATAAAATACAAATGTTACCATCTCAAATGGAATCGAACAGATCAACAAAATATACAACTGAAGGAATCAATCAAGACAAATTACATATGTACACATGGGGGGATTTTCACAAACAAAGCCTTCAAAAATGGATCTTACAACCTATGTTTATTTGGTTGCCAAAACAGAAACTTCCAGCTCTAAGTCAGGAAGTATTGTTTGAAACTAATAATACTTTATTGTTAGTAAATCCATAGGGTTTCAATTGTAGAATTAATTCTCTTAATGGTCACAAATTATATGTTAGTAAAATTTGCTAATCAAGGGATGTTGTGAAATCCGTTAGACATAACTGCCTTGTATTAAATATTCATTCTTATATAAATTAGTACTGATGACAACTCAGGAAGTTAATTCATATAACTAAATTACTAAATGATCATTTCATAACAGTGTACAATATATGATGTTGAACATTTATCATGATTAGGTTTTTAACTAACAGCTAATTTATGATTTACCACTAGTGGCTACACTGAAGAATTAGAGTTAATGTATACACATTAATAATCTGCATTAGTTATCGGAATAAATTGTACAGTTAGTACTTTAACAATCAGAATAATAATTTTAGAGTATTGCAAACTGGATGAAACTGTAGAATGATTCATTTGTAAATAAATTATCACTTCATAATATAATAAAAAAATGGTTATAGCTTGTTTGCGAGTTATAATCCTTTAACCGAGTTACATGAACAATCTTAGGCATCATGAAGTTTCACAAAAACTTATGATAATCATTAATTCATCAGTTTATCAATAATCTGAAAGCCTACTTTATCATCAAACAATACATGTTGAAATTAAAATCGCAAAATTTGCGAATTATTACAAATTTGATATGGTTTTATTCATTAATTCGAAATAGCAATCAGTTATGTATCATCATCATCATCATCTAGTTGCGTAATGCTGGGGAAACGATAATTTCACCACTGATTCTGAGTTGAATGAAGAGAATGCACCCCAAAAATGTAACATTAACTACTGTCATATCATCTAATTATCGACCTTCATCATCATCATCATCATCATCTAGTTGCGTAATGCTGGGGAAACGATAATTTCACCACTGATTCTGAGTTGAATGAAGAGAATGCACCCCAAAAATGTAACATTAACTACTGTCATATCATCTAATTATCGACCTTCATTAGTCTACAAATATCTCTCTTAAAGACAAAACATGCTTCCAAACTTCAGTCACTTGAAGTAGCTTCATGTTCTTCATTTACGTTGGCATACAGTTACATTTCACCATTTCCTGATCTGTTGATCACACTAATTTGTTTTCGATTCTGATGTTCATTATCTTCCAAGATTGCCAATTTATTCATATGAATTCCGGTTTATAACAGTGAAATTCAAATCTTCTTTCAAATTCTATTAATTTATGCCAAATTACTCAAGGTAAAATTCTGTATTTCCTCTTTATTAAACTAAATTATACATTGTTTGAATTTATTAAAACTAGCCAATGATTAGAGACATTTTTTTGTACAAAAATATAAACAACCAGTAGAAAAGACAATGAAAATAATTTTCTTTTTTGTTTACTTCAATTTTTTTTTCATTTTTACACAAACAAATTGAATGAAAAACAAAACACACGAAATAGTTTTGGCTTTTTATTTTCATTTCATTTTCTTTGGAATTTTCTCATATTAAATATTATTATATTTATCTCGTATATATACCAAAAAAGTTTTTTAACCCATCTCTTGCTTTTTTTTTATCCAAAAACTAGTTTGCAACTTTTTTTTTTTGAAATAACATAAATAACGAATAACTATTGTACATTATTTGAAAAGTGTAAATTTTTTTTTGTACACATTACACAGTCAAAATGAAAGTCGATTTGGGTAGTGAAAACGTTACAAAGTTAAACGCTGCATTATCTTTTTTCGTTCTCTCGACTGGATATAGAACGTCACATAGTTTAAAGTTTTGAATCTGATTTATCGACCTTTGAAAGTCATTTAATTTTAATTCTTTCATTAAAACCATCATAAAAATTATTATATAATGCAATAATTGTCTGTTTATAAATAAATAGCCTTAAAGAATTTCATGTCAGTAATAAAAGCATATGCTATTTCAGGAATGTATTGAAGTGTTGTGTAGTGTTTAGTGATCATGAATTAACTGAACATATAACTGGTTTTACAAATGTACTAAATCTTCAAGAATCATTATTGATAACTAAAAATTTGTAAGTTATTGAATCATAGCACACCCTACAGCACAACCATGTTCGACTATCAGAATGAGCTGTTTGCACCATCTCATCACTATTTTATTCATGTAAAATTAACTGGATATTTTCTTTAATGTTTTATCTCTCAGTGCGTAGATAATGAAGAGGGTATGACATTCAGTTTGAAGCGTTATTTTATTCAAATGTATGAAAACATAAAAGCACTGAACAAATGTTTTGTAACAGTAAGAGAATATAATTTGAAAATCTCAAAATCTCGGATGAAGCGAGGAATACAGTGAACGGATGGTAAGCTGATGGATAACGTGGACTTCGCAGACTACCTAGCTATTCGATCCCACAAATAATAACAAATGCAGGATAAGACAATCAGCTCATTGTAGCATCTCACCATTTATTCATCGTAGTTCAATAATTAGTCTTTAAATTATTCGATAATAGTATCCACCATTTTTTTATATTTATACTAATCCGATTACAGTATCGGTTGCGGTATATTTGATTGTGTGTGCATGTTAACTCGCCTATTACATGTTTGCATGAAATAAATTCATCCAAAAAATCGTATTTGACTTCTTATTACCACCATCTCAAAAACGGGGTTAGCCAAAGTATGTTATAGGGAAGTGGAAGGAAAGATTTATTTCATTGCACAATCGATCATTCGTTAACTTTGGAGTCAAGTCGTGAGACGCCAAAGTAGCAACAGCCCCTACATCAGAAGGCCCCAACATACATGATTAGAACGCCAAATGTCTAGATGCAATGCAGTCAGTATCAACCAGTTACACTTGATGGAGAACTTCTGGAAGATTTGATGCACGCACTGACAAATTAAGGACAGAGTTTCGACTTCTAAAGAACGCCTAGAACTTATATTAACTATCAATCAATTTCAAAGTCAGAATTTTCAATTCAAACGTCAACTCAGTTTTATTGTATGAAGTGGAAACTTAAAGAACTACTAAAGCAATTATCAAAAAAGTTCTATTAAGAAGTAGTGTCTGATGGAGTTCAAACAGAAATAAAATCCACCATAGGCGACCAGAGATAGATACTCATAAATACAAACTAACTGAAGTTAAATATGTACATAATTAGATACCATTTCCATGGTATGGAAGTTAATAGTGATTAAATCAAGGGTATTTACGTCCTTAATTAATTATGCTCTTTTTGTTTTTTAGGGCATAGGCTGGTGAAAATGTATCTCCATTTATTTCTACCTCGATATCCCATTTCTAACTATTGCCATGTTATGATTATCGTCCTGGTGTCTGCCTGAAACACTAGGTGCCAAGTACGCATGAGTCTGCCTCTTGTACCTTTGCTTTGAGCATTCACATTTATAGCTTGCCTTATGATGAAATCTCACACTTTCCTCAAAATCTATCCTACCCGACTGCAGAGCCTTTTCTTAAGCTTGCTCTCTGCCATAGCCAATGATTACTGATAGCTTTTGGACAATGGTTTGAAGTCTTTTCTACAAACGGCTGTTTCTTAATACGTGAACATTTGTGATGATTTAAATATAATGTAGACTACTACAGTCATGAATTTTTCCCTATATAACTAACTATTCAGTTTCAAAACATATGTTTAGTTATTGATTCGAATGTTCGATATCATTTTTGATTTTCGCAGTAGTTTTCTCTTTACCATTCCAAAATTTATTTATCTATTTGTTAACTGTAGTAAATAAAAGTTTGTGATAATAAAATTTACTATTTTGATTAATGATGTCTAACTCTATCTTGTTTAGTCAATTTCAAGACGAAATTTTCCTTCTTTATATATATATATATATATATATATATATATAGATATATATATATATATATATATATATATATATATAGACTTTTCAATTATCTTAGAAGTTGCAGGATTTATGCTTGATTAATTTCATTATCTTAAATAACACAGTTTTATCAATCATAATTTCATTTTTATAACTATATTCAATCAATGGCAGAGTGAATGTGATCATTGTTTACTCATAGTTTCATTCATTCATTCATTCATTCATACATTCAGTTGCGTAAGTTTGACATCTTTTCATTGAAAAATGCATAACAGTTCTACTATTCAACATTGGTTTCCTTTAAAGCGATTAAACTCTTCAATAGATTTGCATAGTGTATTTTAAAAAAATGAAGAAAGATGTGATGTACATTAGCGCAACAAATTTCAAACACTCTGAGCACATAAATACTAGTTAAAAACAGTTGTATGTGAAGAAAATAAAAGGTTAATAAGACAAATGAAAGATGATCAAAGAAATAATGTCAAATAGAACAATAGAACAATATTCGCACGATGGGTTTAGGGCTTTTAGAGCATCTTTATTGACTGTAAATGGAGATTATTTGCTTTGTGCTTGTATAATTTTTATTGGTAGACGTAAAATTAATAAAACTAAGATATTGATCTTTTGTTATCCAAACAACAAGCCGTAGATTGGTCATCTAACTGGTCATGTTATACGTATTAATGATACTTACGACATCTGAACTGTCAAAATCAAAGTGGGAACTTATGCACCACCTAAGTTTGATATAAGTGAAAGAAGTCCTTGGAGCTTGTTTTCTGGTCAACAGTAGTCATTGTTGTTTGAGAATCTGTTTACAAGATCTGAAAAGAAACAGTTGTCAATCTTTCTCGTTACGATAACATCAATTTATTTAATTCTGGTGAAAAAAATGTTTAAACTCTTCTGCTTATTTGATCGCTTCATAACATTACTTTCCGAGTTATTTTTAGTTCAATAGTCATTGTTGTACTGCAACCACTGATATTCCAGTAGGCTTATAATGTCCATTTCTATGTCAAGCCTGTATTGGTTATTCTAGTTTTCAGATGGATGGACTTCTTATTATTATCCACATATATCTAATTGCACATTACCATGATTGCATTTATATGAAATTATATGCGTGTCACTTACATTATTAATCGCATATCTTCCAGTGTGGTGTGAGCTACTTATAAGTAGTATATGATGTGAGTGTCAACGTAATGTCTGGCAGCATAATATGGGGTAAGATCAAGAAAGGAAGAGTTAGAACACAATGGAATTTGTATGAAACGCATGAATAGTGACAATGGATTGATGTTTTGCAACAGGAACAGTCCAGTTCAATAGGATGGACTGATAATTTGCAAATGAACGATTTACGATATGGTTTTCCGATTTTACTGAGTAACTCTGTAATTTTCGCTAAATACAATCCGGTTGCCCTACCTGTGTTCTCATTCACCACACCAGCACATTCTGTCTGTTTAAACTCAATGAGTAACACTTTATCAAACGAAGTTGCAACGCTGGCATTCTCTTCATTGCTTTCCTGCGTTTCTCATTTCCAAGTGAGTTTGAGTGAATTAAAATACCTGAAATAAACCCATCTTTTTAATTTTTATCTAGCTTCTTGTTATCATCGTCATCGCTCAAACAGGATTTAGCTTTGATAAACTTTACAACATTAAATAGCAGATTTATTGTTCATGGCTTTTTTAATCATTCGTCCAAATTGGAGTCAATAAGCACATTTGTAGATTAGAAATATGTCTATGACTCTTATTTAATCATATATTGATTTGTTCATACATTCAATTCATTATGCTGGCATAACCAAAAATATTCTAACTAATAATAACATTTATGTCAATAATTTCAACTCAGTTTGTATTTTTAAATTTAAAATATTACGGATTTTAAAGTCGTGATCTGGTCCTAACAACATGTAATGACACTACGATAATCCGACTGGATTTTCCTTCCAACTCCACTTAAACTATCATGAGACTTGTTTCATGAGAAGAGATTTAAGTTATTTCAGGAAGAATTCCGATTCCATAGTTGTCATAATATCTGTTTTCTTAACGTTATAACTAACCTTCAATTCCGTATATCGTTAAGAAAGATAAGAACTCTTAATTTACACATAAAATTGATTTCAGTTAAATCGCTCGCATGTTTTTCACCTGGATAATTCCACCTATGGAAATCACGTACAAACTTTGAGAGTGTTTTTCACAATGAAGTAAGCTTTTTCCTAATTCGAAAGGATACAACTTTAAATCGATATGCATTCAAAATATCAGGTAGTTGAAAAAGTGTTTACTGAAAAATTAACTAAATCGATTAGCTTTTTGTTAACAAATTTCAGCTTAAATGAATAAAAGCACGTTCAGTTCAATATTCGGCGTTCACATTGTGAATATTAAGATTTATAATCCGTTATCAAAGAGATAAACAAAATTACAGTCAGAATGACAATTTATCTATTTACATTTTGGTATGAATGGATATTAATCTATATTAATCTTTATTTTTTCGAAAACAATATTTTGTTATCATACGTTTTTCTCAGTCGTTAAACAGAAAAACATATCAAGTAAACAACAGAGATTCTGCTTTTTCCTTCAAGATTATTTGTAAATTTTTCTCATTCCTGATTTCGTATAATTTATAGTTACTTTGTTCGCTAACAATTCCAGAATGGATACGTACAGTGAACATTTCGTAGTTTAACTTTACTACATTCATTAATTTCGTCTATACTTTAATTGTATCTTACAAGTTGGTCTCCACTTTACAAACTTATGGCTAATTGTTCTCTTTTTAAGAAAAGATTGAACGTTGAACAACACGAAGGATGCAATGATAGTAATGTGTTCACTATAGAAGAAAAATGGAATCGTCTAACCTACAACACAGATACCTTCATTGTATCGGTTTATATTTTTACCTACATTCATATTCGAATTTCGTCATAAATGTCTAAAATCTTTTTTTCTGTAGAATATACAACATTTATTAAATTATATATCCTTATTCGGAAAATAGTATTTATCAGAAAAGAAAAAAACATTATCTATCTTACAGCTGGTTATTTATCCTAGTTAATTCGTAAACAAGATCTGCTTTTTAATAGATATGTACTTGATTTTCACTGCATTGTATTGTTTTATTGATTACATAAACTGATCAGTCCTAGACCACCATTGTAGATTCAGAGGCCGTTTCGTCCTAGTATGTGAGTCGTAAGCAGTGTGTACCAATGATTCTAACAGCAGAAATCAAACTGTGGACCTTCGATTTCACGCTTGAACACTTTACATTTAGATTACAGAACCAGCATTCAACAATGTTTCAGCCTAATTTTGATCGGTCAACCAAACTGGGTGACCACCATCCATTGTCTTCGGTGGATAACTACTACACTTTCCACACGGTTGAACCCAACTGGTCACAGCATCTCACTAGAACTCTAAAGACTAATCAGTTCATGATTTTTATGAAACTAAACAATCTTTATGATCCCATTGTGAATTAGTTTAGTTCTTTTAAAAATTACACATAGATAGATGTTTCAAACTATGTTACTGTGGAAGATTGATAAGTAAACTCTAAGTGTCAGAATAACGTGAACACAAAGATGACCTAAAAAAAACAAATATGTGCATTTTTTTGCATCACTCAACTATCTTACTATCATGTTGGAATGACCAACACTTGATTTATTTGAAAGTGAATTTAAGAGGTAGTCAGTTGATTAATTTGAATTGCCCAGTGTTCATAGGCACTTCATGTTCTCGTTAGGGTTTGGTGTACTAAGTTTATCTGAGTACAAATTAAAATACAGACGGTAGACAAACAACATTCATTTGCCTTGGTATATCAGTATGCTACAATGCGTAGCAATTTTAACTGATTACGACTAAATTTGTACAAATATGTATTTACATTTTCTGGAACGTTCTCCATACTCCAACATTCCATCAATAATTTCTTTTTAGCGTGTACATTTGGTGTTATGTTTTAAAATCCAATGAAAACTAGCAGAAACAATTTTTCATAAAAGGAAGCATTTCGGTGGAAAATTCCAATGGGTATTGATTATTCTTTGAGGCATAAAACTATTGCAATTTAGCATCAACGGATAGCGGCCAACAGTGTAATCTAGAAGACGAGTTTCATTCTATTTGGAACTCATCAACTGAATATACCTACATATCAGAGTTGATGTTTACTCCAGAACTCAACTCCGAATCTTTTCGCTATCGCATTATCTACTTAGATAGTGAGTACAGATAGCCACTCGTTTAGGCAATCGGATTAAGATGAATTTTTTCACATTACTCGTTTGAATCTTTCCATTGATAATTAGTTCCGCAAGTGACTAGTCTTTACTCACTGTACAAGGTAGTGTCTATCTGGACTCAGTAGCTAAGTAGATAATGCGATGTTGTTTGAAGCGAAAAGATACAGGGTTGAGTTCTGGAGTGAACATCAACTCTAAGATGCAGGTATATTCAGTCGATGAGTCCCAAATAGTACGAAACTCTTCTTCTGGATTCCACTGTTAGCCACCTCTGTTAAAGCTGCTTGTAACCTGAAAGCACTCACAGAATACACATAGGCCAATGCGATTGATCAACTGCACTCCTTTACATCAATAATAAGATTCAAACAAGCAATACAAATGAATTATTCTATTTTTTTAGTAAACACAAATAATGATACCACAAATGTTTCTTTTTTTAAGTGATCATTATTATCATTCAACGAAAAAAAAGTAATTATCTTTTACAATCGAATTTAATTACCCCAATCGGGATCAATTTTTCATCATCAATGAGAAGAAAATTCGGCAAACGCTACTCAAAATTATGTGTTTATTCACTTTAAATGCTTTAGCAATAACTTTGTTTTGTTTACATTATTAGTGCTTTACTGTTAATTCGAACCAAACTTAATTGTGTTGATACTATTATTATTATTTGTTCGAGCCAAAACCATTGAACATCTGTTCAAAAACTTTTGTAAAATTAATTACTTGAATAATTATCTATTTTACTGTTGTGAAATAAAATAGTTTTTTTTGGAATAATAAATAAAAATACACTTGTTATCTCACCACTTATTAGAGTTGAAGGAAAACGATTTTAAATTATCATATTTTACAAAAATTTGCAATTATTTTTCAATAATGTGATCAATTTTATTGAAAATAAAAAAAACCCAATAAAATCAGTTAATTTATTCAAACAAAACGAAAAAAAAACAAACAAACGAACGAATAATTATTCTGATTTCATAGTTCAATTATTTTGAATTCTTGATATAATTTTTTGTGCATAGTTCATTGAAAAGTTTAAGTAGTCTTTCTTTATTTTTTTTCAACTGATCTGGCAACAGCGTATTATAGAGAGAGAGATGTATCAGTAACATGAATTTTACGCTTGGATAGATGATATAATTAAGTGGAATTTGGTCGAACAATTGTTTTTTCAATTGTAATGAATGAGAAAAATATATCTATGTCATGATAGAAACGGGTTTTTTATCCACTACAATAATCTCACGTGAAATAAAATGAAATGCACACTGTATTGCTTTAGATTATTTTTAACATTTCTTTAGTGAAAAAAATTAAATTAGAATGCTTCACATCAAATAATAAGCTTCAAAAGTCTTACAGTAAAATTTGATTGTAATAGTTTGTAAGAAAACGAATCTTCATAGAACTGTTACTCTTATAAACTATGTACAGAAATGCATATTTCATGCAACCGTACAATTAAACATACCATCCATCTGTCTTTCTTTCTAGTGAATAAATTGAATATAAATGTCTGGTTTATCTACCTCCTATTGACGAATCTAATTGAAAGTCAAGTGGTCTTTCCAACATTATATATTTAATGAGCACTCATAAAGTTGAAATGATATTCTAATAGATTTAAAATTTTGATTTCCAGCACTAACTATATTTCAAATATTTTTTCTTCAGTTACATTCATGAAAATCAATGAGTTTACACATTTAAATCATCAACCAATCATTGTTAGACAATTAGAAATGAGGAAGCTTTGAAAGACGGCTGTATCGTCATCGTATTGGACTCATCGGCAGTGCACATCCACAACTCCTGCTACTTGCAGCATTCAAACCCGGGACCCTCGGGACTTGCGCGTGAACACCTAACATCTGGACCACTGGACTGGCATCCAATGTTGTGAATGTCTAATTCCAATCAATTTTTTGGTTTACAAGGTCTAAAAATACTGATCTTCATAGCTTTAAATGAAGAAAAAATCGTGTATTGTGTTCACTAGTGACTAGCTACGCAAGGAAATATTGGAATTCTAGTAAGAAGACGTGACCAGTGGAGTTCAGTCCAATCGCACGTAGACAGATACTCCCGAAGACAAATGGATAAGGTTGCGAGGTTGGTGGCTAGGCGTTCGCGCGCGTGACCGAAGGTGCTTGGTTCGAATCCTGCGAGTGACAGGAGTTGTGGATGATCATTTTTAACTATATTACTCAAATCAACGACTGGCAATTTTCGACAATTTTATTCAGCTGTAACGAATCAATTTAATCTTAGGGGAGATTACTGACTCAGCATTCATGGTTTGCAGAAACATTTTAAAGTAAACATAAAAGTCACAGAAATCAGTAGGAGAACAGATACAACTGTAATTAATCAAAAGGCATATTGACATCGTTTTGATAATCTGAATAGTAGCAAGAATCAAGTAACGCTTTTATTTCATGCAGACTTAATGGACTGAATATGATTATTATTTCTTTATTATCGTTATAAAATCAGCTAACCTGTTTGGTGAACATAGATTTTACATTTCCGTTTCCTAGTTAAGATCATTGTTCGCTTTTAGTCTATCAGAATATTAAAAAAAACAGTTTTAGGTCGATATAATATATATATATATATAAAAGGTATATTACCTCTTTTTCAGTCCAATTTCGATTATCTACGAATTTTAAATAAACCACAAAGTTGTATCCTATTCAAATTAAAACGAACAATAAAATCTATCACTCGTATTTTGTCCTACCCAGAAATCTCCAATCCGTAACGGAGTGGTGGTGTCAAACTCATTATTGCATTCTATTTAAAAATCATGCTTTATCTAGATTTCTTTAGTTTGTAAGACGGATTTTCAGATCAGTGATGGCATATGAATATTTAGGGGGAAAAAACACAATACTGTTTACCTTGAGCAATTATCATGTAATCAAACAATCGTCAGAAACTAATAATAATAATAATAATAATAATAAAACCACAGGATAAAATATTATCCTACTTAAATAAATAAATCATAAAGGCGCAGATGTTTTCAAAAAGCAAATAGCTAAAACTTTACTATTCAACGTCAATTATAAATCTGATAAATATAACGAGATTTTACCTAATTTCAACGTATTTCTAATCCTAAAAATGTTTTATTGTGCGAAATACATTTTTGTGCACAAAGATCTACTAAGACTGTCTTCTGACTTTCGTATTCAAATAACTTTTCTGGATGCATTTATTATGGTTATTTTTGCACCTAATAGTATTTCGATAAATATTACCTCTTTCCTGAACAAATTATTATAAATTTTGAAGTACTGGGGAGCTGTTCATAATGTCTGACTTGAAGTAGGAAAATAGTGTTAATTATAACTACGTCTGTAGACCCTTCGGGGCTACTGCCGGTCTTAAGCCCGGATAAAACAGGAGGGTTTGGATTCGGGTTGAGACTCTATCCCGCAAAAAACTAACTCGCTAAAAAACGCTTACAATAAGAAATAATTCAGATCATTTAAACTCTGCACTGGGAGTCAGAAGGTCTTCATTAAGAAGAGTTATGACGTCTCATGATAAAAGTCGAGTTCCTTCGGAAGTCATGAGGACGATGCCCCTTCTGACAACCAGAGCCCTTCCACGGTGTGGACAGCTGGGAAGTTACATCCGGCCTCATACCCATAAAAGTACACGAGACCAAATCGGTCAGAATCAAATCCATGTTGATTGACTGACTGATAATTCGTTTTAATGCAGACAGAATTTTTAGGATACAAGAACAAAGACTGTATTTTTATAAAAGTCCCAAAATTTTTAATAGATATTTCAAAATAACTAATGAGACATTGCTGCGATTTTACACAAACTGTTCATCGATTGATTATTGTTAGTCATGAACACCTTTGGATGCCGTCTCAGTAGTTTGGAGTTAAGCATTCATGCTCTGGACCGAACGTCTTGAATTGCATATTTACGAATATAATTATACACAGACGTAATTCAAACAAAAGTTGTGGTTAGTACAAATAATTAAATATACGTTATTGTTTGTAGGCAGGATAAACTAAAACTTCCTACATATTGATTTTAGTGAACAGTGGGAGTTTATTGGTGAAGAACAAACATGAAAGAATATTATCCAACTTTATGGTGTTCTTAATCAAAAACAGATTGCGATCACTGAAGACAAATGACACTTTGTTACTTACAATTCACCAGTTTCCTTTAAGTTATACAGCGTGATTGACATTGCTAATAATAATGCACTGAAGATTTATCTGTTTGATAAAGGACTTTATGTGACAACTTATTGAAGATTTAAGGAAAAAATAATGTGTACCTGTACAAATAAACCTCTGCATAAATTTCAACTTCATTGTAAATTTCACGTCTGTTTGAGATTCATAGTTTGTCCAGTTATTCTACAGTCAAAAAAAAGATTCTTCATAGAAAAAACAAATTATCATGATTAAACACATTCATAGCGTAGAATAACTAGCTTCTACACAATTGATGTAGGCGTTTTTCCAGACATGGTAACTTGAGTATCGAAAATATCATAATAAAATCAATTCCAATTATACAATATCACATTGTATTATGTCATACACAATTTGTACGTGTTAGATATGATGAAATATGCTGTCATATATTGAATATTTTCACAAGATAATGACAGACTTGGATCAAAAATGAAATATAATTACCAAAGACAAATGGGTGAGATCGCGCAAAAGCCTTAGATCAATCAGAGTTAGACATTAACACCGTTGGATGCCGGCCCAGTGGTCCGATGGTTAGGCGTTCACGCAAAATATAATTACGTTTAGCTTTTTAGAGAATACTGTATTAACTTTACAAATATGAAATTTATAATGTGAACATTTCTTTCATCATGCATTCAAAATTGTCGTAAGTTAAACAATCAATGGTGATTCGGTTTATCAGCGTTTGTTATCATTTGTACAGGTAAACTAATAAAGTCGCGAAGTGTTATATCATTACATAGAGCTATCAAAAAATCCCACTGTTTTTAAGTATCAAGTATTGAAGCTGTAAAAAATTATTTCTAAATTAAAATTAGGAATTTGAACATCCGACTTCGAGTGTTTTGATACACTAACCGAAAAAAAACGACGGAGAATATACAATATTTCTGTACAGATTAATAAATACTAAGTCATTTATTTTTATTATCAAATACACATAATTGGATAATATGTGAACATTTTTATAGAAATGAAGTTTGGAAAAAGGGAAATGAGTATGAGGAGAATATATGTATGAATAGTGATTGTTTTAAATAATGTACAGATTCCAAAACAATATAATTTAAAACACACGAAGACAGATTACCGGAAAACCGATGTCAAAAAAAACAAAACAAATATAAGCCTGGATCATTAATTTGCTTCAAGATCAAATAAAACTAAAGACGAATGAAAAAAAATGAATTTTGTAATTGCAAAACACAAAAAATGTCAAGAAAGTAGATTGTGGAAATTGAGATGAGCTTTGCATTACAAGAATGATAACACTATCTTGTAGAATTCATAAATCTGATTTTAAGTTTTGATATGAAAACATTATCGGTTCAAAACCACTTGTTGATTGGTAATTTTGAATAATCTTTAACTGTCATATTAGTATCTCCTATGAAGAAAGTGAAAAGTAGTCACATATGTGAAATTATGTTGACTTCTTCGTTTGAAATTTCAAGGAAAGTGCACTTAGGTGCTAGCGATAACTCTACCTACTGTTTTTGTAATGAAACTATGCCAACACGAATTTTGTGTCTGATTTCGCAAGAAATTGAAAATTTCCTCGAAAATCATTTCAAAATGAAACTGAAAAATTTGTCACTTTGGAGTTTGATAGATTCAAAGTACTTAAGCAAGTAATAATCTTTTTTAATAGCAACAATAGCTTTCAGCTTATGATGTATTGACTGAAATGAATCTAAATACGAAATATAACATTGCAAATTCAAGCTTCATACCACGAACACTGTAGATCAAGAAGGATTGGACTATTATTTTCTAATAGTACAAAATTTTTAAACAATGACTACTCAGGATTAGATTATTTTTATAATTCAAATAATCAACGTGTTTCATCATTAAGCACCTGTAAAAATGTTTGCGTTTGTCAATATAAAATATGAAAAAAAAGCAAACTAGCAAAAAACACAAGGAAGTCATTATTAAAAACTTTATTATGCATCAGGATTGAAATTATTTGTAATTATCAACAAAACGAGAAACCTGCTTTTAGAAACGTGAAATAAATAGCATTTAAGAGGAAAATTGATTGAGAAAAACTCACTTCCGGAACACTCATGAATAGCCACCTGATTAAAGCGCTGTGTTATAATAGATGGCAAAAAATACCAAAGATGTTTGTATGATTCAATGTAGAAGATAGGTAATTAATGATGATCTTGTAAGAAGTTTCAGTTTGATACATTCCAAACACAAATACAAATTTCGACTTTAATGCCACACCATCACAATCCATGTTTTTCCAGTGAAAAAACATATCGATATATATGTGTGTATGTAAAGATTACATATTCTGAAGTATACAAAACGGTAACTGTCTGTGTATGTGCGTCTAATTCACATGGGAATATCGTGTTAGCACATCAACACACACACACAGTGTCCATCACTTGCTTTTTTTCTTCAGAAATCTAATTTTTATATAATTGAATTTCATCATTTTACCGAAATTTTAACTAAAATGTAAAAAATTCAGTGACAGACCGAAAAACCCAAAAATGCCTACTACTCACATACATGCCATTTTTTTCTAAAAGAAAATAATTAAACAAATAAATAATGATAAACAAAGATTAGAAGAGATGATCATTGGAAATATTTTTATGTAAACCGATAGAAGAAACAAATATGCAATGATATGTAAGCGTTGATGTAAATAATAAAAAATATCTGAATTCATTAGTCTTGATTCGAGTAGATTCTATGCAGAAAATCACATGGTCTATTTATAAATAACCAAACGACTAACATCTCGATTCACGTGAGAAGGTTTTGATTAAAATTTTAAAAAACTAAAAGAAGACGAACAATTTAGTTACACATTTTTGAAACGATGAATCGTTCAATGTTAGACCACCATTAAAGAAACCTGGAAGCATTGGATGGCCGTTCGGTCCTGGTATGGAACTCCTCAGCAGTGCGCATCCACGACTCCCGCACTCCATAGGATTCGACCGTAGGACCTAACCACTGGGCCACTGAGACGGTATCTAACGGCGTTAATGTCTAACTTGATCAATTCGCGGAGTTGCGCAATTTCATACACAGTCTTCGGTAGTTACTATCTACACCCAACAGGTTGAACTTCGCTTGTCACGACTTCCCACTAGAACTCGGAGAAGATTCCTCACGAAGCTAGTCACCAGTGAGCACAAGTAATTTGCATCACGGCGTTGTGAGGATTATTAAGTTAAGTTCAATGTTAGACCAACAAGGGTTAGGCTTTCACGCATAACTCCGAAGGTCCTGAGTTTGAATCCTGTGGGGTGCGGGAGTCGTGGATGCGCACTGCGGTAGAGCCCCATACCAGGACGAAACGGCCATCTTTCAGTGCTTCCACGTTCCTCTAATGATGGTCTAACATTGATCAATTCATGGTTTCAAAAATGTGTTACTGAACGATCTTGTCGTAACCCCGTAATGCGAATAATTTAGTGTTACTTCAATTCTAGTTAAATTTTCATTTGCAACACAGAAGTAATAATTGCATTAGTAATAAGTTTTGATCAAACAGGGACTAATATATGAAATAAGACAGCTATAAGCTAAATATATTTTAATAAGTCATATTGTAACTGACCAACACAAAAAAATATGTTAAGAATTTTAGAATTTATTTTTGACTATTTATCCGAGGGATATTTTATATTGACTAAGGAAAAATATCAGTATTATGTAAGGTGAAATGTATGTATGTATCCATGTTTGTCCATTGTAAATGTTTGTGTTTCCCGGTATGCGAACACTGTAGTCAGTCGCTCAAATAGTATTTTTTTAAACATTCATTCACACTCCTTGTTAGTTACATGCAAAATTTCGAATGTGAATTTTGTCTAATTGGATATATTTGTATTTAAAAAATAAGTCTAAAATTCAGGAAATATCTTTCCGAAATTCCACGCTCTATTAACCCAAAAGTCATGTACTGAGTCCCCGCTTCAGTGTGAATATCAATTGTGAAATGCAATGACATCCCGTTGATGAATGCTCAGCATGATTAAACGATTGTTTCAGGTTTGATTATGTTAGGGATGTTAGATCCCCAAAACTCGCTTGATAAATGCTTTATTTTGGATTTCACGTTTGCCAGCATAGGCTGATCAGTTGACCTTAAGATTTCACTTAGCACCAGGAAAATCCATGGCTGTGATTGGCTGCTGTGTATTTTAGTGTGCTATTTTCCTGACTGTCCCAAGGACATTTCTATGATGTATAAATAAACGAGAGTTGTGTGCTTGATTGTATTGTGATTGCTGCGTATTTGTGGAATATACTTTCTACGCTTTTCAAGACTTCAGTTTTGCAGTTTAGGATTCAAGGTAGCCTACCTGGACGCTGGTTCATTGTCTCGTTTGCGTTTATCGGTTAAGGTGAACTCGTAATAGCTTCAAGCGTACCCAGTGACGTACCCTACAGATTATGAGACAAATACGTATATCGTGCATATAAACGACAGACAGATCAGTAAAAAAAGAACACTGCCATTTTCAAAATTGGTCGATTAATCAGTAAGTTGGGGGATAAGTGAATAACAGACAAGATGATGACAGCATTTAATTTTAATGAAAGGCATAGCTGTCTGTAATCATAATAATAATAATAATTTTAAGCAAACAAATCCTATTAAAGAATGAACTTTAAAAATCGTCACATTCAATTTGAAGTATAAAAATTCAAATAAGTCACTCTCTGTATATATAAATGATATATATAATGTATATATAATATATATATATATTATATATATATATATATATATATATATATATATATATTATAAAATACGTGGTCGGTCGTTAGATTTGTTGAAAATGCTTCATAAGTCACTTCTTTCGTTGACTATCACACCTATAGCAATTTCATTTATTTCTGATTTAAAAATACTTGAAAAAAAAGAAATGGAAAAAAGCATTATTTATTTTAAATTAAATCTAATTAGCTTATGATTTGTATTAAAGTTGCACTTTTTTTTCAAAGTATTGTTTACTTTATAGGTTAATTCAAGCCTTACTGTTAGTTCAGCAGTAACACTGTACCAATTATAAATATATATATATATATATATATATATATATATATATATATATATTAAATGAGAAATTGACAGTTAACCTTGATAGCTTCATTTATTGCTAGATAAGTGAAAGGAATGGAATTTATGCAGTTACAAGTCGTCTATATCACTTTCGAACTGCTGGTTAAGAACTTATATTTGCTAGCAAAAATACTACTGAAAATGTTTGCTATGGTTTTATAGTCAGTATTCAATTATATATCTGAACTTTGAGATACTCTGACGCGTTTATTGAAAATGAGTATTAGGCTTTATCACGTAGTAGTTTCACTAGCGATGAAATCGAGAGTCACTTTATTAGTTTATTGAGAAGCATATCCTCAGATGAAAATTGCTTAAGGAATAGCACAGCCCACACCTCTTGCTTAAGATCACCACGTAGTGAATAAGAATTTACAAGTGATTTCCCTTTAGGATGCATTCCGTATAACTGTCTTTATTTACTGTCCAGTTCATACTTTATATTAATGCATCATAATGAGCAAATCGTTAGACCATTCAATTCTGAGTGATTGTGCAGACTATGTGGCGTAATTTCAACTATAGAACTGTCGGTAGCAAAAGGTGTCGATGAGAAAGGATGTCTGCAAACTCTTTTTCCGTATTTCGAAATTTCGACCAATGTTGTTGTATACAATACGAAAACCATCATAGTTTTGTTTTAGTTCGACTTTAAGTGATGTTCAATCCAGCTGTTGACAAATCATCGAGAAATGTCTATTTAGTAAGTTGTGACCAATCTCAAGTTGCTTTAATCCTTTAGTACTTATTTGACTCCTATTGATCAAGTTATACAGCAGTCATCAGGCATCACGTACACTATGTTAAACACCACTGTGGTTAAACAAGCAAGGACCCTTGAAGAACTATTAAATACTTTGATGATTCATTGATTTAAAAATATACTTGAAGAAATAAATCTTCACCAAAAATGTATAGCCAAATCGATCATTAGCTAAATCAGTTGAGTTATCTGTCATTGAATAAGTAGTTAAAAAAATTAGAAAGGTCTTTAAGCGTACATTCTGCTTACTTGTTTGAGAATCGCGCTATTAATAGACCGACATTAAATACCTTACTTTTTTGATGCTTTGTTTTTGTTAATTCATGTAAAGTAGCATCTCATTTCAATGTTCACTTTTATACAAGTAAAAAAACATTTCAAGTTCTACTTACTTTATCAATAGAATGCAATTTGATTCAAATAGATAAAAACACTCAGAATATCATGAATCAATGAATATTTGAGTCGGACATAGATGAGTTAATGATGATGATTTTATGTCATTGTATAAAATCTGTGATAAATAGGATTGTTTTTTTTGATTGCCGACAAAAGAGTCAATAAAACTAACAGTGTGAACGCTAAGTATTTATTCAATTCTTTTGTTCAACTGCTACAATATTCAATAGCTCTTTTATGTAACATTTTTGACTTGATTATTCTAAACAGTTAGTCAATAGTTCTCATTATAAATCAGATGAAATAGAATGCACTACAAAGTAATCCTAAAAACGTACATACAAAATAAAATTACTGAACATTTAACAAATGACCTTCGGAAAATGAAAACAAATACAAAATGATTTTTCTATAAGTAAATTTTAATCACGTTGTTGTTGTTGTTGTTAGATCCTATTTCATCCAATCAATAATTACTTGTCAAAATTAAGACAAAATATGATTTTTTATTTTTTGATGTTACTCAACGATAAACATACACTCTGTTTGACTGAAATTTCGTTGTTATTTTTCTTTCGTTCTAATCCTGGTTATTCATTAACTAGGGATTAAGGTAAGCTTCAAATCAATTGTATACTTTGGCTGAACATCTTTCTTACCGATACTTAGTTTTGGATAAAGTGAGAGAAAAACTTTGATGTAAATTTGATTACTTAGATGACTTTAAAATAGCTTTGCATTTGAAAAGTTTTAAATAATCTTCAATATTTATGTAACATCTGCAGATATCGTTACCGTAGTAATTTTCTCGGTAAAAAATGCTATTTCTACATGACAAACATTCTGGTCTGTTGCTTCGTTTCATTTTTAAAAAACTCCAAGTTTTCTCTGTTCAAAATATCATATAGCTGTTTGATTCTAGTGATTGACGCAACGGGAAAATCTATAACCACTGATACTGAATATATATAAAGTAGAAAGAAGGTCGATTCATGACATTGTAATAAAGTGGAAAATGCGTCTTAGTTTTAGGTTTGTTTTAACTAAGTCATTTTTCGAATTGCATTGTTGACATCATAAGAAATAAAAAAAATAATCTCAAGTAATTTTTCAAATGAAAATCAAGAATATATCTCGTGCTTATGTTTACATAATCCGAATTCTTATCCAAAATATTATTTGTTCACTATTTGTATTTGCATATCGGTTTGTTAACATAATTTTTAGTTGTAAAAAAGAAAATTACGATTATGCATATATTTTTAATTTTATTTTTTCGTTGCTAACACATAATTTTTATTTATTCTACAGTCAAATCCAAGCAATATTCCCTCCCCTTAATACTATTTTTACTTACTTTCGGAGTCAGTACACACTTTCGGAGATTCACATTATATACTACAACTGTATTTTAATAGGTGAGCATATTGATCGTGAAAATGTATGCTAATTAGTATTTCTGCTGTTTATTTTTTTCAAAAAAAAAAAAAAACAAAACAAGACGAAGTTATTATATTAGATGAAAAAAACAAACAGACTATTTTGAATATACTGGGTAGTCTGTGAAAGTTGCTTTTTCTTTCAAATATCTAAAATGTTATGTAGGATATTTCGACATATTTCATTCTTGCTGTATATGTATTAGGTAGGAAAGAGTTATTTTTTTCCACCATACTCTAATAGTCTGAATTAATAAAACGCACAAATGAATGGCTTAAAGAAAGAAAATCTAAATGCAATTAAATCTGGCTTTCTATGTGTATATGTTTATGTACATGAAAATGGCTATTCATTGATTCTGGCCAAATGACTGCACAATAAATAGGAAAAAAGAAAGTTAAGAACCATTTCAACAGGAAAAAAAAATAGTCATGCTGTCAGGCAGAAAAAAAACAAAGAAGTCAAAAAAAAAAACAGACAAAGATGAAAGATATTATCATGTGGTGAATGTAAAAATAAGAATTGCAAATTATGGCCATATAGTTTATAAGTACACCATATTGATTGACAATTTTAAATACACCATACATGGATACATATCGATGATCTGTAAATGAATATGACTTAAAATGAGATAGTCGTGTTTGTCTTTTTTGTTTGATTGAAAATTGTACGCAACGATTACTTGCTTATGTGAACAGTGAATTTTACAATACAGAAACGGTGGAGTGCTACAAGTTGCTGATACCGTTTTTTAAGAAGCCATAATATTTACTGGTATCATTTAGTTTAGCAAACAAATATTGAAAGACGTATCATCTTACATGTTTTATAAAGAGTCAATGTCTAACTGATGATATCAAATAGTGCATGTCAGTGACATGAATAGCAAAACCCGATTTGATTGTCGTCTGTACAGTTTATAATAGGTCATTTTGTTTGCATTTCTGTTAGAAAGATTAATCTAACGAAACATTCATTACGTAAAATTAATGTGTCGCTTTCATACACCAGAACTAATTTGCAAATGTCGTAAATTACCTTAGCTTGTCTGATTTTAGTCGATCTGCATTGAGTGTGTAATTTTGATTACTTTATTTACTGTTAACTAATTGAATTGGTCACACTGTAGTAGTTGTCATAATATTAAAATAGTCATTTTTACAGCAGTGTAACACTAAGTGATACAAAATAATCAGTTTGTTATTTAACCTTCAACAGGGAGGAATAATTCACTTAACTATTCACTATCCTGTAATCTATTCACAGATATTACTTGCAGCTATCCAAGTGCTTAATCCCGTACAAAAAAAACCATTTTTCTGATAATGGTTCATGAAGTGTTGTCAAATTCTAAAAAACTACTTAACGTCACGCACGTTATTGCATAAAATCAAAAATTTCCTGAACAAATATGTTTACCTTTATTTTACCATTCTTGGTTGTTGATGCACGAGATTAAAATAGGCCAACACATTTTTTGATTTTATCTCTTAAAGCATTGAGAAATAATCGTATATGTCATCAAGCAAAAAATGTATTAACTTTCTTTTTTAATCTACTGAGAAAAAAAAACATGGTATTATTCCATTGTTCCAAGTTGAATTGAATCTTTAAATTAAAAATATCAAAACAACGTTTTAAGCTAATTTGTTAAGCAGCTGCCGTGAATTATTTTGACTAATTGCATGACTGGAGACTTATATGTTAAGCAACCATTTAGATAATTTATAAAGTTTCAACTCTTTTGAAATCGAGCATCCAAAATCACATTTTCTTGTGCTCTTCAATTTGAAGCTTTAAATTTGCTCGCATTTGTAATATTATTAGATCAATAGACGTTGAAAATCCATGACAGAGCAGAGATATGAAAGAATATTATTTAGGTATTCTTAAAAGGCTAAAGAACACTTTATTACTTGCCGATAATTTATAACTTTTTTTTATTTACACAAAAACCTCTCACTTAATTCATGATATTTATTCATAGATAGTTTGTCTACAGATGATATTTTTCTTTTTAAATATAAAATTCTAGAGTTTAGTTTTATTTTCCAGTACGTCAAATTATTATGAGTAGTCATCATATAATGTATATAATAAATTTACCTTTAATTTGTCAGTTTTTAAAGAAAAAATATTAATTCTTGAAGTGAATACATGCCACTAGAAAGTACAGTTTCCATTCATACTAAACTTTGCAGTTTAGAAGCTGATGGAATTTCCTATAGACACTATGAGTGGAATGATTTGAAAAAAAACTGAAAATCTCCCATAAGGTACTGGAAAAAACAAAACTACAATGCCAAGAATTTTTCCCACAAATTCATTGTTGTACTTTTCAGTCATAAATCAGCAACTAATGCTTTAAAATGACTAAAATATACTGATTTTGTATATCAAAAAACATGATGATATTACTCGATGAGCCTAAAGCTATTTGTTTGAAAGCATTGTGATCAGCATTTGTGCTTCAAACAATCATGTTTCAAGTTCATCTAGCTAAATTATCATGATTTTATGTTTTTTTAAGTATATGAAGAGAACATTAAGCGTGTTACACTTGACTATAATATTTAACAGGTTTTTCCAGTTAGTCTTTAATACCATTTTGTCATAATGAACGCTAATTGTAAATAGCAGTGTTTTCTTAAGTTACAGTTTCGATTATTACCTGAAAGTAATGTATTAACCCGCAAATTCAAACTTGTGATAACTGTTGAGAGAATTTTGAAATAAAATATTTAACATAGTTATTTAACAAAGATATATATATATATATATATATTTCATGAACAAACTCTAATCTTATTTGAAATTCTAGTATACGCCCACATATCATTTTACAGTTAGTTAGTTTTCCGTCATTTTGATGAACTATACTGATAACTGACAACAAACCGGCAAGCTAACTGTAATACAACAGCAATACTTAAAATAGATTTATACTCATAATAACTTGAATAGTGTAATTTCGTTTGCTTGTTCTGTTTTACTAATGCACTTTTTACTTTCAAAAGACAACGCATTACAGTAAGTGATCACCAATCTTAGTACAGTTTAAAAAAAATGATATTTAATTAAGGCAAAAAGTTTATTCAATCTTCTCGGTGCATAGCTACTATATATTCTATCCGATGAAATGAATATTTTGTAAATATCATACTTCTCTTATCTTATTGGATCTATGGAAAAAGTATTTCTCTTTTTTTATTTACAAAAATACATCAAAAGGACAGGACAGTTGAAATTTTTCATAACTGCTTTTGTAAACAAAACAAAAGATTGCATCTTAAGAGTAAGACCAGCATTAATTTGTATGAAAGATTTTAATTAAATTAAGTTTTGCTGAAATATATATATATATATATATATATATATATATATATATATATATATATATATATATATATATATATATATATATATATTATGTATAAAGAAAATTGGAATTTTTTCTAAAACAATTTGTAGTGTTTCGTTTCCGTTTCCTAAAGTTTTCTAGCAATGTACAATGAAAGCACATATTTTTTTATAATCAAATTCAATGATCAGCTATGTTACTGATTTTTAATATATATGTATTTTTTTCATATGGTTAGCCATTTTGTTCATTATTGTTTTAATACTGTTCGAAAACAGAAAATTATTTCCGTTTGAGATAGCATATTTTATTATTGAACATTCAACCAGTTGATAAAACTTGTTTTAAATTCAAATAAAAAGGCAAAATTTACGCAATTATGATAAGCAAGATACAGGAATGGTGAATATATATATATATATATATATATATATATATATATATATATATATATATATATATATATATATATAGTTATATAGATCTCACCCTTTCTCTTTCTCCTAGTGATCGACTGGATTGTGAAGACGTCAACATCTGGAGGGAAGCACGGTATCAACTGGACAGTTAGGACGCAGCTCGACGATTCGAACGTCGCAGATGACCTGGCTCTTCTATAACAAATGTAATAATACAATAACAAATGTAAGAGAAGACGACCAGTGTAGCAGCAGCCTCTGTAGCAGTAGGTCTCAACATACATAAAGGAAAAAGCAAAATTCTCCGATGCAACACAACATGCACCAACCAAATCACTCTTGATGGAGATGCCTTGGAGGACGTTAACACCTTTACATATCTTGGCAGCATCATCGACAATCAAGGTGGATCCAATGCAGATGTGAGGGCGCGGATTGACAAAGTAAAGGCTGCATTTCTACAGTTGAAAAATATCTGGAACTCCAAACAACCTTCAACCAAAACCAAAATCAGGATTTTCAATACAAATGTGAAGACAGTTCTACTGTATGTAGCGGAAACGTGGAGAACTACAAAAGCCATCATCCAGAAGATACAAGTGTTTATTAACAGTTGTATACGCAAAATACATCGTATTCGTTGGCCAGACACGATCAGCAACAAAGTACTGTGGGAGAGAACAAACCAGATTCCAGTGGAGGAGGAAGTCAGGAAGAAGCGGTGGAAGTGGATAGGACACACATTGAGGAAATCACCGAACTGCGTCACAAGACACGCCCTCACATGGAACCCTCAAGGCAAAAGGAAAAGAGGAAGGCCAAGGAACACATTACGCCGAGAAATAGAGAAAGATATGAGAGGAATGAACAAACATTGGACAAAACTGGGGAGGGAAGCCCAGGATAGAGTTGGCTGGAGGAAACTGGTGGGCAGCCTATGCTCCATTGGGGTTAACAGGCGTAAGTAAGTAAGTAAGTAAGTAAGCTATCTAGAGCAACAAACTGCCATTCAGTTACTTTATTGAAATAAATATTTCTTTTCATTTGCCTCTCAATCACGGCGCTTACCATAATGCATAAAAGTAATATCTTGTTTTTCACAGATTTAGATAGAAGCTTGTATTTAACAAAAAAAACAAATATAACGGACAATCCTCATCACTGTTATACCGCTAACATGATGTTAATATTCATGAAAATTTAAACTGTTTCACACATAGTGCAGTGATTGAAGTGCAGTAACAGCTTTCAATAAAATGATTCTGTTTCTTTTTCATTTTATTTCCCCTTTGTTTCACAAAATTTCTCTTGACTTTACAACGATAAAAAATAAATAATTATAGAAACAATCTGAAGATTGATTGAAAGATTGTGTAGAAGACGGATACATGTGTAACACATGTTTTTTAAATAAAAATAATATTATGTTTACGTAGGATTGATTATCTAGCAGATTTCACCTTGGCTGATTATCCTATCTGTTAGTGGAATGACCAAAAACACAATTCAAGCTTTGGCACTAAGGCATGTAGAACCGTACTTCGATGTGCAAAACAAATGCTTTAAGAGAAAGAAGAAATTTTTACTTTTGTCAATGTCAGAAGTGTACAGAGAAACCGTGTGTATTTAGAGCTTTTTTGTAGAAAGTGAAATACAGTATATAAGATCATCTAATCCTCGATAAGCGATGTTGCGTCATTTTACAATCATCTTATGCTGCCTCAACATCCTTGAAATTCCATCAAGTTGTGATTGAATTCAAGTGCTTCAGCGACTTGGGGACGTCTGGAGGATTTTTTGAGCAATCACAATAATACATGACTTTCATAAAATGACTCAATACGCATTAGCTCACATTCTTATTCTCTTCAACATATTCATTATTCCATGAATCTTTATCGTTCCAATAAACTGAACTCCAAGTAATTAGTATAATACAGTTTTTAAATATAAACTTTATTATTCAGTTGATATCGTTTGATGAGTGTATACACTGTTATTTTCTACTTCACTTATTCCAATAATTATAAAATAAATAAACAAAGTTTCATTTGTGAAGAAAAGGTTTTTAACTTAAAAAACGGACAATTCAAATGATCTGTATTTATATGTGTGTAATGAGGTCAGTAAACCTTTAATTCAATACTGGAATACTGATTAAATCATCTAACCGTTATGTTTTGAAATAGAAAACTGATGTGAATCAGGTTGAATGTGTGAGTGAATTTTCACGCTTTGTAAATTTTGTTTTTGAAAAGTAAAATAATTCAAGATGAACTTATCTATCCTATTAGTTTAATCAAAAAAGTATCAACCAAAATAAGCATACTATGTATAGTATTTTGATTTTCTATATTACAAAAAAATAAGATGTTTTCAGTTGAACAGATGAAGAATATATATAGATATCTAGAACACCAGTCCAATTATATTTATATCGACCCGGCAAAATCATCGCTTTTCAAATTACTGACTGTTTGTTATGGCTATGACTAGAATGACACATAAAATAGTCATAACGATATTGCCACAGTCTTCAAACTGTAAGCATAACTAGCCTCACAATAATACACTGGCAATCCTGTTTAATTTAACATTTTCGGACTCAATAAATGCACGACCTTTTTAACACTTGACTCCTAAGTGAAATCGAATTTTCAATTGAATCACTTTTTAATTAAAATAATGTAGCCTGACAAGTAGGATGATCAAGTGCCTGTTTAACGTACTGAACTTTGTGATCCTTATTCATAACACTGTAATGCATTATTGATCATTCGTGTTGACACAAACTGACGCAGAAATCAAATAAGAATACTTACGAGCCAAAACGAAGTCATTATAAAAATTACTTTAATCATGACTAGTGCTGCAGTTGACAGTACATGATACTATGGCAACTCACATGCATTTGAGTTTGTCTACGTTTCATTTGGTTAAGCCGTTGTATTAACTTATTTAACAGACCGAGTCATTCGTGCACCAACTATCCTACTTCTTGTAACTTAACTTATAGTGGCTATTCCACTTGGTGTAACTCATCAGACTGACAAACTATTCGTAGCTCTGGTGAACGCAGTTGCCACTGAGCACGTTGCTTTTCCACCAGAAGGAGCTATACAGTGCATTCGAAAGATTACTCGTCCAACTTCTAGTTTCGATTATTAGTTTGTCTTCATCGCTTGCACGTGTTATTTCTGATTGTTGTTGATCGCTTTCTATACTAAAATGTAAGTGTATTCTGTGTGTTTACTGAGTTGTCGGCCCACCTTTCTTCTTGTCCTTTCGTCGTCCAGATAACCGTACACTCTGATCCTCACACTCCAGTAGCACGTAAGATAACTTCTGGCTAAACAAAAAGCTGAGGTTACAGAGTTTTCTTTAATTTAAGATATTGACAATCAATTACTATCATTGAAATTACTGAACGTCAATGTTGTGTAAAAATGATATTTAATAACATCGATAAACTGTTATTGGACATGAAAATATTGAATACAAGCAATAAAAAAACTAGATAAAACTTTTTTGTAAATAGTGAGATAATTTAAATACTATTGATATTTTTATATCTTAATTGAACAGGCATGAAAAATTGTTATTTGGAATTGATATGATGTTTGATAAATAAATTGATTTGATTAACATAAACTGAGGGACCACTGGATATATATATATATATATATATATATATATATATATATTGAATATAGCCACAGTCGTATAGTCATAGGGTAAAAACATGGTAAAATCTCAACAACTGTTTGTGAATACACAAAGTTATTTTGATAATAAAATAAGCTGAGATTTGATGTGATCAAGAGTTTTTTTTAATGAATCAAAATCATGCACATATTAATAATGACTATTTTCAAAACTTTTACTCAACATTTAGCGCGAAAATGAAATGTCTCGTTATTCAGTTTATTGATTATTTAATGAATCGACTCAGTACGCGGTTAGTTGATTCATTCTCAACTTCGAAACATTCGGGAATGGAATAAACGAAATAAAAATTCATGTTCGTACAGACAATAATAAACAACTTTTGAAAGATATGATTCCAGTTTCCGAATCAAAAAAGTATGGAAACACAAGATTTCGTTCAAGTGAGAATCCAGACAACATGACAAAGTATTAGATGCACATCTACAAAACACTGAATTGATCTTCATCGAAAACTATTTGTCGAAAATGTTTCTGTTATCTTGATTTTTATAGTTGAAATATGATTTTTATCATGTATTAGGACGAGATCCGACAAAACAGATGCTTTTTCACTTGAAGACAGGAATCGATCAATATTCGATCGCCATTAGTAGCACTGGACGGCTGTTTCATCTTTGTATAGGACCTGATAACAACAATCTCCATATCTATATAATGAAGAAAAACAGATGCTCCTTGAAAACATTTTCCTTTGACGAAAGTGTCTAATGATATTTTCTTACAACGTGATGATGACAGACAATCCGTTTTCATCGTTAATAATATTGTAAAAGAGGCTTTTGTCTTCAAATACAATAACATTTAAACACATGCTAAACGACAAAAGAATTTAAGAATGGAAAAATCATTCTTCAAAAAAAAATAACTGAAGTTGCTTTGTTCATGAAAATAATTTGCCTAAAGTAACCTTGAAGTCAATTGACGATAGTTTTTTATATTTCCCTTTATCTTACTTATCATACTTATTTATGTATCAAATGAAATGTAAACATGTCTAAACTATAACTATTTTTAATCAGATAATTTAATATTGAATTCACTGAAAGATTTCATTTGTTTCTTGAAAAAACGAAAAAAAAAATAACTAGAATATTGATACAATGGAAAAATTGTTTATTCAGACAATTGTATAGATATGCATACATATTATATATAACCTAATTAAACATGCACTTTGAATGAAATCTATTGTACACATGTTAGCATAATTCACTCAGCTTCAAAGAGTTTCCATAGTTATCATTAAGTCAGTTTAAAATAATAGTGATAATAATAATAATATATGTGTGTATGTAACATTCCTGTTTTTCTTCTCCTCAAGAGATCTTTCTGGTTTTTTTTTCCTGTATTGAGTTATCTCACTTTTTCAGATCTAAAGATGCAATAAATAAATGATAAATGATCAATGGACTATTTATATTTCAAATGTGTTTTAATGAGCATTAAGTGTTAGAACGATTCACATTATACGCATGTTATACAGACATATACCCTAGATTATGATAGTTATGTACTAGTCAAAAACAAATTTGACAGAAAGAAAAATCATAAATTATTCTTCTTAAATTTAAATTCTTTTTGCTGAATGGTTAAAAGTGGAAATTTATTTTTTTTAAATCAAAACTATCTGTCATTATCTGAATTCCAAATAAGTAGAATCTAGTAAGTGTACTTACTAGACAACTGTTTTTTTTTTTTGCTTTTCAGTACTGAGCTTTTCAACAAGGCTCATTAGCGTTATCAACAAGGGATTTGACTTAAAATGTCTACATTCTAAAGTAAAACACCTAACCTTTAGACCAGTGATTTATGATTTAATAATGTAAAGGTTAAGTGCTTGCCTAGAATCTTCAAGATTCTCAGTTTAAATCTTGTTAGGGTAGTGGATGAGCTGTGATGAACCAGCAGTTCACTGCTCTCCAGTCATCAAGGGTTACTTGATTGTGATGTAAACCTACAAAATTCAATAACTCTAATTTAAAATGTGAAATTAGTGAGCCTATTCAACACTAACCTTTTCGTATTGCATAACCCAATTTCTTTATGAATTACTAGTGGATTGTATCTAACTTTATAATCAAACATATATAAATTCATTCTATGAGCGAACGTTAGAAATCTATGCTCTAATCACAAAATAAGAACACTGAATAATCATAAATCAAAAGAAGAGTGAAATACCAAAGCTTATAAGTTATCTGAAATAAGTAGTGAGTATTGTGGCATTTCAACTTTTAGTACTGATGCATGTCTTGATGAACAAAATAGTTAGTGTGAATAGGAAGGAAGGTTAGCATCACTGATCTGAACATTTTGACGGTAAGCTAAAAAAATCCAGAAAAAATTTTCACCATGAGTAATATTCAAAGTACATGTTCAATTCATCTACATAGTAGCAGAATGACTTCCGTTATGAATGGTTGTTCTAGGTTAAAAAGCATTATTTGTGAATGATCAACTTTGGATGATTCAAACGACTGTTTATCAAGAAAGATTCTAGGATCAAAATGATTTTATTCAACTGATATTTCATATGGGTGATTTCAAAATTCTGTGAACCGCAGACAACAAGTATCAAAACTGTGCTTCTATTGTTGAACAATGAAAAAAATCAATATATTTTTTTGAAAGCTGTTTTAACAGTTCAAGGTACTTATTAATCATAAATTGCCTTTGCAGACGTTTAAGAAAGCGACTTCAAGGGTAAATAGATTGTCATTTGCTGTTAATAAATTATTCGTTTTCAGTGAAAAGCCGTCACCTCTCCTAAATACATGATAAAACTAGAGTAATGTGGTAAATTACAAAGCCTAGTTGCATGATTTATTGTCACCGAGAAATAGTGTAACTTGTCACAGTGACTCAAAAATTGGATTTCTTTTAAACTTATGTATTTTGTTTAGTGATCAAAGGATAATAAGAAACTTAAGGAATGAATATTACCTAACTATACAACTATTTCAGTCACTATTCTAGACCTATCATTGATTACATTTAAAGATATAGTCACTTTCTTTTTCTTTATCTAAACAAACTGTTATTAGGCCCAAACAGTATTTAGTTAAGGAGTGAACTGAAATTATCAACTCACTTCAATACTGTTATTCTAGTTAGACTTTGATACTTTGAAGAGTCCACTAAGGTTAGATTCAGTCTAAATGATCGAAGGATTTTGAAGCTCATTTCAATTTGAAAATCTAATTCTTTGCACATGAGTTCAGCGATTATTAGAATGAAAGGGGAACTATAAAGTTGCACTGAGTTTGTTTCTAACTTTTCCTAAGTTTATATAAGTATATCTACTTAGCGATCAAGATCTAGTCTTTTAGTTGCTATGGTTTCTAGAAAATTAGTAACCTGGAATAGAAATGTTTATTGATAATTTTGAACAAATTCATTGGATTCAGGTTGTGCTTCGTGTTTAGTAGGTGGCATGCTACTGAACTACAAAAGCAGCTTTCTGTCGAAAAAATGTTCTTCCAAATATCCCCAATGAAACAAATAGGCAGTTCACATTTCAATATACACGTTTTTATATATACACCAAGATAGATATTGTTGGGGATGTTAGATCCCCAGAACTCGCTTGATAAATATCTTTGTTTGGATTTATTTCATGGGCCGATCAGTTGACCTTGAGATCACATTCGTCACCAGGAAAATCCTTGGCTGTGATTGGTTACTGTGTCATTTTTGTGACTGTCCCAAGGACGTCTCTATAGAGTATAAATAAACGCGATTTCAGTGCTTGGATTCATTGTGTGCTGGCTGGGTGTTTGCAGAATACTATTTCTACACTATATCAAGACTTCTTGTTGTTCCTTTTTGGTCAAGGGATCACAGTACCCCACAAGGAAGCTGGTTCATTGTTTATCTCGTTATTCGTCTAAGGTGAACTCGTAATACTTAAAGCATACCTAGAGTCGAGCATAACAGATATATAAACATATAAGAGAGAGATACAACAGATTTTTATCTGTTCTTGCTTGAGTGATTGAGCAATATTGTAAATATTTGAATCAATACGTTTTTCAAAGCTGCTTTTACTCTTTGAATAGTGTTATGCATCATATCATCATCTCTGAATGGAAATACAATGAAAGGTTTCATCTTTTTTGGTCTGTGTTCTTCCCTCCTATTTCGTTGTTCAGTACAAACATTTTTTACTGATAAAAATATCAATTTCTCGCAGACAATTATCAATTCGAGTATACTTCCTTTTTCAGTGAAACAAACTTTTCAGCTGTATGCAAAAAAAGAATTTCCACTAACTCATATTCATAGCCTAACGAGTAAAAACTGTGAAAGTTTAAATATTGTACACTCCAGAATTCTTTCCAATGTATCAGCATTTGACAGAAATTACCTTGATCAAGAAGGTGAATTAAATATTTTCCTTCATGTTTCCTTATGAATTTAACAATAAAGTAGACATTATTAGTGGATTTGTGTTTTGGTTGCATGATTAACGGTGCTACGCAAAACGAATTATCATTGATCTGCCTTAGGTTAATTGTAATTGCCTTTAAAACAAAATGATAATTCCACTATTTTTAAATTTCTAACACATGTCAGCAAGGACATATCTTAAAGAATTGCTGCACATCACGAAAAAATATAACTGATATTTGAAATATTTTTAATATATTTAAAAATAATTATCACATAGATGAGAATAAAGCAATGAAATACAATTAATTCAGCATAGTTCGCAAGTATTACTGTTCTTAATGTTTTTTTTTTTTAATTTTCGAAGAGAGCCAACGGCAGTGATTTATTTGTGCCTTGAAATATCTATTAGTTGAAGTTAAATAATCATGTAGACAAACTTTCGGATAATAAAATACATTTCACAGCAGGCGATATCAGTTTTCTTTGTTTGTGAAATATGAAAATCTATTGTAATCAATCAAAAACCAAAATTCATCCAAAATTTTATATAAAACTTTGATGAATAAATCGATTCAGATTACATCTATGTTACTAAAATGCTTGGTGCGTTTATTCAAGTGATATATATACATATATATATATATATATATATATATATATATATATATATATATATATATATATATATATATATACATATATATATATACTGACGATATAAAGTTACAAGCGAATAAGAGGTGATTAGAGGTTTTGATTAAACTACTTGACGGCAAACGATATTTTCATCTCAACTATAGACGAATCATAAGACATATAATCTATCAAAATGTTAAGCTGTTTTTTGTGGATCTTCGAAAAAGAATATCATATTTTTTTACATATTTTGCATTTTGAACCACATAACTTGGTATTTTTTTTACACTACTTTTTCATAACACTTTCTTATACAGAACAGAACATTACAAGCAATCCTTAAACTTACTATTTAATCTGCAGAGATAAACCATAGAGTTAGATGGAATTTTGTAACCTACACTACTAAAATCTCAATTGTACTTTAGTTTGCAACAAAATTATGAATTCAGATGAAAGCGTTTTATCTATGTTGATTAAAATCATGACGATTGTATACATTGCTTTTTGTCGGGAATAAGTTCGTCCGAAAGAGATATTACACACACACACACTCATGTTTCATGTATATTAGAAAACTGATAAGGCAACGTAGATTAATGCACAATTTTTCCAAGCTCTACAGCTGATGATTAGTAATCGATTGAATTTCTGCATACATTACAAATTCATCATGATTTCATTTCAAATTGATTTTATTTAAGAATACGTACGGTTAAGCCTTCATAATAGTTTTAAAAAAGCAAAACACAACAATGTAATACTTTTTTATTCACAATATTTGCAGAAAATTATTTCAAAAATATCTAACAATAAATTCTTGTCGATTTATCTCTCTATTTGTTATACAATAAATATGTAACATAAGATTTCTGTTTGTCTTATTGTACTTCTTTATTTCTTTTTTCTTCAGTGTATGAGCTTAAATTTTGACAGATTGACTTCACGTCACATAAGATCAATAACTGAGATGGAAATCTTTGTAAATGCTTGAAAGATAAAGACAATAATGTATTTTGTGTAAACCAGTTCTAACATACTTATGGGCAAATTAGTGAATAATAGTCAAGATGAATATCGAAGAAGAATAGAGAATTGATGTGAAAAAAAACGGCTTACAGCGTTTCAATAAGAAATATTATATACATAATATTCAACCAATGGGCCAATATACATATATATATGTATATATATATATATATATATATATATATATATCAAGTGATAAACTTTTGAAACTGTATGTATCTTTCTAGAAATTCTGACATATATATATATATGTATATATATATATATATGTAGATACTGATCACTGAAGATTAGTTAGGTCTTTAGGTTTCATAATAAGTCATATTTCAAAAATAATACTAAATTTGATAAATGTATATATGCTTTCCTTCAAAATATATTTATTATTCAAGTTAATTGACAAACTCATACCTAGTATCATAAATGATAGTGTTAATCTGATCGAAACAATGCCTTCAAAAAAAAGATTCTCATTGTGCCAATTCAAACAAACAATACATTGAATCGATTAATCATGTTTGCTTATATATGTATGCTGTTCTAATTTAGAATTAGCTTTATTATGCAATCTATTTTTGTCACAGCTATTGAATTTCCAATCACCGTTGAACATGTAAAGTTATAAGTTCAAAGATAAGAATAAAAGTGTTTGAAAAACACTAATCTAAAATGAAAACAATACGAGAATTACTACTCTTCCTTGAAATAGAAAACAAAGAGTAATCAAATAACAGAGAAGCTTACAACAAAACCAACCACTAATTAAAATACTTTACAACGAGATTCACAATAAAATTATTTGTGTACATCGATAACTTATATATATATATATATATATATATATATATATATATATATATATTTTAAAGAGGTTTATTATTCTAATCAGATATACAGTTAAACAATGGAATGAATGTGGTGTATAATATTACATACAGTGATTTGTTACTGATGTTTTTTTATCTGAATAGTTTATTGAAAAACATAAATAGAAAGACTGGTGTAGACAAAAAGCAACTATGTACACTGTCAATATGATTCGTTGCAAAACGGTATTGAGGTAGTTGGTGAATAAACAAGGGGGTTTTTAGAAATTTAATACAAATTCTTTTAATTGTAATTATTACTGTTTCTTCTATTTTTTTTTTGGTATAGATGACTACAAAAACGGGAATTTCTCATTTCAATATATGTTTATATATATTACAGATATCCGAATGGTTTGATACAAGTACAATATGCTTATTGCAGATATCACGGGGATTTATACACCAGTTTATAATTATATATCACCAATTTTTTTTCTGAAAATTAGGAATTGAGAATTCTTGCGAAACAATTCTATCCATAAAGTACTGCTGTTCAAGGGGCATCATTTCACAAATAAACAAACCAATTTTTGGACGAAGGTAGCTTTCCAAAAAATCCTCCATATTTTTTTTTCAAATAACACGAAGGATGTGCCAATAGATCACTTTGATTCTATTTAGCTGAAACGATGATTATCCAGTTGCCTAAAATAATAATTTAAAAAAAAAATGTTTTTTTTCAATAAAACAAAATAGAAAACATGATTATTTTTAGTAAAACAAAAAAAAGACAAAACAGAGTACGAATTTGTTAGTTTTTAATTATTCCCATCGTTGTAGCTAATCAATTTTCAATCGTTGTATAAAATATCATATGAAAATATTTAGCGAACTATCATCGTAATACTAGAGAGTTAACGCAACTTCATTTACTCAACATAACGAATCTTTCATCCTATGGAATTTATGCAAAACTATACAAGAATCACTGTGAAATAAATCATCCATATTTGATTATCGGTGGATGAATATATAGTTCACAGTGGAACGGATGAGATAAGTTTGTTTGTTTTTGAAAAACAAAACAAAAGATTTACACAAATGTAAATGACAATTGTACTGCACGCATACATTGTATTATATATTTTACCGACACTAATTGAACATATTTTTCAATGCTGAATAAAGGCTTTATAAAAGATTCTTTCAGATAATAATGAATAGTAGTTATGTTGTGTACGAACGATATAACCTGATTAAAAGATAATGCAATTCATTGTACAAACAAAATATCCAAAAAAAATATAGAATAACAATGAGAAAGAAAGTTGAATCGATTGAGTGGAACACTACACTAAAATTGTAATAGCTGATATGTCAACCGCAGATTTCATGATGTAATATTGAAAATATAATATTTTGCAAAACTATAATATTTTTTTGGTAAAATATTATCTACTAACTTATTGTCATTCCTTTCATATCGAATATACACTTGAAATTCCCCAGTAACTTTCGAAATGAACACGAAAAGATGTGACATTTTATTTTTCATTTTGCTGAATAATTTACTGATTCAAGTAATTCATTTGATAAAAAAAAAACAAAATCAAAAACTTTAGCTTATAAATAAAATTGTTAGTTTTATTTCTCTTTTGAAGAAATTTTAATGTCAGAAAGAGGTTATTTATCGCTTTTTTTTAATTTATTGCTTAAAATGAAAACAGTAAGCATTTAGTTTAAAAAGATGACTTAAGCAAAACTTCAAATATTACTTGTTTGGAAAACAATCGAAAGACAAAGGTGGGCAAAATTCTGAAATACACTATTTCTCATGTTATAAACTGAAACCGATCGATTACTATTAACATATGCACATTCAAAGTGAAATGCCTCAATCATACCATTAAGGGATAAGCTAATAATACTTGAAAATTTGAAATTTTTGTCTTGTATCTAATCGCTGATACCTCTTTGATCAAATGTTTGCATAGTCTTATGAATATAATATTACCAGTAAAACAATATCATTTGAAAGCTTCTTAAATCTACAAAATCATCTTCGTCGAATCATCATCAGGATGAAATTTCAGCATGGAAGTTGAATTTTCTAATGAAAAATAAGTATGTTTTCATGCCAATAGTTAATATTATTGATATTGAGTTTCAAAAATAAACGTAGACATATGTTAGGTAGGTAAGTTGTAAGTTATTTTCATTATTTTAACAGTTAAAAAAAATAACACAAAATAGATCTTTGACTACATGCTATGATTACATATATTACATGATAATTAAACACTAAATAATATTCTATTTCTCATATTCTAAATAGGAAATATTTATGTAGTCGAACAAAATGTACAAACAATCATGTTAAAACAGATTACATGTAATATTATTTATTACTACAAATAAAATTAAAAAAACACAAAAACAATGTAACTAACTCTATCTAAAATATGTTGAACTACACCTGCTTGTTTAATCAATTTTAATAAAAGTATATTAGTACATTTGAATTTTTTTTACTGAGAAACATATAACACAGCTGTCTACTAGATGATAAATAGTGTAATAAAGTAAAGGTATGCAACACTAATTTAGATACCAATGAATGATCAATATATAATCCCAAGAGTAAACATCTAAATTACACTTTACAGTTTTTTAAATGAAATTAGTGTGATAAAACGGTCAGTAAGTATTGAGTAGTTTTTATTATAAATTTCTAATATTTGAATGGATTTAAACAAATCTGCAATGTATTAATCCTCGTTCAAAGCAAATAATCGCGTCAACTTCCGATTCTTTGAATTCATTATTACGCACAAGAGAATAATTGTCATTATAATTACATGAGGTGTCTGTTCAATTCCGCAAGTACATACAATTCAAAGTGCGGAATTACTGAACAGTACTAACTTCAAATTTTTGAATAAAAAATACAAATAAAAATAATTATTAGTTCTGTTACGTAATTAGTTAGAATGTAAATGGGAAGTAATTAGGTAGGAATTATATGAATAAAAGTACCGGATAGAAAATCTGATATATATATATATATATATGAGGCAGAAAGAAGTTACAAAATTTTATTACGGGGTTGTGAAGATTGTTAAGTTACACATTTTTGAAACCATGAATCGATCAATGTTAGAACATCATTACAAACCTGGAAGCACTGGTGGTCTAACATTGATCGATTCATGGTTTCAAAAATGTGTTACTTAACAATCTTCACAACCCCGTAATGCAAATTACCCGTGCTCACTAGTGACTAGCTTCGTGAGCAATCTTCTCCGAGTTATAGTGGGAAGACGTGGCCAGTGAAGTTCAACCTGTTCAGGTGTAGACAGTAACTACCGAAGAGTGTGTATGAGGTTGTACAACTCCATGAATCGATCAAGTTAGACATTAACACCGTTAGATACCGGCTCAGTGGTCCGATGGTAAGGACGTTGCACCTACAATACCGAAGGTTCTGGGTTCGAATCCTGAGGGGTGCAGGTGTCGTGGATACGCATTGCTGAGGAGTCCCATACGATGACGAAACGGCCGTCCAGTGCTTCCAGGTTTCTAATGGTGGTCTAACATTGATCGATTCATGGTTTGAAAAATGTGAAACAAAATTTTATGTCATAAAATCTATTTTGACATAAAGGTGCTAATTAAGCATTATGATACAAAGTTATAAAATATATAGCATAATTATTAGCTAAAAACTTAGTAAAAAAAACTTGAATAACTTCAATCTCATTTGACAAGGGGTTATTTAACATTTATTTATACATCAATGCACTATAACAGATGTATTGTATCAATTGTTAACTAACTAAAAACATTATTGAATAAAATAGGATGATCGAAAATGTGCATTGGAACCATAGGTTTACGTTAAAATGACTGTGATTATTTTTCACTATCCCTAATGATAATTGAAATACAATCGAATAACCTTATCAGTATGTCTAGATAAATGAAGATAAAGGATTCTGGTTGTAGCTTGATTAGTAGAGTTTTGTTTTATTAAAAAGGCAGTCACTGCACCATTTTGTGATTTGTAAATCCACCCTAGACTAAAAGGAACCGATTATACCATTTTTTTGTTGTTGAGCTAATATTATTATTGGGCAGTTGGTTTGAAACATGCAGTAGTAAAGAGGATAAAAAAAAGTTCAATACTTCTTATATAGTAGTAATAATGTTTGGTTTCATCAAACTTTTTTCCGATTTTATCAAAAATTCGTGAAGCTAGAATAGGTTACTCTAAATATCGACTATCATTTCTAATGCCGTTTATCTATAATCTAAAACATGTTGATTAGAACTAAAGGCTACAGTTTGATATTGGTAATTATTATCTTTGACTAACGAGCACATACTCTAACACATCACGATCCCTGTTCAAATGACTAGAGATCAATACGTCGAGTATTTTAAAAGCTTCCTCACGTAACTTGTTATTTGCTTAATTTTCTAATTCAGTGATGTTGTATGCCCTATTTTAGCCTTTTTAAAATAACGCTATAACTATGGACTTAAAACTCTAGGGTCTGATGATCAAATTATTGAAAAAAAATTGTTCGCTCAACTATCTTTTGTTTTCAATATTCTATGGGGATTTTCGAATTTGTTATTTCCTCAGATAAACTCAAATCAATAGATATCTAATGATACAATATTGTGCCTGTTACTATCAACTAAACTAGTAAGTCAGTTTTTATTTATGAAATGAGACTTATGCTCTAGTACTAAGTGTATCATCCTATGAATGAGAATATGAAGCAGGAGTCAATTAGGTTGATTGAAAAGTTATTGCCTTACATGATATTAGCGTGTTAGTATCCATGCAACTGACGTAAAATAAGATTTCTTATGAATTGTATTAAAATGCATTTACAAATACACCCAACAGTGTCCCCATACTCAAAAAAAAACAACTGAGTTCCTATCCGTTTGCATCGATCGACTACATAAAATATTCACTAGCTGTCCAAAAAGAGTTGTATTTAACAATGATTCATATAAGAAAATTTTGTCTTGTAAAATAAACCTCATAAATTACTTTGTCAATGAATAATGTTGATTAATGACAAATAGACCATTGTTTCATTTAAGTTTACTTATGAATTCTAAAAAAACAATATCTGCTAAAACACCAACAATTAGAAATAAAAAATTTATTTCTACTGTTTGTTTTTTTTTTGTAAATAGTAAAATCCCTACGGTAAAAAGATACAAAATGTGAAAAGCCCAACTCAGAATAAAATAAAATGCACTATGTTTGCAATAAAATTGGTATAAATGAAACATTAGTTTTTCGCATTTTTTTTTTCATCAAAAACATAATTAAACAAATAAGTAACACGAGAAATGAATCATTGTCAAAATTGACTGATTTACCAAAAAAAAATGTATCATACACAAGTAAATTACATCGTTATTTACTATTTATTGCAAAAGTATCATTAGTCATCAATATGAGTTGTTTTTACTTTGTTTCTCGTTAACTTTTATTCGTTTCTTAATAACGAAAAAAAAAATTAAATTAGATTTTGTAAAAATATCAAACTAACTGTTTCAATCGGTGCATTTTCATTAGGAACAAAGGATTTCAGGTCAGTTATAAGTTGATTAGTTACATAGAATAAAAACATTAAATTGTAAAATCCGCCCAAACATTATAATACATTATCTAATAAATTTAAAATTGATGTTTCTCCGGTAACATTTATAAATATATATATATATATATATATGACGTGATTATTCAGTAGCATAGAGAACAATTACCGAAAATAGTAACCCTATATCCAATACTTAACATGATACATGGAAAATGTTTCCGGTCAAAATCTATTTCAGAGCATCCTGTTAAACTCTTAACCCACTCTTGTCTCATATTACCTATGCATTTGAAAAGAATCACATTATTTACAAAGAATAAAAGTAAACTAATAATGTAAAAAAAAGGAAATGTAAGCAATTTGTTTTTTTTTAATTTTCGGATAACCCATGTGAATATGTAACAATAAATAATAAAAGTTAATAAATTATGCTTATCTAATCTGAATATATATGTACCGAATTGCTGTCACGATATATGTTTAACCTATTTACCTGTATATCAGAAATTTCAAAAATCCTAGAACTGATATACCTATATATTAGAACAGATAAGGAAGCCTACACCGATGCAATGAAGTTGTTACCAAAAACAAACTAGTGTGGTTTCATAATAATTAATAAATGTTTGAGCTATGCGATCTTCACCATAATCCTTATTGTTACCCTTTCTCTTTCTTCTGATGATCGACTAGATTATGAAGGCATCAACATCTGGAGGAAAGCACGGTATACAGTAGATGATCAGGACTTCGCAGTCCATCTAGCTCTTCTCTCTCATAGGCAATAACAAATGCAAGAGAAAGCGACCAGTGTAGCATCGGATTGAGCAGCAGCAGGTCTCAACATACACGAAGGGAAATGCAAGATTCTCCAATAAAACAAAACAGGCAAGAACCAAATCACACTTGACAATGAAGCTTTGAAGATAAAAAAAACATTTAAATATCTGAGCAAAGTCATTGCTGAGCACGGTGAATCTGATGCAGACGTGAAACAGCGGATCGATAAAGCAAGGGCAGCGTTTCTACAGTTGAAGAGCGTCTGCAACTCATAAAAAATATCAACTGTTATCAAAGTCAGAATTTTTAATAAAAACGTCTGAACGATTCTGCTGTATGGGGCTGAAACTTGGAGAACTTCGAAAGCCATCATACAGATGAAACAAGTAGGAACTAATATACTCAAAATGACTATATTCGTTCAAAATATCTAAATCTAAACAAATCAACTGAAAAAATAAGATGATTGTTAATTAAAATGTTTTTTATTTTGACGCATTTTATCTATTTGATTATAGTTAGGTGTTGCTTAGACCGAAGTTTATCTGATTAAGAGGAATGTATGCAAAATAATTCTTTTATGAAGGTGAGTAATAACATTTGAAGGACTATTTCTAAACATACTTCAATTAAATATATTATTTATTTAGTAACGTAATTAAATTACTGCGGTAGAACAAAGTATTCAGATGAACAAATAATCGGTAAACATTATTTTCTGGTGGACTATTCAAATGTACATCAAATTTCAACTTTCATTTTTCTTCTAAAATCAACTATAGTGAATGGATTTTGAGAAAAAAAGATAAGTAGAGTCATTCCAGGCTGAGAACTGGATAGTTTATAAAAGATCACTGAAAAGACTACTGAGTGAAAATAGCTAAGCAGGTATGACTAGTGTAATATTAAATTGAACGAATTAATTTTCGTAAACTTATTGATATGCTTGAATCTATTATGAGTTTATCTTCCTTGGTAAATGGAACGAAGATAAACAATGCAGTGACACAATAGGCTATTCTAATTCGATTGTTTCAGGCCCCGCTAACTAAAGGAAGAAGTCTTGATGAGACGTATAGAGAATGTATTCACAGGAACACAGGAAATTCAAGGTTGTTAAGCACACAAATCAAGTTTATTTACTCAAAGATAAAAAGCTCTTGGTGAGAGCCACAAAATAGCATACAAAAATAATCTATCAGCCAATGACAGTCAAGAATTTTCCGGGTGGCAAATGTAAGCTGAAGGTCAACCAAGCGTTTTGAGCGCGAAAACATAAAATTAAAAATTTCTGAATAAAATTACAAAATTAGGCCCTTTCCCGAATGAGATCTGGGGATCTAACTTCCCGAACATCTATCCATAAAAACTCTCCATTTTTATTTGTCAAGTAAGCTGAATGATCAGTTAATAAGTTTCCAGTTGTACATATATGTGTGTGCATAGTGATGAAAAATCATAAAATCGCAAAACGTCAAAATTCAATTGTCAATATACAAAGAAACATTCTAATGACTTCATAAACAGAATTGTGAAATCTGATTTCGTTGGTTTGTCTAAAGATTGAACTGACACTCAACTATTCTGGCGGTCTGATAGTGTTCAGTTTTTAACAGTCTAATTCTATGTTAATTCCATTATGGTCGTTATGGTCCATACACCAACATGACAGAAACAAAGTTTCTACTGAATGATGTCTCCTTAATACAGTTCACTACAATATTAAAAAATGGTTATTTCATAGGTTTTTTATACCAATAAATGTACACTTCAACAACCATGATTGTTAGATACAGCTGATATTACAGTTGTATTCTATGAAAATTATATTTTTCCAATGAAAGCACAATTTATTTCATTATTATAGATAACGAAATAATTAAGTATTTCGCAATTGAATATCGTGTACTTTTTATCATTAACTGTGTGATTAAATGAATGACAAATAAGAAATCATCAGATTGATTTTTATCAGTCAACTGTTACATGCTTAGATATCTACGCTTGTACAATTTGTAGTTTATAATTCAATCAAAACAGAATACATCTTAAGGAGTGTTCTTATTGAGTTATAACAAAAAGATATTCAATAAATTGGTGAAATGTTTTATTCATTTTTTTTTCTCTTCAAGTTTTTCACTGTTTCATTCATTCATTATTATTTTTGAATTTTTAGTAGTCGAATTCTTATTATTTTTGCTTTGACTAACCAAAAACTAAAAAGATTAACATTTCTTGAAAAATAATTCTACATTGCTAACGTATAATGCGTTAAAGAAAAACAGTCGATGGCTCTTAAACAATATGTTTAGTTAGCTGTAAGAATCAATCAGATATTAATCCTTTGTAAATGGTAATAGTCTGTGTTGTTTTTTTTTAATTTACTTGGACTAGATGATTTGCTTTCGTGTTTTTCATTTAATTTACTAATTTCATCTGACTGTATTTTTTCCTAATATTTTACATGATAATATAACTATTTCGCATAATGATTAAACTTAGTTAATGACTGAATAATTATTATTCTTAAATAAACCATAATGCAGATATTCAACTCTGATAAATAACATTATTCTAGAGAAAATTTTTTCATTAGTTAATTTTCAAACGCTTAGATTCATCGTAACTTTACAACTGAAGTGAATCAGTTCTGTAGAATTAGATTCGAAACCACAAAAAGATGTCAAAATAGTAGATACAGTAGCAGTATTGTTACAAGTTCAAAAATGTAGACAAGGAAGATATGATGCCAAAAATATACAGATTTCCAGGATAATTTTGATGTAATACAGAATGAATGCATCTGTAAACAACTCTGAACCGCATTATTCAAATTCTGTAACCATTTGTTATTGTAATCCGGCCAACAGTAACTACTGACTCTCAGCCTGCTCATATGGCTCAGTGCAACTGTTGTTAAGTTTTCTTTTCGCTGTCAGCTAGATTTCTTCCAACCTACTTTTGAGCTAGCCATCATCTTCCATCGCAGTAGTGGGTCAGTCAGTAACATGCAACGTAGAACTTCGTACGTAAGTACATCAGTTCAAGTTGCCATACCACATTAGCACAGAGATATAATTTTCAATTCAAGAAGTAATCGGTGGGATTAGGATTTGAAGATGTTATTCAAGAAGTATAATTCAGTGAGGTAAATTTAGAAAGAGAGAGATATAGGTGATGACGAATTCAGAAGGTTAGAATTTCACAGAACGCAAAGAGTAAATGCACCTGCGCTATTGCAAACGGTTTTGAGCCATGTCACTTAAGGTCTCTAACCATTGGTGACTCGTCACGCGGACCCCAACCAGGTAGCCTATATCTACCAACATGGCTCACTCTATTTGTCAGTGACTTCATGGATTTCTTCCATGTTTTGGTCTGGTCGCACCTAGCTTTCTTTCAACCTAATCCTACACCACAAAACATAGCTCTACGAGATAGTCGGTGGTCGGGCATTCGTAGCACATGTCTCAACCACCTCAAGTGATGAAGTTTCATCACTTCATCCATTGACCTGCCATCCTTACCTAGCACCCGTTTCCTAATAACAGCGTTGCTTAATCGGCGCTTAACATTTTGAAGAAGTTTAGAGAAGTTTCTATGAAATGTATCTTTCATGTCGTCTGAACTGCGGTCAGTGGAAGCGTAGGCAGAAACGACGAAGAGGCAACGGCGAGTGTCCCTATCCTTCCGAGACCATACCGTCCCGTTTAGTCGGACAGCGTATAAGCGACTGTCATTCGGAATCTAGTCTAAGAAAGCTAGTTCTGCCCTAGGACTTAATACTATACCTACGCCGGCGAGGCCACAAGAAGCGGGCTTCCAGAAACACGAAGCCTAAACCTCCTTGTGTCTCTATCTGCACTAGGTGAGATCAAATTGATGGTCTTACTCGGAGGCTGTATGCATGTTTCCGAGATGCAACATACATCGATCGCCCGGGATTCCAGAGTTCTAGCTAATGAAACTTGTTGCCGTATTTGGCATAGGGTCCGAACAATAAAAGCTCCTATATGTAATTTAGTACGGGGTTTCAAGAGACCAGGAATAATGTTTCGTGAGCTCATACCGTTTGCTTCAGGGGCGTGAGGTGATAAACGATCGATGGGTTAGACGAGGAGATAAGAGATGTAGAAAGGATCTGACTGTGACGAATTTGGTCTCTTGTGCTTTTATGGCTATGAGGGAGGATGTTACTTCCCGTCTGCCTCACACCATGGAAGTAGTGGGAACTGTGATTTTATTACGAGGACCTGAATAACTTACTTATTTTAATTAAAATTAAAGTTTAAAATTTATTTCATCTTGTAATTACGAAAAACACTGACTGCCATGATCGAATATAGTACTGACGAAAAACAATCATGTTCAAAAGGATTAGACATTAAGTTTGAAAATAAAATACAAATTTATACATGCAATCAATAACAACACCACCCAGAAAACAATGTGAAATCGATCGATATTTAAGAAGCCGTTAGTTGGACAGATAATTATACATTAATATTCGAGTATTTCCTATTTTTCATAATCATAAGTTAACAATAACAAAATAAATATCAACCACGTAATTTAAGTGGGATTGAAAGTCCATTAGGAGAGAAAGTTGATATATGTGTGTGCAAAGACACAAAAACAGATTCACACACCTACACGTACATACATTCAAATAACCAGGATCTATTTGCTTGCCTATTTGCTAACTTCACTGCTAATAAATACTCTTCATTTTTTTCTTGCCTTTACTTATTACAAACCGATTAATAGCACGAAAAATAACAAAACTAATGTCAGTAAGGTTTACAATCAATAATTCTTATGACTGATTATTTACTGCATATGCATTCATTCTTTTATCATTTTCGAGTGTTATATTAAAATTTCTTACGAAATACTTTGTTCTAATGATATTAGGCTAGCTAATTACAATATTAATTTGATGGAATTTCCTTCTTTGAACAGGATGGCTTATTTGTGGAGATTTCATTGTTTTTTTAGCAACATTAGCACACACTTCAGGTAGAGATGAAGTGTTCGAATTTCTCTAAGTTACCAACAGCTTGTCTGTCAACTTTGAACTTGATTGGTTATTGTTGATCTTGACTATGTCATTATCTGATTTTTAGTTTGACTGCTTCTCCCTTTAATTTGACTTTTTGGTTCTATATTTGTCCATGCCAATGATAAGTTAAACATGGGCAAATATAGGATCCAGAATCAAATCAAAGGAAGAAACAATCAAACTGATATGCAGATAAGGACATTTTAAAGGTCAACAATAATCAATCAAGATCAAAGTTAACAGACAAGACGTTTGTAAATTGTGGTCGATACATTCAACTCCTTCACTTCTTACTACTGATTCAATCATTGAACAAAACCAGCAAGCAAGATCTTGAATTGAGAGAGAGAGAATCGCAATCCAATACACCAGCAATGGTGTTCAATGTGTCTTCGACATACAGCACATTATCATTTGCATATTCTAAGTCACTAAGTGAATCTCCTAACAGGAGATGGATTTCTCATTAGTTGTATGACGAAAGCGTAATCTTTAAACAAATTTTTATAATAAAGATAATCAAAAATGCTAAAAGTGCACAATCCTAATGACTTGCGAAATCCCAAATACATTAACTGATACAATTCCATTAGTGAATAAGAGTCTGCTTTTGAAAAAACCACTATACTTACCTAATTACTCCTTTTATATTTTTTGTCCAAATGATAATTATGATTCTGAATGATCAGGATTAGTAAAAACACTACTTGAATTTATATCCATTAAATTTTCAGTATTTGATTTAACAAGTTTGGAAGAAGAATTTCTAAGTGGATCATCACATTGACTTTTTAACAAATCTTGTGAAACATTACGATATAATTCATGTGGAAATGAATATGAAAGTCTAGGACTTAAATTGGCATAATTAATATGACTTTTATACAAACCTTTATCTGTAGGAAATGATAATTTTGGACATTTCTGAGAAGGAATAATGAAATTATTATTGGTATTATTTAATGAACTATTTCGATGTGATGTAGATGTACTTGAAATATGTGATTTTGCACTGGCAAATTCAGTTAAATTTTCATCTTCAAACGATGAACACATTGCATTGGATTGTAAAAATGATGATTGAGATGAATTATTTGCTTTTGAATTAAAAATTATACTACAATGCATCACAGATTTCGGATAAACCATTGAATTGAGGGAATTTGTAGGTAAGGCATTTACTTGATTCGGTTCATTAGGCCAACACATTTCACGATTATCAATGTCAGACTGATTAAATGACTTCTCATAATTATTCGATAACTTATCAGTAAGCTCGAAATTAGATTTGAACTGAAAGGAATTAGACGGAAATCTAAACGATGGCCAAGTGGGACTAGATGCAAAAGCTGGATCTTTTGTGAGAAAGGACTTTTCTTTTTCAAAATCATTCAAAGTACATTCATCACTATAAGTAAATCTTGAATTATCTAATAATGGTTTTGTTTCACTGTACAAAGGATAAATTGAATTGTCTACAATAGAATTATCATGATGATAATTTTCATCTTGTGTATCGATTATTTCAGTTGTGTTTGGTATTTGTGAAGAATTTGTAACTTTCATATTCATTAATTTTTTATTATTATGATTATCATCCGCTTCATAATTAGTGGAACAATGTATTTTTTTGTAAAAATTACGATAACCATGACCATGTTTCAATTTATGAAGATTTAATTTTCGTTTAGAAAATGTAGTTAAATTAAGTGCTGAACAATGACGATCTGAGATCGGCTTACTCCGTGAACCATGTAACCGGAGTATTTGCAAATGATGTGAACGATTCGATTCAGTTTGATGAACGGTAGGTTGACGTTCAGTTACTTGATCAGCAGTTAACATTTGATGACAGCTTCCAACATCAGCATTATCGCAGTCATTAAAATTATTTGTAGATCTGCTAGTTTCATATAAATCTTTTGTTATCGAATGTCTTATATTTAAAAAACGAGAAATTTTAGAAATAGATTCACTTGTTAAACGTCTACGATGCTTCAAGTTTCCATGCTCCAAAGCACTAATTAATGAATTATTAACATTTAAATGGCTATTCGATTCTCTTGGTTCATTAATTGTTGCTCTTGCCTGTTAATTCATGTATAAAAAGAAATTTCAAAAATATATATTAAATGATGCAGTAATTACCAAGTTTATTGTTGGCATATTTTTAATCATTGAATAAATGTCAAAATGAAAATATGTAGCTAGTTTTATTGAGAATTTCGTAAAAATTCACACAATAAAATTAATGTCTTCATAAAATTATACAATTATGCTCGTTTTATTACTTTTGAACATAGAAAAAACATGGAACTATTTAAAATTCCATAATTATTATAAGCATGGAACACAAAACTATGACATTTTATGCATACTGTTCAAATTGTGTGATTTAAAAATACAGAATAATTATTTCCTTCGAGAAAATACCTGCAACTAATTGATTAGTAGGCTTGTCTTGCAGTTTTCAGAAAATTTACTTGTAAATATTAGTAATCATTAGCTGAGTAGACATTTCAAAGTTAATTCACTATCACTATAAAAATAAATCCACATTTATGTCATCACCTCATTTACAACCAGTAATTTTTAATCTTTTGACATACTTAACAGGTAAGATGAACTGAATCGTCAAAAAGCAATAAGGTTGTTCGAGAAAACTCAAGTTGCAAAGTGAAAAAATGATCTTCATCGATTATATCACTTTGATTATGGCTTACTGAATTACACTCATGTCATTTCAAACAACTTGTTTGTATTTATTTTCATAACCCATTTTAACATAGTCCATTAGTAACCATCTTTATCAACTTTCATTTTACATGGATAACATGACATACTTGGTTGACATTACTGCATTATATGTGAACTAGATAAACTAGCAGTTATTTTTTGTGCCGTCAGTTGGCTTACTCATTCACTTAAATAAAAATTAAAGTCTATTAACGAAATTCGATACTTCACTGGTTATAAGTTTTGTAAGTTAGTCATAAATGAATAAAATTACAATGAATTTATATTACAACAGAATTTTCCATAATCTTTATTCAAAATTATCAAGAAGCGGTATATTTTCAGTGTAATATTCGTACCATACATTTATTTATATTGATAGTAAAATTTCTCATCGATAAACGAAAAAATGTTTACATATGTTGTTTGCCAACAATACAAAAACTCATCTAATCACAAAAGACAGTGTCATCCATCAACTAGCTAGTGACGTAACATAATGTTGCATAATATTGAACAAAACAATAGCCAATAAAAATAACTCGTACATACATTGAAGGGAAAAACGAAAAGCAAATGGTTATTTTCGCGTCACCGAATATAAACGATCGATTTGTAAATTATTGAGTAAATGTTTTGCATTTTATTTTTTTTTCGCATTTCTAAGCTAACAGCCTAACAAGAGTATTCGATTATTTTCTTGAGTAATCTTCGGAATACTAGAAAAATAGCATATATATATATATATATATATATATATATATATATATATATATATATATACATATATATATATGTATATATATATATATGTCAACTAGTGTGTTCTCTCAAATCCTAATCTTCTGGATTCTTCAACCCCTCTAGTTTTGACTTTCTAACCTTTTCTCACTGAATCATACTTCTTGAATAATATCTTCTAATCCTAACCTCTCCGATTACTTCTAATACGTCTACTACCTCTACTACTATTGGATTTGAATTGACAATTATATCTCTGTGGTATGACAACATGAACTGATGTACTTACGTACGAAGTTCTACGTTGCATCTGACTGACTGATGTCAACTAGCTGATATTCGTAAGCTGCATAAGTATTTAGTTATATTATAATAAAATATGAACCAATCTTCTTTATCGTAACTCATGCATGTTTTAGAAATCCAATCCATGATCGTGAATATTGATAAAATAATAGATCGGATACAAGAAAATATGTTCCCTCTAAACAGCATTGCATATAATTTCATGTATTAATTATATGTTTCATGTAATGAATAAAAATCGAGGCTAGTCTATGTAAGTTAATAATTCTATTTTGTCTTTTGCAAGAGGAGATCTTGATTTGAGTTTTCATTTTTTTTTGTAAAATCATGTATAATCCTACTACACGTGATATACTTTAACTATTGAATTAAAAAAAGAAATCACTAATATTTTTCGGTATGACTATTATTTATGGCACTATTTTTTTCTTAAAAAAAGTTGGTTTTTTTCTTTCTTCTCCTATTTTAATTCTAAATATTTTCTACTTTAAACTATTAGCGCTTTCATGATTTAGTGGTTCGCTTTAGTATTTTTTTATTATGTCTATACTTTTTACTTTTATTTTGACGGTGAATTTTTACTTTATAAGTTCTTTTGGAAAATCGTTGGCATTTATAATTAATTGTCAAGTGTATCTTTGTTCATGTTTGGTAAATCACAAATGGATATATGTATGTATACATATACATATTTTGGTTACATATATATATATATATATATATATATATATATATATATATATATATATTCTGTTCGTGTTTTTCAATATTCTCATTAAGTAGTAGTAGTATACACTGTAATTATATCAATATCAAGGTATTCAACTGTTCACAAATGAATGAACTGGTTACGTGATTCACGCATATTTCCTTAGTTGAAATAAAATCTTGAATGGTAAATGATATTATTTGAAAAATCATTGGAAAATCAAAACCAGTGAATAGAAGATTTTTAAGTAGGCGACCTTTGGAAGTGGGTAATCGTATTCAGCTGCTTAAAATCTGTATACTAATAAAACGACATTTAAATTGATAGTTTCTATTCATCTAATGTTTGTTATTAATATTATTGACTTGGAGCTGTTTTTCTGTTTTGTATACATTTTCATACGCCACTTTTGACGTTCATCATCGGTATCAGTGGTGATTATTAAAAAATGTACATTGGAAAAAGTATATCTCAATTATTGAGAATTATATATACTCTTTATACATGGTGGGTTTTCATGAATCAACTGAATTTACGCGCTATGAAACCAGGGTTTACATCATATTCAGATTTTCATCTAAAAATTACTCCTTTGTACGCTACTAATGAATTTAGGCATAAATTCACACTTAAAGCCATTAGAAGGTCAAAACTATAATTGCTTTTCTAAAACTCATCATAGTAAAAGGATGAACAAACACCTCATAGTGCGAATATTGAAACCCCTTCTAGGTGTCAAGGACACAATGTTTTGTGCACTAATATGTCAAGCCCAAATGGCTTGTCCCAGTCACTTGATGAGTTATTCAATCCATTCTTCTCAAGTCGTTATTTCAACGTCTTTCATCCATGTCAATTACTCGCTCGTAACTTTGGTTGTTCTTAATTGAGTGCGCACATGGTTTGCTTGCTTTGATTATCACGTGTTTAGCTCATTTTTGTCTAACTATGAATGCTCAAATTGCGTTGCTTCAATCGCCTTCTCCACTTCGCTTCATTTTCACGCTTTTTATCCTCATATCTGTGTGAGTACATGATCACATGAAATAAACTCATGCAACAGAATCCGTATTTAGCTTCTTATTAATGCCGTAGCACAATCGGAATTCGCCAAGGAATAATATACGGAAATTATATGAAAGATTCATTTCATAGTGCATTCAAATGTTCATCCGATTTGGAGCCAGATCGAAGGTCACATAAATAGAATTTACAAATTAGCATGCTAGTGTAAATCTACAAGAGCTAAGTCAACAAATTATACCTCTAGATATCCATTGTTGGTTGAATAAAAGCAGCATGATATAAAAGGTTTTTTACATGGCAGATTTCTCAGTAGGCAAGCAGTCAATAGGGCGAATGGCTTGATTATATCTCACTGGTATAGGAATGAATAAGAATTTGTAAAGAATTATCGATTTTTTAATTTCTTATAAAATACTTCCATATTCGATAAATAATCTGAACTTTTAAATGGTTTACCGTTAGACAATAATGATAATTATTATTTCCTGACTATTATTCACTTCTAAATTGCTCTATAAATTGAATGTAAATAGGTTTTAGAATATTATGTAACAGCATGTTCTAGTTGAATTGTTACACTAAAGTAACAATAAGACAAAAATATTGGAATCATACCGTTCAGTAAAAAATATTAATTATGATGAATGCAAATATTTTGTTTGAAAAACGGTGTATCTGAAGCAAATGCAAAGACACGGATTAGCAAAGCAAGGGCAGCATTTCTACAACTGAAGAACATTTGCAACTCATAAAAACTATCAGCTATTAAACAATGTCAGAATTTCCAATAAAAACGTCAAAAAGTTTTTATTGTATGGGAGGAAACTTGGAGAATTATCAAAACCACAATTCATAAGATGATACATTTGTTTATTAACAATTGTCTACGCAAGATATTACGAATCCACTGGTTAGACATCAACAGCCACAACCTACTGTAGGAGAAAACAAACCAGCTTCCATCAATGAAAGAAATTAGGAAAAAGCACTGGAGGTGGATAGGACAAACGTTGCGGAAATCACAAGGCAAGCTGTAGCTTGGAATCCTCAACGTTAAAAGAAAAGAGGTAAAGAACGCACTACGCCGAAAATCGTAGACAGAAACGAAAAGAATGAACAGCAATTGGGTAAAAAACACTGGAAAGGAAGACCTGAGACAGAGTTGGCTGGAGAACGATGATCGACGCGCTATGCTACATGAGAGGTAAAAGTTGTACATAGGCAAATAAAGAAATGATAACGGAATTATTGTATCGAGCTGAATGATTCATTTATCTGGAGATTAATAAAGCGTTCATAAAAAATGAACTATCATGAACTTTATATATATATACTCTACTAAATAATAAATTAATTAATCAAAATTTTATCATTATCAGTCTTTAGGTTTCAAAAAAAGTATATTTGATTTAATAATAAAGAAATATAATATAGTATTGCATCGAAATGTCAAATAGTAAAATTTTTTATCAAACTTTATGTAGAACAAGTTTGAAATATTTTTTCTACTTCAGTAGTAATTCACATGGAGACAATGATAAAGCAAAGCATGACTGAATAGACGTCATTTCCTGTTTTCATATTGCAGAAATTTTATTTGATAAAAAATTTCAATTAATAAATGAATAACCAATCAGGCAAAAAAATATTTATTTATTTATCTATGTGTACTAACTATAAGGCAATGAAGTTTTCGAAAAATTTTTTTTATAGCTTAATTATCCACACAGAATTTGGTTATAATATGAATTGAATTTGTAAATCCTCTCAATAAGTCTTTAAATGTATAATAAACGACTGAAAATTATAGACGGTGGGATAAATATTCATGGTCAAAATAGTTTAAAACTGAAAGATTGAGAGCTATTGCTGAACTCTGTAAAGAGTTTTGTGATTACATGTTTTTCTTATTTGTTGGATAAGCCAAGCATACATCTCCTCTCCATGGGTTGAATCCTTAACGTTTAAGTTTCATGACATTCGGCTTAAATATGAGACCACTGGTTCTTTACTTTATTTAATGTAACAGAATCAGAAAAGTTTGAAAACAGGTTTTAAAAAAATCTGTTTCATTTTATGTTATAAAGATGAAACTGAAATCTATGTTTACAAAATTAGCTCAATTTATATTCAGTTAATCTTATGAACATAGATATCAAATGATAAATACACTTGTCTTATTGTGTCATTTGGAAAATAATTTGTTTATATCTACTTGACAGATTAATTGAATACAAATGATAATTGACTTTTTGATTATTTTTTCTTTTCAGATTCTAATGATTTACTTAAAGCTTAAACTAACTGCAGGTAATTTTCAACTAAACGAATATTGCTAAGATAATTTCTGAACTAACATTAGAAAAGGCAACGATACATTTTGTAAAATAAAATGTGTTAGTGTGAAAGTATTCGATTCAGTGATTCTAATGAATGATTTTGATCATTTGTTGTAAGAAAATTGAAATAAATTCAATAGAAAATAATAAATTTTTGATTGAAATGAACAGTAAATTAAAAGATTGAAAATAAAGAAAGAAAAAATTAGTTTCACATAACATTAATTTGATAAGAAAATTAAACTTGCCAAAAAAAGTGAAACTTTCAAATATGATAGAAGTGATAAGTGTTGAGGGTGCTAAATCCCCAGAAATCACTTGGTAAACCTCTTAATTTTGTACGAGATTGTGAATTTGTTATTTTGCGCCAAAAACATATTTTATAACCTCCATTTTGTGTTCTCCTCTTAGAAGGATCTTAAATCCCATTGACTAGTTTCCTCTCTATGAGTGCGACTTTTTAACTCTTCTAAAGCCTTATTACGCTTAAATTAAACGCTTGTTCATTCGTTTGCTCGGGGTTGTCTATGGATTATACATTCTTCCGGCTTGACTTTCAAAATTCTAGCTTTACTTAGTTGGGCTGAGTCACAGAGCATAACATAGTTGTTCTAACAGCATGTCACTGGTTATCGTTTCGTTCTCCAAGATCAAGTCAGATCTTAGTTAACGCAGGCATAACGATGAGATATACACTTTCAAAGATTTTATTCATTGATTCTAGGATTTATGCGTCTAGGCTTCCATACCGTAATTATATTTGAAATAAATCATCTTGAAAGCCTCATCTGATCTCTGGTATTCACATGCCCTTAAAGTAAACTATAAAACCAGTAATAATAATATTAATTTTAATTTTGGTATGCGAATAGGCGAATCACTGGTTTGTATGCCTGAAATTGAAGTCGGATCAGACAAGAAGTGACAGTCATTTTCATTTACTTCCTATCTTACAAAATATCACAAACATCTTTAAATATTTTTTTCAGCTGTATGATTTTACAATTTTCAAACTTTTACAATAACAGCTACTGTATAAAAAAAACTCAATGATCAAGAATTCAATTAACAATTATTTTAACTTGGTAATATTTCCTAACGATTTATGCACATATCATTGCTGAAGTGTGAAACAACTAGTCTATGTTATTTTTCCAAAATTAATAACGAACTGGTTTATGAATAAAACACATCTGTTAATTTGATAATTATTTTATTAAAATAATTAATTGAAAAATAGATATTTGCACTATGCTAACCAGTCGTCGATCAATTCCAAATAAAATCTATAATTGATGTAAAATGTAATTTATTACTATTTGATATTATTATAATAAAATGAAATAAATTGCAATGCATGGATGTTTTTTAGTTTCTGCAAAATATGTTCACATAGGTACCTCCGTACCGTTTTATATTAATTAAGAGTAATATCATAAAAGAAATAAAATATCCTTATTTTAAGGGCAATTTAAATTTTCTAGTCGTTCCATATGAACAAGAAGCAGTATAAGTGTAATGATAATTTTGTGGTGGGGAATGTATCACTAGTTTCGTGACGACCGGTATTCAACGTGTTCTTAGACTTCGTTATTGGCTCGTCCAGATAATCGTTACTCAGTAGCGAATGGTGGTTTTAAAACAGGTGAACACGAAGTGTTGAATATGCTTTATTTAGGCACACCACAAATGGATCAATGGATCACAAGCACACAGAGCAGGGCAAGCCCGCTAGCGGGCGAAGTGCATTAATAAGATTTAAATGTGCATATATATACATAGGAAAATGTCTGAATCATCGAAATATTTAAGAGGTTAATATTAAGGTGAATACGATGAATAGGCGCGTAAGCGGTAGGTAAGCAATGTTCCGCTATACCAGCCCATATAAACCAGACAATAATAAAAGCCAATGGTACATTTAAGTTATTGTTATACAAATGGCTTGGTTAAATAAAGTAATCGAAAAGGCTTAACCAAATCACATATGAGCGAACTCAAATGTATTTGGAGGCACTGCAATACTATTGGAGTAAATCTTAAATTCCATGTATTTGTTTAGATCAGTAAACAAATATTAATCCATTTAAAAAATATACCTTATCCAAAACAACTTTACGACTAAAACAAGACTGAATCAAGAATAACTCGAAAAAAGCAAAAATCAATGTTTCAGTATGAAACCTACCGTTTGATGAAGGCTTAAAGTAGATTAACAGCTGATCTCAAAGAAACGTATTAATGAGTATTTTCAGGTGATTTACTGTTGGTGTTTTTTTTCAAATAGATGCTTTGCATACTTTGTTGAGTAGAGACTGACTACTGCTTTGGTAAATTTTACTCACTCGGTATTAAAAAACCAACATAAAATGACATAAAAACTTCTCTTTAACTTTCTACAAACCACTGATACAAAAGAGACAAGGAGAAGACATCGCTGGTAATGTAAACTCACATTGTGACGGTTTAACACCATTTTCCAATAGTTTAAATTGGTATTAAAAATATGCAATTACTTGTGTGAGAGACAAAATACATTAAATCAGCTACTTGCTACACCAACATAAAATATAAGAATAAGTAATCAAAAAATGCAAGTGGTCAGAAAACACTTGATATACATGAAAAATGATTATGATAAATAAAATAACAATCAAGAAGAAATGAATACAACTTACCGTGACCACATGTAAACAGTCCATTAAATGCTTTTGTTGTAACAATATAAGATCTTCAAATGTTAGTTTACTTTTACGAGAACTTTTACATTTACTGGTTTTTTGCCTTTTTGTTGTACGTTTCTGTTGATGATTTGAATGTCTTTCTTGATTCATACTTGAATCTGAATAACTGCTTTGGCTAGCCGGATGAATATATATTGGTAAGAAAGTCGGTTTTTTATTCTTGTCTAAAATATTTATTTGTTGATCTCTTCTATTTTCACTTTGTCCTCCATCATTAAGTGATAACGTACGATTTATCATTTTATGTTTATTAGTTAATTTGAGACTGGATGAATGCGAGACCTAAACAAATCGACAAATTTCAAAGTATGAATTTAAGTGTTTATAAGTTAATTGGATTAATTATTGAAAAAAAATAGCTACGCGTGAATTATAGATATTTTTTAGCACTAAATTCATGCATTCTGTTAACGAACTGTTTCCTCTAAAATTCAATCAACATTATTTATTCAGATAATAAAAATAAGATTAAGTCATTTGATATTTGTGACTTTCCTTTGAATAACTTATAAGCATGCATTTTTGGGATGAATCATATTCAAAGGTTCTGAACTTTATATATTAGGAACCGTCTGGTAATGGTTCCGATTATAGATCTGAGGAGATGAGAATTTATATAATATGCTTCTAAAAAATTGTTTCCTTATCCAAAATAACAGTATTAAGTTATAAGCATAGCACACATTATAAAAAACATTAGATTTCTGTCAACTACAATTTTTACTATTATGACACAAAGGTAACTTAAATAGCATGTTTAATACGCATGTTAAACTTTAGATTAGTTTGTGTGTTTCATTATTGTTTTAAATGCTTGATTTTGAATTAGGTTAATTTAATTCAAAAAAGAACTGATCAGAAAACAGTGTATCTTCCTATAAAATCGACAAAATGGACAACGCAGGATAGCTGAACTTATTCATAAATTTGAGGAAAGAATTATGTTACAATCGAATCAACTGACCAATTATAACTAGACAAATAACTCTTACATACTGACCGCCTTGTTACATCCAGACAGTAATTTAACATTATCCTTTTTAATTTTCACTTAATTCATTACTTAAATAATTTTAAATGAACATAATTATCTTTCTGTTATTTTTTAATGATCTGCGTCATTATTTACTACAACAAGTGATGAATATGTTGGTGAATAATTTGTTTCTAGATAACAATTAATATCAAGTGAATTAATATAGACAAAGTAAAACAATACTAAAGGACTCAAACAAACAATGGAAAAAAAAATTATTTCCTAACTTCGATATTTTATAACAATGTATATGTTTCATTGTTTTACATGACTGTTCATATTGGTCAACAAATTTCTATTCAACCTGTCAATAGTTAGTACGACAAGTTAACAAAAAAAACTAGTTGGTTTACGTCTACTATTGAATGTTTACACCCTATAGAATCCATACATTCTCAATTTATAAATACGAAAAGAAGAGTCAAAATTACAGATATTACTATCCTGTACTCGTTTATTTTACATTTTTTGTATCCTATGAGACTTTTAGATAACAATCATATGTACGGTAGATGATTATACTTAAAACCATGGAGTATATTCAAAAATTATTGAAATAAAATGTTTTCAATGGTGAGAGTAAACTATGATCAAAGGATTTACTTACTTTATGTTGCGTTTGTGGTACTAAATCAGTATTATTCCTTCTTGATAAATTATCGGTTTCATATTGTTTGTCTTTTAAAACCATTGTATGATCTGAACAAGGAGAGGTATCTTTCGCTACGCCATTAGATAATTGATTAAATGTTGAACTATTGCACGAGAATTGTTGATTTATACTGTCTAAATCTGAATGATCTAATTCAACACGTGGTTCAGTAATAAGGTTTCTGTTTTTATTTTTCAACAAGGTTAACGAACCACTTCCAGTTAAATTTGAATGCTGACTGATGGTTAGATCACTGTCTGTTGAATTTCTCGATCTGTCATAATTCCGATCTTTACCTGTTGACTGAACAGTATTTACAATTGTTGAAGGTGAAGTAGCTGAGTATGATGTGGTTGTTTTAACTTCAAAATTGGTGGACTTTTTCGCTTCATTATCACCATCATAATCTTCATCAGTTGATGGCTCTGGAGTTTCAGATTTTTCTCCACAAGCATTAACAGTTGCCATGAGTTGAGCTAATCGTATTCTTGCCTGTCTAGCACGCTAATAATGTGGTATAAAAAGTAAACAAGTTAGGGAATTAATTCAATTTTGCCCCACAGAAGAAAATTACATTCAGTTAAGAATCCTTATATATTCGAAAAAAACATGAAACAATAACAGTTGCACTACTAAGCCTTATTTATTGGTTTAAACATTCACTGAAAATCTAATTATTTCAGTAAAACCTTTGGTATCTTATTTACAAGAAATCTTTTTTTAGAAATTACAATAAAGCAACAGTGACAAGATCACTTTTTACCACACGAATGTTAAAAAGATTGTGTTTGTAATTGATGATATATAAAAACATTTTTTGGAAGGAAATTTATTACATCTCAAAAATACAATATAATGTAAATAAAATATTTAATTAACCTTTTCATAAATGTTTACTCAGCCTATAACATTACTAAGGTAAAATGAATCAATGTAACCTAAACTAATTCCAAAAAGTGAATATCGATTTTTACACTATTATAATTTGTGAAAACAAGCATGCGGTCGATATCCACGCATCATATGCTCACTAGTGATTAGCTTCAAGATTTATTCCTGAAATTCTAGTGAGTAGCCGTGACTAGTGAAGTCTAATTGTGTCGAGAGTGAAACACCTAACCAGTGAAGACAATGGTGTATGTTCACGCAATATCGTGGACTCATTGAAGTTAGACATTAGCACTAATGACAGTCAGCTCACTGATCCAGAGAATAGGCGTTCGCGCGTGAGACTCAGGGTCCTCGGTTCCATTCCCACGTACGCAGTTGTAGGTGCTCACTGCTGAGGATAAAACAACTGCCCAGTGCCATTAGGTTTTCAGCAGTGGCCTAGCTGAGACCAGTTCGTGATTCCAATATTGAAAATAATATACATCAGTTTGGATTGATTGATTAAGAAAATGGTAAATCAATAAACCAGTACATAGACATTAAAGCAATATGACTTATTCAATAAAACCTCATGCCTAATACCTAACTATGCATTTTAGGAAACTAGAACTTTTTTCTACATTATTACAAATAAACAACAAGGAATTTTAATGGATTACAATATAAGTGTTAAGATGATTTATCAAGGATAGAAAATCATTCAAATATACACACATAGTCGACTAAATACCTACATGTGATGTACATTGAATATATTACAAAGATATTCGGGTTGCAGATATGAAATTTCATGTACATTGGTTGCATAAAACTAAATATTTCAAACATGCAAATATTTTTAATTTACTTTAACATTTAAAATCATGATGTTATTTGTATTGTACAGATTTATTGAGTAATAAACATTTGTTTAGTGTAAAGATTAAAATTTTATATGAACATCATAGATTTTTACTCTAGACCAGAAAAAAAGCCAACAAAAATGTAAGAAAACATATTTTAACCAAGTGTAATCGTTTTGTTTATAAAATGGACATTCGTTTACAAAATGAGACTTTGTACAATAACTTAATTTTTCTTGATTTTTTAACACGTGAAAAGTCAAGATCGTCCTTTCTTAAACAGCATCATTTCTGATTAGCATTAAAACAACAATGGCGTTGTATTTATTATTCATATCCGCCCCCGCATTAGTAAACAGTTTTCCCCACCATAACTCCCTGTTCTTTTTTCAAATCTACCAACCCAGTAATATTTTCAAATTTAAAAACTAGCATAATCGGCTATCATTGTTTTAGAATAGACATGAATAAAACCTACAACTTTGACAGTTATTGCCTGTTTAATAATAACATGGTCTAATAATCACATTATTGGTAGTTTGGATAGAAATTCGAACGCGGTAATGGCCATTGATAATTTGTTACTTCACACGAAACGTTTGTAAATAGCTAGGCGGAAAAAAAGTGCACTCTGGCTATATTGAGCATACGTTTCGAAGGCATTTCAACAAACCACCAACTTCTTGACCATCTCTTATGTTCATTAGCCTGAGAATTTATCGTTAGGACTATGATAAAACCTCATTTCGTTTCTAATAACAACTATCATTTCTGAATTGATTCAATTCTGTTCACATGCAACATGTACTTTTATCATTCAAACAGATAACTTCCTTTCTTGATAAAATGATTTATTTGTAAATTTAATGAAAGTTGAAGGTCAGTGTATTGCTGAACATTTAAAACTTTTTCTACTACATGTTATCCTATATGACCTAATGTCTTATAAGGTCACACAACACTATGAAATGTAGAAATCCAGTTAGCGTCAATATTTAGCATCATAGTAATCAAGCCTGAATATTGATTTCATTGATCTGTTTACACTAGTTGTTACATGAAACAAAATGAAGGCGTTTCAAAGAAGAAAAAATCTTCATTTTTTTCATCACTCAATAAGTCTGTAACATGGGTTGTTATATTCAAGGTAACTAGTAAACTTAATGTATTTCTTAAATGGTTGATGAATAACTGAATATTTTTGGACGTCATGTTTAATGGAAGACACTTAGAATGCTTTGACCACCTTGCTGTTGTATCTGCATATCTGAAATACAGTATTTTTATTATTCAATAGTGAAACCAACAGACAGTTTTGTGACAATGAACTTGAGAAATATATCGGATTATTTATAATTACTGACAAGTTCATAATATGTTTTAATTTTGAGACCATATATGTTTATACTACAACATAATTGTTCACGATATTTTGATGATGTAAATGCACCTTTTTAAACAAAGTAATTTAAAATCTATCTTCAACTGAATTGCTTTTGTTAAAATCCACTGATGTGTAACTTTCAAATTATTTGTCTTTTTTATTTCCATCTTTCAAATTCAGTGAATATGTACGAATGTGAGGATAGATCTTAATAAAGATAACAAAAATAATGGTTGTAATGTTTCCCGGTTGTTTGCATTGATATACTCAAGATACATTGCACATCATTTATCCTACGATAAAATGACAGTTGAAGACTTTCAAGAAACCTCTTTGTAACTGCTAATATAATTTATGAGTAATTGTCAGCTGAATATGGAAAATTTCAAAACTATGCTTTCCAGACTTACTTTCTGTGCTTGCCTTTTATCAGATCGTTGACTTTGATTATAGATACGAGAGAAATTTGATACAATAACAGGAACAGGTAAAGCAATTACAAGCACTCCAGAAAGTGAACACATACCACCTACAATTTTCCCGATTATTGTCTCTGGAACCATATCACCATAACTGAAAAAAAATATTGCATATTTGAAGAAATTATAATACCATTAATTTGGTTAAACCCTTTGATAAACTTATTTGATAGATAGTGTGTCATTGGCTCAGTAACAATTTGTCAATATCTTTGAAATATTATTACCATTATTATCTTGTTTGTAAGAGGCTGTATGATTGATCACATGATAGAGACTGAACACAAATTCCACTTACTAGCTTAAGTCTTAGTTACTTAAATTGTTCAATGAATCGTTCGCATTTCTATACATAGATCTCTTAAATCCATTGATTAATTTGCATTCCTACTTATTCAACTGCACTCGTTTCACTGTTCACATTCGCTTCTATTGTCTGTGACAGTGTGATCTGAGCTGTAAAATAGTACATTGTAGTTAACGCTTTGAGTTTTTCTTTTTTTGAAATTTATGCAATATTGATAGTTTTTTAATGTTGATTATTTGGACAAATAGGAATTATCTAGAAGACATTCCACTAAGAAATACTTAACATACTCTATCATGCTGACAACATCAGTCATTTAACAGATGCAATGAGGTGAGTTGGGAATTAATTTACAAAAACTTGATAGTTTAAAGCATATAACTGATATTGTTTGTATGTTGACAGGGGGATAAATCCTTCGACAGATAAGACTCAAATTCAAAAACTAGACTGAAATGTCAAATATGATTATAAAAAAGAAAACTTTATGGATTGACTGACAGTTCATTCTATAAACGAACTATAATATAATTAACCCAATGTTCGTTATGGTGGTATAGGTTCCTTGGTTTATATTATTCACCAACACAACCATTTAAAATTTATTTATAATTCACCTTAATTTACATCCACGTCCATGTCTGACAGTAACCTCGTTTTCTCTATTCTGATCTTCACAAGCTCTAGTTGGGCGTAGAAGTATAATCGAGGCTGATATTTTAGACACTATATTAGTTAGACTGGTTCCTCTGTGATTGTCACTAAAGACGCTTGTCCTATCTTATAAATTGAGACAGTCAGCGATTGAGACAAGTCAGATGGGATTACGTCCAGTTCCCAGATTCTATCTACAGTTTCAGTCAATATAAATGATAAAACTGGACCACCATCCTTAAAAATCTCAGGAGTTAGCCTGTCAGGACCTGCTGCTCTACCTCGCTTCAGATTTCCCATAGCTTTCTCAACTTCATAAAGACTAGGAGGACTTAAACTGATTTGCCATTCAGGATGACTGGAGATCGTGGGCAACTAAAGTGTGATTGAGGGCTAATTGAATTGATCCCTGAAGTGTTCTGCCCATCGATCCAATCTTCTGGGTTGAGAATGAAGGATACGCCCATTCTTTTCCGAGATAGTTTCGCTAACAGATGGATTTCTAATACCGGTTTCCTCGATTAGGCGGAAAAGTTTTCTAATGATGCTTATCGCCGCTGCCTTTTCCATCGCTTTTACCTTCGCTACACAACACTGTTCGCGATCGTAGCGTAGGCTTTTTATCAGGCTACTTCCTAGCCTCATGGTTTACCTTGCTAGCAGATAACACTGCTGTTTCCACAGAATTTTCAATATCATTTCAAGCTGCTTCCGGATGGAGATCATTTACATGGCCGCATAACTTTTTTTCTAGTTGCTCCTGAAATATATTCTCGGCTGTGGTATCATGAAGTAGAACTTAAAGAGGTGTTCTAGCGGTGTCTTCCACTAAGTCACAAACCAATACGCACTAGCACTACAGCATGATGTGAATCTAGAAATGTGCCCCAGAACGAGTGATAGTCCTCCATTAAACATCTCCATCGTGGCTGATTGTGATATGATCCAGTTGGGTCTATCGTTGGGTCGGCTTCGGGGGTCGCCAGGTCAAGAGATGTTTTTCCTTATGCCTAAAGTTAGTGTGTCCTAGAAATAGGCGGTGATCTGAGCACAGCTACAACAGACGGTTGCCATTATTTGTTCGATTAGTCGCGACACCATAATATCCACCCATGTTTCTTTCCTTCTCAGTTAGTCTATCTACCTAAGCATTAAATCACCAGTCAGTATAACTATATCAGAGCGCCTAACTCATCCGAAATGCAGTCAGTGGGAGCGTAGGCACAGACAACAAAGATGCAACTGCAAGTCACCATATCTTTCCGAGTCCTTACTGTCCCGTTTAGTCGGACACCGCATAAGCGACTGTCTAATGGGATCAAGTGTAAGAGAGCTAATTCTGCCCGAAGAATAATACTATACCTACCACCAGAAGCAGCAGCAGGGCTTCCAGATACACAAGTCGAGATCAAATTATTCACTGTAATCGGATCCTGTATGCGCGTTTCGGAGACGCAGTTTACAGCCATTGCACGGAATTCCAGAGTTCTAGCTAAGGAAGTCAGTCGCCCTATTTGACACAAGGTCTGAACATTTAAAGCCCCAACATTTAGTTTACAGCATAGTTCCAGGAGACCGGCAATAACGTTTCATAGACTCGAAACGTTTGGATAGGCGGCAGGAGGTGGCAAAGTAATAAAAGAAGAGATGGTCGTGGAGATAAGAGAGTTATTAGGAGGTGTAGGAAGGAGTTGATTGTGATCGTTTCGGTCTCGTGTGCTCTTATAGGTATGAGGGTGGTTGTCGTTTCCCGGCTACCCACACCATGGAAGACAATACCAACATAAACACACAAAAACCAATTAATTGAAAGTATATTAATTATTCGTGGAAGAAATCCCATTATTTTCTTAAGCTATCCATTTTCTTAGTTATTCGATTGCTTTTCATAAGAAAATTTAATGAAACCTTATCTCGAATGGTTTGTCAATTTAAACTAGAATAAAAATGAAACATATTTCGTCTGATTTTGTCTGCTTTAGAAATACGAAATCCTGTGGTTGCAACAGAAAAGAGATCAATTGTAATCGCAGTTAAGAAGCCTAAACTCGTATATTGACAGATTATCTCAGAGAAAACCAGGCCTTACATTTCAAAAAGTTTTAAGTAGGTAGTGACTGTAAAAGCAAACAACTCAGTACTTGGACTTGATTCTCAATACTTTCTAACTCAATTTTACTGCGTAATGAAATGGTATAATTCAGTTTACTGATGCACCTGTTCGACTTTATTAGCGGACCCAATTTTAACTTTTTTTAATGTAAGCAATACTAACAGATTAATGAAGGAAACAAGATTATATGTACGTAAACATGCTCACTAGTGATTTTTAGTATACCTTAAAATCTACAGCTAAATCCTTGTACGGTTTTTTTTCAACCAGTACATTGAAATTCATTCATCCTAAACTTTTTCGCCAGATTACACTTTCTAGGAAAATTAAAATTAACCGTACCAAGGTACTTATTCATTCAAACCACTGACTAATAATAATGGTGGAAAAGCGTTTCTCCAACTTTTGCTCCAACAAAAAATACGTTTAACAAATAAAATGCAACACACACAATGCAATTTTATCCCCGATAGAAATCATCTATCTTTAACTTGGACAGATATATGTACACAGAATAAATCTAATGGGTTTATGTTTCTATACACAAAATAATATATATATATATATATATATATATATATATATATATATATATATATATATATATATATATATGATTGCTTTATATTCAAATTTAAGGATACTTACGTTCACATTTAGGTCATCTAACCAAGAAATAAGTAAAGTATATTTACTATGAATTAATGAATTACACAATTTCTATTAAAAAATAGTTCAATCTTTATTTTTCTTTTGTTAGTTTTATATCATAATGATGATGAGGATGATGATGATGATGATGAAAGACGAAATTTTTCCTCTGGGATAACAACATTGTAAGAGTGATGAGAAATATGACACTGAACTAGTTGAAAACTATCCTAAACAATATTTATATGAATCAATCGACATTTCTTAATCAGTTCAATCTATCAAATGAAATTATTTTGAAATGTTAGCATACAAAAATTAATTTGGTATTTTTTTTCACTTATCACTGTCATATTAAATGCCTATTTATTATGTTTCTAGAGGAAGTAAACCTCAGCCTAATCCCAGTGAAATAGAACTGAGAAATTCATCTTCGAATTAAATTAACCCGGACAAAAACCAAACTAGGTTCATATCATCTCCAAACGATAACCAATGAAATAAATTATTGTTAAGTTTCTTTTTTTTTTCTCGTGATTTACTCTCACAGCTAATATTCACTAATTATTACAGTGATTTTTACATTCACACAAAGAAATGAAAAAAGTAATAATCATATGTTTCTAGGGTCAGAAAGTGGTTTCTAAGCTTTTCTTTATAATCTACCCAATTAGTTATTGATTAGTTAAGTTATTAATGTGAATACCAAATCAACACATCATGAAATTAATTGCTGTCACCCTTTTTATTTGGGTAGACGCAATTTGTACTAGATTGAGTTCAAACGAAAAACAGTTGGGAAAGAAAATCGGAATAAAAATTGGTCAATAGAGAAGTTAGATGAATAGACATTACTCAGTTCATCTATCTCTTAATTAAAAATTTATAATGTCAACTTACCCAAGTGTAGTCATAGTGACGATAGTATACCAAAATGATGATGGAATACTGGAAAAAGTGGTTCCTTCAACTGATTTTTCAGCATAATACATAACTGTAGCAAAAATAATAATAACCATTGTTAGACTAAATAGAAGAAAGCCCAATTCAGATGCACATGATTTCAAAGTGTAGCCAAGTATTCGAAGACCGACACTGTGACGAGAAAATTTGAACACTCTGAATACACGAAATACACGTAATGTTGTAAATACACCAGAAACGCTCTGTAATAAAAAGAAATATATGTTTATCAGGTTGAACACTATTGTAACTTAAAGTGTTCCAGTAAACCAATATAATTGCAATCATAAGATTGAAACAGAAGATATATTTGTGATAGAATTTACTGTAACTTTGGGTTATAACATTCTTCTGAAATATTAAGATTCAATGTTAATTCACAGAAGTTAACTATTTGTTTTTCAGTGATAGATTTATGTAATAGACAGAACATTTTTTCATTTTATGATGAGAACTTGATCAAACCATATTTTATCTTATCCAATCATTCGTTCAACAGTAACTGGAACAATTTTGAAAAGAATTGAGTAAGCACCTTAACATTTCTAATGAAAAGCTGTATCTACTCATGCTCTTACTGGGAAAAATAGGTCGGAAGAGCACGAGTCAGCAGCTTCTACAGCATCTTACCTTCATCTTTTACGCTTGCCTAATAAAATCAATATGTTTAGAGGAAAAGCATACCGGAGCTATAGATTGGTCATAATTACATTTGTGAATTTTCAAAGCATTTTGCAGAATTAAACATCAATTTAAAGAAACAAATAAAATGAGTTAGCAGATATTTTTCCTTGGTGTCAGAAAATCTATTTCTATAAAAAGCTAAACTTAAAACGAAACTTTTACAACTTGAACTTTAATTTTGGAAGGCACTGACATATATTTAGTTCTAAAAAAAAGCTTTGAGTTAGTATTTTTAGATTTAATCAAACGGTTTACATCAAATAAAATAGTATAAATATTATTTAATTGTTTATAATCACTCTACAAATACTTATACTTATTAGGAAAGCTTCAAACTACGATTTACATTTGAACAGAGGTGGATAGTAGGTAGCTGTGAAATCCAGAATGCACCTTTCATCCTAATAATGCTTGTAACCTAAAGTCAAAATATCAAGGCAATCCGCATAGGATGAACATATACCAAAAAAGACTGGTCAATTGCAATCCTAAATATCAATGAGAGAATTTAAACAACCAATACAAATGAAATAAAATTTACACTGTTCATTGTAACTAACATTATTTATGAGTTTTAATGATCAATAGACATTAGTTGTGAGCACAATTAACATAGAGCTTATCCTAATATCTTAGATTATCAATAGCTAATGAATTATTATCAAGACGAAGCGTTCATGAAGATATTATCTAATAGAAAGCAAGCAAATAATAATTCTAGCTTTTTTTTGATACAAACGATATATTATTTCCGTTAGAAAGATTGATTAACAAAAAATACATGTCTATTTGAATCATGAAAAATACAAGATAATATAAGTTGATAACAATGTTGTATTCATATTTTTGAACGATTTACAATATCGGTTAGATTATTTTACAAATCTCTAAATTATCGAACGAATTAAACGAATTTACGTTAAGTACAAATTATTATCTCTGTTTTGGCTGAACTTTTCTAAATTTGAAAATGATCTGACAGTAAGTTAAGAATATTTACTAAACGTTACACTATTAACCATTAGACATTGGTTTTAGAATAATTTACGGCAACATAAGTAAACGCATAACCTGTATCATATTTGCATATAGAAACAAATAATAATTTACTGAAACATATCTTTACTGGAATTCTATTCATTATTACATGTTAATTTTAATCATATAATTTCTGCTTCCAGAAATCTATGATTATATTATTTAATTGCTTTTGAATATAATTTAAAAAATGATTTGAAAGGAAAAAATACATTTCAACTGATCACTTCATGATATCGATGAATATAATAAAGTCCGACAGAAGTATTGTTAAATATGAAAATCACTAAAATCAATCGGAAGAAACTTATTTGATGAATATCAATTAATTTGATTACTTGTTTTTTTAACTATTCTCAACCAAAGTTTTTAATCGCATTTATCAACTTACACACACTTGGTGAAAGTAATATAAATAAATATCAACAAACAAATTAACAAATTCATGCAAGAGGGCTTCTAAATAAAATCATATTATCATTATAGGGTTGTGGAGATTGTTGAATTTCTTTGATATCGTGAATCGATCAATGTTAGACCAGTGGATGAGGTTGTGCAAGACCGTGGATTGATAGAAGTTCAATACCGGCTCAATTGTCCAGAGGTTAAGCGTTCACGCACAAAACCGAAGGTCTGTGGTTCGATTCTTGCGAATAATGGGAGTCGTTAATAATGCACACTCCTAATGAGTCTCATAATGGCCGTACAGTGCTTCCAGGTTTCTAATAAGAATCTAACATTGATCGATTCCTGATTTCAAAAATTATATTACAAAAAACATGTTTGAAAATTTATAAAAATTGCAAAATAGCTTAAAATGATAGCTTGATGAAAGGATAATGAAAAATGAAAAGAATATGTACAAAAGTGAAATAAACGTTTCTAATAAAAATTAGAATTTGATATTAATTAGAAAGCTAGTTAAATTATATGATCGTATAATTATATAATGAAATTTTAACTGACAATCTGTTTATCATAGTAATGAAAAAATCATAACTACTTTTTTACGAACATAAAATTCTAATTATAAATGTTAAATATCTATAACTTTAGCACCAAGTGTACAACTAATCTTCAAGAATTTTAAATTATCAACTTGATAGTTAATACAAATACTCCACCAACAAATTGTATAACCTAGTGTTGTAGTTCATTTGTTAGTTTTACTAAGCAAATGAAATAATAAATAACCAAAATAAATGATTAGGATATTTAAACCTTTATTGAAAAAAGTGTTAAGCAATCGACTGAAATGTCAATTTTTTTTCAAATTAGCTCTTTAAAAACAAAGAGTAACACCTGACGATTAACGTTATCTGATTATCGAAAATATAAATGACTTGTAAAATGTCAAATGTTTCACAAAAATTAATTAACTCGTTATTACTGTTTTCTTTCGTTTGATTGTAAATGATATTTTACTATATTTGACTCCCCTCTACAGAATTTGGTATATGTTCATCTTGTGTGGATCACGTCAATATTACGATTAAGCCGCAAGTATTATAAGTAAAGATAAGTGGCGGCTACTAATAGAATCAAGGACGCACGTTTCACCCAGTTTGAGTTTCATCAACTGGATATGCCTGCATTCCAGAGTTGGTGGTCATACCGAGACTCGAATCCAGTACCATCAGCTTCAAATGACACCACGTTATCCATCTATTTACTTGGTATAGATGACCACTTACTTGTTTAATAGGATAATGTTTACTGCACATATGCCAAAGAGACTCAACAGTTACAATACTAAAAATCCGTGGCAAAACTCAAAAGGTTAATACACTTTTAATTTAAAGTTTGATAAAATTATGTAATTAGTTTTATCGCTTCTCTTGACTTTTTCAACCTCCTTTTATTTTCATTTTTACAAAATTCCGAACGATATTGATCTAAACAATATATTTGGATATAGCACGTACATTAATTTTATAATGTTCGAAGAATAGTTTGATAGAAAACTAAAAATGTTTCCTGAAATAACAAGTAGTATGTTTAAGTTAATATATTTTGAAAAAAGAATAATTAATTTTAAGAATATCCAAAATGTTCAAATAAATAATTTTGTTCAGTTAAGTTGTAAACTTTTCCTATCGAAATTATCTTAACATTCACTAACCAATTTAAGCTAATCATCAACATCCAATGTTTCATGAGATAGGAATATGTAGTAATCATTAAAAAACTTTATCAATATTTCACCATAGTAAACACAATCTGTTTTATACCAGTAAAGATATTTAAAACATCTTCAAATGATATGATCAACGATCTTCAAAAGTACTCAGCAAGCTTTTCCACAAAAAAGTTGTATTGTCCTCTAAACATTCACTTTTCACCTTTTCCGAAAACTGAACGCAGTATAGTTGATTTACCTTCACAAAAATGAAATACAATCTGTTTACATTTCTTCTAGTGCTCACAGGATATGAGATTTAAAGTAAAACTCGACTACGAATGATTTTAATGGCACTTCAATTATTCAGTTAATATCAAGATTTTTAACTATGGAAAAGAACTAGTTATCGAGTATTTTATCATGAGACTGATAAATGACTAATTTTCCAACCAATAAAGCTCGGTTGAGTCATAACGACAGGCAAGCATAATCATCACGTCAAGATAGTAAGTAGCTGCGGTCCGGATATACATGCATATTTTGTGAGCTAAAATTCAAGACAACTTTTGGAACAGAATACATAATAGTTGTTGCTTAAAGTCAGTAAGTCAGCTTCCATGAAAATCAAAAATACATCACGGCAAGGTATTACCCATTGAATTACTATTTCATAAATAATGACCGAAATTCAATATCGATTAACAAACAACAGTTGCTTATTGAAATCAATATGAACTTAAAATCGTCAAACGCCCAGAAAATGTCTTTTATGTCAGTGTACTCTCTCAACAGCAATCATTCAACAATGAGAAATAGAGACCTAAAGAATATATTCTATAAAATAATCAACAATATTATCATAATAAAAAAACATTTAGAAGTTTGATTGTTTTAAAGATACAAATTTTCTGTATATTTGAAAGTAAGGACGAAAATGATATGAAAGTATATGTACAAAAGACTAATGTAAGATAAGAAGATGAGCAGAATAAAAAAAAGACTTGAAATGATAAAGCACACCAGTCGGAAATTCATCTCGGCACTTAAAAAATAGCTAATTTCTAAAAGACTATTTTTTTTGAGTAATAATATACTTGGTTAAGTCATTTTTGGCCACATTCTATGCAGAAAAAAATTTAAACAATTCCAATTATTACGATACATTTGTAAGCCAGTGATTGATTTTTTTGTTTGTTTTTTTGTTTGATGTCGCCTTAGTTTATTATTATTTGTAAACTGTTATAACTCGATGATTATTAAGTCAATCAAATAAAAAATTTGCGTCAAGGTAAAAAAACAATAGAATAATATTGATATAATAGTTTATGAAATTACGTTGCATAAGTTAATAAACAATAAGTAATGGTTTAGAATATTGTTCAGTCAACATTAGGATAGTTTATTTGCCTACAGCTATATAAAGAAGATAGGTAGGTTACTGGTGAATTTCACTTAGTTTTTGGTCACCGACTAACCCAACTGTCAAGTTGATCCCACATCAAATGTTTACAGTTGACTTAAACCATCGAAAATTGGTATGTACAAATATTTTACCGCACAACTTGAAGAACATGACAATACTGAAATCTTTCTAATTTATCTGTTATATGACATTGGGATAAATTGTTAGATTAAGATAGACCTTACTCATAAGATGACATTATATTTACATTTGAAAGATCACATAGAAACGGAAACATATGATATCAGTATATGTTAAGCTGAAGATTGAACTGACCACATTTAAATATGTAAATATTCGTCAATACACATGAAACTTAGATAACTAATGGTTGTATTTACAGACAAATATATATCTAGATCACTGTAAGCATCAAAATAATCTGTTCGGGAGATTTTCTCCATCATAACTATATCTATGAACAACATCGATGGATTGTGAGTTATGACAGCAAGAATAATATTATTTTATGCGAAATATTCTTTTTTATAGTTCTTTGCTCAGAACTTTGATTTATGTAGATCTGTTGCTCTCATAAATTTTTTTGATGTTTCCAGAATGGTCTGAACTCACTTTGTTGTAGATAATATCAATCATATTCCAAATAGCATCGAAGAAATTAGAACAACTGTAATATAGAGAGAAGAATTACCAAATAATCGGTCCTCGGAGTAGGCATGATAAGTCTAATCAAAAATATGGTCTAAAATTGTTGAACTCTGTTACTGTAGTTAGAGTTGCTTTTAACCATAAAAAAAACTACTCCAAACAGATAATGAAGAATAGTGAAAGGATATGTATCGTCAAAATTAGTTCTACTGCATTCACTTACTCATTCAACTTTATAAAAATTTCGAATAATTCTTCATATTATTTTTATTAGATGATAACACTTATCTGAATGAATTGTTTGAATTTAAAAAAAAAACTGCTTTGACAGTTTAGAATTTTTGCAAAACGGATAATTTATTGCTTTAATTAGACTAGATATAGACAAAATTTTATCTTAACATAAATAGTTCTTGTTTATTTATCTAATGCTTATCATAGGTTAAATTTACTCCATGGCATTTTATGATAGTTCTCTTTAATAGTAGTATAAAGATGGTATTTATTTTGCAAGAAATATACTCTTAGTTCATTACTGAGAAAACTAGATATACAACGCACCATTTGCTACTGAGAAAACAAAGATATGGGTTTCAGTTCCAATATACATCATTCTATTTAACCTATAGATATTAGGTGATTGAATAAAAGCTTAAACGAATAGCATGCTTCAAATTTAGTAGTATTAGTAACCTTTTTGTAAACGTTTTAGGAATCACTGGATGAATTAAGATGTTGAAATATTTGAGCTGAATAAAAACTAGAAAAGATTAAGGAACTGAGTATTCACTTGTGAATGCTAGTCAAACTATAAATTTAGAAAAATAGAAAGGAGAAAAGCAAAGTAATTTAACAATAGTTTTGGATAATAATATTATTACTGGCTCTATTCAATATGAAATGATCCATTACTAAATATTTCAGGAAGTGTCCTTTACGAAAACAAATAAATAATCGGTAACTAAAAAATACATTATACAAAAAGTAAATACATACACTACATCTGATTAAAATGAATTGTTTTTTATTTAATAAGATAAAAATGTTTACAACATTTCTGGCTTTGCCAGTTCTTACAGCATGTTCGATACGTGATATATTTGCAAGATAAAGTATTGTAAAGCGTTTACACTCTTGCTTACGTGCACAGATTCTGTTGCATTGGCGTATTGTTCTACCAGAAGATATAAAAGGAGAAATATGTTAATGGAACAGATAACTAGTATCTAGTAAAATATCAGGCCAGTTGTTTACAAAATTTCAAATGTCTATCTACAACTGTGTCCATAACAACTCCGAAAGATTTACTGCAAATCCAGCTAACTGCCTTCATGACTTTCTGCAACACATAAAATTCTTTTCTTAAAACCCAGGAAAGAATAATGGGGAACAGTGAAGAATGATAGATTATATACAAGAATTTACAAATTGTAAAGGTGAGCATTGAGTAACTCTAAATGCATGTAACATATTTATATAATAACTAACCTACACCAAGATAAATAGCCTTTGACATTTCCTTGCAGAATTTCTAGCACTACAAACTTCATAAAATTTCAACAAAATATTCAAGTGCTGCTTATTTCTCCGGTCGAAATTAACGGTTTCAAATAAAGAAGGACTAAATGTGAGTTAATTGACAAGAAATCATCGTTCAATGAGCAAAAATAACTCATTTCAAGGGGCGTTGAAGGGACAGAAATAGGCGTACGTACAGTTAGACAGGTGAAATACTTGAAAAACGTTTTTTGTAGAAGAAATGTATAAAAAGTGAGAGAAAGGCGGGAAAGGACTAATTTAGTCATATCTATAGTTAGTAGCGAGATGGAACACTTTCATCCAATAATAAATAATCTTGCTCTTTAAATGGATCATTTTAATCCAACTGTTTTTAAACACAACTTTCAGTAATGCTGAAGTGAAAAACATTAATAAATCATTTAACTTATTTCCATGTTTTTTTATTGAAAAAAAACATACTTTATTATCAGGAAAGAGGCATTTTAGTACAATCTACTTTAATGCAGTCATAATGAAAAATGTGCCTTTCTGCATTAAAATCAACTCAACAACTAAAACTTTATCAGATATATATGATTTCTTCCATATGATTTTTTGCAAGCAACAGTGAAAATAATCAACCTCAGTAAATTAATTTTAACAAGTTACTTCCTTTTTTATATTTTCTCTATGTTCTCGTAAGATGTCAAAGATTAGCTTATATTCATGTCACTTGGTGCAACGCAACCATCAATTTTAGCTTTTTGTGTTTGAATGTATCACAACAGTTTTTAAAGGCTAATTCTAACTAAAAATATCAAATTAGTGTCCATCTCAATAAAAAAAATGCTTCAATAAATACATATCATTTATGAAATATTACTCACAACTCTACTAATAGCTGTAAATGTCATATTTCAGTCATTCTAGTAGTAGTAAACTTATGGGATGCTGCTTCAGATAGTAAATTAATGCTTATAAGATTTTAAATGCAGGAATTCTCTTAAGATACTATATTTATAATTTCAAAAATCAGCATATTTAAAATATTCTGACAAACATAACTATTATAAAAACCTAGTTTAGATAGTATCAGATCTCTACGTTTACTTTTTATATAACTCATTGGTCCACTGAAAAACCTTTCTTCGAGAATCGACAGTCAGATGGTAATTGTCAGTATACGGTTGTGGAGATTGTTGAGTTTCATTGAAATCATGAACTGATCAACGTTGAACTACCATGGAGAAACCGTGACCAGTGGAGTTCAACTGTATCGGGTGTGAGGCAGTTACTGACCGAAAACAACAGATAATCACGCGATATCGTGGAATAAAGCTAGACGTTAACACAATTGGATGTCGGCTCATTGGTCCACAGATTAGGCGTTCGAGCATGAGATCGCAGGTCCTAGGTTCGATTGCCGTTCCGGTGGTCGTGGATGTACGCATAACTAGGACAAAACGAATTTTCAGTGCTTCTAGATTTACAGTGGTGGTCTACCTGAGATCAGTTGACGATTAAAATGAAACTCAACAATATTCACAACCCTATGCTGACAATCAACTGATTAGTTCAATTTAATTCAGCTTGTGGACTTACAATCAACTTTTTAATGTCTTCATAGAAGTAAGATACATCATTTCTATGATAATGAAGCAATTAATTTATTTCACAGAAATAACTGAGTACTATTATCGGGTTAGTTTACATACATTTATTATACCTAGAGGGTGTAACAAATCATATTGATTACAAGCTTGAGTTGTGTCCTATCAATATCAATTTCATTCTTGCCATGTTTAAACAGGAAAATAGAAAGACTTGACAATCATTTTCTGGGGTCAGATAAGCCTTTCATCGTAATTATTTTTTATTCTGTGATTCGATAGGACAATAGGGAATTGATTATTCAACATAACTAATGAAGTAATATACTAATCTAATTAGTATTTCTATGGTTCATGAACTGAATTAATAGATTATTATGGTTTTTATATGCATATACGTGACCTTAAAAAATTTGACTATTCAGTAGAAGATTTTATTTTTACTTATGAATAATAAACTTATTGTATCAAATTGATGAATCCATATTTCTACGCTCATTTCTATGTAAAATGAATTTTAGCTCCAGAAGGACTGATTTACAAATGAAGGAAATGAACTACATATAGTGAGCGTAAGATGAACATCATGATATACACATTAGCATAACACATTTACCGGGTATACAGAAGGAGAAAAACTAACGACAGAGGGAGAGGATGAAATGCAACGACTCAAAATGTTAGTGAAACGAAAATAGCACTCTGAAATCAACATTAACAGTTGAAATTTATCTGACAAAGACTTCAAGTGCTTATAATGAAATGTAGCGGAAATTAGCAACAGTTTTCCTCAGTCTTACCTAACACTCACGTAACTTTGTAAATATCCGATATTTTCTGAAGGGTACAAAAATCTCTAGTTTATAGATGCCGACAAGCAGATGACCACGTAGAAAAAACATTTTAAAATGACCAAACCTTGTAGTTATATTGTTCACTTGATATTTAGAACTCGGTTAATATTGAGAACAGGACATTTACTCCTAGAAAGTAACCGACAGACATAAAATTCATAATCTTATAAAAAAATTCCTGAAATTCAGTAAAAATCACTGAAAGTAAGATGACACATCATTTTCTGCTACTGACTAAATATTTATGTATACGGTAATATTTTAATCTACTCTAATAATTAATTATATAGAAACCAGAAAATGGTTGATGCTCAATGCCTGTCCGTGAAGTATACTACGCTATGTCAAAGCCATTTACGATTTTTATTTAACCACATCTGACAAAAGGCCCTTCAATTTAAACAACAGGTTTTACATCACGAATTGAGCTTCGCTAAACAATTATTGAAAATTAGGAAACACTAAACAAAAGTTTTCATCCTAGTATAGGAATTCTCAGAAATTCGTCTTACATTCTATGTAGTTGAGCTCTGTTGATTAAAGTTTCTCATTAAAAATCCTGAAATAACATCATGCAGTTAGTTATTGGTAAATAAATTTTGTTTCTCACTAATATAAGACTTGGTTGATTATTTAATTTTATAAATAACTCAAACAAGTTATAATTTATGTCATATGATGATTCTTTAATATCTTGAGACTATTTTTAATTTTTGTGTGCCCAATGTTATTAGCAAATAAAATTATACGGTTTTACATTAAAATTTATTTGTGAAAATGAACGCAAGTGAAACTAAAATGCAAAGAAAAACTGATCTTGTCTAAAGAATTCACTCGCAAATCAAGAAATAAACTATCCTGGAAAGTAATTCAAATGAACATGAGGTAAGTAAAACATCGTTTATTTAGAACAATTATGAAAAGCTGTAGAAAGCTTCAGGGTTTAGAGTGGTGCGTAAAAAATTACAGTAGAACAATCTGAACTGAACTATCCAAAATAAACGTTTTACAATTTTTGGGGTATTTTTGGATGTTAAGATCATCTTAACTCTTTAAAATATCTCAATATATATATATATACTGGCAAGATTATTTTGAAGACTAATAATCTAACTGTTAAAAGTTTACAAGCTGTTTTTCAACTTACAAACTAACATTTATATTTTTCTATAAAAATGGTTCAGCAATGTCGATTTTCGGATAACGTAATAGTTATTAAGTCGATTTCCTATGCATATACCAAGTAGGGATATCGCAACCATTTGATAATTAATTTTCTATCCTTCATCAGTTTACAGTAAATTAACTAGCCTTAGTGAGACACTTCTTTAGAAAGAAATTAATATCAATACTAATGATATTTACTACTAAGCTAATTTAAATACAACTGATTTACTCGAATTACACTTATTAGCGGTAGTAAGTCAGTCAGTTACAACGTAGGACTTCGTAAAAAAACGTACATCAGTTCAGGTTGCCATACCACGTTAGCGCAGCGATCGAACTGTCGATTCAAAACCCATAGCAGTAGAAATAGTAAAAGTATTAGTGGTAATGGAAAAAATTTGGGTTCGAAGATATTATTCAAGAAGCATAAGTCAGTGAAATAAATTCAAAGAGAAAGATAAAGGTGATTTGGAATTCAGAAGATTAGGATTTGAGAGAACACCAGGAATGAATGCATCTGTGTCATTGCAATCGATTTTGAGCCATGTCGTTCAAGGTCTCTAACCATTGGTGACTTTCGTCTCGCGGACCCCAACCAGGTAGTCGATATCTACCAACATGACTCAATCCAAAAGTCGGTGACTTCATGGATTTCTGCCATGTTTTGGTCTGGCCGCCCCCAACTTTTATTCCAACCTATTCCTACACCACAAAACATAGCTCGTCGAGGCAGTCGGTGGTTAGGCATTCGTAATACATGTCGCAACCACCTCAACTGATGACGTTTCACCAGTTCATCTATTGATCTGCCATTCTTGTAAGTAATTAGGTATAATTCTCTAGTAATCATTTTGAAATTTTATCTATTTTTAGGAAGGTATCGTCACCGAATAGCATTAGTCAAAACCAATTGGAAAAAATTTCTTCATTGCACAATTAAATAGTCTCAAAGTTGAGTATTCGTGGCGAGGCATAAAGGTTCTGAGTTCAATCTGTAGAAGATGAGGGGTCCTCATAGCTGAGGAGTCCTTCGGTTGGATAAAATATTTGTCTAACATCAATCTATGATGTAAAAACAAAACACAGCTGATAAGTTAAGAACGGCAAAAAATTAGTCCATTCTCTCATATTGAATAGTAGGTATGCATTGAAATGAACAACCTTAAGCACACTCTGGTTTAAATTTAGTATTTCAACCAACCCATTCACTTATGAGAATTTTCTCAAACCTTTCCCCTAGCACTCTACAAAAGTGATCTTACTAGTTATTATGGGTTTAATCTTCATATAACAGCTCATAATTTTTGTAGTGAAGAATATTTTGTTTACAATGAGCCCGAGTAATCATGTTATTACTACTGCAGGTTCAAGTTCCAATGTGGTCACTGCCACAAGTGATTTATTCCTAATCATGTTGTTTCCAGTACCATTCCCATCACTGGAAGTGCTCAAGAAAACAGTAACAGCTTTCGAGTGCACAACATGCTACCATTTTGCAATTTGTAACTCTCAGTTCCATCGGAGTCAAGAGCCATATGTGAATTTTGCATGCAGTAGAAGTTGTCGCATATCTGCCAGGAGAAATACCAGTCCATCGCAAAGAAGGTATGTGTTATAATTTTTCGATGAGGTTTCGTCCAGAGCTTCATTGAAATGAGGTGATTCAGCATTTATATCTTCAAATGAGAGATAAATACTAGACTTTAATTGGTGGGAACGTATGCCAAAACCATGTATGTAACTCTTTGGCTTATTGAAATCGTTCACAGATGCGGGAGCTAACTGAATCAGATTACGATCCTGTTAGATCTTTACTAACTTCGGGCGTATGTATACATCATATCTACAGAACGTGTTTAATTTGAGGCATAAAATATTTTCTCAGGCTAATCTCTCACGTAATTAATATCTTCATGTTAGTGAAAATGGATAAAGTTATGGAAGGCTCGGAAGTCATTTACTTTAGCTGGATAGATTCTGTGAGTATGGACTGGATGAAGTTAATGAGTTGCAATATTTCTTCGCAATTGCATATCAGAAGAGCTTGATGAACCTACAAAACGAACAATGAGAACCTATTTCTCAATCAAATTATTGTGCTGGATATAAATTTCATAGCAGTAGTTATAATGCTATCTGTAGGGTATGACCTAGGGTTACCCAGGGCTACAATTAAAGACACTATAATTCAGCTATTGTCATCAACATGTCCATTCACTTGGATCACTGTCTATATAGCAACTTCACAGACCGAGTTCGATCAATATAAGGGATCAGGTGAACATGGTATCCATCATGACTCATTGATAAACAGGCGTGAATTTCGAAACATTTTCTATGTTTATCAAAGTAGCTTATAAAGTAAGTATTTGACAGACAGTACAATCGCCGATGGTTTTAATTCATTGTTATTAATATTTTTCCAGTTATTAGGAAATAGTTTATGCATACCTTCATAGTTCTAATCAATCCTCGCTCAACAGATGATTAGCCAGTAACTTTGTTAAATCTGAAATGTTAAATTATCACCTACACTTTATTTCAATACAGCACAATTAAGTAGTCCCAAGACAAATATAAACAGGGCATGATTAATTATCATGGAAAATGAAAACAATAAACACTACAAGTATGTTGTTCAATTAAAAAATAGATACACATGATTAGTAGAATAAAAATTACGATAAAAATTTATTATAATTCTTAAATGTAAGTCAATTTCACTAAATATTTTTATTATCTAGTCAACAGTCTTCTACAATAACAGTGTGCTATACTTCATTATAGTGTTTTCCATTGAGTAGTTATTAATGTATTCGAATAATATAAAACTAGAATTGTGTGATCAATAATCTTATTGTCTTACTGTCCAGTGTTGTCAATGATCTGTTTGATTTGTTAAAGTACTTTGGTAAGGACTGCCCATTCAGCGTAAAGTTCACAGTTAAGATCACATAAACACTAATTCGATAACTGAGTAAACTTTGGTTTAAAAATCTATAGTCTTGATTATCCATAAATTCGTTGATGTCTTTATGAAGAGCATGGTTCAATAATCTAGATATAGTTTCTCAGTAATACGAATTATATTTAAAAATTATTCCTTGTAATGTAACAAGATCAGTGATGAAAAACAATAACATACATAAAATACCAATGATCATGATTGTTATAAAAACAACTAATAATTGTTCACTTACTTTTTATCTAGATGAAAAAGTTTATGTGAACAGTATTAAATAAGAAAATTCCTAAATTACCAATAAATATATTGGTTCAATAAGTCTTTGTAACTAATTCATTGGAAATGAGAATACACAAAGCTCACAGTAAACAAAAAATAACTAGATACAGTGTGCATAAATTTATCGACAGAATTATTTTACTCAAGAGATGATTTTCAACTAGCTGATCATATGCTGTATTTCTTTTAAATGAGAAAGAATATTTCATGTTTTGCATTGATATTATTTTAGTTGAAAATAATGGTAAAACTCATTCAGCCTTCAATTTAAAATAGTAGGTGTTTACCGTCAACCAATAAATCATAAATACAATTTTGTCTCTATTGACTTTCTTAAAATAAATGTCCTTCAGAATATAGAACATAAACATATGTATAATTAATTCAAATAATTTTCCTTTTTGTACTTTATTTACAGAGACATTTTGTTTGAAAGTGGATAGAAGAATTAAATTCTAAAATTATTTATTTACAATTATCACTTTATGTTTATTTGAACTTTTATAAAATTGATCTTCATTAGTTTTCATTTAAATTGCTTTGGAAAGCAACTAACTATGTGACCAGATTGTTCGTAGTACAAACACATTATATTGTTCAGATCAACCCCATCTTATCATTAAAATAAAGACTATCAATTGAGGTTCATGTATGAGTATAATAAATATTTTCTTTCTCGTCTTTCTGTTATTATTTCAAGGTAGCCGACTTTTATTTTTATAGGGTAAGTTATCTTAATATAATTTAACTATATATAAAGCAGCTTAGTTGAAAGAAGCTATAAGAATGAAGCTCAAAGAATAAACTTTGGTAAATGCTGAAAATATTTTCTCAAAAAAGGAACAATAACTTAGTTGTTTGTAGTGTGCAGTATTATGTCGAGCTCACATGGCTTGTCCCAGCTAATAGACAAGTTAATCAATCCATTTTTCTCGAATCACTATTCATAAATCCGTCGACCTTGTCAACTACTCACTTGTAACCTTGGTTGTTTTTAATTCAGTAAGTGTGTGCATCGCTTGTTTTGCTTTTCATCACATGTCTAGCCTATTTTTGTCTGTCTACAAATACTCAGTCACGCCTCACCGCATTCAGTTAGCTCCGCTTCACATTGTATCGTTTTGCATTCTATTTTTTGTCTGCTTAAATGAGTTCATGAAATAGATTCATCCATAAAATGATAAAGCATTCCAGATTTAAACGAGTAAATCTTAATTTCCGCTTTTACTGTACCTATTTCTGTTTGGGTAAACAGAATGAAGAACTGGCCCCCACGCTCGAATAGCAATATGACTAAAAGCCAAGTACTTCAACAACCTGCAGTTGATAAATGAGCAGTATTTTAATACTTTTACTTAACAATATACATTACCATAAGATACAAAATAGTACATCAAAAAAAGAACAAGTTCATAATAAAATTTTCCAGATAGTTCAGCCGCTGACAAAATGCAGAGTCTTCTGACTACCCTAAGCTACAATGCAAGCATGTTCGGGATGCGGTTTTTCTCCTCGAAATGCAAAATTTTGCTTCAAGATTGGGTTTCATCGGCACCTGAACTAGTTATAGGGGGTGAAGTAGTCGAACGTGTGGACCGCTTCACTTATCTGGGGAGTCTAATCAGTGCCGATGGCCTGGTGACTGACGAAATCTCAGCACGGATACAGAAGGCTCGATTGGCTTTTGCCAACCTGCGTCACTTATGGCGTAGGCGAGATATCCGTTTGCTGACTAAAGGACGAGTGTACTGTGCAGTAGTTCGCTCCATCCTACTTTATGGCTGTGAAACATGGCCAGCGAGAGTGGGAGATATTCGTAGGTTACTGGTTTTATATCATAGGTGTGAGCAACGCTGTTATTAGGAAACGGGTACTAGGTAAGAATGGCAGATCAATAGATGAAGTAATGAAACTTCATCAGTTGAGGTGGTTGGGACATGTGTTGCGTATGCCCCACCACCGACTGCCTCGTCGAGCTTTGTTTTGTAGTGTAGGAATAGGTTGGAAGAAAGTTAGGTGCGGCCAGACCAAAACATGTCAGAAATCCATGAAGTCATTGACGAGTGGCCTTAGCCATGTCGGTAATTGTCGACTACCTGGTTGGGGTCCGCGAGATGGTAATAATCGATGGCTAGGGACCTTGAACGACATTATTCAAAATTGTTCGCAATGGCGCCGGTGCATTTATTCTTTGTGTTCTCTCAAATCCTAATCTTCTGGGTTCTTCAACACCTCTAGTTTTGACTTTCTAAACTTTTCTCACTGAATCATACTTTTCGAATAATATCTTCTAACCCTAACCTCTCCGATTACTCCTAATACCTTTACTACCTCGCCTACTATTGGATTTGAACTGACAATTATATCTCTGTGTTGATGTGGTATGGTAACATGAACTGATGTACTTACGTACGAAGTTCTACGTTGCATCTGACTGACTGACTGAGATAGTTCAGCTACGAAGGAACTTCTAGGCTTATATGAATCACTTAAAATGCAAAAGTATCAAGTAGAAATACTATCTAATGGTTTGTTCAATACACAAAGTGATTAGATTATAAAATTCAAATGACTTCAGTGACTTGAGTTACTATGCAAATGAGAATGAATTCTAGAAAGCTAACAGGGGAAATGAGCTGACTACAATATCTTATTGTATTTTTCATTATACCCTATACCCTTCTTTGTTTGTAAGAAAACCAAATAACAAGACAAAAACCTACCACTTCTTATAAACTAGTAAGCAATGTGTTTCTTGTCATAAGGCCTGCCTTAGATTCCGTGGCTCATTAATTATATCAGGATCACAAAGTAATTAAAGCAAGCAAAGATTACAAGATTACACCGAAAATTAAAGAAAGGTGAGTTCTTAAACAAGTTTATCGGAAAATAATGAATTTTATAACCGTACTCTGTGTTTTAGCCAATATGAATATCAACAGTGGCTTATCAATCAGTTAGTTACAAGTAAGAATTTCGTACGTACGTACATCAGTTCACATTGCCATACCACATTAGCGCAGAGATTGAACTGTCTATTCAAACGCCGTAGTGGTAGATGTAGTGGACTTATTAGTGGCAATAGAGAAGATTAGTGTTCGAATATATTATTCAAGAAGTATTATCCAGGAAAATAGATTCAAAAAGATAGAACTAAAAGTCGTGAGTAATTTGGAAAATTAGAATTTGAAAGACAAAAAATGGATGCACCTGCGCCATTGCAAACGATTTTGAGCCATGTCATTCAAAGTCTCTAACCACCGGTTACGATTGTTTCGCGAACCCCAGTCAGGTAGTCTACACCTAACAACATGGCTCAGTCCATTTGTTAGTGGCTTCATGAATTTGTGCCATGTTATGGTTTTGCCGCTCCAGGATTTCCTCCAGCCTATCCCCTCGTTTGCCGAGGCACTCGGTTGTTGGGCATACAGAACACATGTTTCAATCACCTCAACTGACTAAGATTCAATACTTCATCTATTGATTTGCCATCCCTACATAGTACTCGTTTCCTAACAACAGCATTGCTTACTCGATTGTCCCACGAGACCTGAATAGTGGCTAATACCCAAACTAATAGCTGAAGAACATCCAGATTTTGTGTATGTCACCACAGTGAATTTTAAAATAGCTGCTGGACTTTAACTGCGTAGTTTAAAAGTGAAATCAAGATAGTGATCAGCTTACAATACAGTTAAGCTGAACGGCGGATAGCCTAGTACGTTTAACCCATAATTATTCAGATGGTGACGATGAGGGAAAGTAATCTAGTTACTAGAGAAGCAAGCAATCATGATCCTCTTATATTGTCTATAATATACTTTAAATAACCTTAATCTGTTTAGATTACGTTTTTGTTTGAATTGTTTCTTAAGACTCAAAATTGCTTCACCGAACGATTACCTATTGTTAGTAAGTCACAAAATCGCTCTCGCGCAATGGGTGCCCTGCCATGAAAAACTATATTTTTGCCACAAATAAAGTAAAAAGCTCTCTGTGAAGCAAATTATATAATATTGTAGTTTGACTTGCTTAGTTTGACCTACCGAGCTAGTTACAATCCTCAAATAACCTGACTTTATATTTCATCTTGAAGCCGGCATCAAGAACATTTTTTTAACTTTATCGGAATGGAAATACAAGAAGCGTTTCAATATCTGGTCGATTGTTTTTTACTGACTGAGTACTAAGCCGTGAGATTGCTATCTCATAAAATCATCACAGAAGTAGGACTGTCATAGATAATAAACTAAACACTTCCATCTGATGTTTGTGCTGACGATGTTGTTCAGAAGAACAACGAAAGCTTCACAACCAAAATATTCAGCTCAGAAAACAAAACACCACCATAAACACTAGATAGTCATACCATGTGAGTTTTAACTATATTTATTTACTTTCTTTCTGCGTATAAACTTGACAACAGTAGACTTGGTGGTGGGAAAATTTATCTAAACATCCCCAGAAGTTACAAGACCTACCAAAATTCATATGGATGTTTGGATAGACAGTCTATGACAAATGCTATGATATAAACATTAAATTAGCATCTACTGGTCTATCATGGCTTCTTGCATACAAACAACAAGATTTGTCATTTGTTGTATCTTAATATCAAGTATTTATTAACGTTTAACTAACTTTAGAGTAGATTAACGTTTTTACGTTAATGGCAGAAAAAACAAAAGAAAATGGTCACTTTTTTAAATGTTTAGTGGAACAATGCAATTTATATTTATTAAGATTATAAGTCAAAAACAGTGTGGTGATTTTATTAAAATGATGGAAGACAGAAAAAGACTTTGATGCAACAGTGACATTGTATACAAAGTAACCAGGGTAATCAAAATGTTCTGATTTCCTACCGCAGTTTTTTGGCTAAACAATCAAAAAGCAACGTCGTAATCTGGAATTTGTAATCACTGATTTATAAATTAGTATTAGAATAAGAAAATGTACACCAATGCTGTACCATGTAAAGGCTTTACAGTAAAGCTAAGCAAATAGATAGAGGTAATGTTTTAGAGCTTGTCTGCTTGTAGCATTATAATTAGATCTTTTGAAATTTTGAACGATAAACAAGTAGTAATTACTACAGTTTAGAAACAAAACTGATCGATATGAAAGCCTTCTTAAAAGTAGTACTTTCAAAACTTCTTATAGTTTGACATATTATTTCTCCCAAACAAAAGTACTTCTACAAGTATCAAGGTATTTTTGGTAACCCAAACTTGGAACTACTTTCAGATATACTGTCAAAATATTTTTCTTAAAACGTGAACACTAACTGAGGTTTAATGTCACTGCAAAAATATATATCTAGACATTAACAAGTTTTCAAAAACTCTTGTGAAGTTTAGGATATTTTTGTGATGATGAGACTTTGAAGAATAATTTTAAAAGTTAGGGAGTTATTTTGGTCTTATTATCTTGGAAATTGACGAAAGCATAGTATTTGGATTTCACGAAGAATAAATAAAACTTGAATGGCCTTATCAACCAGCTTATCTTAAACTCACATTAGCCTTTGGATTTTAGGGTGAACAGGTATATTAGCTAACCATTGCATCTGATATACAAAATTAAAAACAAAAATCGCTTTGAAGCTTAACTTAAAGGCATTAAAATGTAGTAACTCGACTAATTCACTAATCTATCTTCAAATTAAACAGTTACATTAGCCTGAAAATGATAGATAAAATATGTAACAGAGCAAGAATACAGAAATGGTTTAACAAAACAATACCCACAGACTTACTTTGTTGTCTGGCATTAATAAACCGATATAAAACGGCAATATTGCAACGACATCTATTATACTCATCACAGATATAAAGAACTTCCATCTGTTAGGTGCAGCATACATTCTTGCACAATACTCCACGGTAAATATGATTACGCATGCTGTATCGAGGCACGAAAAGGCATCAACGTACCGATCGCCACAAGCTCGTTGTTTACTTAATCCGGGTTCCGGCCCACAAGGTATAGTTTCCGTTATATTCGCAAATACGGAAACAGCAATAAAGAAACCGGTTACATAATAAATTACAATTGCAGTAGTAGAGAACTCCGGGTTTTCAAAAGCTTGCCAAAGTCTACTACGGAAATCCTTCGGAACTTCAGCATTCTCTTTAGCTGACGATCGTTCCTCCAGAAGACGCTCTGAATTTTCACGTTTACTGTCGTGATAATCCTCATAGCAGCAATCACCCAGAGCTTCCGATGCTATTCGAAAGTAAGCAAGTTCATCTTCGTACTGAATGACACATTCTTTCTTAGGATAATGAAGATGCCCACAACGATAATAAGTAAGTATATGTCGAAATATTTCAGGGTCTCTGTCGAAGTAATATTCGCCACTGTTCTCATCGTAAAAGTAATCACGTTCATCTGATCCAAGCAACGTGTGTGGATACTGGTTCAAACTACTTGTAAGTACTTCAAATCTCTGACCGCTTACATTAATAATAGCCTTCTTCTCACATACATCTTGGTTTGAATCATCTTTTGTACATACATTTTTTGGCAGACGATGTTGAGCGATTGGTACCCATCCAATCGCTGAAGCTCTAACAAGAGGTAACCAAGCAGAAGCCTGAGTCATATCACATATCCGAGCCATTAATAATTACTTCATGAACCGGTGTACGACTCCCAGTAATCCACCATTGTTGTCTGACTTATTTAGTGATGAGATATATAGTGATTTTATTAAATTCTGTCATGTTTCAGGATTAACACAAAATAGAAAAGAACACCACATGCGCGTATTCACAGAACAACAGCTTTCAATTATGAATATTCTTCACTGAAAAACTGGTGATTTTTGAAGCAAACAAACAAACTAGTGTTTTGTTCTAAAAAATTATATCAGACGACATAGGATGCTGGAGGTAAGCAGAAGTGATTAACCTGCCATTTATTTCCTAGTTAACTTCAGAATCGCAATCTTCATCGCAGTAGAGATCCTGAGCATCACCCAGTATAATATTCTAGGCACCTCTTCCAACTAGATGACAGTAGTCAGCAAAGCATATTACTTTACTTCACCCCACGATTATCTAAGCCTGCTTCCAATGACTTCTTAAGACCCAATTCTCTTATAAAACCCGAGAGGAAATCTGCGTAAGATAGAATATGAACTAGTTAGCAAGAAACTCGGAAGAAGCATTTTGTGGCTGAAATCACTGAACCATGTGACTTCTTCCCTATGGCGGTACTAAAGGTACCTTCTGTAAAGTTTGGTCATGCCGGTACCGAGCGATAGCATCCCAAGTGTTCTTGAAAGCTTACTTCCACTGCCAGGAATTATTAGTTTTTTCTTCCATGTTTGAATGGAACACAGAACACGCACCCATTCTAAAAAATGCCTTCTCACTGTGAAGGATGCTACTACGGTGAGGTATGCATTGGACAAGATTGAAAGGTGTGAAGGGGTATGCGCTCACCCGCGGCAATCGTTGCACATAATGATCTTAATAGCCCATTGTTAAAACAACAAATGGGGATCTCTGGTCTGTAGACATCATTGTGCAATCTCCATAGACGTGTACTCTTAATCAGTACCTGTAACCGATGACATAACATGCTTTATGGTGGGTGAATACAGTTGCTATTTCAGAAAATCTTTGAAGGACTGTATCAGAGGCAGTTATACCGATCACGGAGTCCCGAAAATGATACTGATGACTCAAGGTCAGTTGGATATCAAGAAGGCTTAGACAGCTGCATACCATCCGCCCAGCAGCAGGCCAGCAGATAGAAGTGATTGTGTAACAAGGAAACTGTTAGCAGCAAAACTAGGTAACTGGGAGGTGGGATTACTATTGCTATTACTAGCTCATTCTGCCTCGATAGAAAACTGTGTCTACCAGTGAACCGTAAGGCATGGGTGCAAGCACAGAGATGGGAACGTACTCAAAGGAAGACCAAGAGAGAGCAAATTTTGATTAACATACGACAGGAACAAGGAGATCGGAACGGTCTCAAGGTGATTAGCTGTAGCTCTTCTCAGTAGGAGATGAAGTACAAGAGTTGAAAACTGCTCCCTTAGTGAGAAGGACCATACGTGGTCATCGCTACGGCAAGATCGGTCTAACCTACCAGGAAAAATAACAAAGTGATACAAGTCAAGGCCGAATACGTTCAAAAAGGGGTTTAGTGGAGTGATAGATGAGAACCAGTTAAAAATCGACTGATGACAAAACCATGGAGATAGGAACCGAGTGAGTTGGATCATACACAAAATGTGACTTGTAAACTTTATGCAACGGAGCGTTGCCTAGAAGTTTCCATCAGCAAGAACAATGTTAGGGTATCGAAATGCACGACGCGATCAATAATTTTGAGGGTCAGATGAGTAGCGTTAGAAGATAGCCATCAACCTGTTTGGACTGCTTGATATTCTAATGAGTTGTTGAAGACTTTTTGTACATATTTCACGCGAAAACTTTGTCTTCACTGAATGTATGCACTCCATCCTTTGTTGACTACTTCTTACACTACAGTATCTCTCAGATCACTGATGCTTGACACTGTGGAAGTTAACATCCATCCTAAAGGTGTGTTTTGTGGATAGCAGATTGAGAAGTTTGTGAAAGAAAACCGTAAGACTGAGAGTGAGGCGGAGGCGAACAATGCCAGTAACACATAAACAAAACATAGGAGTAAAACAATTTTGTGCGTGAAACAAAGGTTTCGAGCAGTGAGATTAGAATGCCATAAGGTATTTCAATCACAATATTCTGAAAATCAATCAAGCATAATTGAAAAATGAAAAAGGGGAGAAGATTGAGGAATTACGTTTACTATCAATAAGCCGTCTCTCTTAAAATAAGAGAGAGAAAATCCATTTGTGATCGAAAGTAGTACAAAATAGACGGGACGCAAATGAGCATACTGTAAGGTTGGACTATTTCTCTAACTTCTTCAGCGAGACAACGTACATGACCTAATAATTTTAGATACCTAAAATCTCAAGTGGCTTCCTGAAGTAGTCCCTAACTAGTCTTAAATAGATTCATACATTTATGGAATTATAAATATATATGGCAGACAACTATTATTTTCAGATTTCAGATTTCCACATGTTTCCACAGCTACGATCATAAAAAAAAACGACAGCTAATAGTATTATGTGTGTGTCATACAGAATTCGGAATAAATTACAACACAAGATTATAATAATGACTGTAAAAATATGGGTATATGAGTAATTATTGTTTCTAGCAAAAGTGACACATCCATGTCGGATTATTATAAGACCATTTAATGTATATAATTATTTACCTATTATACACTTAAGTTATACTATTTGAGGCTCCACACAAATCAAATGACGATAGTTAGTAGAAGAGAGAAAGACCTCCCTCAATCATGATATTTGACATTTGTGGGAAAGTGAAAATCGGAAAATGAAGTCCTGGAGAGAAATGTATTTCCAGTAAGCTATGTCAATAGACTGAACTAGATAAGAAGTGCCTATTTGGTTTCATAGAAAATAGGTACAATGGCTGAACAATATTCTCGTAGACCAACGTAAAAACAAGACAAATCAAACAGCAGATGAATCATTATTGACCGTACCAGTTATTTGTCCTTGTTCACAACGTTATCATACTGTGCATATTTTGTCTGTTTAATGCATTATTTATTCACTTATCGATTCACCGTTTCCAGAACATGAAAACTAGCATACAATTATATGGTGAACTTTCTGGAGTGCTAATTAAATATTGCAGGTAGTAGTCTTTTTAATAAAGGTATTCAAATGTGAGATGGTGCAGGAAGCTTGTAGCTCAGGTGGATGATTGTGGTGGCGTTTCGATCTCTGAGCTAGGTGTTTTGGCTGTGGAGCTTTCATTGTTCCTTCGAACAACATCATCAGCCTAAACTTCAGATTAAAGTGAAATATTCGAATTTCTACACGTTTGACCTGTAGCGCGTTCTGTTAACCTCCAACTTCATTGGTTGCCTTTGACCTTAAACCTAGAGAATTTTTCAAAGCTTGGAACTCAGGGTCAATCAGTAATCAACAAAGACACCGACATTGACCCAATCTATCAACCAACCATAAAAAGCAAATGTGACATAGCATAAACAAACAGATCGAAATGGGGGATACAATCAAAACAAAGGTGCAAACAAAGTAGTTTCCTCCCTCACTGCAAAAGGCAATAATCTAAAGAAATCTAGCTTCTTATTTCAACTTGCGAACACAACTAAATCTGTCCTTTTATATTACAGGCTGAACGACCGTTGATAAGACATGCATTAAATAAATGTTACACTAAGCTAAAATAATTGAGAGTATCTCGAGTAAATGAGTTATTATATTGTTAGAAGGTCTGATGTGGGATTAAGGTTAGAGAATGGTTGTTCAATTTGGTGTATTGTTGGTGGCAGCAATATAATATGGGCATGCTAAACAAGTTAAAGAAGTTATTTGGATGGGTTATTGACCCGGAGGGAAGGGTGAAAATGTTGCCTGTTTGTGATTGTGCGAGAAAGGTGTTCTGCATATGGTGTGAAATGACCTTAGCCATATTCCTTGTCAAAGGTACCACAAAGGGCTGAATCTCAAAAACTTTTGGATGAGTTGACTGCAGCGCACTACCGTTCTTAGTGTAGTCTGGATGATACAATTCGTAGCTTTGCTATATTTCTTTGAATTAGTAATAACTTGGGAAGAATTCGCCTTTTTCAGCTGCCAGTTATTAGGACCATTTCTAGATTTCAGAGTCATTGGCTAGATTGATAAGGTGGGATGTAACGAGTTCATCTCGAAGGGTGTTGCAATTATAAACATTGGTATCGAGGATAGGATCTGGAGCGAAAAACCTACTACTACCATACCTATTAGTAACTCTAGGCAATGGTTGTTGTGCGATGTACTTAATACTCTGATAATTATTATTAGTCTGTGTTGGTTGCACTTGTTCCTATTATCAGTTTCGGAACTTGAGTTACCAGTGGGGTGAACCTGCTCAACCTAATCGTTTCGAACCCTACCTATCTCTTTATTTGAGGCCAAAGATTTAGTCTGCTCACCTTTTCTTGATACGACGTGGTGTTCTAGTCATGTTCCACGAGAAGAATTCGGGTTCTTTTCGTGTCATCCAATGTAATTTACTTGGGAGGACTAATCCTTAATTAATTGAGGTTCAATGGCTGTGTAGCTTATAATCAAGCAATTTAGTGTTCTGACAGCCTGGTTTAAGGATGTAGGTATGGTTACGTTACGCGGTGTCATTTGGGAACCGTATTTAGCTGATTCTATAAACTCATGAATATCTACAGGGTGGTATACCATACATATATTCATATTATGTTCGTGATCAATATGTTCAGTATTCTTTATAGCGTTGGAAGTTTTCTTTAGTTAATTGTTCGCTTTGATAGTTATGCGGTCATGTCACTTTCCGTAATTTTATGAAACGTCGACAAGGTATTAGATCTGAAGTGACCTTTATGTTTTTACACGGGATTGGCGAGCTAACATCTTTACTTAGATGAATAAACCGCTTAGCGCTGTTACAGCAGCCAAATTTGAATTTGCCTAAGCATTTGGATTAATGCGACTATTTCCTGAGGCGGAAGACTTGGCAACTGAAGTTTAGTAAACCACATGCCTAAAGGCAAGTATCCCTTATCTTAATGAGGGATAGGTTATTGTGCAGTTGATATTTATTTTGCTACTTACTTGCACAAATATTTGAATAAATAAATAATTACGGATATTACTAAGGATGTGAAATGAACGCTGAAACTGAGATATTTTCTCCCAAAAATGTCCGTAGATTGAAAGCCTACCTGAAATCGAGCTTTTCTTCTATTTCCTTTGATTATGACAAAACTCAACTCAAAAACAAGATGCCTCCGAACATTACGTGATTGACTACCAAACACCTGGAACCGTACCGAAAGCATAAGAATCGAGCGCAAAGAAATCAATTGGTTTATACTAGTACGTGACAAAGATATTGGATATTGGAAGTCCTGTTGACCGAAAATGAGTACAAGTAAGGAGTTGGGTAAATATCGATTCTTCACAATATCTATTCCCGAAGGCTTCTTCGGGACTATTATCGAAAGATGGGTTTGGAACATGTCAGCCAGCTCAACAAAGACGCACGACATTATGCACATATCAAGTCCCTACGGCCTAGTAGTCATAATTTTTCTGAGTTCTTATTATTAGTTATCTTATCTTATTAGTTTTATTGTAACCTAACTACGCCTGCAGACCTTCGAGGCTACCGCCGGTCCCAAGCCTGGATAACGGAGAATGGTTAGGATAGGGGTTGGCAACCATATCCCGTAAAATACTAACCTGCCAAAAAACCCCAACAAGTGAAATTTATTCGAACCATTTAAACTCTGCCCTGGGAGTTAAAAGGCCTTCTTTCAGAATCCTAGGATGAAGCTGTGGATCTCGGTAGCATCTGCCGAACTGATAGACGCCTGGAAACTCATCTCATCTGCCTCTGAGCATAACGAAGAGCGAAGCCAGCATAAGCGCATGCTGATAAAAGCCAATTCAATGATCGTGAACAGTGGTGGGTGGCGAAAGCAAAAGCGATGGAAAAGGCAGCGGCGATAGGCAACAGTAGGAAACTATCCAGACTCATCAAGGAAACCGGTATTAGGAACCCGAATATGAGTGAAACTATTTCGGAAAAGGTTGGTCTTATTATTCAATTTCAATCCAGGAGATTGGATCGATGAACAGGACACTACTCCGATTGGCCTTCAGTCAAAATTCGGTTGCCCACGACTCCAGTCATCGTCAATGGCAAATCGATATGAGTTGTCCAACTCTTTATGAAGTTGAGAAAGCGATAGGAAATCTGAAACGAGGGAGGGCAGCGGGTCCTGATAGGTTTACCCTTGAGGTTTTTAGTAATGGTGGTCCAGTTTTAGCAGTTAGATCGACTTAGATCTTAGGTAGAATTTGGTAACTTGGCGTATTCCCATACGACTGGTCTCAATCACCAATTGGACTGAGTCATGTAGGTAGGTGTCGACTACCCGGTTTGGGTCCGCGAGATGTTAGTAATCGATGGTTAGAGACCCTGAATGACATGGCTCAAAACCGTTTGCAATAGCGTAGGTGGATCCATTCTTTGTGTTCTTTCAAATCCCAAACTTTTCAATTTTTCGTCACTTTATGTTTATCTTTTTAAGTCTATTTCACTAGATTCTACTTCTTGAATAATATCCTCTACTTCTAACCTCTCCGACTACTGCTAATGCCTTTACTACCTCTACTACTATGAGATTTGAAAATAACATCGTACTAATGTGGTAAGGCAACATGATCGTACGTACACACATATGGGCATCCGACAATAGTTGGCTTCGTGGACCTTAGAGCAGCATTTGACTGTCGATCGTGAGGTCCGATGACGGTGTTTATCACTGAAAGGAGTACGAGAGAAGTACATTGACCTTATACAGGCTCTCTACTCGAACACTACTGGTCGAGTCAGAGCTTATGGCGAACCGTCCTCAGAAATGATTACTTCGAGTGTTGTTTGTCAGGATTATCTACTTTCTCCGTTCTTGCTTAACTTCCCCATGGATATGCTTTTAGAGACAACATTATCTTCGTCTTACTTTTCGTTTGACGTTTTGTCGGGAGATTCGCTCGTCGACTTAGAATATGCCTATGACATAGTTCTACTTAGTGAAGACGCTGACAAAATGCAGACTCTCCAGACTACTCTAAGCAACAATGAAATTATGTTCGGGACGCGATCCTCCTCATTGAAATGTCAAATGTTGCTTCAGGATTGGCTTGTATCGGCACCCGAACTAGTGATAGGGAGTTAAGGAGTTGAGCATCTTAACCTCACCACTTATCTCGGGAGTCTCATCGGCGCTGATGGCCTGGTGTGTGAAGAAATCGCAGCACGGATACAGAAAGCTCGATTGACTTTTGCCAACTTGTGCCACTTATGGCGTATGCGACATATCCGTCTGTTAACGAAAAAACAAGTGCTCTGTGCAGCATTCCGCTCCGTCCTACTATATGGATGCGAAACATTGCTGGTTTTCGATCATAGATATCTCCGAAGCATTGCTAGCGTATGCTGGGATAACCGAGTAAGCAATGCTATCGTTAGGAAACGAGACCTAGGTAACGGTGCCTAACCACCAACTGCATCGACGAGCTGTTTTGTGGTGTAGGAGTAGGTTGGAAGAAAGCTATGGGCGACCAGACCAAAACATGGCAGAAATCCATGAAATCACCGACAATTGGACTGAGTCATGTTAGTAGGTGTCGACTAACTGGTTGGGGCTTGCGTGATGATAGTCATCGATGGTTGGAGACCCTGAACGACATGGCTCAAGATGGCGCAGGTGCATCCAGTCTTTGTGTTCTCTGAAAACCTAACCCTCTGAATTCCTCATCACGTTTATCTTTTTCTTTTAGGTTTATTTCACTAGATTCCACTTTTTGAATTATATCTTAGATCCCTTATATTCTCCACTACCGCTAATTCGTTTACTATCTCCAACACTATGGGATTTGAACTGACAATTGCATCTCTGTACTAATGTAGTATGGTAACTTGAACTGATGTACGTACGTACGAAGTTGTACGTTGTAACTAACTGACTGACTGATATACTTGTAAATAAAATCCCCAACTTAATAAGTCCTACAGCAAAGCATTAGTAACAAGGTAATCAAATGTGCATTTTATCCGATTTTGTAAGATGAAAGTCATGAATTTTGAGTCAAGCTTGCTGTAAGCTAAAGTGTAAGTTTTAGTAGTTTGTTATGTGGATTTTCTAATAAAACCTTGATGTGAGATAAACAAAAGTGAAAATTTAGCATAAAAATACTTTATGTTTACAAGTCAGTGGTTAATTGAAAGACAAAATGATAAAAAAGTATTCCAAAAGATTCATTAAAATTACTTCAGACTACTAAAATATTGAGCGATATTGTTGGTTACTTCATATGTTAATCGAACGCCCTCAAAAATTCTTCAGCACATTGACGAGCCCTAGAATTCACTGCCAAGCGCATTTCCGAAATTTCTTTATCGATCTCATCCATGAAAGTAATTACAAAGTCAACCAACTTGGCCTTTGACATCTGTTCTGTATGAAAATTTGTGATAAGAAAACTGATATCATAGCCCTAGAAGAAAAAGAACACAGAAAGAAAAGTGTTCTTATTTTTTTCACAGGACAGAGATCCTTACAAGAATATAATATTTTAACAATGCATTACCACATGTTGTTAGAATTTATAACTGAGAAGTGAAGTAGTTAAATTTGTACAACAGAAGAGCACTCCCAACAACACTTTTGAATGATATCATTATTAAGAGAAAATTGATGTCACACAAAAAGTTATTCTACCACAGATTAAAGGTATTAGATTGACAAAAATCTGGATAAAATTAAAGAATTATCAACAAATCCAGAAAAAAAGTTGTTCAATATGTGTTAACAGAAGTTAAATCGTAAACTAGAAATACCGATGCACAGGTCATTTATTTTAAGTATTATGGGTGTGTAATAAACTTATTCACATATGAATTATACTAAAGTTTTTACAACCAATGCGTTTTATGTACTCTAAACTCAAGTGAATTATATGCTAGTTTGCTAAGGTGATCTAAACAATAAACCTTAGAGTAGTTCTAGTTGACAGAAAATAAAAGATCTTGCAAACAACCCCAAAATATAGAATACCCAGTACAAATCATAGTTTAATCAGATACATATTTCAAAGTTTTCTCAAGCTAGAAAGCTAGTCGATAACTGGCGGAACATGTAAGTGAAGTTTCGTAAATATAAGTTTCTTGTTATAGATAACGGACCATGAGTTAATAACTGTCTTAAAACTAAAACAAATAATTCAATTTTCATGAGGATATTCATTCTAAATCGAAGGAATAGTTTTTATAGTTAGTAAAAATGAACTTTATTCAGAAATTAAATACTTGATATTTGGAATATTAAAATACGATTATTTAGAACTATTACCTGTGAATTTCACCATTTCTACTCAGAATCGATTAGCGCATTACAACTCTAAAAATATTTTCTAAACATTTGCTAACAACTGACTGAACAGTAATTAACTAAACATTTTAATCTGTATTCACTTATATATCTAAGATAACACAAAATAGGAATCGTGTGACGCAATAGCTTGAGATGTTATCGAACGTGGCTCGTAATGGCTATTCTGAAGTAGTTTTTCGTTACTCCGTAAAAATGAAGGATTTCTGTGACTGAAAGAATTCTTCCTGAAGGCTTTTCTAAAAGCTGAACACTCTCACATTATACGTTATTTTCGCCCACTCATTTCCATATAGTTTCAATGCATTGCCTCTTTTTCTACCTCTTTACAATGCGACTCTCGTACTTCTGTGGTACATATTTATTTTGGTTAAACTTTTCCCCAGTGTTAATTTAGACAAAACAACCATATTTTGTATATACAGTTATTTACTTAGTCACGTAGATTTATAATCCCTTCATATATATGTTAAAAATCTCTTAAGAGTTCATAACTATCACATTACGTGAAACAAAAGATGTGACTTCAAACAATAACGCCGTATTAATTTAGACTGAAGTAACAAGACATCATCAGATAGGGGATTTAAAACATGTGCCATACGTTCTTAACCACTAAGTATCCCAACGTGGAGTATTAGCTGGCATAAATTAACCGGAGAAAAGACTAGGGACTGCCAGTCTGTCGTTAGCTTCTAGTTTGAGCTACGTCTTCAGCTGCAGGCTTTCTGTTTACAGCTTATCATACTTGTCATTCAACATTAGAGACGGGTGACATGATGGGAAATCATACACGAAACTTGTTAGATTCCTTACGTATCTTGTCATAAATGTTAAATTTATGCGTTTATCTATACATTCACATCCTTCGATCCAATTTGTTGCTTTTTTGCTCTATTTCCCATAATCGTCTTCAGGAATTTCTCCCATAATATGCTATTTATCTTAATTTCTCCTCGTTATATTAGAGGAAGTTGTGACAATTGGGACCGAACCATACTAGCTTGAGATTTTAGGTTGATGACTTACTCATATCAGATCAAACTGAAATACGAAAACCTGTAATTTTTTTGTTGTTTATTGAATCTATAGTAAAGTGGTATTTACAAATGATTTTACTAGTATGCGTTAGTCAGTTCATAAAAGGAAACCTCATTCAATGAAGGTTTTTATGAAACTTTAACAAAGCTTGTCTATCATTTAAAAGAGACTAATGAGTTTCCCATTTTCTACCACTGATTAGGTACTTCGTAGATACCAAACCAAAAAAATGCCCTTTCTAATCAAACTTACCTCTTTTATTATGACAGAAATATTGTTATTCCAAATATAGTATAAGAATTACAAACTAAAGTCAGTCTGAAGGGGTTTTTCATGAATTCTGCATTTTGGTTGGTGCTTTAAACAACTTTCGTTTCAAACCGTTAGTTTTAGTGATTAATGCAAACACTTCACGCATAATAAATATAGAAAAAGTTGGAAGAAAATTATCCGTACGAAGTTGTGATTTGCAGCTTAATGACTGAAAGTCACTTGGACTGTTGTTTAAATTTTCTGTCTGCTTGTTCTAGAGTTTTTAGTTCATGAGGAAGATCAACAGCAGGTTTATCTTCGTCATATTTGAGCATTAGTAACTTTATTTCTTGATCCCTAAGACGCGACACAAAATTACAAAACCCAATACAACAGTCCGTCAGTACAGTGAATGTCAAGTTGTACATAAATTATCTTCAGAATACTTCCAAACCCCTTTAGTATCGATCATCTTACCTAGATTCCTACCTCTAATTATAAAATCACTCTTAGCAGCCAAATCGTATACGAACTTGAACTTATTTAGTTGTACACTAGAGAACGAAAAATTGGACGACACAAATACAGTGATAATACTACAGATAAATATAAGTCATTTTATTAAAAATTAAGTGGAGAATATGCAGCATTTTGGTTTTAAAAAGTTGAAGAAATATTTATTGATTAAGAGAGCTTGCAATTACTTGTGTGAGGAATGCAATTAGAAACTACAAGAGGGTTACCTCTAACCTCCATTCTAGGGAATATTTGAAGCCTCTCAAGTCAATGAGTTGCATAATTTCTAAAAACCAAACAAGTGAATCTTCATGGGCCAACAGATGTCGGTCCCATACTGCGATCTTTAGTATTATGCACCACAGTTGGTGCTACGGAGAAAAAAAGATATGTTTACACCCAACGTCAAATCGGCAACAAACACTTCGGTTTGTTGACCGCATGCCAGAGCGCTATAAGGATTTCTACGTCTTCGAAAAAATAAGTGAGAAACCCAAGATTTATTTATCAAAGTGACATCAAGCGGGAACTGTATAGAATATACTTTTGCGACAAACAAATGATATTCAGCTATATGCCATGTTATTGTTATAATATACAGTACACCTTTAAAAATACATAAACATTAAATATATAACTCAAGTACATTCCAACAGTTAGTACAAGCAACAATGTTGGAGGAAGACAGAAAAGCAAATAGAAATAATACAGGATTTTTATGCTGGTGAAAATTTGTCAGTCAATATTACTCTGTGTAGAAGTTGGCCCATTGATAGGCATGAACGTATATCTGGACTATAAAAAGTGGTAATTAAGTAAACACCACTACATAGTCTTTACGCCAGAGTAGATAAGTACAATTATGAATAAGGATGTAAATATTCTGATACTTTTTATCTAGGCATCATTTGTATGCGAATCATCAGACAAATAATTTTGGCGTTTGTTGCTAGGTTTTAGCTAGTGCAATTATATTACATAGGGAGTCTAGACTGTTTTCATAATGCAATTGTTTGGGGTTAATGAAGCAAAAATCAGAAATTTAGATACTGATGTAGTATAACAGTAAATCAATGATTTTGTTTCATTTTAGTTGAATCTGACCAAGTAATAAATGAGTCGGTTGAGAAGTAATCGTGATGACAACAGTAACTATCTAGCTGACAAACAACATAAGTTGGATTTGATACAGTTCTGTGCAAAATGGCTAAGAGGTCCTTTTCTTAGAAATTGCTATTCGTTCTTTAATTAACTACAGTTGCTAACACAAAAACTCTTGGAGGGGGGGGTAAATACACTTTTCACTCATTACAGTTGTCTTGTGAACTTCCATTTCTAAATAAGAAAAGTTTCTCAGCGATGAAATCCTATTTGTTGAAACATAAATTTCGGTGAAAAGTAAAGGACACCTAAATGTTTATGTGCCACACAAATTATCGACTTTGTTGGTGGGTTGACATACTGTCTGGGTGCCGAAACGGGAGTAGATGGTTTTCGTAGGTAGCAATTCTCCGAGCCTTTGAGCAAGCGACCTAGTTCACAAGGCAGTGGAGAAGTGTCAAGAAATCCAGTCCCATGGTAGTCAGCGGCTAATAGTAAGTTCATTCGTCGTTTTTTCCCTCAGGATCCTGGAACTAATGTGCATCATTGGGTTGAAGTCTGGGTTTTCCAACTCCCCTTAGGTGCATTATCCATATCCACCAACCCGTATTTAGCACCGAACATTGGCTTTTTTTCCTCAAAATTTCATGAACAACGACCCCGCCAACAGAAGGTAGTGAACATGACTTCCTTGACAGTATCATACAAGTGTGGGAGAGCGGACTCTCTCTACTTTTGGCCATGCCAGAGCATATGGGGGCCAAATAGAATCTACAGATTTTATTGTATGACAGGATACCAGAGTGGAAATTTATGATCAATTAACAGAGCTTTTCCTGAACCATATACAAACGACAGTCAAATAATTAAAAATGAAGTAGAATTGTAGTTTCATTGAACCAAAAACAGATAGAGTTTTAAAATTTAACGTCAATGATCAGAAATAGGGACTTACAGGAACAGGTTTACGCCTCAGTATAACAAAGTCTTCTGCACGAGTCATCATAAACCGAGTGAATTTCCGACAAAGTAGCTTTTCGATTTCATCAGACTGTTTGATAGCAATACTGACACGAACTGAATTAATTGACCCCTCAATTAATACCCGCTCTTTTTCATTCCGACTAATAATTACGGGATTTAATAGCAGCTCCTTAGAAGTTTTAACTTCTATTTCCGGTTTGTTGTGACGTTCAACAACTTGTGAAGAAAAATTTTGAACACACAGTGCTGCGTTTAGGGTGTGCCTAACTGCGTTTAAATAGGGTTTCAGTGCCTGAAAATAACCAAAAACACTGTATACAGTATTATTTATCCCAAAGATTCTATTTATGATTAAAACTGTCTTTTTCATATTTCGCTAAACTGAGTTACATATGAGTAAATTGAAATTTAGAACGAGTAAGAGTTTGTGTAGTTATGAGGCATACTGAACCACTATGATGAGCAAAATCTAACATGAAATTTGTTGATAACAAATGAAGCTGCCTAATCCTTGGATTTATGAAGTTAGGATAATCTGACGACGCCTCAATTAGCATTTTATTAGTTAATTTATTTAAACATATCATGTACTGAGCTTATGCACAATGAACCAAGCCTAAGTACTTCACGTACCTTAATCATAAAAACAAGCTTTTTCACGGTTTAAATGGCTAAAAAAATGACGCAAGACTCAGTAATTGTAACTCAGCCTGGAGCTACTCTGAGGCTAATGCCGGTCCCAAGCCCGGAGAAAGGAGGAGGACTGAGCTTGGGATTGGCGACCCCGATAAAACAAACGCTAACCAGAAAACATAATCCAAACCATTTTAATTCTGTCCTGGGAGTTAGAAGGCCTTCCTTCAGAAGAATTATGACGTCTCATAATGAAAGCAGAGTTCCTTCGGAAGTCAGGAGGCCGACGCCCCTTCTGATAACCGGAGCAACCATTCTTTTAGGAAAATGGAACAATCGAACATTGTGTTAGACTGGAAGACTATCCCAAGTTGCTGCAGAAATGTGAAGATATAACTTGGGGGTGCTTGGAATCAGTGACACACATTGGACGCAGGTAGAAAAACTAAGCCAGTTAAGGAGATACGCTGTCATATTCTGGTCATGAAGAGGAAAATGCTTCACATACACAAGGAATTGCACTGATGCTGTCCAAACAAGGCACACCAAGGATCATTAAAGCATCCTTCAAAACAAGGGGAGATGGCATTACAATCAACATCATCCAATGTTACTCACCCAACAATGACTACAATGATGACGTTAAAGATCAATTCTACTAGAGGCTGCAGTCAATCGTCGACAGATGCTCACCAAAGGATTTAACCATTCAGATGGGAGACCTAAATGTCAAAGTTGGCATGGACAACACTGGATATGAAGACATCACGGGATGACACGGACTAGGAGAAAGGAACAAAAATCGTGAGAGGTTTGCAAACCTATGTGCCTTCAAAAAACTGGTCATCGGCGGCACAATATTCCCACACAAACGCATACACAAAGCTACATGGACTTCACTGGATTACACAACTCAGAACCAAATCGACTATATCCGCATCAATGAAAGTTCAGAAGGACCATGGAGGATGTGAGAACCAAAAGAGGAGCTGACATAGCCTCAGATCACCACTTGCTGGCCGCCAAAATGAAACTGGAACTCAAGGAACACTGGAGAACGGGGCAGACAACATCACAAAAGTTTAATACGGCCTTTCTTCGGGATACCGTAAAACTCAAGATAGCCCTCAGAAATAGGTTCCAGGCCTTGCACGGTCTACTCAATGGAGAGGAAACAACCATGGAGAACAATTGGGAAGATCAAATAGGCAATCACTTCAACATGTCACGAGGTTCTGGACTACAGGAAGTACCATCACAAAGGAATGAATCTTTGTTGGTACTCTTGAAAAAAAATTGAAGGAGGAATAAAAAGGCAGCAATCAATATCAGCCGAACAAGAGCAGAAAAAGCCAAAACACAAGCTGAATACACAGAAGCAAACAGGCAGCACAACAACACAACATGCAATAACTAAACCACACTTGACAGAGAAACATTGGAGGATATGGAAGCCCTTACATACTAGGGCAGCATCATCGACAATCAAGGTGGATCCGATGCAGAAGTGAGGGCCCGTATCGGCAAGGCAAGGACTGCATTTCTACAATTGAAAAATATCTGAAACTCCAAACAAATATCAATCAACACCAAAATCAGGATTTTCAATACAAATGTCAAGACAGTTCTACTGTATGGAGCGGAAACTTGGAGAACCACGAAAGTCATCATCCAGAAGATACAAGTATTCATTACCAGTTGTCTACGCAAAATACTGAGGATTCGTTGACCAAACACTCAGCAACAACCCTCTTTGGGAGAGAACAAACCAGATTCCAGTGGAGGAGGAAATCAGGAAGAATCGGTGGAAGTGGATAGGAAACACTGCAAAAAGCACCCAACTGCGTCACAAGACAGGCCCTCTCTCGGAACCCTCAATGTAAAAGGAAAAGAGGAAGACCAAAGAACACATTACGCCGAGAAATAGAGAAAGATATGAGAAGAATAAACAAAAATTAACAGAACCGGAAGGGGAAGCCCAGGACAGAGTTGGTTGGAGAAAACTGGTGGGCTGCCTATGCTCCATTGGGGGAAACAGGCGCAGGTTAGTACCCAGTAAATGTGCAGAAATCTAGAACAAGAGATTTTGGATGCCAAGTAGGCATGCATGAGCTCGAATTTTAGCCACATTACTTTTGCGAGTGAAATAGGATTTTGACGGAGTTGGACGTCGCCAATGAAAGTCTAGCAGTAATATACATTGAATAAAAGAAGGGAAGGACTAGAAATCAAATAGCATACCAGGAAGTTTGTAGTTTTGTTAAGATGGATTTTAAAGCCAATTGAGGTATGAAAATCACGACAGAAAACCACATGTTGTATAGAAGAATTATACAAGCCACTACATACATTTTTTCAGTGTTCTTAAATTGCATCAGTGAGTACGCTAACTATCGTACTGTTTCGATCAAAACTGGTTACCATAAGTTGTACCCGTTAGCGAAGTATTTTCAGCAGAAATCACTGAACAGTAAAATAGGAAAAAAACCTTCTAGCAAACACAGAGGAATCAGCTTAACCAATATAGTGTCCTAACCGTTAACGTCGATAATACTTCGACGCCTAACTAGGGTTTGTGTACAGCAGACTGGAGAAAACCAAGCCGGTTTCAGACCTGCATGTGGCTGTTTAGACAACATATTCACACTACGTCAGATCGCAGAATATAGACACACGTTCAGACGTCCGACAATAGTTGTATTTCTCGACCTCAAGGCTCGATTCGACTCTACCGATCGTGAGGTTCTATGACAGTGTTTATCACTGAAAGGAGTACGAGGGAAGTACATTGACCTTATACAGGCTCTCTACTCGAACACTACTGGTCGAGTCAGAGCTTATGGCGAACTGTCTTCAGAATTTATTACTTCCAGTGGTGTTTGTCAGGATTGTCTACTTTCTCCGTTTTTGCCTAACTTTCCCAAAGATATGCTTTTAGAGACAACATTATCTTCGTCTTACTTTTCAGGAGTTGACGTTTCGTCGGGAGATTCGCTCGTTAACTTAGAATATGCCTATGACATAGTTCTACTTGGTGAAGAAGCTGAAATAATGCAGTCTTCTGATCACCTTAGGGACCATGAAGGCACTTTCGAGATGCGATCCCCCTCATTGAAATGCAAAATTTTGCTTTAAGAGTGGGTTGAATCGGCACCTGAACTATTGATAGGGAGTGAAACAGTTGAGCGTGTTGACCGCCTCACTTATCCTAAGCTTCTGAATCCCTCATACCCTTTATCTTTTAAGTTTATTCCACTAGATCCTACTTCTTGAATAATATCGTCGAACCCTCAAACTTCTTATTATTGCTCTTACTACCTCTACTACTTTGGGGTTTGAAGTGACAATTGCATCCCTGTGCTAATGTGGTATGAAAACTTGAACTGATGTGCGTATGTACGAAGTTCTATGTTGTTGCTGACTGACTGGAGTTTCATCAGTACTGATGGCCTGATGTGTGGAGAAATCTCGGCACGGAGATAATGTTGTCTCTAAAAGCATATCTTTGGGAAAGTTAGGCAAAAACGGAGATAGTAGACAATCCTGACAAACAACACTCAAAGTAATAAATTCTGAAGACAGTTCGCCATAAGCTCTGACTCGACCAGTAGTGTTTGAGTAGAGCCTGTATAATGTCAACGTACTTCTCTCGTACTCCTTTCAGTGAGAAACACTGTCATAGAACCTCACGATCGATAGAGTCGAATCGAGCCTTGAGGTCGAGAAATACGACTATGGTCGGGCATCTGAACGTGTGTATTCTAGGACCTATCGAGCAGGTGCATTTACTCTTCGTTTTATATAGATCTTCAGTCGGAATTCCACAATGATACGTTGTGTCGCGATTCGGTCAGAGCACGACCGATCCTTACGGAATGAAGTGTTGATCTCGAAGTTGAGTGTCTACAGAATCTTTCACTTAGTTCAACAATACTCTGGGCAAGACGTTTCCTGATATTGATGGCACTGATGTCTGCGTACCACTGAACGGATATCATAGGGAAAAAAGCTGCCCAACGGGTCAGGTTTCATTATTTGCGTCAGTCAACTCTGATATGATAGTGATAATCCCACTCCTGACACGTTAGATGTGACATGCTACAGATCATCAATAACACTTGAGAATATTCCGTAACTAGTTACTAGTGCTCACGATTACAATATCTATAACTGATTATTAGAGGTTTGTTTGGTGGGTAACTGAGGGGCAGCTCAACTGTCCCGGCAGCAGATAACAACTAACCAAGCTATACTGGCTTCAACCGTAACACCACGCGTAAGCAGTAAGTTTAAGGTCCGACAGTGAAATCACACAAGAATCTGCACAGGGATACAGTGAAAACAGGATGCTCCTTGTGACATTCCCTCAATACAGAAGAGGGTGGAAAACCTTGACCTTGGAAACGACGATTTGTTTCAAGGATTTTGTGCACAACTAGTATAATCTGACAAAATGCGATAGGTTCTCACAAAAATATCACTTATAATGGGACTAAAAAGGATACTACTTAGAGTATGTGGTCACACTTCCTGATCGATAAGATGACTACTGACCCAATCCTCCTACCATATCTCTACAGGGTGGATGAAAGGTTCGGATAGTTTCGTTCACTTATGTAGCTACTGCAGTCCCGAATCATCATTAGAACCCTTCTAGCATTTAAAAACCTTCAGGTAATAAAGTTTGATGGTATGAGACGAAGTGTTCGTCAACAATTAAGAAAATAGAGATATAACTTTGAATATTTAGGACAAAGATCCCCGTGGCCTCCGTATAAAAGCAATATTAGGCACGATATATAAAATGATATAAAACTAATACGGCGTGACAATAATTTACCGCTGCTTATGAAAGTAAGTTGGACCATATCCGACACGTCATCACTGTGACAGATAAGATATATCACCTGTATTCCAAAAAGCTTATCTCTATAACCATGTTATATGAAAGTGACAGCAATATAATAAGGTTAGTCAACATTTTATGGTGGTTTTTGAGTTACATATCTAATTATCAAAATGGGAGCAATTTGCGCCCCAAGATTGGCGTAAAATCTTTTGACTTGGATTAGCCGATAGAAAAACGTCCTTATTTACTCCTAAAAGCTTTTGGTGAAGATTTTTCAGCCTAACCCTGATGAGTTTGCTGTATCACGGAAAGTAACCCACCATTGTAAAAAAGTGTGCTGAATCATTCACACATGGCGGTTTGAACACAATATCCAATATCTTTTAACGAGCTAGTATAAACCAATTAATTTCTTTGCACTGGATTCTTGTTCTTTCGGTACGGTTTCAAGTATTGGGTAGTTTTCAATGAATGGGGGTTTGTAGGTCCCCTGATTTGAATGAATACGTTTGTCTTAGGGCAGTAGGGTTTCTGGATACCAGTGGCTATCACATTACCAGACCGGAGATAATATCAGGGGGTGCAGCGACGCGCAAATATCTGAAATATGTTAGGTGATGGCATCGGGTTGCCTTCACATAAAGCGAAGAGTTGCGTTAGCATGGGCTGCGTCCTCTATATATAGTTCCAATTGGTGTGGAGGCTTTCATTGATTGTTAAACCGAGATTGCGCTGTGAGGGGATATTAGTTATCAGACTTCCATTGAGGGTGTAAGTCGTTTGAGTTAGGTGATGAAGAACGTACATAAAGACATTTCGTCTGGTTTAGTTTTAAACCATTTTTAACTGCCCATTCCTCAATGGATATAAGGTCATTTTGGAGCCCAGTTGAATCCTTTTCGCTTCCAATGGACCTCCAGATCTTCGGATTCTCTGCGCAGATGAATGCGGCTGAACTAACTGTGCTTAACAAGTCACTAATGAACATCAGGAAGAGAAGTGGACTTCAGACGGTCCCCTGTGAGACTCCCGATGTTGAGACTCGCCAACTCGCGTGCTTTCTATTTACCTTGGCACGAAACTTTCTATTCTGAAGGTAGTTTCTGAGCCAAGATACGAGTGCACCTGTGAAGCCCATTTCCACAACCTTTGCGATTAGGCGTGCTTGGGGCAATGTGTCGAAGGCTTTTGCAAAGTCTAGAAATATTACGTGCACCGGTATTGTTCGGTCCAAGCAGTATTTCCACCTGTCCCATACTATGAGAAGACTGGATGCGCACGAACTGCCTTTCTGAAACCCGTGTTGAGCTTCATGGACTATTTTATTTTATCCATGTAGTAAGGCATTTGTTCGTTCACCAGCCTTTCCATTTCCTCTGATAGTATTGGTATTAATACAGCCGGATCCTTCCTATCTCCTCCTCTGAAGATTGGAGACAGAGTAGCTTGTTTCCATTCAGCTGAGAGTTGGTGTGACTGTAGAATCCATTTTGAAGGATTTGTTTTCAGATATCCCTACATGTATATATCTGTAATATGTTCTTACTGACTCCTGTGCTACATTTTGGTACTCTGCTTAATCCATTTTGGGATGTTAATATTTGTATTTTGTTATGGTTTCTATTTTTGTACCCTTATTGGAGTTTCTATGCTTTCTACTGAACTGTATTATGTTGTTTAAGTTGATACTTAATAATGGCTATAGCCATATCGGAATTGATAGCCTGGCGGGTAAAACGTGAATCTGGACTGGAACGGTGAAATTTCAGACCTATACGGAGGCATTCTTCCAGAATCGGAAACTCATTGTGTTAATTTTGACGGTGAACAGTGTTACATTGTTTAGCTAATTGTCTGTAAATTTTAATTAATAACAGAGCCGTTTCTTACCCAGATCAATTGCTTTCTTTTTGGGATATCCCGGCAAGGCGCGTATCTAAACTTCTGGAACTGTTTTTCCGAATTCAGAATCTCTTCTGAGACTTGCAGTGACTCCAGTAAATGTCTGAACAGGTCACATATCGGTGAAAAGAGGACTTTTTCAAAACTATGGGGCGAATATTGTCACAACCTGGTGACATTTCCGGGATGTTAGTTTCCCTAGAACTACGTCAGGAGCGATACGGATATTCCCTAAGCTGTCAGCTGACGCTGCGTTTGTGTAGGAGGTAGATAGGTGTGTGGTGGCTTTTATGTTTTCTGCTTGATGTAACGCCAAACCACTGTATTAATGACCCCCCGAACGTTAGACTCCCACCGTTCAAAAATAAAAAAGACGGAAGACGTTGGAGAACACTTATTAACAGAATCAAAAATATACAATCAAACATGCGTATTTATACAATTATACATATAATCGATATTGTCGTTTAAATATTTGAATATTAAATCCAATAGTTCATCGATTGACTGCCCTTGAAATATTTAAGCATTTAATCGATAAGTTCATCAATCCACAATGTGCATGGCTTTCTTCTAGATTGGCTATCCCAACACCTCCCCGGAATAAGATTTTTTTCTTGGGTCCACTTGTAGTCTTACGACTGGTTTGCGGCGGCGTTCCATTCTGGTTATAGTTTTTCGAGTTAATGTCTCCAACCTTCCCTTTTCTTCGGCATTCCGGGACAAATGGGTATTGGTCGGTTCTGTGATCAACTCCAGGGGTAGATTCACGCGATTATCACCCGAGCGCGCCATTCTTTCGTCCCTTCGCAGTTGGTTCGTGTGTCTAACACAGCTTCCGTAAGCTCCTATGATTCGATACAAAACTCTTCCTAGTCTTTGGACGACTGTTCCTGGTTCCCATTGATTTTTACCACGATATGTTTTTAGGAACACTTTATCGCCAAAATTGAAGCTGCGAATATTTTGATTTGGCCTGTATCTATTCGCTCTTTTAGGGGGCAACATCGCGTTAAAAATAGTCCGAATACGTCTTCCAAACATTGCTTCGGCTGGAGACTTCCCCTCTGGGACCATAGGGTTCGGACTGCTTCTGTAAGCCGTTAAAAATCTCGTGATTACTTGGCTAGTTGGCCCCTCGTCTCCCCCTTTCAGTAAGGCTCTTTTGAAGGTGTCCACGAAGCGTTCAGCTTGTCCATTGGATTGGGGATGGTATGGTGGGGACCGTAGATGCGTTATGCCGTTTGAACTGCAGAATCGCGTGAATGAGTCGGCAACAAATTGTGATCCATTATCAGTTACCAATGTTTCTGGCACTCCGAAACAACTAAATAAGGTAGAAAGCTTCTGAATAGTTTCTGAGGCTGTACAATTCGGCATGCTGTATATTTCTGGCCATTTTGTATACGCATCTACAATAATTAGAAACATTTTACCTTGGATTGGGCCAGCGAAATCTGCATGAATTCTCTCCCAAGGTCCAGTAGGTTTCTGCCATTGTTGAGGCTCGCATTTCGAAAGGTTTTTTTGCGGCTTGTATGCATGAAAGACAGTTTCGGCATTTGGTTTCTATATCGTTATCCATCGAGGGCCAGTAGGCGTAGCTGCGCGTCAACGATTTCATCTTGTTTATTCCAGGGTGACCACTGTGAAATTGCTTGAGGGTTTTATGTCGCAATAATTTTGGAATGATAATTCGGTCACCAAACATAATGCATGAGTCGATAATAGTGAGTGAATCGCGCCGGCGGAAATATTGTTGCAGCTCTCCTTGTAGACGACGATTCGGCCACTTAGAGAGGATATAACCTTTGACTTCTTGTAGTATTTTGTCATTTATTGTAGCCTCTTTAATAACTTTGAATGTAACTGGTAGACCATCTACTGCGTCTTTCAACACTCGATGTACTTCTGACTCAATCGCAGCCACCAAGATATCTTCTTCCTGATTCGCTTGAGAACCAATGAGTCTAGACAAAGCGTCAGCTTGTCCGAAAGAAGTAGTAGGTTGGTACTTAATTTTGAATTCGTAGCCCAATAATGTGGTTCCCTATCGTTGTAATCTGTTCGCCGTATAGACTGGGGTCCCTTTCTTTGACCCAAATATGGCTAGCAGCGGTTTGTGGTCATTTAAGAGTGTGAAGCTGCGTCCAAATATCATCTTGTGAAATTTTCTTACGGCAAAAATAATTGACAAAGCTTCTTTCTCAATCTGACTATACTTACGTTCTGTTGTAGTTAAAGACCTTGCTGCATGCGAGATTGCCTTCTCTGACCCATCAGGCATGATATGCGAAATGCTTGCTCCAATGCCGTAGCTTGAAGCATCTGACGCTACTACAATGGGGAGGGATGGGTCATAGTGTGTCAGCGACAGATCCGAGAGTAGCAGTTTTTTAATCTTCTCGAAAGCAATTTGACAACTATTGGACCAACACCGCTTTACGTTCTTTGCTAAAAGACTGTTTAATGGGGGACGTAGACGATGAAGGTCAGGGATAAAAGCTCCATAATGACTAACGAGCCCCAAAAAGGATCGAAGTGTGGAAACATCTGTCGGTCTCGGCATTTCTTTCAAGGCTTGAGTGTTTTCTGGGTCTGGTTTTCTCCCGTCTTTATCGATAATAAAACCGAGGTAGCGTACCCTCTGCATGAAAAAGTCGCATTTTTCCACACGAAGCCGGAATCCATATTCAGCTATTCTTGATAGTACCTGGTCGAGCTTCTTTTCTAAGTCTATTCTATCAACGCCCATAATTATTATGTCATCCAGGTAAGCTGCGACGCCAGGGAGATCATGTAGCATAGTGTCCATCACCTGTTGAAATATGGAGGGCGCAGTTTTGACTCCAAAAGGTAACCGATTATATCTGAATAGGCCCTTATGTGTGTTAATAGTAAGCAGATCTTTACTTTCATCAGCGACAGGAATCTGTAAATAAGCTTCCGATAAATCCAGTTTCGCAAACACCTTGCCTCCGTTTAGTTTAGTGAAAAGATCCTCAGGTATAGGCAGGGGATACTGGTGGGGTTCTAGAGCATCATTCAGTCCGGTAGAGTAATCAGCACATAGACGGACACTGCCGTTTGACTTCTTGACCACCACAATCGGTGCAGCCCATTTGGAGAAACTTACAGGTTCAATAACACCCACTTTTTGAAGTCGTTCCAGTTCCTGTTCAACTACTGGGAGAGAAGCTTAAGGTACAGGTCTTTTTGGTCGAAAAACAGGAATAGCTGTCGACTTGAGAGTCAGTAGTGCTTTGGCTTTGGTACATTCGCCTAACGCTTCCGAAAATACTTCATGATGCCTTTTTATAATGGCATTTCTCAGATTTGACTCTAAAGGGTTATTGATTCTAACTCGGCTGCAGATGTTGTTGATAGAATGGTCTGTTAATTTTAATGCATCTATGAGATCCAACCTCAATAAATCGAGGTCTGGGTTTTTAGTTAAGTAATAATAATAATAATAATAATTTATTCTCAAATAACTAAGTTACAAGAGACACGCCAGTTTACAGGCTAGATCAAATTGTCACAAATGCTTTTACAATTACTGTAAAAGTTATAACAGTTAAATTAAGTATAAGAGACAGTTTCTGATTGCATATTTACACCATATCACTGACAGAAACAGTATTATACAGCCACATTTTCAATATTAGAGTACAAATGAGGAAGGTGCACAATAGGTTCTATTGGCGATTGGCCGAGATCAATAGTGAATTTGTTGGGAAAGGTCATATGGAACGTGCTTGATACGAGCTGTGATCCAGACAGTCATGTACATTGGGTGCATGTTCCCTAGAGTTGCCAAGGATTTCCCACCGTGAATGGGGTTCTGAAAAGGAGAAAAGAGAGAGGAAAAGGCAGCAGTGTGGCAAGTGTATATATATAACCAAAGCACTACTTAACCTGTCATGTTGAAGTAGTCAATACAGTAGTAAGTCAAGATAACATTCATACTGACCACTTAAATTAAAGTAAATTATGGGAATATAAGAATATAACACACAGATAAAGGAGTACAGCAAAAAGAAGGGAGAGTTGTGCAGTGTCAGGTGGATAGAAGAGAAGTCGAAGTAAGAAGCTGGATTTATGTACGTTGAAATCGAAATTCTAGTTAAAAGAGTAGAGTTTGTAAAAATAAATATTTGACGAATAAAATCTCGCACTGTCTAACTGTTTTTTTTCTTTATTATTGAATGCCAACCTCTAAGTCATACTGTAAGCGCCTGAGTAAGAATGTTGCAGGTGTCTCGACAGAATAGCGACCTCAGCATAGTTTTGGAAACATGAACCACAGAAGTAGCAAGCGTATAAGAGCAACCTCAGTGTTACTGATTAGTCATCTCATCAATCTAAACAGCCGAAAGCAAACAAAATGTTCTGCCCCACAAACATGGGTTGTTTGAAGTTATCGCCCATACCATCAATGTTTGCTGGTCAGTAACTCCACCCTCCCTCCTTTTGTGTTGTTAGGCTCATGTTAAATGTTTAAAAGAAGCTATTGAGTTCTACTTGGTGTTCTATGTCTCGCATCCTGTTGAGAAACACTATTTCTGCAAGTTCCTTTCACAAACTCGTCTGGCTATTACAACTTATGAACTATTGGTTAGGCATCAATGCTATACAGTTAACAGTTATGGAGAAATAGTAAGAATTTTCAAACAAGATATAAGCATTTAGAATGTAGTGGGGAAGATGTACTTAACTAGCTAAGCAGGAGATATAAAGAGTATCGCGGTTAAAGGCGGAGCAATAGATAACACCAAGGGGCCAAGGTAAGTCAATAGCGTGTAAGTGAGAACAGTATAATTGATAATAGGCAATAATAATAATAATAATAATAATTTATTCTCAAATAACTAAGTTACAAGAGTCACGCCAGTTTACAGGCTAGATCAAATGGTCACAAATGCTTTTACAATTACTGTAAAAGTTATAGCAGTTAAATTAAGTATAAGAGACAGTTTCTGATTGCATATTTACACCATATCACTGACAGAAACAGTATTATACAGCCACATTTTCAATATTAGAGTACAAATGAGGAAGGTGCACAATAGGTTCTATTGGCGATTGGCCGAGATCAATAGTGAATTTTTTGGGAAAGGTCATATGGAACGCGCTTGATACGAGCTGAGATCCAGACAGTCAGTGAAACTCACACAGTTGTAAGTGTTGATAAGGTTGAGCCCAGGAGAGTAGAGTGCATTCTAATCAACCAGTTTACAGTTGAACAGTGTTGCACTCGTTGTTGCCTCATTTTTTGAAACAGTGCACAATATTTTTCCAACAATATTTAACTTACCACCAGATGCGTTGTGTGCTAGTTGCTTCGTTTGGTGAACTGTAGGTTTTCCAATTTTCTCCCAAGTTTTTGGAATGATAAGGGTGATATGAGATGCTGTGTCAAGTTGAAGACGGATACGGTGTGAATTCATATCCAAAGTCACATACTTTCTTCTTTGGTGAATTCTTGTCTGGTTATGAGACACCAATACTCGGTTTATTGGCTTACCAGAACTGTATTTCTTGGAATCAAATTTCGCGGAGTAATGTCTGCGAGTTTTTTTCTACATCGAGGTTCTTTGTGACCCTTTTTGTGACATTTAGTGCAAACATAATCTTTGTATGGACAAAACTTCTTATAGTGCCAACCTCCACATGACCAGCATGGAGATGGGGGCTGGTTGTCTGTGCTTTTGTGAGCCGGAATTTTTCTTTTCACTAACGGCATGCACGTATGATGCACGGCCATTGTTTTCGACCATGGAGGTATCATGCTTCAAATTTACTAATCTCTGGCACTCTGCATTTATTTCTTGAAGCGAGATGTTTGGGCACTGCTCAATTTTACTTAAGATTCTGGTTCTTATATCACCATCTTCGGGAGATTGTAAGCTGCACACAAACACAAGGCACTTAAACTGATCTTCCGTCATTAATGATAATTTAAATCGTTCGCATTCACGATTTACTAAGCCGGCGTGCTTTACCCAATCATCTTCATTTGACTTGGTTATTTTGAGGCATCGATAACGAATATTAAAGAGAGATGACTGTTCAGAGAAAATTTGCGACAGCGTTTCAATTGTAGCGTCAAAAGAGAAATCTCGTGGGTTCTTTGGGAGGATGAAGTTACTATAACGTTCGTGTTCGATTGTGCCGAGCTTTCTCAAGAGGATTCTAACTTTGATGGCGTCATCAAGATTGTTGAGGTCGACCTTGAACAAATCCTCATACTTCTTGAACCAAGACTCGAAAGTCACACCAGCAAGGCCATCAAAATGGAATTCATGAATGGAATTAACTATCGAGTCTGCATGTGGATTATATGAGTCGTCGGTAAGACCTCTGTGATTCAAATTCATTTGTTTCATAAACAACTCCAACATACGTTCCTGGAACTGTTCATATCGTTTTCCTTGACGTTCCAGCAAAGATTCTATCTGTTCAAGGGTAATTGGCATTGTGGGTTGAACACTCCGTCGCCACTTTTATGTTTTCTGCTTGATGTAACGCCAAACCACTGTATTAATGACCCCCCGAACGTTAGACTCCCACCGTTCAAAAATAAAAAAGACGGAAGACGTTGGAGAACACTTATTAACAGAATCAAAAATATACAATCAAACATGCGTATTTATACAATTATACATATAATCGATATTGTCGTTTAAATATTTGAATATTAAATCCAATAGTTCATCGATTGACTGCCCTTGAAATATTTAAGCATTTAATCGATAAGTTCATCAATCCACAATGTGCATGGCTTTCTTCTAGATTGGCTATCCCAACAGTGGCCAGTTTCAACGTGCTCTTAAACTTCGTAATCCGCTCGTCTAGGCAATCAGCACCAAATAAGGCCTGAAAGTTATAAATCAGAAGGCAAAAACGAAATGTTGAATTCGTTTATTTTTAGCACACCACAAAATGGGACGGCTGACCACAAGCAGACAGGGCAGGCACACTAGCGACCTAATTGGTGAATGTTCGAATGATTTAGGAAGATTAGAATGTTCAAATATATACATCGTAAAATGTCAGAGTGATTGAGATATATAAGAATAAATATTGAAGCGAAAATGATGAGTAAGAGCGTGGGCGTAAGCTATGCTCAGTCGTACCAGCTCATACAAACAGGACAATAATAAAAATAGCATTTGTACATACACGTTTTTGTTATGCCAATCGACTGGCTAAATAAATTAATCGAAATTAAATATGAGCGAACTCAATTGTAAGTGGAGGCAATACAAATGTATCTGACCAGCATTCATGACCGTACGGCGATAACCTCAATCTATAGATGTCTGTGGGACAGAACACCTAGTTTGTTTACGGCTCCTTACGAAATAGCAGGATGCAACTAATCAATAATATTGGTGTTACTTTTCCTTATTAACTACGTCCATGACTCATTTTCGTAACCTTGAACTGGTTTCACCTACTAGCACTAAATCATATTACAAGCAGATCTAGAAAATTATGGTGAAAAGTGAGGTAACTTCTTGGGTTACAGCGATAAAAAGAAAAAGGATAAATAAAATATCACTATAGCATCAGATAACTGTGCTTCATGATTATACCCCGTAAATCAGTGTTATTTCTAACAGTTTATTTCTTCCGAAATTCCTCTACTCAAAAGATAAATTACCCATTCAGTACCTTATTAGTGGCCAGGCCCCATTAACATACATAAGTGCAGGTGCGCAGTTAGTATTCTAATATGTTAAAAGGCCTGGGTAATCATACCTTTGATCTGTCCAAAAAAGTATCTGCCCAGTCATGACTCAGCTTTAAGTAAGAATATTTTCTGTTCTGCTCCTCACTCCATTCTCTTTATTTCTCTTTCTCAGCACTTTGTCCTGATGCCTAAACATTAGCCTGGTTAATTGCTGTTCACTTTACTCTGAAGCCTGTAAATGTACTATCTGACAAATATCTACTAGATCTTTGGAAGTTTACCTCATTAATTCTTGTTATATACAGACCTGGATTTACCTTGCATCGGTACTCAGCCATTGGTGGTTCGCTGTAACGTAACCGTCGTAACTCGTGCCAAGCATCTCATTGTACATAGCAGAGCCTGAAGCATTATACAAACTTTTTGTGAAAACGTTTGGCCATCTATATGAAACCGATGTATCTTTTGAAACAGTTAAGTAACTGAACAACATTTTACAGAAAATATGTTAGCAATATTAAAATTTTGCACCTGGCTGGAAATTGGCATGCCTCTTGTAACGCATTGTTATTTGAGAATCAATTATTATTATTACTCTAAACATGCGGATGTTGAAGACCAGTTTTCTCCAACCAACTCTGTCCTAGGCTTCCCTTTCCGGTTCTGTTAATTTTTGTTTATTCTTTTCATATCTTTCTCTATTTCTCGGCGTAATGTGTTCTTTGGTCTTCCTCTTTTCCTTTGACCTTGAGGGTTCAATGTGAGGGTATTAATTGAGGGGTCAATTAATTCAGTTCGTGTCAGTATTGCTATCAAACAGTCTGATGAAATCGAAAAGCTACTTTGTCGGAAATTCACTCGGTTTATGATGACTCGTGCAGAAGACTTTGTTATACTGAGGCGTAAACCTGTTCCTGTAAGTCCCTATTTCTGATCATTGACGTTAAATTTTAAAACTCTATCTGTTTTTGGTTCAATGAAACTACAATTCTACTTCATTTTTAATTATTTGACTGTCGTTTGTATATGGTTCAGGAAAAGCTCTGTTAATTGATCATAAATTTCCACTCTGGTATCCTGTCATACAATAAAATCTGTAGATTCTATTTGGCCCCCATATGCTCTGGCATGGCCAAAAGTAGAGAGAGTCCGCTCTCCCACACTTGTATGATACTGTCAAGGAAGTCATGTTCACTACCTTCTGTTGGCGGGGTCGTTGTTCATGAAATTTTGAGGAAAAAAAGCCAATGTTCGGTGCTAAATACGGGTTGGTGGATATGGATAATGCACCTAAGGGGAGTTGGAAAACCCAGACTTCAACCCAATGATGCACATTAGTTCCAGGATCCTGAGGGAAAAAACGACGAATGAACTTACTATTAGCCGCTGACTACCATGGGACTGGATTTCTTGACACTTCTCCACTGCCTTGTGAACTAGGTCGCTTGCTCAAAGGCTCGGAGAATTGCTACCTACGAAAACCATCTACTCCCGTTTCGGCACCCAGACAGTATGTCAACCCACCAACAAAGTCGATAATTTGTGTGGCACATAAACATTTAGGTGTCCTTTACTTTTCACCGAAATTTATGTTTCAACAAATAGGATTTCATCGCTGAGAAACTTTTCTTATTTAGAAATGGAAGTTCACAAGACAACTGTAATGAGTGAAAAGTGTATTTACCCCCCCCTCCAAGAGTTTTTGTGTTAGCAACTGTAGTTAATTAAAGAACGAATAGCAATTTCTAAGAAAAGGACCTCTTAGCCATTTTGCACAGAACTGTATCAAATCCAACTTATGTTGTTTGTCAGCTAGATAGTTACTGTTGTCATCACGATTACTTCTCAACCGACTCATTTATTACTTGGTCAGATTCAACTAAAATGAAACAAAATCATTGATTTACTGTTATACTACATCAGTATCTAAATTTCTGATTTTTGCTTCATTAACCCCAAACAATTGCATTATGAACACAGTCTAGTCTCACACCATAATAATGAATGGCAACTGATAATGATTTGACGGGATAGCCTAGAACAGAGAAGCCTAAAGAATGATTATAGGCTGTCAATGCGTTAGGTGTACCAGGCTTAACTAGCTTATAAGGATGGCTACCTTCCTCCTAGTATCGGATAATTGCCATTCGTCAATGGGACGGTTTTAAAAAACGTCAATAAAATTATCACTTTGATCGGACATATGTACAGAGAATTTGAGCTTGTGAAGATCGAATTCCTCTAACTCTAGGATTTCAGTGTGTCCGATACGGATATGGTGGGATAGACCTTCCAGAATACGATGCTGGTAGTCCGTGTCATCGTTGGGATTTCTGTAGACAACTGAAACTAGCAGCGCCATCAGATCTCAATGAGCATCATACAGATTCACAAATGAATGGTAGTTGTTTGAGTGAACACTTAGTGTGCTGCTAGGCAGGATCGCTGATACAAAGCTTTTCCACGTCCATTTCCAGTTTTCCTGTTGTTGTGAAGTTAATACATGCAGAATATCATTGGCTTCTGTCCCTTGATTGAGAAAGATGCCCATATTTCAGGTATCCCAATCTGACAAGTATTATAAACATTACGAAACTTGTGTAACTCGTTCACTTTGTTCGAAAACTTGTATAGTCCATACATGAAGAATTGATGTCTTTGAGTTGTTACACATGTCTGCCTGAATTAGCTTTATATGAACGGACAGACAACCTACTTCACGGGGTTTTCCGAGTATATATACTCTGTACCTTCTATGTTGTCTATTTTTCACCGGTTCATTAGTGGAATAGTCAGTTCGGATTTGCTTTTGTGTTCAGTCGCTGTACCATATGTAATGTCGGGCGGATTCGGTAACCGATGTCTTTCGTCACATAGTGCCACAATAGTGGCGACTGCCATTTGAGAAGGAGGGAGGGTTGTCTCCTGGTATGGTAAGTGATATCTCTTCAGTTGAAGTGCTAATGACATATGAGGTTGATTTCTTTTTAGCAGTTTATTCAAATTTTAAAAACGACTAATGCCTAATTGTATAACATGATAAATATGTGTCCACACCTAGTGCATTATTAGAATGGTACTGTAAAACGCAACTCAGTTCAATTTCTAGAAATCGGAGTGGTAACTCAACTATAAATAATTAGTATAACATGCACTGTATTTCCGACTCATTTCTGATTTATTTCGGGAATCAAAGGGGCTCATACCATCAGCCTACGGGATTGCGCTCTACACCCATTCTATTGTGTTCAAGTCGGGGTGTATATTTTGTCTGGATTCATAAGAGGCAGCTAGGTGTTTGCGGGTTCCGGCAATGCCATACTTCAAGGACTACTTTGAGTACTTTCTCTCTTAACTATCTCAGTATGGATTATCATGGTCCGTGTTGTGTTGAATACATTATACAATGATATTTCTCCGTCGAAGGAATATCTCGTGAGATTCCTTTTCAATAACTATGAAAATATTGTGCCCGAGTAATAATGGTATGTCAGATACATCCCTTCTTTACAGGCATTATCAACAGCTGGCAACTCGTGTTTGCACAAGAGGATCATTAGATGGATAAAACCAGTGAAAATATCTGACAGTCTCCATGTAAATATACTAACAAGTCAGTGAAAAGTTTTGTGTGTTAGTACTGTACTGCGGGTTTAAAGCAGTTATAATGCGTTCATAAGTTAAACCTCAAAAAGTGTGATCTTGGCAAACGCACATCCAGATTAAACCTAATAACAGAGTGATGCGTAAGAAAGGAGAAAGTAAAGTGCAGCAACGGAATTCACAAATGCAAGAGATTGTCACAGCCTAGCGGCTTGCACTGGAGTAGATTAGGCCACGTTTCAAGAGTAAATATGACTTAAACTAATCACTAACCTCAGAATTAAACTATAACTGAAGAAGTTTCGGAAAAACCATCTTAACTAACTGCGATGTGTGGTGAATCGTAACAGAGAAGTAGGCGTTAACTCGTGGAAGAAAGGCTAAAGATAAAAGTGAGATAGGTTTTGATTTATTCATAAAAAATAACATTAATGTCCGTTGTTTAAATAACTAAATAATTTTTATCAATATAGTCTTTCTATTTATGAATTTTTCGTAGCTGTCAGATGTCAATCTTTCAGTCTGTTTAATCGTTTAAAATTGCATGTGATAGTTTACCTTGATGGAGCAGGGAAACCAATATGAAGAACGTGTACGATACTATGCCAACCAAACTGGATAATTTAAAACACGTTTAAATCTTGTAACATCTGTTTCACTCTTATCTAGCCTGTAATTAGGCATATCTCGTATTACTTGTGAAAAAAACCATTATTATATATGGAATAAAACAATGATGATCATTATTAAGTAAATGCTATAAGTATACGGAAAGATAACATTTTTTTAGAACGTAAAATTGTAATAACTTCTGGGTGACATCTGCGCCATAGTTCTTACAACGGAACGGATACTCCAAAAATCTCAACCGACTGGAATCTAGTGCTCAAAATAGGACAAATTTTCGGGGTATTTTTATATTGTAATCCAAACGAATTAAAAATGTTGTGGATCTACAGTACTTGGCATCGCCGTTGTTCGAAATGCCTTTTTGATGGAAGACCCGAAATCTAGTTCAAACAGACGTTGGAAATGAAATAGTTCGAAGTTATATTCCAGAAGTGGCTGATGCATTGACGAACATTTGATCTAGACTGAAAAGTTATTGTAGGAAATGAGCAACTTAATGTTTACCTGGTAAGGATGTTTGATCAAGCAACCGTGGCTGAGGTTGTTTACAATGAAACTGACAAGGTCCAGACCAAGCTATGTCGGGAATCGATACACCACCTTCAGTCGGTCGGCGAGGACGATAGCAAGAAACCAAACAGATGTTCGAATTCATCAAGTTTGTCATCGGTAACTCATTTTCTGATGGCTTGTTACTTTCAGCAGCATCTGGTTGCCTTTTCCTATTCTTGAAGTTATGAGGCATTTTAAAACATAAGGTTCGTTCTACCTTCTTCGTCTTCGTTTTCGATCACTGGCCACCCTGGAAAAGATAGAAACATAAGTAAATATATTTTGGTCACTGTATTATCTTTCCGTTAAATACAAATTTAGGCATTGTTGAAATGTAAACGCTTAGGGATGTTTTGTTTCGTACACAACAAAAATTGAATGTGTAACCGAATAGCGGTAGAACAAGGAAAACAGAACTGGAGGAGGCGACCTAAGAAAATATCCTTCATGCAGTAATCTGCCAAGTGTTTCGAACATTGCCTGGTTTTTCAATAAGTCAACTGATAAGATTAATACCTGACATGAACAACCTTTTACGGTGTCTATTTACTGCGGTTATATTGATGGCCATATTTAATAAATATGACTTAGCTTATTTAGCGATAGAAGCTCGCAGTGGAAGATTCAGCAGGTTGTGATGACAAGATATTCCATAGTTTACAGAAGAATGTGATGTATGACGATAAAACAAGAGGTACTGTAGTGAAGGAGAACACAGGTGAGTGCAACCGAACTGTATTTATCGAAAATTACAAATTTAATTGGTAAAATAGGAAAACCATATCGTAAATCGTTAATTTGCAAAATATCAATCCATCATATCGAACTGGACTGTTCCTGTTGCAAACATCAATCCATTGTCTGACATTTCACTGTTCATGCGTTTCATACAAATTCCATTGTGTTCCCGCTCTTCCTTTCTTGATCTTTGCCCATCTTCTGCTGCCAGACATTACGTTTTTACTCGTGTCATATACTATTAATAAGTAGCGCGCACCACGGTACTATATACAGACGTCTGTTCGATTCTTGTTCGCGATGACTACCAGTCTATTTGCGTTTGCTTTGACTTGTTGGTAGCTAATATTTTGAAAAAGCCATTGCACAAGAGTATCAAAATTTAACTGAAGTTTTTTAATAAAACCATAATTGACAAATTAGTTGTATCCACTAATGAAGTAGCTTGAACAGGAGTAATTAATTCCGCTACCACAAAACATTGTGTATGAGATTTATTCTATGGGCTAACAATATAGCAGATTAAGCTGGGTAAATATCATTATAGAAAAATGTAGTAGCCATGTAAATTAGCATTATGTATGAAGCAAGTGCAGTTTTTCCAAAAGAAGGCAAGAGAGGAAAATTTACGGTGAGCACACCTGGATAACTGAGCCATAAAGTCTAGCCCCTGCATAGGCCCCAATTGAACTTTACCATTTTTTTGGTCAAAACTCAAAATCTGGTATGGATCCAACAAGTCAGCGTTTGTTCATCTTCAAAGATCGGTCATGCCCCCCTGAAAATTCGACTTAGTTTAAGGGACGTCTGAACGGTTTGGAATCAATTTTTAGTTTACCTGCCTATAATCGCCAGTGCAGATCTAATGATTTGTGTTATATATAGAGACTATGAGAAAGGAGGAACGTGCGTGTATAACCTGAGAGATAGGATGTTCAAGTATATGATAAGTTACCAAACTAACTTTTGGTTACCCTTGGTTTTCCACGAGCCCATCTCTTGCGTTTCTATTGGTTTGCGTATACAGCTGTTTAAGATTAGCTGATTACATTCCATAGCTTGGACGGTGTTTTGCCAAACTCAGAATTACTCTTAAGTACTGGCTAACAGAACAGTCAGCTGTATACATGACACAGACCAGATAAAAGCCGAAGTCAGATAATATAGTGCTGTAAACAGAATATCTGTTTGGTGATCAATGTTTTCTTAGGTCGACGATTAAGCTATTAAATTACACTACTAGTGCCTTTGATATTGACTAAGATATCTACGCCGACAAAACCAAGCCTAATGACCTGCGCAACCTATGTCTAAATAAGCCTGTTATTTTCTCTGTTGATAATTGGAATGTTCGGCACGGTCTCCGGTTGACGACCGATCAAAGTTGCAGAAAGGATGCAAAGTTCTGATCCAGTATCGACGAGATGTATAACAAATGACCATTTACATCTATTCAATTTACTACTGTGATTTTCAAGGTAGTATCTGATACAGAAAAACTTAAAGACGTAAATGTTCTAGACGAAAGACTGTGAACACGTCGACAAGTCAGTCAAGTTCGGGTTTCAAGCCTTATCTCAAATCTGGTATTGATAGAGAGAATACGGGATAGTCCACATGAAATTAGAGTATTTGCTGGCGATTTAGTGGTATTGAAAGAATATTGGAAAGTGCCAGAGTAATGGGCGAAGGTGCAGAGCAGATGGTGACCGCGCAAGTAAGTCATGGCGCTACTAAACTCTGAATAAACAAAACGTCCGGTGAAGCTTGCTTTTCCGGAAAATTTTTTCTTAGCATATGTTGCAGATATCAGATATAAAAGTGACAGAAGCAGAAATGACATTATAGCATTGAGCAAAAGGAGAGGCATGTATAGGTAAATAAATTACCTGAATAAACAGTTCCTTGGGTCATCAACATTACTGCTAGCCTCGTTAGTTTCACTAGATAGTGGAGAAGACGATGACGATCCGGAGGAATAACCTTTTTGATCGTACACAGTGATACAGAAGTGGGACATGGAATTTAATATTTAGGAGGAGGTAAGCTCTTCTAGTTCAGTTTTCAGAGTTATCTAATGGCGGTACTTTACCGGCATCACTCAAGTAGCATTGTCTATCGAAATCGAGAAGGAAAATTTTATTAGGGAATGATCTTGGAGAACAATTTTTCACCTCTGACTTGTTTAAATACACTTAAAAAAACATAAAAATATAATAGTTGGGAAGTTTTCCGTCTTTACCGCATGATGAAGCATTACAAATTTCCATATAATCTAAACCAAGGATGTTTTTTCCACGTTCCGTGCTCGGTACCCGCGAGGTTACAAACGCAAATTCAAATTGTGTTCACGCTCGTGTGGGGTTTTCGAGTTTCATATGTACAGTCATTCATCAGCATATTAAATAATTAAGCGTTTCGAAACTACTAAATTTAGGACCTGACTCTCACCATGGTAATTTCTTAGTTTAACATATGTCTCTCTTCAGGAGCATGAGGAATATGCCCGTGAGTTGGCTGCTCATTACAAAATCAGTCCACAGTTACCTTATCACTCCATCATTGAAGAACTAAAGAATGTCCTTGATTCCAAACGTTCGGATTTACAAAAACTATACAAGATGAAAGCTGCTGTTCAGAAACTGCAAGATGCTGCAGGGAAGAGTGTTACTGCTATCGTACCTTCGAGCAATGATTTCATGGCCTCATCAAATTTGTCTGGATCTAAAGAAAGCTATACGCTGGATCGGAAATCTAGTCGTGTCACTACATCAGCGGTTATTAAAGGTATCAACAGTGACATTCAAGACCTTGCGGACGATATAGGCGATTTGGAAACATCACTTCTTTTACTAAAGCATTATCAACCCAGTTTAGGTAGTTCTTTTTCTTTATTATAAAGTATTCAGACCAACAAAGTGCTTTTTCTAAGTCAAATAATCGTGGTGATAGTGTAGATCAGCGCCTCTTAGAACTTCAGAAAGCGTTGGACATAGAGCTACAGGTAATACTGTATTTCAATTTGATTTCTGGTATAATTTAGGTTCGCAGTGGAGCAGAACGTCTTACCCAAACGTACAAACCGGGTCCCCGTCATCTTCATGAGGAGGCCAAAAAACAGTATGAGAATGCTAATAGTAAAATCGGATTTATTCGAAATCAGATGATCCGAGTCAAGCAAATAAATGAAGGGTTTTCCCAGGTACAGTTTTCGTTTAGCTTTCAATTCGTGTCATGTATAACTTTAATAGTTATTTTACTGCTCAGTTCATGTGGTCAATGGCTAAGGCTTTTTTCCTTAAGTACAAAAGGTAATAAAAAGGTAATGATTCAGTTCCACTCAGCAATATTTCCTTCCGATGGAATAGCTATAAGTACTGGAGTTTTAGATTTGTCAACTAAATTTAGCTTTAAAGGGAGTGTGCAGCATTTTGGTTTTTTGATTGATCCTTTTAATGTTTTTAGCTAGTTTGAATACCATGTACATTTCATGGTTTCGGTAGTCATGGTACACTCAAGTAACTTTGCGGATCTAATATCTTACCTTATATCCTATTAAAAAGTAATTTATCAACCTAGCAGTTCACCATAGTTTAACACTAACATTGTTTAATTTTTTCGTTTTTACCGTGATTATATGTAATCCATTAGCTTATAATTTTCATTTAGCCAGATACTTCGGAAAATATATCTGACACAACCAAAGCAAATGGCTCTATCAACACCTCTTCTGTTTCCAATAATCAAGAGAGTTTCCTTATATGGAAGGATAAAGTAATGGAATTAGCACACCGTTTACGAGTTGAAAGAGCTTTGTTCGTGGGGAGTAAAAAGGCTGTTAGTGCCGTTTTAGACAACCAAGTTCATGTGGACAAATCTAGAAAATTACAGGTAGGTCTCTTCTTACGTTTTGTATGCATCGATCCTTTAATGTATTGAATGGCTTAGCTAAGGCGAAGTTGTCTCATTTTGATGTATAAATAACCTATTTTTTCAGTAAATACAAAATATTCAGTTCAGCGTTTGATTGCATGTTGTGAATATATGGTTTATTTATATGCTATATATATTTTAATCTGTTGGATACTCTAAATTTATTGTACACTCATTTCTTTGTATGAGTAGTTTTTAGACTACAAAGCTTATGAATATCGCAGTTCGGTAATTTTGTGCAAATCTATTAAGCGGTACTATATCAGTATAGTATGTTAGATGAATTGACTTCCATGAGACATACACTTTGTTCTTTTTGCTAATTTGTGTTGCTGTATTGTTGTATGTGCTGTTCAGTGGTAGGTCGACGAGATCTCATTGCGTCTGGCCACTATGATTGGCTAGAATAATTGTGAAGAATATATCTGTATTTCGTTACATTAAATTTTACTGTAGGATATTTAATACCAGACATGCAGCACAGTCTATTCATATCTTCTGGTTCAAAATACTACCGTCTATACTTCGTACTTTTGGTTTTATAGTAATAACGGATAACTAATGTAATGATGCAGTAAATCATTAGTGCTAGGTGTTACAATGGGTGTTCAGCTTGATTAACTAACAAATAATTCTGATTTAATCTAATCAGTATTTCTCTGGCAGTATGTCACATCTGAAAAACAAAGACATTCCTCGAGTTCCTTGCAGTAATATATTTCTGATATTTGGAGATCACTGTATTATCGAATGTCAGTCCGCAAATTCGGTATATATATTTAATAACTGTTCTACTTAGTTGACGTAACTGGATGTGGGTGTTTTTCCTAGGCTCTAATGGAAAATTATGTGAAATGGAAAGAGTCTGGTCTAGAAGTATATGACGACCTCTTATGAGTTGAGATGTTTGTGTTTGAAATAATGATTGCCAATCAAAGACTTACAGGTGTATCCTAGAAAAAATAACTCCTTTTTAGAGAAGTAGAAAGCAGGAAAACATATATCAGTCAGAACAAAATATTGAAAAACTGAACACCACAGTCATACATTTGTCGTGAAATATATCACCGTATATTCATAAAGTAAAATAAGGGTACAGTTCACTTAACAAATGTCAATGCAACAAAGCTTTACTCTATCACGCAATGCTCTTTCACAAGGATGAAACTATTATTCAATCTCAATCCAGGAGATTGCGACAATGGGCTGAACACTTTAGGGATCAGTTCATCTGTCCTTCAACCACAGTGGCTATCCAGGATCTCCAGTCACCTGGAATGGCAAGTTGATGTATGTCTTCCGACTCCTAATGAGGTGGAGAAGGCATCGGACAATCCAAGGCGACGGAGAGCAACAGGCTCTGATGGGTTAGCCCCTGAGTTTTTTAAGGATGGTGGTCCAATGTTAACAGTGAGATTGACTTGAGATCTTAAGTATAATCTGAGAACTAGACGTAATAACATCTGATAGGTTTCAATGATTGATTATCCCTGTCTGTAAGGAAGAACAAGAGTCTTGCATAATCACAGAGGAATCAGCTTAACCATTATAGTGTCCTAAACGTTAGCGTCGATAATACTTCGACGCCTAACTAGGGTTTGTGTACAGCAGACTGGAGAAAACCAAGCCGGTTTCAGACCTGCATGTGGCTGTTTAGACAATATATTCACACTACGTCAGATCCCAGAATATAGACACACGTTCAGACGTCCGACCATAATCGTATTTCTCGACCTCAAGGCAGGATTCGACTCTATCGATCGTGAGGTTCTATGACAGTGTTTATCACTGAAAGGAGTACGAGAGAAGTACGTTGACATTATACAGGCTCTACTCAAACACTACTGGTCGAGTCAGAGCTTATGGCGAACTGTCTTCAGAAATGATTACTTCGAGTGGTGTTCGTCAGGCACGTAAACCATTATGAAGAAACACAACATGAGATACCTGAACTTCCAAGCAAATGTGATTGGGGAGGCATTTCAATTCATAACTCTGGATCTGAAGGTTGGTTTTGAAAACCGTTTAGCGGAATCCTATGTATTTTGTTTTGTATCGTAATGTCAATAATGTGTTAACTTATACCAACTCAACGATTTATTTTGTATCCAAAGGCGTTACAAGAGGCTCGTGAGTCTCTCCATAGGCTTTACTTATTTCAAGAATCAATCAAGCCACTTTTAAAAAAACCGCCACCAACACAGTTCCCCGAAATGATTTCTGCTATCGTCGATGATCCTGAGATGACTGTACTTTTATCCTCACCTTGGAGTAGTAATACTTCGTTTCATGCCAGTAGCTCACTGTTAATTCCCAGTCCACCCACTGCAATCACTGGAAGTTTGGAGGTTCGCTGCTTAGGTTGTCAGGATATCGTTGATCATTTCCCAGCTGAAATTGTAAATAATGAACTTTCTGGCACATCGACAACCCGAGTTAATTCTCTGCCATCAATTTTGACATCTCGCACATCTGATAATCACTGGGGTAAGTTATTCATAGCCTGATATTTAATATTTTACCTCTAAAGGTCTAGTCGAATGCTTTTTTTGATCAATCTAACTGTTATGCCCAACAGTGACTGCGTAAATTTTTGGTTCACTCATGGAAAGAGAAGTTTAAAGTTCAGATCAGTAATAAAAGTTCAAGAAATAGATTGATAAAGAGTGTAATCATTATTCATTGTCTGGTTATCAAGTCATATTTTTAAAAATTTTCGGGTTTTGTATAAATGGGGTTTAATTAAAAGTATTATGTGAACTTAATTTAGTTTTGGTAATTTGTGAAGAGTTTATTCTTTGTTGTGAAGCAGTGACTTGACTTTCGATTATTAGGTTGCGGTTTTTCATGGAATTCACTTAGTTCGGTTTACTCACCCGAATGATATCCCTAGACCTAACTTAGTGATGCTATAATCTGAGTGCTTGCGGTTTTACTTCATGAGTTAAAAACTTTTAGATTACATCTAGTCCTTGCAGTGGGCTAGTGCTGTGATATTCATGGTCTTGATTCTTTAATGTTCAGTTTTTATTGATCAATTTTTTTAAGTTTCTCAATCTACTAGAGGTTTTGTTTTTGGTACCGATTCAGTATCGCTATATGACTTCAGAAAAGGAGTGAAACTAGTTTCTTTATCTATAGAATTGATGAGGTAGGTGGTCTGCTTATAATCTGACATAAGATAGAACCCATCGGTTTAAAAAACGGTTGAGAACTCAACCTTTTATCATGTTTTACTAACTCCCTTAACAGTCTTATATGTAAGGGAAATGTTGTTCAGCTTATATAATCATATAATAATCAATCATTTTGTAGTTTATCTGTTTTAGTTTTGAACATAAATTAAATTTACACAACCATGGGTTTCGGTTGACACATCGTCTCGCTCTTTCATTTATTTTATATATATGTATATACTATTTCTCCTTTCATGGTTGTTAAAAACTATTTCATTTTTACTTTAAGCGGATGTTCGATGCTCTTTATTGATTGATCATAAACGTGTATGGGATTCACCTTGGCGTCAACCTAATCAACAGTGTTGGGACTCAAAAACTACATTTAATATCGACCGCGGTAAAGAACTGGAAGTTCAGGTTTATTGGAAGCGTATGTATCTTCCAAGTTCTTTTACCAGTCCTTCAGGGTCCTCTGCTTCATCCAAAAGTTCTTCGTCTGAGGATTCTGGTTCTGGATTAGAATGGGTTTTAGCAGCTGTAAAGTATGTCATTCACTTTTATTAAAGTTCAATATATATGTGAATGTTTCTACTGGTCAAATAAAACTTTTTTAAAATTTCATTCTAGTTATGTACGCCTTGAGGAACTACTTGGTGGTGAATCACGTTCCATAATGCTTCCAATGTTACCAATGGGTAAGGTTTTCCTTGTCCTTAAATTCTCTGATCCTCTTCTTTCCAAACCTCGATGCGGCTTACATCGTCAGAAACGCTTATTTTCTAAGCGCAAAGGTATGTTGTTTAATACAGTTCTGTTATGAAAGTTTTAATTTTGGCTCGCAATATTCATTGTTATTCTTTGGGTCAACCATCCTAAAATAGTTTCATACTCTACAAAAATAGACATATACTCCTGAGTCGCCATTAATTTATAAGTCTTTGAACGATAAATATTTAGAACTAGGTTTTTCAGCCGATACTATAAGTAGGCTGGAATGATTTTTAACTCGTGACTCAATTGCAAATCTGCTGTGAAAACTCATAATATTATCTCAGCAATCCTTAAGACGGGATATTTCACCAAAAGTATCAACCTTTTTGCTAATCTTTCAAGTAACTCATCTTGTACCGAAAAATGAGGTAAATATTAACTGATACCAGTTGTTTGTCTTAAAACCTAATGTGGATCGTATCAGGGCCAGTACAGTATCAGTAAAATTGCTCAAATATCCTAAATATTTGAGAAAATTAAGTTCCAAGTATGAAGGAAACAGAAGTCAGAAGAAGTTTCTATGAGGGCTATTTTTCATATCTGTGTTTTTGAATCATTTACTCTGGTTCATGAAGGATTTTATTATTTCTAATGAGTTAGATGTTTTGTAATACATAATTTCTGTTTTGTCATGGAAGGAAAGGGATAAACGCTTAATTGTCGATTATTAGATCACAAATTTAAACTTTCTGTTTTCATTCAATCTCGAGAGAGATTTCGCTAACACAATACGCCCGGATTGCAGCCATGTACAGAAACCCGTTCTTGATCGAATTGACTCGTTAGTAATTTTCGATCGTTTTACAATCTGTTATGATTTGATTCCTATACAAGACACCAAGAATTGGTAAACACATGAAGACCAATAAACACTGAATATGATTTCATTAATTGTCGCTACTGTGGTGGTCAAATTATACATTACAGGAGTGTTGACGAATTATTTGGTGTAACCTTGAGAGTTAATCAGTAAAATATAGTCTTAAGGTGTCTAATTTGAATTTTTATGATTTAAGGAAAGAAATCAAAAATAATGTACTAATGAAAAATCAGCTAGGGATTCTACTTGTTAAACTAGGGGTATTGAAATCAAGTGATCAGAGGAGTATTTTACGCTGAAGTTATCTTTTCTGATCGAGGTGATAGCTGTCTTTAAATTGATTTATTATTGTTTGTTACTGACATGTTCTAAATGTAATTTATTTCATTTAAAACCATAAGGGCTTACTTTTCACTATCCGTTTTCTCATATCGATTAATTATTCTATAGTGTATGTTAATTTGCATTTGTATATGAGGATGGATTTCGATGCCGATTGTTTGGTTAATTGAATCATATTTTATATGCCGACTCTGAATTGACTACGTATATAACCGTACTATTGTTTTTTTTTTATGTCCATAAGCATTTATACGATTACATTTTTTACTATTCGCTTTTAATGATCCTTTCGTATCATAACTATAAGTGTATGTTTTGTTGGTTCGGTAATGAGAAATTTATATTTTTTTATAAATGTTTTGTTATTGACAGACAATTCCGTACACTTATCCAAAAGTCACGTTTTTATTTGTGCATTTTTTTTAATATGAAGGACACAATATTCCTCGTATTAATGAACTTGATATTAATGTACCCTTATGGACTCGTTTGCTCAAGAGCGGCCAGCTATCTAAAATGAATCGTTCTGCTGTCAGTGGTTCATGGACACTCAGTCACTCAGGAGAATATGGATCTTCAGGATCTGTAATGATGCATGGTCTAGAGGGTCGCTTTCAACAGCTTAATACTTCTCTTAGTGGTTCACCAGTTTCTTCTCAGGTGAGTTTTGCTTGCTGTTATTTTACTTATTTATAGTTTGAACGACTACTGGTATTAATCACCTTTTTTAAATATGTGGAGCATATAAATTAGCTTAGCCAATAAAGCTATAAAAATTATGCACTTTTGTGCAAATCAAGTTATCAGTGTTCTATTGTGGCACATATACTTTATGTTTTTGTAATTGATAACCTTCCATGAGACTAGGGACTATGGGGTATGCTATTTTCATTGTCCTTTCTATTGTTTTATTTTACAATTAATACTCGGCACAATAAACACTAAGACTTATCCTGATATGTTTTTCGTTATGAATATTTGGCTGAGGTACTATATTCTACGATTATCATTTCAAGTGTTAAGCTTTGGTCTGTCAAATAATTTGTTTGTTCATCACTCATCATTCGTAAAGCTACACTTCTGCCGAGTTGCCACACATCCTTAATATGTAGTTTGAATATAGAAAATCCTGTCTAATCGTTTAGCGTTTGTCGTGTGCTACGGTAGAATGAAGTAAAAGTAATCTTGAGAAATAAAAAAAATCGTATTACGGTAAGAGTAAAACTATTTAAGGACATTTCAGGTTAAAAATGTTAGCACAGTCATCACTTGTTTTTATTATGAGTCACGTCTGAAAACTTTAACAAACATACGGTTTAATGAGCCAGAAAATGCAAAACCAGTATATTAATACTTCGTTTCATGTTGTTATTTAACCGGACGAGAGTTGATATGAAGTACCGAAGTTAAAAGTATTTATAAATACTGTAAATTATCTCCTAGTTATCATACTTTGATACATACCCCAGGATAGTTTATGTTTAATAGGACACAACAATTAATGTGATTGCTTAAGTCTGTCTGATTTCCCTCCATCCGCTTTCAGTCAGTCAGTTAGATGCAACGCAGAATTTCATACGTAAGTACATCAGTTCATGTCGCCATACCACATCAGCACAGAGATGTAATTGTCAATTCAAATCCAATAGTAGAAGAGGTAGTAAAGGTATTAAAAGTAATCGCAGAGGTAAGGATTATAAGACATTATTCAAGAAGTATGATTCAGTGAGAAAAGTTTAGGAAGTCAAAAGTAGGGGGGTTGACGAATCCAGAAGATTAGGATTTGAGAGAGCTCAAAGAATGGATGCACTTGCGCCATTGAAAACGATTTTGAATAATGTCGTTCAAGGTCCCTAACCATTGATTATTATCATCTTGCGGACCCCAACCAGGTAGTCGACAATTACCGACATGGCTCAGTCCACTCGTCAATGACTTCATGGATTTCTGCCATGTTTTGGTCTGGCCGCCCCTAACATTCTTCCAGCCTACTCCTACACCACAAACCATAGTTCTTCGAGGCAGTCGGTGGTTAGGCATACGCAACACATGTCCCAACCATCTCAACTGATGAAGTTTCACCACTTCATCGATTGATCTGCCATCCTTACCTAGTACTCATTTCCTAACGACAGCATTGCTTATACGGTTGTCCCACAATATACGAGCAATGCTTCGAAGACACATGATCGAAAACCAGTAACCGACGAATATCTTCCACTCTCACTGGCCATGTTTCACAGCCATAAAGTAAGACGGAGCGAACTGCTGCGCAAACGGATATCTCGCCTACTCCATAAGTGACGCAGGTTGGCGAAAGCCAATTGAGCCTTCTGTATCCGAGCTGAGATTTCGTCAGCCACCCGGCCATCAGCACTGATGAGACTCCCCAGATAAGTGAAGCGGTCTACACGTTCGACTACTCCACTCCCTATCACTAGTTCAGGTGCCGATGCAACCCAGTCTTGAAGAAACATTTCGCATTTCGAGGGGGAAAACCACATCCCGAACTTGCTTGCGTTGTTGCTTAGGGTAGTCAGAAAACTCTGCATTTTGTCAGCGTCTTCACCAAGTAGGACAATGTCATCGGCATATTCTAAGTCAATAAGCGAGCCACCTGGTAAAAGGTTTACTGCTGATTATTCAGACGAGGATAAGGTTATTTCTAAGGGCATGTCTATGACAAAATTAAACAAGAATGGATAAAGTGGACATCCTTGACGGACACCACTTGAAGTGAAGAATTCCGGTGACAGTTCGCCATAAGCTCTCACTCGACCAGTGGTGTTCGAGTAGAGAGCTTGTATACTTCTTTGGTACACCTTTCAATGACAGACACTGCCACAGAACCTCACGATCTACGGAGTCAAATGCAGCTTTTAGGTCCAGGACAACAACTATTGTAGGACGCCTGAATGTGTGTCTGTGTTCCAGGACCTGTCTGAGTGTGAAGATGTGGTCTATACAGCCACGTCCAGGTCGAAAACCAGCCTGATTCGGCCAACTTCAATATCTTGGAGACAGGAGATAGCGACAATGGGCTGAACACTTTAGGAATCAGTTCAACTGTCCTTCAACCACAGTGGCTATCCAGGGTCTCCAGTCACCTGGAATGGCAAGTTGATGTATGTCTTCCGACTCCTAATGAGGTGGAGAAGGCATCGGACAATCCAAGGCGACGGAGAGCAACAGGCTCTGATGGGTTAACCCCTGAGATTTTAAAGGAAGGTGGTCCAATGTTAACAGTGAGATTGACTTGAGATCTTAGGTATAATCTGAGAACTAGACGTAATAACATCTGATAGGTTTCAATGATTGATTATCCCTGTCTGTAAGGAAGAACAAGAGTCTTGCATAATCACAGAGGAATCAGCTTAACCACTATAGTGTCCTAAACGTTAGCGTCGATAATACTTCGACGCCTAACTAGGGTTTGTGTACAGCAGACTGGAGAAAACCAAGCCGGTTTCAGACCTGCATGTGGCTGTTTAGACAATATATTCACACTACGTCAGATCCCAGAATATAGACACACGTTCAGACGTCCGACCATAATCGTATTTCTCGACCTCAAGGCAGGATTCGACTCTATCGATCGTGAGGTTCTATGACAGTGTTTATCACTGAAAGGAGTACGAGAGAAGTACGTTGACATTATACAGGCTCTCTACTCAAACACTACTGGTCGAGTCAGAGCTTATGGCGAACTGTCTGTCACTTGGACTCTGCGGTCACGCTCCCAGGTCGTTAAGACCAACGCTAATCTACCTTCCTTTTCAGGTTCCTCAAGAAACAACCTTCCAGGGTGTGGGCAGCCGGGAAGTGACAACCGCCCTCATACCGGTAACAGCACATGAGACCATATTGGTCAAAATCAAACCCTTCCTACACTCCCTAATACCTCTCTTATCTTCACGACTAACTCTTCTTACATTCCTTTATCACACTGCACAGCTAATGCAAACGATTCGAGTCCTCGAAAATTTATTCCTGGTCTCTTGAAGCCCCGTTCTAAACTACATGTTGGAGCATTTAATGTACCGACATTGTGTCAAGTGCGGCAACAGGCTTCATTAGCTAGGACTTTAGAATATCGCTTATTTTCCTCATTTATGATTACTAAGGTTACTAATCTTTTCCTAAGTCTTCTAGGTTTTTATTATTTTGAATTTGCTTGCATATATGTAGGCTTGTAACGGCAAATCTCGTTTAAATACTCCTAAATATCAAAAATCACCATCTGCCTTCCCCACCAAATCAGTCAATATTACTAATACGACTATTCAACAACGTCCGTTAGTTACAATTGTTCGTGAACCAGATGCTTTACGGGGAAAAAAATTTTCATTGACTGAAAAGGAAATAAAAATCCTACCTGAAAAAGTGAGTGTCTGAATTGATTTGGGAATTTTTAAACCCCTGTTGTTATACGATATGCTGGGTCATGGTAAAAAGGTCGGTGGGGCAACTAAAACTCAAAGTGAAAACTTTTTTTGTTTTTGCATTTTCTTGATAATAATCCGCATATCTGTATAGCATAATCATAACCTATATAAGGTTTTATATGTATGTTTGTCATCATACTGGTGTTGAGTAATATCATACTGTTTCAAATTTTCCTGTAACTTTTCACACAGTTGGGTTGTTGCATTGGTGGTTTTCAGATTATTGTTCCTTGTATATCTCTGTGTTCATGCCTAATTTGAAATTTGGTAATCATAACTTGTACTATTTTTGAGAATCAAAATTTATGAACACGAATTGAGACTGTTAATAAAATGTCTAAATATCTATTTATTTATATTTAGTCTCACTTAGGTGATGATGTTATCGACTATTCACTGACATCCCATCGTCGTCCAACTGCTATTGGAATCGAATCTTCATTTGCACCGGATTACGATGTTGCTCCAGTTATCATAGAATATGACGTGGACAATAACACCTCCTATAAAACTCTTATCCCCTCCCGTGTTTCAGACTACGCCAGTCCAGAACACCTGGGTACTGAAGAAGCGATATCTGATGGTCAGAAAGATGCTGATTCTCGTTCTGCAGATTATGTTAATATGGATGTGCAACGATCTAACTCTGGTCCTGTCGTACTGTCGTCAGAAAAGAAAACAAAAGATATTCTCACTTCAGAGTTTCCGCGTACTTCAGTATCTGAAGTTTTTACTGAATGTAAGTTCTATATCTTACCTGACTTTATTTGAGACAATTTAATCGCAGAATGTTTTGCTCATATTTTGTCCATGGTTGTAACGAGGTCCGTTCTTAACTCTTAAGTTTTATATTCATTTTTATGAGTAATAATCGATATACTTACCGAACTTAGGTTACTTTTTGAGGTTGTCTACTCTTTGTCGGTTGGTTAAGTGGTGGTATTCGTGACAAGTAACTTAGCAACGGAAACGGCTTATTTCTGCTATCTAAATGAATGACCTAATAAAAACCTCTTGATTGACTAAACAATACAAACTATCTGTTTGTCAGTTTTTTAAGACTGTCAAGTCAGATATTGATATCAATCATGACATACTAATCTCACTTATCTTTGTATCCCAATCACATCTTTCATAACCTTTCTGTTCCCAGATTTTACTTTTGAGTTTATAAATAGTAGGAAATGGCTGAAAACCCAACCAGTTAAATCTCACCACAGCCTACTTGAAACATTCCCTAGAATTTCCATCTCCGGATTATTGCCAACTCTAATTTTTGCTTTAGCTGTCTGCGGAAAATTGCACAATCGCCAATAATAGTAATCATCATCTTAAATCTTAGTTCAGTTCAATCTGCATTGCATAAATTAAGGAGCTTGCATTAATCCTTTTATCAACTCCTAAATATTTTGAAGATTAATATCAATTTCGCTAATTTCATTATTTGTAATTGCCTTTCATTCATAGCGCCGTCAAACAAATCCACAGCAGTTCTCAGCATGATTGATTTCCGCACTGTAGCTGTACTTGGACGTGGTCATTTCGGCAAAGTATTGCTATCTCAATACCGTCGAGATAATAAGTATTACGCCATAAAGGCTTTAAAGAAGGCGGAGATAATATTTCGTAATGAAGTTGATACATTGATGACAGAAAAACGCATTTTCCAAATAATTACTGATGCTAAGCATCCTTTTCTCATAAACCTAATTGCCTGCTTTCAGACAAAGGTAAGTCTGTTTTTAGTTTATATCTCAGTCTTTAATCGTAGTGTTAGTAGAATCTTGCACAAATGTGTACCGGTCCAGATTGTCACACCTCACGTAAGCTTAACTAGAAAGGATATCTACAAAGCAAGAAGGAAAGTAGAACACTCAGTTTAACCCTCAGTGGATGTCAAAGAATAAGACACAGTACAGAAAAAAGAAACAAGATCAAACAGTTTTTAGCTAGGGACGACACTTGGAGCCACTACGACTAACTTTCAGTTATGAATCCCATAATCTCCAACGGTAGGTTATGAGTATTGTGTGGATCCTTCATAGTTTGGTAATCTGTTCGTCTCTAGTTCTGTTACAACCTGCTTTGTGCCACCCAACAGAGCAAATCAGTTTACGTTGTAGTTAGTCTTGAATAGCGCGTATCATAAGCTCCTCAGTTGATCAAGATATGCAGCCTCATCAGTCTGGTTGTCATTTTTACTCTATATCCTTGTTCTAATCCACCATAACCACTAAGTACTTTAAAGACACCTATATCACCACATGCTTGCAGTCTGCTCATACTTTCTGCTTTCATAGTCAATGGTTCACAGCCAAAGTGTCAGCTACATTTTCACCACTTACCCTTTTTGTTTTAGTTTTTCGTATATTATATCTCTTAGTTTCGTTAATAATCGATAGCTGTCTTGTTGTGTTTTTCCTCTATCGTATTGTCTCTATCATGTTAGTTCATTATCACTGCAATATTTTCTCAGTCATTGCCTTTTAGATATTATTTCTCGGGTCAATTTATTTTTCTGTACGATATCTCTGTTTACCGCTCCAAAACGCTTTTCTAACCACCTTTTTTACTTACATACACTGAAATTACTGACTAATGTTCCTTGCACCTTATTTTTGGTCTACCTGTTGGCTTACTGCATGACAAAACGAACCCAATACTAGGAATTTACTGGTTATTTTGTCCTTCAACGAAACCCTGTTTACAGAATGTCATTTTCAGAATATTTTCGCATCTTACGTTAATCGGTCGGTATCCCTCTTTTTTATGTTTCTATCTCTAAACAACGTCAATGAAAAATCGATGCAAGTCGTTCAACTTCTATTAAGAGAATAAGTTGAGAATAAGCTGTCTGGTCTAAAACAAGGAGCAGTGTGCACTAATATATTAACCTCGAATATATGTAAGGATGATGATCCGGTTCCGACGACTATTTTGTCTTGAGATATTAGCTTAAGTTTGGGAAATTGACATAGTTTCATATTTACTGGTCTCGATCTGAGATCGTTCCAGTGTACACAAAGGAACAAAAATTATGTTGTGACAATCACTGAGAAATCATCATAACTAATATATTATCTAAAATATCAGCTTCAATTGTTGACTTGGAATCTCCAGATGATATGATGCTGTTTGGTGAAGACACTACAAAAACGCAAAGTAGGTCTATTGTCTTGAAAAACCAGACAAGCATCTCTAGTATATGATTCTTTCCCCTCATAACTGGTTTGTGCAAACGTCTGAACTAATGGGTAAAGTAGCTGAGCGCATAAACCACTTCTCTGGTCTTGAAAGTCTGTACTGATTTAGTGTCTGACTAAATCTCGACACGGACTCAGAAAGCTCAGCGTGTCTTTGCCGGCTCTAATCATTGCATGTATATAACCACTTTCGCTGAAGTCCTACCCACTGCCTTCTCGTGGCTGGGGTATTGACAGGACGGAAAGCGAATTTTCGGTACTTATACCGGGTAACTAGGTACCAAGGATCCACCCAAGTAAATGGGAAATCCCTGACTTCAAACAGTGATGTACCTGGGCTCCATGATTCTGAGGGAACAAATGGCATATGAACCTATTCATTGGTCAGTGTCTACCTTTGGTGTCCTAACATTTCTCTACTGCTTTGTGAATTCGACTTGTATGTCAAAGGCTCCGAGAGTAGCCTTTCAAGAAAACTATCTGTTTTGGCTGGGGCACTCGGGCAGTATCTCAGCCCACACACAAATTCATTGATTTGTGTAGTAGATATATTTTTAGGTTCTCTTTTTGTACCAATGTTTATGTGTTTAAATAAATGAAATAAATAATTTTTCGATGCTATCAGTCTTTCGCTGTATCCATCAGACTACAGAACATTTATTTGATCTTCCTCGTTGCAGTAAACACTACACATTAATTTCTTCGTCTTACTTTCCTATTACCTTTGATTCTACTGAAAAGTACACGAAACAAAACGGGAGATTTTTTATCATACTTTGCGCTGTAACTAAATACATGCTGGCAAGCGTAGCGATGTAAATTCATTATATTTACTGTTGGAAAGAATGATAAGCAACCTCGAACTGATGAATATACTGATTAATAGGCCAACCATAATACGTGTGAATGCTAATAGCTTGGGATGTGGTTAAATATTTAGAAGTCTTAAATTGTCTTTGTAGATATATTCAAAAAGTGAGTTATGAAAATTTTCTATGCATGTATCTTAAATAGCTTGTCTCTGGTGGCCTGGGATTTGACTGAGATAAACTGTTCTTTTATTGAAATTTATCAGTGGAACGAATTGCATAAAGTTGCTAAACAGGCTTTTTTTGACAAATATTTAGACAGTTCTCATCTCTCTCTGAATTTATTCCCAAAACCATCATACAAATTAAGTGTTTTTAACTAATTCACTACCTATTTTACTCAATTACTACTTCACACATTACTTCTCAAAGGACTAAATAACTAGATAATATTTAGGAAAATTTTCAAATTAAGCATTCCCTAGGCAACACCTGTATATTTGTGCTTTTCGTATACATACAAATGTTTCAATATACCTTAATTTAAAATAATTTCATCTATTATTTACATTCATCGTATTACAAATGATCGCTATTTCTCGTGTTGATTTACATAAATTCTGCATTTCATATCTTTTCATTAAAATCCTCAGTATTGATTTTTCGGTTGTCACTTTACTTCATTGTTTTTTTTGTTAACAGGAGCATGTAATGTTTGTGATGGAGTATGCACAAGGTGGTGATCTCATGTTACATATTCAACAGAATGTGTTTTCAGAACCTCAAGCTGTATTTTATGCTGGATGTGTTGTTTTAGGTATTGAATTCCTTCATTCACGGAAAATTGTCTACCGGTAATCATCATATGAATAATTTTTCTATTTATCATAAACACATTTATTGTTTCAATTTTATTGTTTACTGCATTTTGTTATTCTAGTTGTGTTTTTTTTTCGAAAAATAACTGCTGAATCAAACGAATCTATTGTATTTTGTAAATGTTGTTTTTTATCGGATGCATTATGAACAATGTAAATCGTGAAGTCATAGAACTTATTCACATGTAGACTGTATTTATGTATATAACGTTGTAGCTTAATTCGTTAGTTAATGTTGTCTAATCAGCTAATTACAACTCGCCTTGAACTTCTTATTCTAGATAAAAACAATCTACTGCTTAATTGAATATAGTTATTATACCTTTCTTAAAATCTATCCAAGGAAAACTGTCTAACGATTGACTGCTTTAGCATGTTTAATATCACATGTTCTTCTTGAATAGTGTTCCATTTTACTGTAATTTGTACTCAGTTAAAATGCCACCAGACTGATCATCGATATAACAATCCAAAATTGCACTACAACGAATTTTATTCAGATAACTTTTTTACTCGTCTCATAGCTTTACTAAGATGTATTTAATGTCTATATCATACAAGTTCTATGCTAGTCGTGATTTCTTTTCAGATTAATTATAAGAGTCAAACATATGAAGTTACTTTTTCTGTCAAAAATCATCTGAAATTTTGATGCATCTTATCAATTCGAATAAATCGTTTATTTTAAGTTCTGCTTTTATCTGATACATATGAAGTTATCAGTTATCACTATCAATCATTTTTTTATATTGATACACTTTACTAAAGAAGGACGTAATGCCCGCTCATTAAATATAATTCAAGATAGTTATTGACTAACCTAATTAATTATTTAATTGTAGTAGCCGATGTTAGATTTTGTTGTTCTACAGTGTACTGTTCACTTTCTATCGATCGAGTTGTAATTTGGTCATTCGTCTAATTGGCCTAACAAGATGATGTGTATTGTTTATGTTTAAAAAGTCATCTATATTAGATGATAAAACTACTGTATAGTTGTACTTGTATTCTATTCTTTTTTATAACAATCTTTACTGAATATGTAAACATTAAATAACGATAACAAATAACAAGCAAACTTTATTCACTGTTGTTTAACTTCCGTATCCAGATTAGCATATAACAAATAATATTGTCTGTTCATAAATACACATACATCTAAATTGTATCCTAGTCAAAATTTCTCATAGATCAGCGATACAAATTTATTACGAAATTTATTCTGCATATGTAGTGATACAAACAGAGTAAATGAAAAGAATACTTATGAAATATAGTGAATTTACAGTATTTTTATATTGATCACTATTTGAATAATATCGAATAAACCAAAAAAATAGTTTACATCATTAGCAAAAATTATTCCATCTTGTTGATAACAAGTGTAACTCAGCACGAGACTTATGTGTGAGACATTCTGCCAAATTAGAAACTTTTCCCGTTGGGTCATTGTCAAATGTCACTTTTAAAGATGAACAGTATTCGTACCTACATAAATACAAATCTATGACAAATTTCTTCATTGGGTGTGACATAGTTAGTCTTTGTTTATTTTTATTGCTATGATCATTTTAATTATCACTGAAAATATAATCTGTTTATTGTTGTGAGTTAATGTTTAATCGACGTATTGATGTTTTTGTGTTGTTTTTTTTCTGCAAAAATATGGACATAACTATCTCAGGGATCTAAAACTGGACAACTTGCTGTTAGATTCGGAAGGTTTTGTAAAAATGGCTGATTTTGGTTTATGTAAAGAAGGTATGGGACCAGATGACCGAACTTCGACATTTTGTGGGACACCAGAATTTTTGGCGCCTGAAGTTCTTACAGATTCTTCGTACACACGTGCTGTAGATTGGTGGGGTTTAGGTGTTCTCATTTTCGAAATGCTCGTCGGTGAAGTAAGCGAAATAAAAATGTCTGTTTTTTTACCTAAAATACATTCATTTATCTGTTTTAAATGCCCTTTAGATAATGCCTATCACCAAAAAAAATATAAACTAACTGAGATATTTTCAAATTAAGAAAATTTTTAGTGCTTTAATTCGTTAACCACAAATAATTTGGATGTTAAAAATCCAAAAATTTTAATTAAAGTTTTGTGACAATTATTTTTCTGTTTTTTTAGTGTCCATTCCCTGGTGAAAGTGAAGAAGAAATTTTCGACAGTATTGTTAATCGTAGCGTTTGCTATCCTAATCATGTAAGCATGGAAGCTAAAGTAATCATGAGGCGCTTACTTCGCCGAAATGCTACATTGCGTCTGGGATCTACAGCTGAAGATGCAGTAGAAATCAAAAGGCAACCATTCTTCCGTAAACTAGATTTCACAGCTCTGCTGGCAAAAAAAATAAAACCACCATTTGTTCCTGAAATTGTAAGTTATTTGTTGTTTGCATAAAGATCTATCATTATATTGAAATGTCTTAACAATTATTATAGTTCTTTCTTTTTGTAGTCATAGTAAATCAACTAGATCTTAGGTAAATTGTTATGTTTAATGAACTTCCAACTGTTTGATCATTAAATCTAATTCTCATTTTTTTTAAAATTTAAATTACAGTCTGATCCAGAAGATGTGTCGAATTTCGATAAAGAATTCACTAGAGAAAGAGCAGTTCTTACACCAGCTAGGGAACGTCCTAGTCTAATGAGTGCAGATCAGTCACATTTCGCTAATTTTGACTATTATTCACATTTTGTTTAATGTTCTATAAACGTTCATTGTCTATACTAATTTATCAGTTTCTAGGTTGATGATTACTGGATTAGTGTAAAAATAAACATTCGTATATATGGTTTTTGGTTTTTTTTTCTTTGCAACCCTATTTCATTCCTTATCTATTTTCTCTTTTTAAATGCCCTCTTCTCAATTGTATGTCAATGTCTTCCGTAGTTCATTTACGGGTGTATTTAAAACTTTTAATAAAACTATATCTATAAACATTTTATCACTTTTTGAATACGAACAACTAATTTATCATCAATTAAACTACATACTTGTTTGTTTGTTTGTTTTTTTCTTGTCAATCATTCCTCTTTGTTTACCAGTGCCTTGTTGTAAAAGGCAATTATGTTATGTGATTTCCAAATCCACCAAAGTTGTATTGGTTGTTTCTTTGTTTTAATTTAATGGTACCTCAGATTTTGCCCTGAGCTTTTATCTCACTTCTAAAGCCATTTTATGTATGTATTACTGTCAGAGTGTGTTTGCTTTCTTTTTGAACAAATCTTATTTTATTTGTTTTGAACAGCAATATTTTATCTATTTGTATTCGTATATTACTTACCTTCTTCCTCTCTCCCTCTCTCCCTCTCTCTCTTGATCAGATTGACAGCGGTAATAATGTATCAATTAATCAAATGTTACGTGATTTTTTTTCGTATGACGTTTTATTGTTCAGAGCAATCAGAATAAGTAAACAATATATATACACATCGATATACATAATCATCTGTAAAAATGCTTTAGAGTTCGAAAATATACTTATTGCAATTTTTCCTTATGTATGTGTATTTGTTTTACAAAGCGGTTGACCTCTTTGAAATGAAAGTTCACTAGTTGGAGTATTCGACTTCCGAAAATTCGGTTGTATGTACAAACTTCATTTTCAGTGACATAGGTATATCATTAGTCCTCCATATTTGCATTGTATCTCAAAGATAACTGCACAAATCTTTACTTGTTGAAGTTTCAGTAGTTAATAAATATTATCACTTACGGTTGTTACTCGTAATGGAGCATAGGCCGCCGACCAGCGTTCTCCGATTAACTCTATCCTGGACTCTTCTATCCGATCGTTAGCATTTGCTACCCATGCATTTCATGTCTGACTCCAATTGTCAGCGCATCGTATCCTTTGATATACCTATTTTCCTTTGGCCTTGAGGATTCCATATTGGGGCTTGCCTCGTGACACAGTTAGGTGGTTCTCATAATGTGTACTATCCACTTCTAGCACTTTTCCCTAATTCCTTCTGGGGTTGGAATCTGGTTTGTTTTCGCCCACAGTAGGTCATTGTTGACGGTGTCTGGCCAACCGTTCCGTATTATCTTGCTCAGACAACTTAATAAATACCTGTATCTTCCAGATGATGGCTTTCGGGATTCTCCAAGTTTCCAACCCACACAGTAGAACTATCTTGACATTCGCTTCAACTGCCAGGGCAGAGGTCAAGTGTTTTCGATTATTTTTTCCGATTAGTGTTGTTTCGGCAAGTTGTTGTTAATGGAATGGGGTTTCTAAATTCATACCCAACCCTCCTTCTCTATCCGGTCTTTGGGCTGGCATTAACCCTAGAAGGACCTCGGATGAATGTAGTACCTTCTAAGGTGTAAATCACTATAGTTATTTTTTAGGTTGATTTACTTTAATCAAAGATGGAACTGAGGCGTCTGTGTATCGATGCGTTTTATACTAGGTCTTTTCAGATTCCTCGAAATGTATTTAGATATAATAAACTTCTGTGAATAATACATATATAGCAGGCACTAGAATTATTCACTTGCAATTCGCAGTAGGATTTCGATCTCTCTAACTTCAAAATCATCCGATATTTGAAAACAAATTTCTTCAATCATTCATAGTTTCAAAAGTTTAAAACTATTTTCACTCAATCAATAAGAACCTAGGATTATTACTGTTGGTATGATTAAATATCGTATGTTGTCTGGTTTGTGAAAATATTGTTATCTTAGAAACAGATATATCATGCAATAAATAATAGTTATTAACTGGTTATTTTAAATTTGCAAACAGTTCTATTCATGCTTATAATTTTTGCACTCTAAATGAAGAAATTTTGTAAAATTCTTTCTTTTACACATACAGTAAACAAATCTATCATGTGTTATCGATCCAGTGGTTTGTCTGATATCTCTCAAATAAATGAACAGCCAACCACAATACTGGTTGTTATTATTATTATTATCATTATTTTTATAACTAGTTTTTTTTTGTGTTCAATTTAGCCTGGAAATGTTTTCATTCTTAATCAATATCAGACTTTGATGTAGCACACACGCACACACACACCTACAAAGAGTATTTACTCATCATCTACTTTGTTTCTTTTTTTAGATAGTTTTGATATATTATGTATGAATTTATTAAATAAAGCTGATCTTACATAACCTTATACAACAGGCTTTTTTTTTTTATCAACGACCGCATTACTAGTTATAATATCAGGTCATAAATTTTTGTAAGACGTATATATGTAGTTTTGTGAATTAAGTTAATATAGAAAAACGGAATAGGAATTTCTTTGTTTATGATCTATACTCAATGTGAATTTGATAAATTTTGCGATTTTTTAAAAAAAATTACTTCCAAATTTATATTTATCAAACTTTATGCTGTATGTGTTATGGACTTGGCTAAAGAGAAGTTTTCAGTGTAAGAGTGGTAACCTAACTAACTGATAGTGTAGATACCATAGTTATTCTTCGGTACTGGTCTCTTCGTCTTTGAATAAACAAAGTAGGATTGTATTTATATTGCCAGAACTGATTGAATAAAACACCAAACATCAAGATGTACATTGAATTGAAGGTTTGCTACTTCTTATGTTTGAAATGTTTTAGCAAATTAAGTCATTTAATTCGAAGGCTCATTATTTTAGGCATTTAAATATCAACCAGTGTGTCAGAAATTCAAATCTCATTTAAAATAAATTTTTTTTTAGTGTTTGGTAGCCCTACGGTGCAGTGTGGTGTTCCAGCCATAGAGGTTGTGAAGCCAATTGTACCTTCTGTAAAAGAATAGGTTTTTCGAGGCTTATAAACCCATCACGTGAATGTATTTTCTTGTGGGGAATCGTAAAAGCGTCGTGTGTGTTGGCGCGCATGTATTGCACGATGAGCAAGTTTACGTTACATGCATACTGGTAATACATAAACTTTCACTCATGCATTCCTACTGCATACATATAAACGTCCTCATTCTGAGGACAAATATACTTTAAATGTACACCAGGAACTTAATTGTTCACTTATGCATCCTTTGTTATACATGTAGCCATATCCGCCTCTTGGGATGGTAGATTGCCACCACTTTGTTCAGATTTTCTACTACTAACTTACTAGTACGTTACGTACATATGCTTTCATCCTTGTACAAGACATAGGACAGACTGTCCAGATCTTGTTCTTTTACGGACCTGGTGCGTACCCTTCAGATATACCTACACACTACATAAGCCTAAGTTTATGCAATTCAATACGCGTACATACATATCGAGTTGACGTTTACGATTTTTGTGAGCCACGAATAGTGGACTCTGATTGATTGAGATAGAGCAATGTAGGTGATCGGTCTGATATTCATTGACTGCCTAAGTTAGCTAACAGTTTCTCTCACTATCCAGTTGTACCACAAAGAGGTTTTAGTTTAAATTTTGATTTATTTCCTTAGTAGTCAATGATATGCTTAATTTTCGGGTTAAATACGTATAGATTTATTTATTATAGATGTCTGCCTCAAAGCAAAATATATGAAGTGTATGTTATTTCCATATATAGTCAATTCCTTTTTATTTGGATGTAAGTCTCTTGTTCTTTGTCTCGCAAAGTGAAATTCATCATCTTAAATGAAATAAATCTAAGAGATGAAAGTAACTATTCGATTAATTGTTCTTACAGTTTTACTAACTGCTTCAATTTCGTCTTCAAATTATGTACCGATTAATATTATTGTTATTAGTATTTTCTTTTCTGTTACCATGACATTTATAACCCTTGACCTAAAATTGATTAGATTATCGATTTCATGTCAAAAAAAAACAACGAACAAAAGTCAACATTGATGTGTTCAGAAAAATATTATTTCTGTCATTATATTATAATTATAATTACTGGTAGTAGTAGTAGTAGTAGTAGTAGCAGAAGTATTATAGTTTGAATCATTTATTGTTGATTACTGGACTTATACAAAAATGATGAACCAGCGAAGCAAACTTACTTTACAATGACTTCTAAAAATGTTATCCTTACACGGTTATTTTATTTGTGCCATATTAAAATCTGTTTAGTCAACTGTATAGATATTGCAAAAAAGTTTTCAATTTTTCTCAAATACTTATATATGTTACTGTATACTGTTTTGTTTATTCGAAATAAGGATACCAGTACAAACAAGCATCAAAATAAATATGCACCACAGAAATAAGTGAATGAAATTGTGAACAGATAGGTAAAGGTGAGTAACTAAATGAGTAAAATCAGTGAATGAGAGTGGTGTGTGGTAGGATCCACAGTTCGATTAGCTAGATGCAAACAGAGAGTCCTTTCAGTTAACGAAGCGCCGCACTTATATGGAGAAAATAGAGGAGAAGTGCACTAGGACAACCGTTGATTTCTATTCTGAGCCATGTCTGATGCCATCTCGAGACACCAAGTTGCACTATTTCTTACCCCTATTAGGGAATCGTGGAGGGCAGACAAATACAGATTTCCTCAGTACTCCAACGCTATGTCTTAAACTAATCACCTCTGCTTTCTCCAACTTTTTTCAGTCTCGACAAATACTACACAGCATGGAATTTACTAGGAAGATATTCGTAAGACGTCTAAATTACCGAAACTAACATCCTACTTGGAAAAGGTAAAGCTTTTGCACTGGATGTCAGCAGTATTTTGGCAATAACTTTGATTGAGCATGGGAAGTCGTTTAAAATTCTCAACTTATAGGGCAATGGTTTCAAAAGTATAGAGCAGAACGCCACTACTAACACTCATGTACACAAATCTCTCGACTACTAATCGTCCACTACCCAGAGTAAGTGAAGTCACAGGCTCTTGATAGTGTGCTCTGCATAGGCTGAGTATCATTGTACAGTTTGATATCAAAAAATCTATTTCCAGGCTATATATCCTTAGAACTACGACGTGCTCTCGTCAGATCTGCTACCAAAATGCCCTCAGTGACAAAGTTGAAGAGGAGTGGTGAAATTGAGGAACCCTGCTTAACAATTGGAAGAGAAAGTTGTATGCTATCACTCTGCCCACATTATTTTTATATAGAACCTCCAAGGTGGTAGCAAGCTTTTCAGATACAAATTTCCTCAACGATGAGGTTAATGGGGCCACTTTGACAGAAACCTTCAATTCAAAAAAATAACTATATGTTATTAGCAAAGGTTTTTGACTCTTCCAGTCATTGATAGTAAGGATTGAATTTTTTTATAGGTGTATCATGGGCGGATTTCCTTGATTTTACCAATAAGTCACAAGTTCTTAATTAAAGTTGAATGGTTACTAGTAGTGAAATCTAGGACCTACGTCTCGTACTATTTGTGACTTGCTAGCTGAATATAGTTGTATCTCCGTGTTAACTTTTTCCCCAGAATCTTTTCAAAACATTTGACATAAACTATCAAGGCAATGGACAAAGAATGCAAATATACATCAGAATCAACTGATCTGAGTGTATACTTAAATAGTAACAACAAACAGATCCAGGATTCTCACAAATACAATTAAATTCAAACTCTTCATGAATAAGTAACGAAATAGTGTGTTTAAAATGTAAGGAACTGGGTGTTCGCACAAAAGCAGCTACAGCTATATCCAAGTGATTAGTCACGGGCAAGTGTCTAGTATCGGTTTAAACTTATTAACTCAGGAAAGACATTCTGAGCTGAAATAAAAAGTGACCTCATTTGACAATAAACCACTTCTGTATGCACTTTTCAGCTTCTGGATGTTGAATAGTCTTACGTAATTTGAAACAACTGGTGTCTTTTGCATACAACATTGTCCAGGGAAAGTTGGACAAAAGTTCTATCATTGTGACTGGTTGAATATGGCATTATGGAGTGAATGAAAGTTGTGATACATTAGCATTTTTCACACCACAAAGACTTTGTCATTTAGGGATCTTAAAGATCATGTAAATCGTCCTTTTATATCAGTATGAGGGGCATGCTTCAAGATCATAGTCAATAGCCATCCTATTATTAATTTTTTTTCGTTCTGCATAAAACTTGTATTCTTTTTATTAAAGATTGTTTGTTAGAGTGAATGATAATCGTACTGCTAGAGTTTTTGGTCATTTTTAATAAAGTATGAATAGTAGTGTTTTTAGAACAGAACGAATGTAATATTCTCACTGACGATAAAATATTTAAGGTTTTAATGGCCAACCCTCTACAGAAAAATATACAGAAATATGGAGTCGATGGACAGCCGTTTTGTCCTAATATGAGAAGGCTTTACAACAATGAGTATGCACGACCCCTTCATTGGGGGGTATCAAACCTAAAGCTTTCAATTTCACGTGTGAACGCTTCCAATTTAGACCAATGAAAAGGAATTGAATGATGTCGATGTTTAACTTTAATCAATAGTAGTTATCTAATAGTTGTTGGACTAGTATTCGATTATGACTATAAGGATGAGGATTCTTTCGAAGATAAGACTAATTCATCAACATTGTAATGACTGAGATTGATACTTTGCTTGACACGCTGTAGAAATAAACCTAATTTATAGGATAATAAATCAGTTACAATCAGTGTGGAGCATCAAGTGCAAATGTGTACGTTTTGTTGTCATTTCTCCACAACAAAACGACAGAGAAGGAAGTTAATAATCTGAGAAAAGGAATAATATAAACTTCGATTTAACTCTATGTATGAGAAAAAATATTCCATACATAACAAATGAGGTCGAGATATAAGAAACTAGGGATTATACCTATTATATATTGGATAAAATTATTTATTATATCCTGCGGATATGACTAGTCATTCTTATCACCGAACGAAGATGTATACAACTCGATATAACGAATAATTTTAGACTACAGATGAGAATTTATTTATATATTAACAATAGATTTTATTACAAATCCAATCACAGATTCCAAAGACTATATCGAAATCCCACTGACTTATATAGGATTTATTGAAATGGAAAGTTGTCAAGTTTAATTATTTATACTGAACTAGTCAATAGCTGGTAGAAAACAATTGAATGTATGTATATGCAATTTTGTAATATTAGAAGATTAATCACTATTCTTCAACAATATAATAAACTACTGAATAACAAAAATTTAATATTCCGGGACTCAGAATTTAGCAGATAGAATAATCGGGTTCGTCACTTAGTCGATAAACCTGAACGAGACTTTTACCAGCGTCCAGGTAGGCCACGTTGAAACCCCAAATAGAGTAAAAAGGCTTTGTAAGCGTAGAAGTATATTCTACAAACACCCAGCAATCACAGTACAATCAAGCATACAACTCTCGTTTATTTATACATCATAGAAACGTCCTTGGGACAGTTACGAAAATAGCACACTAAAATACACAGCGGCCAATCACAGCCATGGATTTTCCTGGTGGGAATTGAAGTCTCAAGGTCAACTGATCAGCCCATGTTAGCAAACGTGAAAACCAAAATAAGGCATTTATCAAGCGAGTTTTGGGGATCTAGCATCCCCAACAGTCACCATGATCTATTTTACTGTGTTACCAATGTTCCTAAGTCAAATCTTTCCAAGTTATTTTCATATATTCTATTTAGCTATAAATGTACTATGTATCTTTTCTAAAAAAAATTTGCACATACACATTACCATTGAATAGAACATATTTATTTTTGTGTTTTAGAAAAAAAAAGAAGCATAGAATAACCAATATCGAAATCTAATCGTGGAGTTCTTCTGAAAAAAAAATGAGTCAGTGTGATTTGTTTATATAAAGTGTATATATTTAGAGAATATCGATTACAACAGACGTTATGAATTGTTAATCAGTTGAGTAAAATAACATAACATTTCTATGATTCATTTTTGAGACAATACAAAACCAATTGATACTGTCTGAATGAAACAATTGCGTTTTGTTTTTCTTCTTCTTCTTCAACTATCTATGGTATATTCATTCACACTACTTAATGAATTCATTCATTCTCACTGTCAGTAGAGAGAGAGAGAGAGCGAGACAGAGAGTTGGGTATACTGTCTGTTGTTAAAACACAATAACTAACCAAATTACGATTACAATTTTTATTTAATTCACGATAATTTTGCATGCATAAAATTTTCTACCATTGTATCGAAATGAATAAATTTAAAAATTTTATGCTGTAATCCAAAAAGAAAGTTTTCTTGATAGTGCCAAAAAGTTCGATAACTAAGTTCACACGATAATCTTCAATTAATCTTAGATTAATTTTTAATATGGACTTAGAAATGATAAAATTAAGGATTAAGATCATCTACTCGACCGTTATATATATATATATATATATATATATATATATATATATATATATATATTTAAGCAGACAGTAGTTGTTAAAATCTTTCGGTACAATATAAGTTGTCAATTAAAAAATATTGTAAAAAGTGACCATGAAGAAACATTATTTTTACTTCCCTAGACAAAAGTAGCACACTGTAAGAGAATGTTCAATTTACTGCATAGGAAATGTATCCAGTCAATTCATAGATAGGAATGATGTAATTAAGAAATGATGCTTAAGAATGACCATGTTGTGGTGCGAGCTACTTATAAGTAGTATATGACGCGAGTGTCAACGTAATGTCTGGCAGCAGAAGATGGGGGAAGATCAAGAAAGGAAGAGTGGGAACACAATGGAATTTGTATGAAACGCATGAATAGTGACAATGGATTGATGTTTTGCAACAGGAACAGTCCAGTTCGATATGATGAACTGATATTTTGCAAATTAACGATTTACGATATGGTTTTTCGATTTTACTGAGTAACTCTGTAATTTTCACTAAATGAAGTCCGGTTGCCCCACCTATGTTCTCGTTCAATACAATGTGACTTCAGCTAGTCCGTATGTTATATCAGGACTAAGAAGGTTAGTATGAAATGCTGAACACTGAATAAAACTACTTATCATTTTAACCATATATAATATCTGACAAAAAGTCATAAATTGTAACTTAATGATTATTTATGTTTGTTTAAGGAGACTTATGGAATATTTTTGCAATTCAGATTCAAAATAAATAAATTTGGCAAGACTAAATTTGTAATCTCTAGTTAATTGACTTTCATTATCTTATACTATTATGATTACTTTCTTGTACAGTAACTAACATTAATTGACTTATACAGTTGAAGTTAGCTAGTCACTCTATACTTGATTTAATAAGCTTCAGTGTATTTTGTTGAATGAAGATGTTTTATTGCTTAAAAAAATTTAAGTATTCAACATCAACAATGGTATTCAAGTTTCAATAGAAAAAACTTCAATTCTTTATCAATGGTTTAAACACATTCTTTTTTATCATAAATATATATAGTTTACAATACTATGTATGAATTGACGAAAAGAAAAATTTCACATTCAAAATTCTCGCATGAACATTATTTTAACACATTGATCGATAACAACAATGGAAAATCATTTGACAATGTTTAAATTCTTTGCATGAAAGATGCAGAGTAAAAAAAATATGTGTGAATATTTTTTTCTTAATAATGTACAGCGCTAGCCACAAAAAAAACACCTTATGAATGCTTGTAATTGTGGTGGTATTTAATATAGTGAATTAAATCATTGAAGAAAATGACAGTTTTATTTTAGTTTCGTTTTCTTACCTATTTTATTGATAAATGTCAAGAAACATGAAATCTGAATGAAATGTTAACTTATTTTTACAGTAGGAACCTGTGTTCCACTGATTTCAAGTATAACCCGGGCGTATCTTTTCATTTCTGAAGCAACTTGAGTGACTCTTCTGGTCTCCCACAGTGTGCAAACATTCGATCTACCTATATTAATGGTTACTATCTATTGGTAAGAATTTGATCAAGTTAGACATTAACAGTGTTGGATACCTGCTCAGTGGTCTATGGGTTAGGGCGTTCGTGCACAATACCGAAGGTCCTGGGTTCGAATACTGCGGGGTGCAGGAGTCGTGGATGCGCACTGCTGAGGAGTCCCATACCAGGACGAAACGGCCGTCCAGTGCTTCCAGGTTTCTGATGGTGGTCTAACATTGATCGATTCATGGTTTCAAAAATGTGTACTGGTAAGAAGCCAGATTTGACTTAATTCTCCCTTCGTTTATTTTCTGAGACTCTAAAACAGCTGATAAAGTAAAATTAAACTTCGAAATATGATATCTTTCATCAAAACAAACTTAACATCCGTTCATTACAATGTTGAGGTGGTTTATATGAATCATTTATTGGAAGCAGTACTGTTACAATACGCGCTGCCAAAATTTGAAGGCGATAAGTTCAAACCCCACAAAAAACTGGCTGTTTGAGCGAGAAGATAAATAGGAGAAGATAAGGTCTATATATATATATATATATATATATATATATATATATATATATATATATATATATATATATATATATTTCCTAAGAAAAGAAGGCCATTTCTTAACAAGTGATATGCATTCTTCATTTCGAACATTTTCTGATGGCCATCCAATGGTCCTTAGTATATCAAGTATGCTTGATTCCATTATAGTTTTGTACTAACAGCTTGTATCATCCGCTCAGTATTGAACGTTCGTGTTAAAAACCGAGGTGACAAAATATTTACGATTGGACATCTGCGCATAATTCTTTATCATTTTTTAAATATTCAAAATAAACTTAAAGTTGTTGGGAAAATGTTACATACATGTAGATCCTCCATAAAATAAATATATAATTCATCTATCAGTTTAATTCTATTAATAAACTAGCATATTTTCCCATTATTATTTAAACATATGATACTATACATTTTAATAAAAACATATATTTAAACTATACATTTATAAGGGCAAGACAAATCGTATGTTTAGATCTTCTGACGTTACTATTACAGTGAAATGTATAAATATGCATTATAAATGGATAATGAGTGAGAAGAAAAGGAACAGATGTTCATTTCCAGCCTACTAAAGAATGATTTATCATTAAATTTCAGTATTTTTCAGATCAGATTCTAAATTCAGTTATCTTAAAAGTTCCCTACAGTAGACTAAAGTGTGACAGGAAAGTCAAGTCTGTAATCTGAAATTGGTCTGGTGATAAATAAATATTGGCTTATTATCTCATTTATCACTGACAATATAATATGATTGCATTTTATAACTGTTATCTAAAAAATGAACATGTCATGTGGTTGGAAATAATTTACAACAAGTTTTGAACTTGAGTTTTATACACAAGAAGATCCTAAATATGTTTACCTGACCGATTTCGTTCATGACTTTGGTCATGTGGAACTGCCCTGTTGACACTAATCGATCATGGATTGTTTGGTTCTTGATGTTAGCTGATTCCCATCAGTCCTTCAGTGAAGAGGACATTTGACTTAAGTATGAATTGCGAAGTCGAGTAACTTGAAGCAGTTCAGGCATCTCGAAGTGATCAGTAAAATTTGATTAATATCAGGGACTAGACAGTGAGGCATTATATGATATGCAGTGAATGGATATAATTAAGTTTACAAATATTAGCATCATTCACAGTATTCTATTATCTAACATTTGCTGCTGTTACATAAGTCACAAATGTAAGCGAGTGAAATTCAGACTGATTTATTCAATGTCTATCAAAAGTAAAGTAATTCCATAAGCATCTATCTATCCATCACGTTACATTTATTCAGTCATTTGTAAAACGCCGATAAAATTCAATGCTCCCGATCGACCAGAGTTCCTCTCACAATGTGGTTTTGCCGATATTTCAAAATGGCTGTTAGAAATAAACCAGCCTAAACACTTAGTGAATTGAAATATTTTTTTTAATATTTTCTTCATGTTGATTAGGAAGCGTACAGTGAACATGGAAACATTTTCATATAATTGTGCATATATTCACGTTTGTTCAGCTTTTGTCACGAATGATCTCTGAAGGTCATTTTGCATTGGAAATCGATACAAATGAATGTTAACTAAACAAAGACCAGTCAGTGAATATGAACAAAAAAAATTATTCAGTACAGAATTACACAAAAATTACTTTGTCAATAATATGTTGATTTAATTAATATTTTTTTGTTGTATTAATTGTACTACAAATATATGAATCAAACGATAATTTTATCAATGATTAACATTTATAGTTCTGAAAACAAAATCGTTGAAAATATATTCAATGTAAAAAATTATCAAACAAATTATCCACTAATTTTGTGAATTTGTACAAATATACATCGATCAACTTAGTAAGTTTTGAAAATGGCTAAGAAAAACTTCACAATTTTTGTATGTCTAGATATTACTATTTACTTTTACACTTAAAAGGTTAATTCACATCCTACTAGTACATAAACATAACTAATATGTCAATAGGACGCTAATCGTTAACAGAGATATTTGACTTCTAGAATAATAATAATAATACATTTGATTGAGTACGCTTTGGTACTAATGCAAGCACTTATCACTCTCTCCCTCTGGAAAGAATTTCTAATCAATACAAGTTAAAATACACTAAATGATCAGTGTCTAGTTTTTTTAATGAAGTATACATACTTTTCTCGATTCAACAAGCTAATTAGAATTCTTTGCTCAGTCTTGATTAGATTATTCAAGTAGTTGATTTTAGAACAATAGTGACCTTTTATTTGAGTATCAATACTCAGACGACCCCACATTATAACAGTGAGTCACTCAATTAGCATTCTTTCCAAAAGAATATTATTTAACAGTGTTGAAGAGATACAGTAATGAATCCATAAGAAGCTCTAAAATCTAATGCATTTTGTGTACAAGTCAATCGATGAAAATGGACTCGGGTCTTAAAGTCATTTCCAAGGTAGATAGAGACCTGTAATTGATAGCAAGTCTCTTTTTTTTCTCGGGATTGTTAAAGTATTTGTAATACATATCAGCAAGCTATAAATGTGTATGCCAAATAGATTTGAAGTGTTCTTTTACCATGGTCTTATTCTCCAGATTTTGAAAGTCATTAATTCCACGCTTTTTTCTCTATACATCTAACCAAAATATTTTCGTCGATATATTCTCTCTGACTGCATACCATATTAATGTCAAATTTTTTTCCTATGAAGTTACACAACCTTTTTGAACGGTTATTGAACTTTATCTGGCGTTTATGACACTATCAATAAATTATTTAAAATCTTAATAACCACACTTTCAATTATTTAATAGGATTTGTTTCCTTATTTGACATTATGTTGGCTAATTATTGTTTTAAACAACAATGTCCACAGTAAACTATATGAAAAAAGATTATATTTTCTACTGAACAGCCTTAAGAATGCTGTCGTCACAAAGGCACTTCTTTGTTGAGACAATCATCCCCGATTTATGCCTTAACAAGTGTACATATTTGATAAGAGATTTGGAAGCTCTAGTAAAGGGTAATCTTATATTCTAAGGTTTGTTTTATATTTTGTTTAAATCCTCATATAAGCTACTTTTATATAATTGCCTACTTAATAAAATATAATATTTTTAGCTAAGTAATCCAATTCAAACATTTAAATGTAGGATGAGCATGATTTTACAAAAGCACAAATATCTTGTCCACATTGAAATTATTTTCATGGCTGATCTTTCAAATTTCTACAGAAAACTACAGCAACTAAAGATTAGCATTTCAACAGTAAAATAACATTCATGAACAGTATTGGATAATAATTTAACCACAATACAGATCGCTTAACGTAAATAACCAAAAATTAAGGGATCCTGATTTACTTGTGTGAATCTATCATGGCACTAATCATATTTTTGACAGTTTTGCGTCTGTTGTTGTACGGTAAAAATTACCTGAAATTATTCTATTTATTTGTGAATTACATATATGATACGTATTATTAAATCGTTGGTAATTTTAATGTCATATTCTCGAGGAGAAAATAGTGAGCCATGATAATCTGTTCAAAAATAATTAAACAGCTAAGTTTATCCTACTTTTAGATATATATCTGCCTAAAGCTTATTTAACATTCTACATTAAAATAGTCAATCAATCATCGTTAGATCATCATTAGTAACCCGGGAGCGCTGGACGGTCGTTTCGTCCTGGTTCAGGACCAATGGGCAATACACATCCATGACTCCTGTCACTCGCAGAGATCGAACCCAGGATCTTTGACATTGCACGTGAACACTTAACCTCTGAACCAGTGAGCTCGCGTTCAGTGGTGTTATTATCTAACTCTGTTCTATCTAAGGATTTTGCGCAACCTCACCTATCCTCTTCGGTAGTTACTGTCTACACTCGGCAGCGTTGAATTCTGCTGGTCACAGCTTCTCACTAGAACTGCGAAGACCTCCTCACGAAGATAGTCACTAGTGAGAATATTTTACGATATATTTTACCGTGGAATTGCTAGTTGTTTTACAATTTCAATGTAAAACAAAGATATCCATAACTCCAAGATAAAAAATTAATATTCAGCACTTATCGATTTGTAAATTGTTCTTTATTGTATCTTCCTACAGTAGATCTTAATTGAGTGGCTCGTGCTAACTTCGAACTAAGGCTCACCAATTTAGTCGCCCGCAACTCGATCGCAGTTTGGACGAATGAACTTTCTTTCCATTTCCGTATATCATATTTAGGCGAACCCCGTGTATGCGACGGCAGTAATGAGAAGTTCTGCTGATGAACTTATTTCATGCATTCATTAAAGTAGACAGACTGAAGAATGACAAACTCACAAGCAAAGCGAAGCGAATCCGAGAAGATGAGTGAGCCAACTCTCATGCGCTGAAAAATATTTATGGTCAGACAATAAAAGGCTAGATATGCAATTAGCACATAAGCATGCATAAACACAATTAAACATACAATAGTCGATACTGTTATCGAATCATTACATTAGTTTCGCAACTTATATCTAATTCTGTCAAAAATAGGTGGTCGATTTGCACGTTATGATACATGCGTTTTTTTAACAGCTGAAGTATATTCTAGTTACTTAATGTATTTGAATAATTGGTATTGAACGAGAATAAATTGCCAATAACAGTGATTAATGACCATCTGCTGTGTTAACTTTATTTGTTCATTTAATGAATTAGTTTAATGTAGAAATGAATGAGGCATTGTTACTTGATATGAATATATATATATATATATATATATATATATATATATATATATATATATATATATATATATATATATATATATATATATATATATAAAATTAGAATCTACATTTTGATATCCAGGTGTTCACTATCTATAAAAACGCATAAATTCCATTCTTTTTATATCAATGGAACATTTAATATTATTAAGGCAAATATTTTTTAAGTGCCTCAATGTCAAATCAGTAAATTATGTTTAAAAAAATCAATAATATCTACAAAATTATTGGTTAACAATAGTACTAACATTATTCCTTATTATATTTGTAGTACAATACGGAATTCTCAGCGCAGACTATCTTAACAAGTTTGCCTTACAAAACAATTAATGATTGACAGTTGGAAGTAAGTAGTTCAGGGATCGATAGCTCATTGACGTTCATTCTTTTCTCAGTAGATTGCCAGCCACCGCTATGTCTTTTCTGCACCTTATGAAGCGATAGCTCGTAAACTTTTTACATACGTGCCTGGATAGATTATGCGATCAATGGATATCACTGTTACAAAGAATGGAAATATTTTGATAATAGTAGACAGATGGCCTAAATCTTCAAGCAGGCCGCCTAAATAATAAATACCATATTTGAAGAGCAAATGAATGGTAATATCACTAATATTATCTATACACCAGATAATCAACTCAAGACACTCCATAGATAAATCTCGTATTTACATAGTATAACATTCGGAATACGAAAAATTTGGTGTTTTAGTTTAACATAATTAGTGAGTGACAAACGGCGAAGTTTTTCTATACATTAGTTTTTGTCTGCTAAATGAACTACATTCACTAAAATCTCTTTTTATTAAAGCTCTACTGAAATACTTTATTACTGGGAACAAATGTTCAAAATTTATAACGCAATCACTGATGATAAATTATTGATTTAATATTTGTAAGTATACAGGTATCAGTTTGCCAAATTCATGTGTTATCATCTTAAAAGCAACAAGTAAAGTAGTCAAATAATCTACATGAAACATGCTATTCAGCATAAGATTGAATAATTTCTTGTTAAACATCCTGTTAAACATTCATTAAAAATAGAACCAATGATATCAAACTACATAAGCATTGCAAAGTTTCCCATATTCTTGATTAAATAAAAAATGGGATTAAGATTGAGCATTCTTAAGTTCATTTCTTCGAAACTTTACAACTTCATTTTGATTTATTTATTGAAAATTCTCAAATATTCTACATCGTTTTATCGAGATTCGGAAATCAATGAAACTTTTAACAATCAAGGCATCAATCGAATTCATTTATTTATTTACGTAATAAAATAGACAGTCATATATGTGAATTATGAAAATGTATGAGAAAGATTATTGAATTCAATATAGACAGTAATCGAGAGTTTTTTATGGCATGAAAAAATGTTTTATTATGCCGATAAATCGATTGGGAATTTAATTCAAACGAAATGGTACTATGGAGACATGTATTCATTCATTTATAATTAATATGAATCAGATGTCATTGTCTATCGAAATGAATATAAAACGAAATAAAAATAAATCTGTTTAGTTCAGTTATTTCTTAAGATATTGCATTCTTAGATTTTTTTGTAACTCTGTATAAAATGAAAACTTGGTAGAATTCAGAAAGAAAAATACTTTACAGAAATTCGTTCAGTTTACATAATCCAAGACAAAAGACCAGTGAGTTTATAAGTGTTTATAAGATTTGATAACGTGAATCATAGATTGTGCTTAGCAACCTCGTATTCTCTACGCCTTATCAAGACTTCCTGCTTTTGTAAGTAGTACCTGAGACAATGGATTTGAATAGCCTATCGTATCAGTGTATCGTTGACCTTCGTTTCGTTTACTGAGTAAGGTGAACTCGTAATAGCATTCAAGCATATCAGTTGATCAGATTATCAAGAATATTCAATAATTCAATGATACACAGTTCACGTAATTGTACATTCATAACTATGATTTATATTGAACAGCTGACTGGACAGAAGCATATCGAGTAAATTCACTAACATGAATGTTTGCATAATTGTAATGAATTTACTTTTTTTTGGTACAAATAAAAATCTATTTTACCTGAAAATATATGAACAGTTGTTATAACACAATTAAAATATGCATTATAATAGTATACTGATTATTGTGAATAAATGTTTGAATACAATTTGATTTGATTATTCAATCTGGTTGTATACATTTTTGTATGCTGATATTTTAGTGTTTTTTTTTTCTTTCAACCAAAAATTATGCATACAAACGTACGCAAGTGAGTGTTTGTTTTAATGACTCATAGATGTGGCACTGTGTAAAATTATTGATTAAACTTTTGAAATAAGTCGAAATTTCTTCGTACGATAAAAGATTTATTCATGTGATAATTATTGGCCTATTTTGGAATATGCTCGTTTTCGATGCATATTATATAGTGCTTCATTTTCAACATATCAAGCAGAAGTTTGGTTTCTAACTAATACTATCTCATCTAGTTTTGAGCATTCAATGCAAATAACCACAAATATCAGAAGTCAAATCTGTTTGTGCACAAAATGTGGTGACCGATAAAAGTAAAAATAAAATTAAGGAAATTTTCTAGTTATCTAAAAAAATATTACTAGCTGCTACTGAGTCGATTAGCCAGAGTGAAAGTACAGCTTTAAGTATATTACTCATAATGAAAATAAAAGAATATAAATAGTTGTACATTAAAAGTCAATTAGTAAGCGGTGGTTGACAAATGCAACTTTAATTGAGATCGTAAACTGATCTATGTTAGACCATCAATGGAAACCTGAAAGCACTGGATGACCGTTTCGTCCTAGTATGGAACTCACCAGGAATGCGCAACCAGAACACCAGAATCAAGAATATGACTCAGGACCTTCAGTCGCCTGTGCAAATGCTTAACCTCTCGGCCTCTGATCCGACAGCCAATGATGTAAATGTCAGGTGTGAAGCAGTTACCCATCGATGACAGTGGATGGTGGATAGATGACTAACTAAAGTTAGATATTTACATCATTGGATGCCGGATTTGTGGTGGAGCAGTTAAGCATTCGCTCACGGGACCAAAGTCTTGGGTTGAATTCCGTATTTCGGTATTTTGGATGCGTATTACTGATAAGTTACATGATAGGACGAAACGGCCTTCCAGTGCTTTCAGGTTCCCAATAGTGGTCCAACCTTGTTCAGTTTATTATTTCAATGAATAGTTATTTTCGTAGATGATATCTTATACGATTGTAAACAATGTAAGATAATGCTGGTATATTATAACATTATTAATGAACTGAATCAGGGTTTAGATTACTGGATTGGTAAAAAATTCTATATCAGAAGCTAATATTCTTGATATGACCAATTTAATAACATTACTTTGCCGATTTTGATTGAAAATTACTGATTATTCAAGAAATTAGTTTTTTTATTGTAATGGAACGTTGATAAACATGATATCATTACATTACTGATATCGATAACGAATTATACCATGATTAAAACGTTTCTTCAAATTTCAGTTACTGTTAAACGTGAAAAACACACCTAAATAATAACAGAAAGCAACTTAGTTCCTTACAGAAATGTCCAACTTTTGATCATTAAATAGTGATTAAATTGACTTTAATTGGCCTACAAGGGCAAATAATTTATGCGAGAAATAAAAATTCAGAAGTCATGTAGTGACTGGTGTATGCATACACTAATAAAATGTATGATATCAACTATAAACCACGGAATTCTCAGTAATGTTTAAATATATTTCTAATCTAAATATCTCGATTAGAGAGTAGTGAATCAGTGAAATATTCATTTCAATTGTGTGGTTATATTTTATTCATAACACACACTGATCATAAATGTATATTCAAGTCGAATGATTAACTTAATATTATTATCATTATCATAATATTGGAAATCGTTTACTCAACGCAAAGCCAGGAACATATGTTCATTGGGTCAAGCTGTCACATTCTATTAGTAAGATGAAATGAAATGGTCAAAGCAATTTATAGAATATTAGAGGTAGTAACAGTAGCGGTGGTAAAAGAAACGATTAGGCATAGAAGATACTACGCGCGAAGAAAATATGCATTATTGTAATAAAAAACATTTCCATAAGGTGTTTGAGAAACTTAATATCCGGAAGAGGACAAAGAGTGTGGACACCATCGAGAAAGATTCTGAATCACTTCATTTAAAGTCTCTAACCACTTGTTACGATCATCGTGACCACATATTTGCCACCTACCTACATGACCCAGTTACACACTCATTGGCTTAATGAACTGATGTCACTTATTGGTTTGCTCGACACTAGTTTCATTTCAACATGCCAGACACATGTCTAAACCACCTCAGTTCATGAAAATGCAATTAGTCGATTTGCCACCCTCCCTTAGTGTCCCATTATTGATTAACCTTAAAATACATGAACGACGCTTCAAAGATATTTATTTTCGAATAATAGTATATTACGAATGTCGTATGAATATCTTAACTTCTATGCTTCACACCTGTAAAATATAACAGCATGAAATGCTTTACAATAAACCTTTCCATTAATTGATAGACAAAAATTTGTCTTATGCTACAACTGATAATAGCCGGACAAGATTCGCTGAGCTTTCTGAGTCCATGTCGAGATTTAGTAGATATTAACATAGTAGAGACGATGATACTTTAGAGACATCTCTCAATTCAGTAGTAGCTTCTTCGTTCGTGATCTGACATCTAATGGGTCTCCTTGCCATGGCTTTTCTTCGTCCAGTAAGACTCAAACAAGTGGACGTTTACACTAAAATGTGATCATTGTTTAAGCCTTATCTCCAGAGTAAAATATAATCAACTATAGAATCCTTTCAATTCTTGTTGATAGCAATATTGCCTTTTTGCGTTCATCCTTGAATAAATCGTAAGATAGTTCTGATACGTCTGAAGCTGTTATTTTCAAAGGAATAAGTTGGCACATTTTACTCCTGTCCGAATATAGTATGCAGTGTGCTAGAACTGTTGCAGAGATTCATCTTTTTTAGAAAGCATCGACTAAGTTACCGATGAAGCTGGATATCAACTCTACCATGTGACGGCTTCGATTTATTCTATCAGTCGTAATTAAATTAATAGGTTAACTTCAAACTAAGTAGTACTTAAAGTGTGATGTAACCAATTTAAATTAAGTAATCTGCCTAATCCAAATGATTGTGATTTTGAAAGGGTGACACCAAAGATGTATCCTCTTACATCAATGAATTAATGAGTGACTGGTTTTAGAGTCTTGCATATTAGGAACCACTAGCCAGTGTAAATAAGAGCAGCAAGTGAAAGAAACTCACTTTTCAAGTGAGTAATACTTGTAACAGTTGAAATATAGGGACAAAAATAAACTATCAAATTTGTTTTCTTACAAAACAATGTTAATTTTAGTGAAAAACATAGTTCCCAATTATTGATTATTTATTTTAATTTACAATAACATCATCTTTACTTGTCATATCAGATTATCTTTTCTGATCAGAGTTCAATTTCATTTTAATCTGTAATATCGTATTACATGCAAACTAAAATAGAATAATAAAAACAAAAAATGAAGAACATAAACTTACTAATATTCATTTATATTTCAAAAATAATATTAAATATTTTGTTAATTTACAAATAAAATTTATAACAGGAATTATTACAGATTAATGCATTTCTGGAATTGGTTCATTGATGTTTGCAAAGAAATGCTAAATGACACACTAAGGAAATTTCCATACTTATATACGTGAGTTGGCTTACTCATATGTGTGAAATGCGTCCTTAATAAGAATATGTGTGAATCAGATGTACGTTTACAGTGATGTGTAATCTATGTTATCGATAGAAAAATATTTGTCTTTAGGAATAGTTTTAATGAGCATTTTTAGCTCCGTCTTCAAAAAGGCATTCGTTCGTCGACCAACTGAATTCAGTTGAAATTAATATTATACCACTTCATCACAGACTAGGAATCTAGGTTGATTTTCAAACTAAAATGAACGCGAAATTTATTGACATTAAAAAGTTAAAACGTTTTTAGCAGAATGAGATGAATTCATTTTGTTTTATTTGGTTCTCGTCGGCTACTGACAACCTGTAACTTTCGAAATCATAATTACAAATTGATGTTAAATTACTTACATGAAACAGTTTAGATATGGTTATACATCAGTGGAGTGTAGTAAAGCGTGCAAATGATTTTAATAGACTGAATCTATCTATCAATGGGGCAAAGAAAGATTGAAAACAGTCTGTTTTCGAACACATAAATACGGTTTCAACAAACTTCAGAAGACTGTAGTTTTGAGGTTTATCAATCTTTTTGAAGGACTACAATGTGTCAACCTGTTATCTTGTGTGCAAGAGATGTTTAGTGATTTTTGAACATGTTCCTAAAGGTAGTCAAACGAAAGATCCACTTACAATAATGCAATCAATAAACATCTCTTGCATTCGGAATATCAAGTTGATACTTTGCAATCCTTCAAGATGACTGATAAACAACCGAGCTACTTTCTTATCAAGTTTTTCTGAAGTGGTTGCTATCTGGGACATGAACATGGTTAATGTGTTCGAAAACAGATTGCCGTTGTTCGTTCTTTGCCTCAGTGATATATATTCTTTCATCATATCAATGGACTTTGTGAAACTCTTCCTTTCAACTAAGCACATCATAACTTCGTATAGTGACTGTTTTCTTGATTATTTATCGTATTTTAATTAACTGAACTTTACTCATTTTATTCTTACTTACTTGTTATCACCGTCTACTTATTACGTAACCACTTGTTTCTAACACTTGATAATCAGTGTTGTAGAATGTTATTCTATATAAGTTATGTATATTCAAAATGTTTTATTCAGTCTATTAAAATCATTTACACTTTTGCTTTATTAAATTGATGTATGATCATATCTATTATCAACTTAATCCGATTTGTAATTATGATTTGAAATGTTACTACAAGTTGTGACTAGCTGACAAGAACCATACGAAATAAAATAAATGCATTTTATTCCGTTCAAATCTTTGTCTTTATTGTCTTAAAGATAATAAAGAGTGTTATGTTCACGAAGCTTATCGATATATTGGATATGATAAGAATTAAAATTTGCTAATTTGTTCCTTTGTTCTTTAGATAATTTTAAGAGGTCGGATTACAGTTGACACAATTAATTACTACTACCTTAATGAACGCCAGTTTGTAAATACTGTAAAGGTTACATTTAACTTCAAAGACTGTCAAGCATAACAATTAGTAAATAGAAATATTGTTTACTTACACATTTTAGAAACAAAATATTATTTCAATTTTTTTTTAACTTATTTAAAAATCTGTGTAAACGATATACACTAAAATGAACTATAGATGTTTACGTTTAGGTTGACATATGATGTCATTAATTCATCAAGTGTATGACAGAATTCATTCTTTTATTTTACCCACATATATTATTAAACAAATCATAAGTCTATTATTTTCGTAAGTGGTAATTATTCTTAATTATGGTGTTGATTAAAACGCATTGGTTTGAAGTGTCATTTTTTAAAAGTTTGCTATTTTTCTTTATTCTACATCATACAATTTTCGTACATTTAAACAAAACAATCTGAAATAAAGTAAATTAATTCATTGAATCTCAATGAATCGAATGAAGTAAGCTAAATAGTTAAAGGCTTCAACAGATTTATGATATGTGCTAATGTGAATGATACGACAAATCAAATTTCTTTCGCCTATCCCATCGTCATAATTACTTACTTACTTACTTACTTACTTACTTACTTACTTACTTACTTACTTACTTACTTACTTACTTACTTACTTACTTACTTACTTACTTACTTACTTACTTACTTACTTACTTACTTACTTACTTACTTACTTACTTACTTACTTACTTACTTACTTACTTACTTACTTACTTACTTACTTACTTACTTACTTACTTACTTACTTACTTACTTACTTACTTACTTACTTACTTACTTACTTACTTACTTACTTACTTACTTACTTACTTACTTACTTACTTACTTACTTACTTACTTACTTACTTACTTACTTACTTACTTACTTACTTACTTACTTACTTACTTACTTACTTACTTACTTACTTACTTACTTACTTACTTACTTACTTACTTACTTACTTACTTACTTACTTACTTACTTACTTACTTACTTACTTACTTACTTACTTACTTACTTACTTACTTACTTACTTACTTACTTACTTACTTACTTACTTACTTACTTACTTACTTACTTACTTACTTACTTACTTACTTACTTACTTACTTACTTACTTACTTACTTACTTACTTACTTACTTACTTACTTACTTACTTACTTACTTACTTACTTACTTACTTACTTACTTACTTACTTACTTACTTACTTACTTACTTACTTACTTACTTACTTACTTACTTACTTACTTACTTACTTACTTACTTACTTACTTACTTACTTACTTACTTACTTACTTACTTACTTACTTACTTACTTACTTACTTACTTACTTACTTACTTACTTACTTACTTACTTACTTACTTACTTACTTACTTACTTACGCCTGTTACCCCCAATGGAGCATAGGCCGCCCACCAGTTTTCTCCAACCAACTCTGTCCTGGGCTTCTCTCTCCAGTTCTGTCCAATGTTTGTTCATTCCTCTCATATCTTTCTCTATTTCTCGGTGTAATGTATTCTTTAGCCTTCCTCTCTTCCTTTGACCTCGAGGGTTCCATATGAGGGCTTGTCTCGTGACGCGGTTAGGTACTTTCCGCAATGTGTGTCCTATCCACTTCCACCGCCACTTCCCGATTTCCTCCTCCACTGGAATCTGGTTTGTTCTCTCCCACAGTAAGTTGTTGCTGATGGTGTCTGGCCAACGAATACGAAGTATTTTGCGTAGACAACTGTTAATAAACACTTGTATCTTCTGGATGATGCCTTTCGTAGTTCTCCAGGTTTCCGCTCTATACAGTAGAACTGTCTTGATATTTGTATAGAAAATCGTGATTTTGGTTTTGGTTGAATGTTGTTTGGATTTCCAGATATTTTTCAATTGTAGAAATGCAGCCCTTGCTTTGCCGATCCGCGCCCTCACATCTGCATCGGATCCACCTTGGTTGTCGATAATTCTGCCCAGATATGTAAAGGTGTTAACGTCCTCCAAGGTATCTCCATCAAGAGTGATTTGGTTGACGCATATATTGTGTTGCATCGGAATTTTGCTCTTTCCTTTATGTATGTTGAGACCTGCTGCTACACTGGTCGTCTTCTGTTGCATTTGTTGTTGCGTGTGCGATAGAAGAGCCAGGTCATCTGCGAAGTCCATATCATCCAGCTGCGTCCTAACTGTCCCATCGTCATAAGTGGATCATATAAAATGTTTACTTGATCAGTGAGTGTTCTAGTCATGTTTACGGATTATGCATTAAATATGCGACTAGAATAACTAATCTTATGAATAAGTTTAGTAGTATTACAAATAAATCGATCGAGTGTTTCAGAAAAAAAACACTGGTAATTGAGAGTAAGAATAACATTTACCTGTTTTCATTATTCTTTAAAATCTTAGATGCATTTAAGTTGGTATACATTTCCTATAGCTATCCAATAGAAAATTATGTTGACTGGATTAAATATATATTTTGTTCAACTGCTAAATACTGGAGTTTCTGGATATTACATAGTCAAATGATTCTATTCTACACGAATGAAGACTATTTAAAGCTAAACAAGTTAAATTAATTCTAATTAACTTGAATTTGAAATAACATTTCAAAATATCGCCTTTTAAACATTGTTTATTGAATTAGCCCTTAGGTAATGGACATATTCAAACGATGCTTTTGTTTAGTTTAAACAACTGGATTTTGGCTTAAATGAATAAATTCAGTATTTGAATCTGAATTATTTTGTATCTTTTTTTTTTCTAGAACAGAAACCATTTCCCATGATTATGTTTATTTAATTTGACACTTTATCAATTAAAAAATTAACTAGATTTTATAAAAATTTTTATTTCTGTAAATAATTCAATTTGTTAAAACATTGAAAAAATTAACTGTGTTTTTTCTTCTTTAGAAAAGATTCATTTCTGAATTAAAATGGGGAAAAATGATGTTTACTGGTGAAAACTTTATTAGATCAATTTTAATTTACATACAAAATAAACATTGGGAAAAACTCAACATTTTATTTTATTTGTTTTCAGTGTAATGAAAATGAAATTCACATTTAATTAGAAAGGAATAAATTCTATAGCCGTATAAAAGTTACATCTATTTTTCTAGGAAACTAAACATGATTTCAATGGAAAATAATAAACTCTTTTGAAAAGTACTCGAAACACTAGTCCATCAGTAAATAAAGCAGAAAAAGGATAGAGTTCGTAGCAAATTATTATCGATTATCGACGAAAGAAGCCATATTATCAGCTTAGCTCTCAATTTGGACATAATTTCACTTGGTCATGATTGTAATTAATTTGAAAATAATGATCAGTTTTATTCCGTCAGGATTGTTCGCAATTCTTGCTATAAGTGAATATTTGCATTAGAGTGCTGTGAAGATTGTTAAGCTACTTTAAAATCATGAATCGATCAGTGTTAGACCACTCTTAGAAACCTGCAAACATGGGGAGGCGGCTTCGTCCTGGTACGGGACTCATCAGCAGTGCACATCCATGACTCCCACTACTCACAGGATTCGAACCGCGGACATTTGGTATTACACGCGAACGCTTAACCTCTCAACCTCTGTACCGGCACCCGACGATGTTAGTGTCTAACTTCAATCAACCCACGGACTTGCACAACCACATTTACTATTTCCGGATCGCATTTCTTCACATTCGAATCGGGGTGAACTCCACTTGGTCACGACTTCTCACTTGAACTCGGAGAAACTTCGTCACGCAACTAGTCATTACTCAGCACATGATAATTTGCATTATATGGCTGTGAAAATTGTTGAGTCCCACTAAAATCATGAATCAATCAGTATTAGACTAACTTAACCTGGGCGAAACGGCCATCCAGTGATTCTAGGTTTCTAAAAAGTGGATATAACCAAGCAAAACAATTATATGGTAATAAAATATTTTTTATCCTTTCTACACCAATTACAATAATAATATATTTTTTTCAGCTGTTTATACTGTTTGGAATGGATATATATATATATATATATATATATATATATATATATATATATATATATATTCACAATATATTGTATCCAATGTTTTCTTAATTGCAGTGGAAAACTAAATTAAAGCAAATTATTTATAGAATATTTGGTTAAGTATGAATTGAGGATGTTGTATTCTGATAGCTATTAAACATTTCCACATAATTGCTGGTATTATCTTCAAAAATCGTAAACATGAATTACACACTAAACACTGTGGAAATATGCATGTATCCTTTTATAATCCGATCATATGACGTTGTTATTAATAGAACAAATCTATTGATCAAATACTGACGACAACATACCGATTCAATGCATGTAAACTTGCCTATGTATTTGTATATTTCTGTGTGTGTGTGTGTGTGTGTGCAAATTAGCAGGCATATGGCATATGTTATTTTTATAGTCAGAATAATCAACATTTCATGTAATAACACAAGTATGTTTGTGACTAATCGTTTGCAAGATGATCAACTGATGTTAGAAATAGCAAATGTTTCCTAAACAAAGCATAATTCTTGTCTTATTTCAATTGATCAGTGAAGAATCAGTAATGTTTAACAAAAGTCAGATGTTACTTAACACAGAGAATTTTCATCAACTTTAACTATTGTCTATGACATAAAACTGACATAAAATCTTGTTAAAAATAATAAAATAATAAACAATAACAATTTAATTGTTTTCAGTAGTGTTTTTTTTAAACATGAGATTAAACGTGTGATTATTTTATTTGTCAGTCAGAGAGAGAGAGCATAATTATTTAGCCACTCAATTATAATCTAACTTTTACATCCATAAAATTAGAGTTAAAATTTTAATCACTTGGACCGATCATTGATTTACTGTGATCGATAGTGTAAACGATCTTGTTCAGTAGGAATTTATCCTGATTTTGATTTCTTTTTTCAAAAAAATATTCTTTTCCTTTGAATAAAATGACATGCATAAAGTAGGTGTATGAATTATTAGCTGTGGTGTTTCTACGCTTGTAAATAACAGCGATTCAGTTTTCCACACGAAATGTTATTAATTGGTCCATTATTACTTATGTCATCAAAGCTTATATCAATATTTTGATGAATTCTAGTAAATAGAGCTATATTTGTTTGTATTTAAATGAGTTTTCAGTGAAGATGTTTCACAGTCTACAATGCGTGAAATATGAAATTTGTGATTATCTTAAGAAACATCATTTTAATTATTGATCGGGATTATTAGCAAATTATAGATGCTGACTTTACTGGTTAATGGATATAAGAGCTAAATTGTTGAACTGGAAAGCTTTCATAGTTCTTCCGAACTTCAGGTAGAAGTGAGCCGTTCAACTCTCAAACATATGACTGACAGCTTGTTCTGTAATCCCTGATCGTGATTGGCTATTATTGACCTTTGTTTTACCATTGCCTACAAATTTTATTTATTGCTGGCGAAAAAAATAATGATAAACGTCAACAGTAAAGCCTTAGTCATCTCTATTGAATCAAAGTTAGGATACTATGTTCCTGCTTCTTAGTAATGCCATCAATCTTCTGAAATACATGAAATATCAAAGTCACAGTTTTTAAAGCTCATCTACCTATACACTTGAAATCATCAATCAATAATTGTTAGACCGCCATTAGAAACCTGAAAGCGCTGGAAGGCCGGTTCACTCTGGTATGGCACTCATCAGCAATGAGCATCGACGACTCCTGCCCCCCACCGGATTCGAACCCGGAACCTCCGGTCTTGCGCGCAAACGCCTAATCTCTGGACTACTGGGCTGGCATCCAACGGTGTAAACGTCTAACTCTGATCAATCTACAAATTTTGCGCGACTTCACCCATTTGTCTTTGGTAGTTACTGCCTACCCTCGACAGGGTTGCACTCCATTGGTCACATCTCACTAAAACTCCGAGAATTTCCTCACGAAGCCAGTCACTAGTGAGCACATTTTACGATATTTTCAATTAAAGTCTTACACGTTTGAAATCATCAATCAATCATTGTTAGACTACCATGAGAAACTGCCGTCTAATGCTTCCAGGTTTCTAATGGTGGTCTAAGAATGATTGATTGATGATTTCAAATGTGTAACAACACTAATCTCGATTACCCGAATTGAAAATATCATTTAACTATGCCTAATAAAAAATTCTCAACTGAACATTTAAATCTATGGGCAAATGAAAGGAACGTTAATGGGGTTATCTATATCAAGAACAAAAACACGCTGTAGCACACTTACAACACAAAAAAATTAAAAAATATATTGAATCAATATTTATCAAAACAAGGTCATTCACGCAGTTTCATAAAAAATCAACAGTCCCTATTCGCCGACGCAAACAAAATAAAATATAGGAACTAACAACAGAATCATCCTGTCATTTGTAAAGCACCTATAGACGATAACAATAAGAGTTTTAAAGCTTTTTTGAATGGAGGTACTGGAAAACTAGTTCAGCTAATTAGAAGAAAACCACAGGATAAAATAATAAAAGAAGAAAAGCCAGACAACATCTATTAAATAAAATGTTTCAACTGCTAAAAGCATCACTTAGAACAAAGTGGGCGTTCTCTTCTTCGTCTATATGAACATCAATTGGCTGTTAAACGCCATGGTATCTCTTCAATTATGTCTGTGTATATGCATGCATATATATATGCATTTGACTTGTTGAGCTTTTAGCTAGGGAATTTTTAGAAGCTTGACACTCAGATCAATCATCAGTCAGCAAACTCATTTAAATCATCTCCCTCCAACCACCACCTCACATCTCAACTCAGTGTCAATCATTTAGATTGGTGGCCTCATTGGAACTTATTTGATAGAATTCGATCACCATTAGGGAGAAGCTGAAATACATGACATTGGTCAATCCCTAGTGATTGATCAATTGTAAATCAAGCAAATATAAACAATCATGAAGAAGTAAAGGATTAAGAACAAAGTTTATTCGAGAAATAATCAGGCGATAAAACGAAAGTCAATAGTAATCAATCGAGATCAAAGATTATGGGATAAGCTGTCATTCATATGTTGAGAGAGATTTGAATGGCTCACTTCTACCTGAAGTTCAGAAGAACAATGAAAGCTTCACAATCAAGTGATTTAGATCAGAGAACTAAACTCCAACGAAATGACTTGTTAACATCCAATTTGAATTTCGTATAGGCTTTTCTGAAAAAATCTTATCTTATACATCATTAAGACTGCATTAAACTGACTATTTTGTATCGCACTAGAAATAAGAAAGGTAACCCGGTTTGGTAGTTAATATTTGCTTCCGAACCCACTCTCAGAATTGAAGGTTCTGTAGACAGATATCAGTTTGTAGATTATCTCGAATGCAGTCCCACATACAATCAAAATCACATTTTATTCAATGCACTGGAAAGCTTGTTACAACCATACACGAAATATACATACATATATTTATATACATAATTGTGTTGTACTTCATTTTATGTTTAATTAGATAGCTATGAACGATATTTTTAATTTCATGTTAATCAGAAACAAAAATATCAAATTATTATGATTATTGGTTTTGAATGAGGTCATGTATGAATTTTATTGTAATAATTACTAAAAAAGGCGGTACAGACGTTGGTCATTACAAACAGTTTTTGATTTACATTCATGAAATGATCCTTGTGAATAACTATATCGTTCCAAAATGATTTTACGATCATTGTGAACAGATTGTTTCAGTTACAATGCATTTTGTAATTACGTAATTAGTTCAATTATAATATAATATAGTAGATTCAAAGAAAAGCCTTTTCTCATATTGATTGTATACGCACTAAATTCGTTTCATATTTCATGTGGAACGTATACTGTATAGTTTTTAACCGACGTAAATATCTATGAAAAAAAAAATAGAAAAAAAATCACATTTAAATATTTATTTCTGAAGAAAAATACAGTTTAAACAGTAAAAATAAAATAGTTTTGTTTTTGAAGATTTCGCTGAATAAGGCTCCAGGAAAAAGCTATGGATTTACTATGATTTATGTAAAATCAATAGTATGTGAAACTGCTATCAGTAAGCCGTTAAAGATCTAATCAGTGACAGAAATGATTCTCAAACTTAAAAAGGACAACAAAAGTAGGAAAACGTGTGTTGTTTTATTAAATAATGTCCAATCAGCAAATCAATACAATGCTGTAAAGTAATGACTGATTTTGATAACAAACGTAAACTCAATAAAAATTTGAATCATAACAGTAATTAGACTCAAGAAAAACAGTTCTTGAGATTAAATTGAAAAGTGAGAGATTATAGTGTACTCGATTATATGATATCTTGTTTTATTTTGGGAATATTGCAATTCATAAACTTCATATCACTTTACTTGGATACATGAAAGCAGTGTATAAAAGTCAACCTGAAACATTCCTTCTCATCCATTGCTTCACCATGTATTCCTGAGCAGTAATAAAAATTCGAAGTCAGTTGAAGTAATCGCGATCACTACAGTAATTCAACATTTGTTCTCGACTACCTAAAAAAATCATTGCAATCATTATCCTTAATATGTGATGATTGGCAATAAACTTATACATTTCCGTCTATATAAGTAATGTCAAACCTGCAGCATAGCGGTATTTATTATCAAGGAAGTACGCTCTACTTATGTTATGATTTACTTTATACGCGTTGAGCATGAAAATCAAAAAGCAAATTAACTGTAGCTAGAAAAGTTAAGTAGGTTTAGGTTGAACTACGTTTTACTCATACTTTTAGTCTATGTTCATTTAGAATGCAGATTGCCTGTCTGGTAAATTAATCATACAGTGGTATGGTTGTCAAATGCTGAGATATGATCGAGTATTTTGTGAATGAATTATATATATATATACCATTATGAATATTAGAACAATAAAATTAATGTTAACATAATATAGAAACTGCTCTTTATGAATGGTATTTTTCTAAGCTTGTTGATTTTTGTAATAAGCTAAAATTGGCTGATTAAATACAAAAAAAAAAAAGAAACTGATTTGACAATCGAAACTTGTACATTTTATCATAGTCATTTACATTAATTTACTAAACTCTAGTTATTGGTATTTTTTCTAAATTTATACTGTGTTAATAAGTTCACTTACAAACCCAGGCGTTCTCTATATTAATGTACTGGAAGAGTTAATATGGATTTTCTTGGTAGTGAATGATGTAACAAAAGAAATTCAAGCAGAATAAACATGTTTCAGAGAAAAAAAATTCTTTTTCTGTCAGATGATTTTATTTGCTTAAGCTGGACAGTCACGCGTTGTTTCCTATTCCTTTCTAATCAATTTTCATACTCATTAATTAGTCGATATTATAACGTTCGTCTGTTCTGTTAAAAAAGACATTGAATAATTGAACATCTTAGCACTTTTCACCAGCTGATTATTACATAATTTCGTTTCATTATTTGAATTCTGTCAGCAATTCATAACATTACAAATTTCAGTTTTTTTTAAATATTCGATACTGCTCTATTTGATCAATAACCACCAGTACAATCGTACAACTGCATTGATTGAAACCGTAGAAAAGAAAAGTTTACTCATGCTAATCTGAGTATTGTTCATGTGACCTTTCTCTTTGCATTATCATAGTTTGAACTTATCTTATTCACATATATTATCAGTACTATAATTATTATTAATGTTATTATAATGCTTGTAAATGTTTTCCGAAATTCATCAACATCCACTCCTACTCACTAATTGTTCTGCTCGTCATTGGATATGTTCGAACTATCACGAGTTCACCTTAATCGGTAAACGAGAGCTAAGACAATTGATCTAGTGAAACGATAAGCTACTCTAATCCAAGCGTCCCAAAGCCCTGCTAACGGTATCAAAAAGTTTTGATATGACGTAGTAAGTGTATTCTGCAAACACGCAGAGAATATGAGGTTTTGTACCGAAGAAGAAGAAGAAGAGGAGGAGCATAAAACTTTACGGACAATGCAATATTTATGCAGTTAGGTCGACCGTGAATACTAACCAATAGGAAACAACATTCAAAAGTATGTGAACTTGATAGTTTAGGTCGACCGTGAATAATAACCAATAGGAATTGACCAACAGAATTAAACTCACAAAACAATTACTTTAGGATATTTAATGAACATCCTAATACTAATTCGTACATCATCCATGTTAGTCTATGTATTTCGCAATTCTTGATTTATAATTACATTACTATTACTCTCACTCCATGGTTAACTATATTTATTCTGATGATTAATCTCACGATTTCATTTTTTGTGTATAAACTAAATGAAGTGAATACTTTATGTTAGTTATCCCAACATGATCGATTTATATACAGCACAATCCTGAATTCATATGCTTTAAAACTTTTCAGATTATAAATAATAATTCAGATGTATATAGTAGTAAATCCTCAAGACAATTTATTTAAAACAATTACTTTTCATTCATAGATGTGTATTTTTATCAATATTTATCAAGAAAAAGATATTTTAACCTGGATTTGTTTCAAGCAATAACCTAAAGTTTTTAGAATTTACCAATCAGTAAATTAGATTTATGAATATATAAATAAATAAAATAAATAACTAAAAGACCTTTTTTTGGAAAATATTTGAAAGTCGAAAAAAAAAAAAGAAAAATAATCAATTTCTCTGGGAGGAAAAGAAAAACTAAATGCAGAAAAAAGATTGTAAAATATTTTCTCACTTCAAATCATTAACACGTTTTGTATTATGACCTCGAATAGAAATTGAGTTGCAAATTATTTAATGGTTCATAATGCTCAAATCGTTATAGCCTGTCTATGATTTGTCAATAAGAATTTTCTGTTTGAAGTAGGTAAAAGCTATGTCCTCTATAAACTCATAATTCAATTGTTTCGATTCTACAACAACAAAAAAAAAGATATTGAGGTTTGTAGATTGTAAAAGATCGCTCAAATAGGATGAAACATTTGTTCAGTTCTACTCAAAATTTTGCGGTTTTTTTATACGTAAGCTTTTGTTGCATTCATTTGAACTACCGTACCAGAGTAAAAGTAAGCATATGAAATTAATTAACAAGTAATTTTATTTCGCAAGGCTTTTTGAAGGTGATATGACTAAGTTTTACAAAAATAGCTTCCTAATCAATAGAACCACGATCATTTAGTGATTCTGAAGTAACAACGAGGCCACTGGAATTGGTAGAATGATTTGATTTCAAAAACAACTACGCCAACTGGGAGTTTTCAGCTTGATCTTCATATGATGAAGATGGAAAATGATCCTAAACGATAAAATGCACTTACTTCTCTTAAACTATCAAATCTGTGATTAGCTTTGAATTTCTTCTCAGGTTAGAACGCCTTAGATGAGTACTCTCATAACCCTGTGTGAGGTGAAATTTCCAACCTAGAATTTTAATTGTAAGTGCGATGGCACAGTTAACCATAAAGGAAGAATTTGACATTCTAAATTTATAATAACAGTAACTCTTCGTTAGTACGATACACATATATCCTAATCCGTAGGTTGAATTTTTACTCCATAGGTTCGAATGAAATTAAAGTGAATCAGTTTCATAGGCGAACACTATTGGACACACAAATATTGTTAATTTAGATGATTTTCTAGAGTGTATTTTTCGAATGATAATACATCAACCGGAATAAACTCGTAGCCAACCAAATATATTGAATATGTATGAAAATCTAGCTTATACTAAATGTCTAGTGCTTCTTTGGTTTCACTTACATCTCGATCACTATCAAAAAATGATCTGAGACTATTTCAGCTCCTCACTTTGTTCTTACGTACTCCATCATACACATGAACTTTTTATTGATGCAGATGTTGTCGATTTGATTCTGTGTAGTGTGACCCAGTGAAAACCATGAAGCTTTGTGTATGTGTTTGTTAGGGAACATGTTGCCGCCTATAATCACTTTGTTGAAGGCATATAGGTTTACGAATCTCTGACCGTTTTGGTCCCTTTCGCCCAGTCTATATCATCCCAATATGTCCTTATCGGACCTACAGTAGCCCTAGAAAAGCTCTAGGCGGAGTCATTTTATGTATTTATCAAGACTTTATTCTACCGATTTGTAGAGGAATAAACCAAACTATTGTGTCTGCCAAGATAGTTTAGTGGTAAGCTCTATGACTGTGAAGCGAATTGATACGGGATCTAATCCGCCAGATAGCATCAGCTCCTCTAAGATCACAGGTATAGCTTTCTGACGCTTACCAAGTAATACAAAACCTAGGTCCAGGGTTTTCTGTTAGCTGCCTCCAACCACCATATCACATCACTGCAGAGTCATTTAGATGAATGGCCACATTAGAATTTAATCGATAGAAATCGATCAGCACTAAGAAGAATATGACACATACTATCCAGTGATTTGTTAGTTGCAAATAATCATCTCAACACGTTTATGACACACATTGGCAGAAAATGCATAATGCTGGAATTTTTTTTTTATAAGGACAACACATATTACTTGACTGATGCATTCTTGATCAATATTGTGCAGGTACCAATGTTTTATTTTAAGAATGGATAAAAGGAAAGTCCAGTTCATAGGGAAATTGAAGATCGATTTGTATCATAAGATGTGCACTGATATTATCAGTGATGAAATATTTCCACATTTCATAAATTCTGTTTTGCGGTAGATTCATGATGGAAAAATATTTTTATAAGCTTGTTATATTTTCCGTAAATCAAAATTAATCTGTATGAAGACATGACTATCTATGTTTCAATTATCAATATTTTAATATGAGATTTAGCAATTAGAATAATTTCGACTAACTTTTTGAATCCTAACTTTATACTCTTCATTGAATTACAAAGATACTAACTAACACTGACAATAAAATGTTATGCTGTATTGTATTTTATCGTTGATTAGATTTCAAATTCTCAACTGTGATAAACAATTACTTAAAAGAGACAATTGATTAATTTCAATATTTACTCTTAAATTGTTTAGTTAAAGAAAAAAAATACAGAAAGTTTGTTTTAAGCATGAAGATTTTGCCATATTCACACTCATCCTCAACTAAAATCCCTATATATATATATAAGAGGGAGTTTTTATATTGATTATTTTGTAGAGCTGGCAAATTAAAACCTAAGTATCCAGTTAAATGATTTTAATTAGTGAATTTTGAACATATTTTATGTAAGATTCATTTTTCCGAGGCTTTGCTGGTGAAAATCCTTTCATGTTTACATTTGTAATTTGTCCTTATTGATTCCTTCAGTTGAACATTTTGTTAATCTATTCCATTCCAATTGAGATGATAATATTTGTATTTTATTATAGTTTCTATTTCTTCTGCCCTTACTGATTTTCTATGTTTCATTCTGAGCTGCATTTATGTTGTTTGAGTTGATATTTAGTCATGGCGACAGCCATATCGATTTGTTCCTCTTTTGATTGTATCGCTTGCCTCGACTGAAACTATGCATTTTGATGGTGAATTGAAGCATTCTTCCAGAATAAGAAGCACTCTGTGCTATAAAGCGACCAAATATTATCTTTTGAAGGAATCTGATCTATCCAGGAGGGATAGAATATCAGTTATCTATTGCTGTTGATTTGATTAATTGAACAATTGTTGGTGGAAAAAATGATTGGTAATGTTTGTTTAGTTAATGATGTATATTTATATTCATGATGAATATTAGAACTATCATGTACTGAAATCACTTGTTTTGGTTTTAAACTGGGCAAGACGTGTATCTAAACTACCTAGACAGTTATTCCTCAATCCAAACCTCAGTTTGGATCCTACATTTTATATTGAATATCTATTTTATTCCGTTTAGATACATTACCGAATTATTAGATTTGGAATAGCTGTGCGTAATCCTAACCTTAATGTTAATTTTACCTATTGATAACTTGTTAAATTGCAGTTTGATGAGATGTAGATTTAATTAAGCAATAGGATTTAACTAATCTCACTGACTATATCATGACATCCACTGTCAACTACTGATTAGTGATTTGAGTCATTTCAGCAATATGGATTCCGGATAAGTTTGAATACTGGCTAAAAGTAAACTTCGCGCAGCATAACCAAAATGACCGAAAAAAGATCTGTCAACAATTGTATTAAAATCAAATCTTATGATAATTCCATAAATAGGAGGAAATTAATATATTTTCAAATCATTCCAGCCAAAACTCTTTAATACACGATATTATCGTTCTAAAAAAAATGCTGTTTATATCCTCGGTATTGAATCGAGTTTGTGATTAATTAAATAATATAATACAATAACTTCTACAAACCACAAAGACATGGATATAACCAAGTTATTTCTTAAATAATCAGTTAAGCGTAGTAATATTTATTGCTTTTCCAGTTGAACGGTTTTGCTTCATTCTAATAATTCAACTGTCAAAATCATACGAAAACAAAGTGAGAATCCATACTTTAACAAATTAATAATAGTTAGTAAATTTAAAAACAGTTTTGATAGGATGTGGTATTTTCCACAGAAAATTGTTATGAATTCATCATCATTGGAATTTAGCCTACCCCATTAAATTCATAAATAGCAACTTATATTGTGCTCAGTAAAAACAGCGATAGTTTGAGTATTTAAACAAATGTAAACAAAATCCTTTCAAGCATTTTCAGCTAAGATCACTGTTCAAAAAAGATGAAACAATCAAACTTTTGCTTGATATTTTTCAAAGTCATTCCATCCTAAATTTCATTTTTCAGAATTAAACAATCAAACGAAATATTCTCCATTGAGTATGAGTATGATATTATCGAGTAACTCATCCATCAAACAATGAAGTTTCAACATTCAAGTCTTTAGTTAAGTAACAACCCTACTTACTGTACTGATAAAAATACTCTTTGTTCAATTCAAACAAACAACTGATACTCATTTATATTTTAGAAACTCATTATTTTTAATGGAAATCTATTTCTTTTTTTGTGTATGGCTTTCAATCAGTTTAGTTAAGGGAAAATTAACAGTTGGAAAATTTGCATAAAAATGAATGGGTAATTTTATTTTCACATAGAAAACCATTTACATAAACGTGAAAAATTGATTTTTATTGTTATTCCAATGTTTGCTGGTAAGTAATTGGACAATTTTTGTTTTAAATGATCGTTCAGAAACTGGCAATGAGTACACGGATGATTGATAGTCGACTGTGTTTTAGTTCAATACTTTTTTTCTTTCATTGATTGCATATTAAAATGTCTCGATCTATTTGTTGCTTTTACAATGCTTCATAAGTACTAAATGAATAAATTGGATTTACTATTTACTGACCCTTATTGCTCAGTTCGAATTTTTTTTATTTATAAATTTCTAAGAGTTATCTGTTACTTGTAGCTGGTGAGTTTTGTGCAGAATCGAAAAGTGATAACCAGGATTTGTTAACCTTTTATCCTTGTTATACGAGATATTAATTGAAACCGATTAACTTACTTACTCACTCCTGTGACCTTTCATGGAGCATGTGCTACTGACCAGCATTCTCCAACCTACTCTGTCTTGACCTTCCCATTCCAGTTCTGTACAAATGCAATTTATTCTTCTCATATCTGCCTCCAATTCTCAGCTCAGTGTGTTCCTCACTCTGCCTCGTTTCCTTTGGCCTTGAGGGTTTCTAATGAGCACATGCCTTTCGATGCAGTTCGGTGATTTCCGCATTGTGTGTCCTATCCACCTTCAGCGCACTTTTCCTTTTTTCTTCATGATATGGAGTCTGGTTTGTTCTCTACCGCAGTAGGTTGTTACTGATGGTGCTCGACCAACATATCTTCAGTATCTTCCAAAGACAACTTAGTAAACATCTGTATCTTCTGGATGATATTTGTATTGAAAATTCTAACTTTTATATTGGCAGAGTTGTTTTGAGCTGCAAATGTTCTTCAGTAATAGAAATCCTGCCCTTTCTTCATCGATCTGTTTCTTGACATCTGCGTCAGATCCACCTTGTATATCACTGATGCTGTCTGGATATGTACAAGTTTCTGCATCCCACAAAGCTCCATCAAGTGTAATTTGGTTGGTGCATGCTGTGTTTAAATGCTAATCAGTGTATAGTATTTTGAAAATATATAGTATTAATTTGTCAATCAAAATTTAATGTTTCTTTCAAAATCTAATTTTAGTATGCGATAACCAACTTTAACTCTCTGATAGGTTGCAACATTTAGTTAATAAAAGCTCTTCATCTATTCATCAATCAAACCATATCGTTTAGACTTCGTGACAAAATAAATATCTCTGAAATCGAACGGACAAATCAAATATAGGCGTTTTAATGAACTAGTAGGATAAGTTTGAATTTCAGATAAACCGAAACCCGTTATTATGCACATTTTGCTTTATTATCTTGAAGAGAACAAAGACAAAGATTTAAACGGAATAAAATGAATTTATATTATTTCGTGTGGTTCTTGTCAGCTAGTCACAACTTGTAGTAACATTTCAAATCATAATTACAAATCGAATTAAGTTGATAACAGATATGATCATAGATCAGTTTAATATAACAAAAGTGTAAATGATTTTAATAGACTGAATGAAAAATTGTGAGTATACATAAGTTATGTGGAATAACATTCTACAACATTGATTATCAAAAGTGTTAGAAACAAGTGGTTACGTAATAAGTAAACGGTGATAACAAGTAAGTAAGAATAAAATGAGTAAATTTCAGTTAATTAAAATACGATTAATAATCTAGAAAACAGTCACAATAAGAAGTTATGATGATCTAAGTTGAAAGGAAGAGTCGAACAAAATCCGATGACGTTATGAAGGAATATTTATCACCGAGACAAAGGACGAATAGTCACCATCTGCTTTCGAACACATAAATCATTTTTCATATGCCCGATAGCAACGAGTTCAGAAAAACTTGATAAGAAAGTAGCTTGGTTGTTTATCAGTTATCTTGAAGGATTGCAAAGTATCAACTTGATGTTCTGTATGCAAGAGATGTTTAGTGTTTACTGTGTTTAAAGTGAATCTCTCGTCTGATGGCTTTTAGGAACGTATCCAAGAAATCTAGAGTATGCTGTCTTTTATGTTTGATCACGGTAGCTGCATCGGCAGGAACACGTAAATTTATTGATACAGTTGGCGGTAACACAAAAGGGTTGCTTATAGACCTTTGATTGGACTATTGAACATATAGTTTTATACAGTATTAGCAACTTTTCTGTCAAGTAAATCCTAGATAATTCAGATTTAATCCTCTTGTTGATTGTGCTTGCAACACCATGACCTTTGAATTGACGATTTATGTATGAACATTGGTTTTTCGTTGGCTGTAGTCATACCCGACTTGTTTTCTGTAAATTTTTAAAATTTGTGTCTCTTAGGTATTTCTTAATGTTCGTTAGTCTTTCTATCAGTCTGTCAGAGGTACATTTCCTTTTTACTATATAAAATAGTATTATGGTCACCACTTCCTTTTAACTGATTGTACAATAACTGTTAAAATTCAGTTAAAGTCAATTCTAAGTACTTTTCCGAAAAACTGAACGTTGAACTTTTCTATCTACCATTGGATATGAAAACAATCATCAAAGCATTCATTTTCTTTAGGATACCGTTTTTTATCAGTGCTATGTTTTCATTTTCAAATATTGTTTTACAAGTCAAGTAAAGATGAAAATAATTTCAACCGAAAAAAAATAACGGAAGTATCAATTACCGAACTTGGACTGACAAAATCTTTCTAATAGTGGTTAACTGGAGCCATGAATCGATTATTGTTAGATTAACATTGACAACCTAGAAGCTCTGAATGGTCATTTCGTCCTAGCATAAGATTCATCAGCATTGCACAACCGCGACCATCGAACACGGGAACCGAACCGGGGACCTTCGGCCACAACACTCGCAATAACCCTATAATGGTAATAGTGCTTTAGCTGTATTATTGTTAGACTGTCAACTTGTCATGAGTCTGACTAGTTTTAGCCTTATATACTTGAATGTTATGACATCAACTGGATTTGATTACTTCATTAGTTCATGTAAAAATTATTTTATCGAGGATTCATTTATTCTATCTACTTGACGAACTAGCCAACGAACTCGAAACACGGTATGAATTGGCAGTGAATATATAACTACTTTCATTTATCTCTTACCATACTAAATTTATTAATAATACTTACAGTAACTATAGTGAATAGAAAATAGTTAAATATTTTGAAGCGAATAAAGTTAAGTAAGATGCATACAAAAAATATATCGATGAAGGAAGTCTCAGATTGATATGGATTTAAACTTGATAATGCTCAAAGTTCAATTAGAACTTGAACTTCGTCCATATTTATTTGATTTGACATTTTCTGGAAAGTTATATTACATCTCTGAGCATCATCTACATTACAGTTAGTCGTTTTTATTGATCACTTCCTAAATTGAACTTTTACGCTTAAATATCAACCAGTAAATTTACATAATTTCAAATAATCGATCACAAACTCTGTGTTATAACATATAATAATTTCATTTATTTAACAAAATGTTATGTTTTACACAAATAATTTTGTCTGTAAATCTATCTGTATTATAGTGATATTTTTTTCTCATTACAAATAATGTCATATGGAAATAGTGTACAGATTATTGTGTACATTATCATAGCTGTCATTTGTAATATAATCAATTCATTGTTCACTTACTGTGGAAAATTTAAGTGATCTTGAAAAAAAGGTTAAACGAGTTGACAGAATTTTCAAAGTACATTTGAAAAATGCTAATATCTAGTTGAAAAATTTCAAATAGCATTAGAATTGTTACAACTTACAAGTATTTACGTAACTAAACATTTTAAAAAGACAAAAAAATATCAGTTGAAATACACATAATAATGACGATGTTTAAAAAAAAAAACAACAACCATATTTGAAAAACTTGGCTTTATTGAAGACACAAAAAAATATCAGCTGTATTGTAAGAAAGCCTTTAAAGAACACGTTTAAAACTAAATCTCATTATAACATATCATAATAAGATAGACAAGTGTTATTTACATTAAAATATAATCGAAAATGATTCGTTTCTTGTCTACTTATATACACATTTTTGTGTAATCATGTTTGATTTCATTGATTTGGTAAGACATGTCTATCGACAGAAAGCAATCGATTGTATGAAACAGTTATATATAGAAAGTAAACGGAAAAAATGATTTGCACTTAAACGTACGGCAAATACTTTCTTAATATATCAATATATATCCATATAGATATATGGCACGCAAGTAAGGTAAACTATTTTCAAACCCGACCGCACTGTTTTTACATGACCTTGAACGGCCTAATTAAGGGCGAGCATTGTGTGTTTAAAGTTATTGAGGTGGATTGCATGTTTGTAAGCTAGTGTGATTTTTGGATGCACTTGTTTTTACTTAATCTATTGATATCCTAAAACCACCAAAGTCGTTTCATACAATATAGTATAGGCATCAGCTTGATTGCATCTGCGTATCATTTTCTGGAACCCATTAGTTAAACAGTTTTGTTGAAGAGTCTAATGTTGCTGGGTAAGAAAATATTATGAATGAAAAGAACTATACATTATTTTAGAGATTGATTATCTGTGTAAATCATCGTTCTATTCGAGGTTAGAAGTGAAAATGTCCGACAGTGAGTTTGAAACTGGCATCGTCTTCTATATATGTTAGTAATAGTATATTCTGTACTACAGTGAATAAAGCTGTTCCTCGATAATCAATTATTTATTTGTGACACTAACTGCTATGTTTGTTGTTTGTGGAATATACAGGAGAAACATAAACTTATGTTTCTTAAACTACTTACACATAATATATTTGTATGGGAAGTTGTGGTTGAAATGACACTAGGCTTAATTGTACGTTTGTTGTTTTCAAGTGCACATTAGGTCATGAGGAATAATGAAAAACCATGAGGATTGTAAATCTGAAGTGATATTTTAGGTCTAAGTTTTCGAATCGCCTGCATTATTAAAAATAGCATAAGTGCAAAACAAAATTTTCAGAAGACACAGAACCATCTATATGAAAGTTCGTGGATGATTTGTGATTCATGAACAAGGAAACTGGTTTTAGAGGATAGGGAATACCTAAGATCAGTACTGATGCAGTCATCACCGTGAAATTAGTTAGTCGATTTCGTTAAAAAGCAAACGGGCGAGAAAGTCACTTTAATGGATTTGCAGACAATGTCAGCTTAAATGTCAACAGGCAAGTGTGAGCTAGTATGTTCATCGTCTGTGATACGCATGTCGCAAGCTTTCGTCTTGCTAAAACGGTACTAAAATCAAAGGGTTTTGTTTGAGAGACGGATTTGTAGAGAAATCGTTTCTTAGTAGTCACGAGGAGGAATATCCGAAAGTTGTCGGTATTGATTTCACTTACAATACCAACAACAAGAAGTGAGGATCTTGTTTCGTAACTTCCAATATGTAGGCGTGTATTTTTTCATTTAATGACAAATGATAACTTCGAGCACGGTGGTCCAGTTCTATTTGCATGGATATGGAGGAAAAGGAGAGCTGATGATATCTGAAAATAATAGGTGACACGTCAAAGACAGAGCCGTTCATCATGGATTGTGCGCAAGCAGAAATCACTTCCGTTCAAAGCACTCATAGAGAGGCAAATATGATTGTATGAAGATTTCATGTATACATGATTTCAATAAATTGGTAAATGGGTACAAAACAATAAAACTGTATTTAGACCAGTATTAGCACCTTAAAGGGTCATCTTTGTCACCAAGTAAAGGCTGAGACTTTCAGATGGTAATACTAACAATGCGGTTATATTCAGAGATTTCTGTAAAATTTCGCAACTGTCAGTCGAATGAACTGACATTTAAGACAGTCTGTGAGTTCGCTTAAGCTCTAATGAAAAGCTATACCGGCCACAACTTTTAACGACCATATAATGGCACACGAATTATTGTGCTGAATGGTTGAATCGTCAACTAAAAAGATGTTATTCCTTGCACAGGTGGATTTTGAATGTATACAGATATGATGTCAGAACTTCGGTAATAAAAAACTCGGAAGACTGTAGATCTACAACCAAATACTGTAGATATAAGGCACCTAAACTATTATTACTGCTACCACTTGATTAGTTGGCTCCTTTGACTGGGCGAAAAGTAATGTGTTGAAACTGCAGATGTATCATGTGTGCGTAGAATACAAAAGTACTAACATGATGTTCGTGGTAAATTGATGAATTTCTTACACGGTATAATTAGGTCAGTATTGGTGAGAGTGCTGAGTCTTTTCAACAAACGAATACTTATGTCATCATATGCTTCTATCACACTTGAACAGGCGAAAATCTACAAATCTTTCTTCTCAACCATAGAGTATAAATCTTTTCATTATTCAGGTCTCAGTACACTATAGGTGCTGAAGATTCTATGTCTCTCTCTTTGCTACCATTACAACAACGATATATTTCGCCAGATAAAGAAGAGTGTTCGTACAAGAGATTCAAAAACAGAGATAATACACTGAACAGGAAGTCACCAGTTATTATCACGTACATAATTAGGTAAAAAATCCATTTCCAAAATTCGTTAACTTCAGGTTAGTACTTCTTCTTCCTATGTATATTGACACGATTATATATGCAGTACTAAATATGGTCACTGGTAATTCACTTTGCAACACTACTTAATATTGCATTCTATTGTACTCAGATTTACAAGTTTATTTCCTTATTCTTATTTAGCTGTTATTATATGTAATTAATTTGTTCTGTAAGCACTATAACAACCAGTCATAAGTCTAAATATTTATGTCTCATCAAGTTAACAAAGAATATGATCAGCTCCATGTTTAGTTCCCTACAGTACAATGCTGATAAAAAGGTATGAATGAGGCCAGCATATGCACTTATATTTAAACATAGAAATAGATAAATGTATATGTATGTAACAAATAATAAATGTGGTTATCCTCGATTCGTACATTGCTCCCCAAAATACCCTTCTTTTCCAACAGTTGTCGAGGGTATTTATGGGAATATATTTGATAATTAGCTAGATCTCAGTTGAGAAATATCTGGAACTCCCAACCACTTTCAACCAGAACCAAAATCAGGGTTTTCAATACAAATGTCAAGACAGTTCTACTGTATGGAGAGGAAACTTAGAGAACTACCAAAGCCATCATCCAGAAGATACAAGTGTTTATTAACAGTTGTCTACACAAAATACTTCGGACCCGTTGGCCAGACACGATCAGCAACACCTACTGTGGAAGAGAACAAACCAGATTCCACCGGGAGGAAGTCAGGAAAAAGCGGTGGAAGTGGATAGAACACACACTGCGAAAAGCACCAAACTGCGTCACGAGACAAGCCCTCACATGGAACCCTCAGGGCAAAAGGAAAAGAGGAAGGCCAAGGAACACATTACGCTGAGAAATAGAGAAAGATATGAGAGGAATGAACAAACATTGGACAGAACTGGAAAGGGAAGCCCAAGACAGAGTTGGTTGGAGAAAACTGGTGGGTGGCCTATGCTCCATTGGGGATAACAGGCGTAAGTAAATAAATAGACCTCAGCTGATTATGAAGTTGATATAGGTTTTCAGTTTCGATCCAAGATGTTTGTGATGGCAATCTTACTCCAGCTACTTTTTTGAACGTGTCTACAGATGAAGCGAACGAGTGTCATTTGCTGATGATTAAATGGGAAAACCGACGGTCAGCTGATAAGTGATTTGTTCTGGGTTTGGAACAATTTTAGAGTTTTTTTGTAAATTCTCGGTTTTAAAAGATAAGAAAAAAGAAGTTATTTCAAATGTTAATTTGCTAGTAAACGATTTAGAAGCTGAAACCAAGTTGCCTTTGGTACTCCTGTAGACTAGAGAAATAAGTTTACTATAGCCAGTTTCTTGGTTTATGATTCCGATAGTCGACTTAGTTGCGGTTCCATGAACCTTTCCCAACGTATCACTGTCTTTTTCCATGTAAGGGTATGACTTCTTGTGCGAAATACTCGAATTTAGGACAAACAAACACTGTATACAAAAATAAAATCGTCTTAGCACAGACATGATTCAAGAGACTCATAAAATCTCTGGTTGTGTGCAGTAGTTATCAAGTCTTGGCTATCGATGACTCCTAGGTAATTGCGTATCTAGACATGTTTAACTGAAGCATATGTCTATATGAACAATTGTTCACTGTTAGCATCCTCTCCCATAATTCAGTCATATTAAAAAAACCTGCGACAAGTACCTTTGAGAATAATTAAACATGAACTAACAGAATAGTCATTGTGACAATACATAACAGAAATTTGGAATTTGTCTGGCAATTTTAAGAGTACCTATTTATTCTTAATTAATTCGTCTAGATTATAAAGCTGGAACAAAAGTCAAATCCTAATCAAAAGTGTTACTATCAAATAGAGTGATTCATTAGAATTATTAGAAAACTATTTCAACTTGTTCATTGTATTATTAAAAGTAATTGAAAATAGAGCATTACGGATTTTTTTTATCTAGCAGAATTGAAAAAAATCTTCACAGTTGAATAAAATAATCAATAATCTATGAAATGAATGTTGCATACAGTGCTAAAAATAAATCTATCAGTTTTTGTTAAATCACTGCTGAACTAAATTAAAGGTAGGCTAAAGCACAACTCATGACTTGTTTATGATTATGATACTTTGATATTTATTAGTTTGTATATCTCGTATGATAATGATAACTTTCACTATGCATCTATATATGAAAATAATAAGTGAATCAATAGAGAGGGTATAAAGTAGCAGAAATTCACAGCAACACCATGGAACAACTGTTTCGTAAACATTTTACAGACCTAATCAATAGAAAATGTGTGAAACTACCCAAGTAAGGAATATTTTTTTGTTTCTGTATTTCTTCAAGGCCTGATGCACATTTGAAATAACACATTTTATGCATGTTCATAAATAATTTTAGAAAAAGAAAACAAACGAAATCATTGATCATTTAACATACAATATACCGATGTAAGCGTAAGTAGGTAAGCCAATAAGTAATTAAGTATATAAACACTCCGAAAGTGTTCAGTCATAGAATACAAAGATTTTTATGATGAATATTGATTGGTAAAGAATACATAGTCCATCCAATTGATATCAATCGAAGTATCGTTGTTAGATTGATAAGTATATATGCTAAACTTATTTTTTATAAAGTTGAAGTCATCTTGTGGTGCGCGCTACTTATAAGTAGTATATGACGCGAGTGAAAACGTAATGTCTGGCAGCAGAAGATAGGGGATGATGAAGAAAGGAAGAGTGAGAACACAATGGAATTTGTATGAAACGCATGAATAGTGAAATGTCAGACAATGGATTGATGATGGGTTGAAGATTTGCAAATTAACCGTTTACGATATGGTTTTCCTATTTTACTGATTAACTCTGTAATTTGCGATAAACACAATTCGGTTGCCCTCACCTGTGTTCTCCTTCACTACAATCTGTTTGTGGATACTTCTAGATACTAGAATTATTTTATTTATTGAATTATTCATTAAAAGTCTAAATATTTTTTTATCTGAATAATAGGCTTTGATGTTATTTTTACTAAAGTTTTAATGAAATAAGACATAAAAGCAGAAAAACATGGGAAATCACACTGGCAGCCTATAAAACTATATTTGAAGAACACTTGATCATCGCCCTTGTAATAAATCTGGAATAAGCATGATTTTGGCTTATACAATATGACAACAATTTTTGATAAAAACATGTACAAGCTATGAGAAGTTTGAAAAAACAATTGATTTCCTCTCTATACTTTTACAAGAAGCAAATGTCCAAATACAGTTCACTATCTAATAATCTTGTTCATCATAAGCTGGTGTTTGTATTATCTAATTCTATTTGAAACTAAAAAATAGCACAGAGAACTGGAGTTTGATCAGATATGAGAAACTGAAATGTATGCAAATAAACTAATCTCTTTCTAAGTCACTTTAAATGATTTGAATGCTGTTCAAAGTTTTCGAGGCATTGTATTTTTCAACCGATCATTTTGTGTTATGCTCGTCACTAGGTATGCTTAAAACTATTACGGGTTCACCTTGGTAGATAAACGAGAACAAAACAAATAACCAGAGTCCAGATAGGCTTCTCTGATCTATTGACCCAAAGGTACTAACGAGAAGTGTATTCTAAAAATACCCACCAAGCACACAATCAATCCAAGCACGCATATCGCGTTTATTTATACTCCATAGAGACGTCCTTGGGACAGTCACAAAAATAGCACACTAAAATCACACAGTAAGCAATCACAGCCAAGGCTTTTCCTAGTGAGAAGTGTGATCTCAAGGTCAACTGGTGGACCAATGAAATAAATCCAAAATAAAGATATATTTATCAAGCGAGTTCTGGGGAACTAACATCCCCAACATTTTATTAATAGAATGGTCTAAAATGATTTTGTATTGAGATGGTGATGAAAATATGTAGCTCAGGTGGATGATTGTGATAGAGGAGTATTGTTCTCTGAACTGGATATTTTTGGTTGTGGAACTTTGATTGTTCGTCTGAATAACATCATTTGAAGTTTGTGCTCATGAGAATGACACTCTACACTGACAAAGACAATTATACAGAAGTTTCGTACTTGTATAATACCTAGAATTAGTAACTAATCATCCTATCTTGTTAACTAGCATTTAAATGCTAAAGAGTAAAAATACTGTTTTTGCATGATTTTCCATTCACTCCTTGTACATGTGGTCTACAGAAAAAAGAAACAAACACATTTATGAACAATAGAAAGAAAAACAACATTAAGCCGGATAAGAAAACACATGGTTTTGATGTTTTGATGTGATTGCACTGAAGGCAAATTATGATAGTTTTATTTTTTTATTTATAAAATAGTCAGTCAGTTGCAACGTAGAACCACGTACGTAGGTACATAAGTTCAGGTTGCCATACCACATTAGCACAAAGACGCAGATGTCAAATCAAATCCCATAATGATAAAGATAGAAGAGGTATTAATGGTAATGAAGAAGACTAGGGTTTAAAGATATTATTCAAGAAGTATGATTCAGTGAGATAAGGTTAGAAAGACAAAGGTAGAGGTGCTGACGAATCCAGATGATTAGGATTTGAGAGAGCACAACGAGTGGATGCACTTGCGCCATGTCGTTCAAGGTCCCTAACCATTAGTGACTTTCGTCTCGCGGACCCCAACCAGGTAGTCGACATCTACCAACGTGATTCAGTCCACTAGTCAGTGACTTCATGGATTTCTGCCATGTTTTGGTTTGGCCTCCCCTAGCTTTCTTCCAACCTACTCCTACACCACAAAACATAGCTCGTCGAGGCAGTCGATGGTTAGGCATACGTAACACATGTCCCAGCCACCTCAACTAATGAAGTTTCAATATTTCATCTATTGATCTGCCATCCTTACCTAGTACTTGTTTCCTAACGACAGCATTGCTTACTCATTTATAAAATAGATCAAATATAACAGATCAGTTAACAAATTGTTCAGCTTTTTATTTTATTCACCCGAACTTTATTTACATTGTGTATAAGTGATTAATAATTAGGTTGCTATTGGATTCTATTGATTTGATTCAATGTCAAAGTGAACGTTGCTTCAATCAAATTTCATATCGAAATACTAAACTAAACTGAGAAGCAAATTAGTTGGTGTTTATTTATATATATAAATATATTTATTTATGTATAATAATTTATCGGCACAGTCTGTATATGAAAACAAAATTTCAATTTTACGTAAGGCAAGTAGGTCTACGTGCATAAACAATTCACTTCAAAAAATCGATGAAAATTAGATGATAGACATTTTATAACCCTAGATTATGCATATATATATATATATATATATATATATATATATATATATATATATATATATATATATATATATATGTATATATATAACTATATGAATACATTTTACTGAATATCATTGATATAATCGTCGTTCAGCTAAGTAATTCCGTAACGCATCTTTATGGTCAAAGGATTTTTGGAATTTTTTGTTTTTTTTTTCTCTGATAAAATCAGAAAATATTTGATTTATATAGTCATTAATTAAATAGTCTATTTTATTTTCTCTATAGAGTTGAAATATATTTTTGACTAATGAACATATATGATGAAGTGCTTTCAATACGATTAGTACTAATAAGATTGAAATTTCAATGAAAAGTATGCAGATTACATAAAGTGTAACATGCTCGATTATCATTCTTTTACAATGTGATACTTTATTATTGCATGTTTTTTTTGGTAACACGTTAAAAGTTGATGTGATTAACTCGTTTTAATTTGCATTTTATGTTATATTTAAATACATGTTTATTGTTACTGATTTGCCTAATGGATCAATGTTCAAGATTAGGATAGATTATACATCCTATTGTATGAAATGTTTCATTGATAACCCTTTATTGGAATAATCTTATATTTGAATTGTTAGAATTCCGATTCATATGTAACGGGCATTGAGTAAATAAACATCAGTTTTTCACCCTGTTAGAATGGATTAAAATAATTGTTGTGGTGTTTCGTTCTCTGAGCTGGATGTTTTGATTGTGGAGCTTTTATTGTTCTTCTGAACAACAACACCAACACAAACTTCAGATAGGAGTGAAGTGATCCCTAGCTACGGATCAAACGTGGAGAAATTCGAATACTTCACTTTTATGCGAAGTTTGTGCTTTTGATGTTCTTCAGAAGAACAATGAAAGCTCCACAACCAAAACATCCAGCTCTGATAACGAAATACCAACAATCATCCACCTGAGGTACAAATTTTCTCGACAGCAAAATAATGGTCAATTGAAGTTATTAATTACAAATTTCTTTAAAATAACTGTTAGAATGTATCACATTTCACACAGAAAGACAGACATTTTATAGATTATATGGAAAGATTCACAGGAATCGTTTAGATATATACCGCTGACTGATAAGTTGTACTATCCAATCCGTAACATATTACCGGCATTAAAATGACAGAATATTCTCGTAATTTATATCACTGAAGATAATAATTCAATTGAGAATAAGACTAAAACTGTTGTCAGAAAGTTAAGCTGATCTAAAATTAACAGATATTTCACAATAAACTCGATTATTACAACTGTACAGAAAAAATAACACCAATCAAGTAATAAAAGGTCAATATCAAATATAAGAAGATGGAATAAAGTGAGAGAAGATACTTAATCAGAAACAAATTTGTTTGATTTAATGTTCATGAAAAATTACTAAGAAAACCACCCTTACTTTTTTTAAAAGCTGATGACATTGCCTAGAACAATAATAGAAGCTTCACAATAAAACAGTTCTCCTCAGAGAATGCGAAACTACGTAAGATCACGTAAGATGCACATCTTGTCCATCAGAATTGAGTTTCAAATCTGCTACCTTTTTGAATCGTTTCTGTTTCCGATAATTCAGAAATAAAATAATCAGAAATTGCGATCATAACATCAATATAAGCTATTTTAACAATCACTGACAATTCATTATGTCATAGTGCGCAAATGGGTTTTCTTCATAACATACCCAAAATATGCTCATTGAATAAAATCACTGTACCAAACATACAAAGAAGATAATAATCTGTCACATTAAGTGAGTTGAAAACTTGAAACAAACTTAACCTATAGCAGATTTTTCGGGCAGAGTTTTTGGAGGTTTGTGTTTTTACACATTTGAAATCACCAATCGGTCATTGCTAGACCACCATTAGAAACCTGGAAGCACTGGACGGCCGTTTCCTCCTGTTATGGGACTCATCAGCAGTGCGCATCCACGACTCCTGCATCTCGCGGGTTTCGAACCCGTGACCTTCGGTATTGTGCGCGAACGCCTAACCATCGGACCACTGAACCGGCATCCAACCATGGTAATGTCTAACTCTGATTGATCTACGGATTTTGCGCGACCTCACCCATTTGTCTTTGGTAGTTACTGCCTACACCCGACAGGGTTGAACTGCAGCGGTCACGTCTTCTCAACCAGAACTCCGAGAATTTCCTCACGAAGCTAGTCACTAGTGAGCACTGTTACGATATTTTCGCTGATGAGTCCCATATCAGGACCAAACGGCCGTCCAGTGCTTCCAAGTTTCTAATGGTGGTTTAACAATGATTGACTGATGATTTCAAATGTATAGAGGATTTGTTAGCTTTGTTGACTTTATATTTCGCTTGATGAATTCTATATTCCAGTTAATCCTATTAGGATAGTGTTCTTGCCTTTCAATAATTATTATTTGTACCCTTTTATTTTAAACTAGATTCCCGAAAAATTTTTCTCTTTGATTTTGAAAGTGAAGTTTAACTAAACAAAATTTAATAAACAAATGCAGTGAAAAAATATACTGTGTAGAAGATAGATCAATTCATGTTTTTCAGATCTATCAGTTCATAGAAGTAGATGATTAAACCGAAATAAAAACACAAAACAAATAACTGGTCAAAGTAGAAACAAAAAGAAATTCTGCAATTATATTAACTGGTTTTACACATTTGAAATCATCAATCAATGATTGTTAGACCACCATTAGAAACCTGGAAGCACTGGACGGTCCTGGTATGGGACTCATCATATTTGATGATTTCAAATGTGTGAAAACACTAATCTCCATAACTCTAATAGAAAATTAACTGTTTTGTCGAATATGAACTGCACAGACTGTGGTTTTGAGGTGTTCAATTAACATCTATTCGCGTGAAGTAGAATACCCTAGAGCGGCTGAATACAATGGTTGAATCACTGAAATTTTAAACTAACAATATGGTATTCATTCAATTTCAATTTCTTAAAAGGGGCAAGAACAATTTTATTTCATAAATTCTTGATTTAAAGACTGTTCAGGATAATATATAAAGATAATTGTCCAGCAAACTCAAACTTGTGCATAAACTTTAAAAAGTCAATTTTCTGGATTCTCTATGGAATTGGTTAGATTTCTACCGAAACTAATTGGGTTAAAAAAAGAGACTAATTGTAATTCCAGATTTGTATTTTGATTTGCAAATACTAATGCTAATAAGATTTTTAAATAAAGTATAGTAAGAACTTCATTCTGTAACAAACATGAAGGCCGACATTTGTTTTTCAAAAACAATGACGGTTCAAGGTCATATTAGTTACTGAAATCTCTTATTTAATATAGGCATGCAATAAAGTACATTTAAATGAGTGGAAGTATAATTTATCACATATCGTATGAAGTACAAATCACACAGGACAGAGTAATAAATCACAATCGTAAATGGTAGCCGGATGTCAAAACAAAAAACTATTGAAAATATGAACTTAGTAAAGAACTAAAACCAATCATGAAATAGATAGTTGATTGAACTGATTACTTGAATGGTAGCTTTCTTATTAGTGTTTGTAGCTTCTAGGAAATTTTTCACGCCGATATGAATATTGAATAATTCAAATAAACATTGTTGAAAATAAACTTGTCAACGATGTAATTTAATGGATAGACTTCGCATCCGAATAGTGATTTTTCAACCATAGTTTATCATAGATTTGATTCAAAATCATCTAAACCTGATATTTCCATGTTATTCCTATAATGAAGAGTTAATAATTTTTCGATCACACATTTTTATCTTTTGTAACTTATCATCAAAAGATCGATGTTTCAAATAACATCAATCAGCATTTGTTGAGCCAAATGGAATGTATTGCTACTCATTCACATGAGTTGAAGTGAACCAGTGTCAGTGTAGAATCCTCCTGGTCTTCAAAATAAACCAACAAAACCTTTTTGAGATTCAAACTGAAAAGATGGATCTCAGATATGAGCAAATGAAGAAACATTTTAGAAATGTCAAACAGACACTTACATCTGTTTAAACTGTTTGAAAATCATTTTATGACTGATATTTTATAAGACAGTGTTTTCACTGTGAATACTTAATGTCTGATAACCAGAAATAGACTTATATAATATGCACAAACATGAGTTTCGTTGCCCTAACAAATGTCTCATAAAAACTGATTTGAAACAATTCAAGATTTATTTTACTTTGAGTAATTTCATTACTATATATATAGTAGTGTGTATACTAGCAGTGTATATATAAAGTAGTGAACTTTAACCAAACAATCACTGAAATTTCCAAGTGTAGCCTACACATAAATCAAATAAATAAAGTTCATGATTCATGCAAAGCATATAACCCTAAGACTATTGATTTAGCTTGAGATAGCCTATATTTATTTTATTCAACAGACAATATTGAACAGCCATCATTCATTGCCTTTGAATCCGAACTATTTATGCAGTAGACTTCAAATATGTATATATATATATATATATATATATATATATATATATATATAAACAACCATTTTATATCTTATTTTAAATTATTCTTTAAGTAGTTACTTGTTTATGACTGGAAACAACTGTTTTCTAAGCATTATCAAGTTGACATCTGTAGGAAGTGACTTCATGGACCGAAAGTTCCTAGGTTTGATCTCTGACAAAATTGATAGCACATAGTCGTAAGTCCTCAAGCTGTAACAGGAAGCTCTCCATGATCCCTGGTTTATAATGTTAATGTTACGCATGCAAGTGAACACGTCAGTTGATATGTTTGCACTATTACGAGTTTACCTTAGTCAGAAAACGAGAGCGAGGATCGAGGATCCGGTGACACGACATGCTACTCAAATCCGATTATCCCAACCGCCATCTTCAGTAAAAATAAGAAGACTTGATATTCTACAAGCATTCAGAAAGTACGAGGTCCGAATCCAGAAGAGAATCGGGATCCCAGACTAGGGATCCGAATCTAGGTCCTGGTCATAAAACATTATAGATAATGTGTATTTATACATCTAGGTCAAAAAGGAAACAGCATCGAAGTCTATGACACTGACAGTTAGGACGACCAATAGGAAAAAACATTTGAAGTGACATTGACAGTCAGCAGGACGACCGGTAAGAAATAACATTGAAGTTCGTGACACTGATATCTAGTACGACCATAAAATTGACCAGTAGGAATTAACCAATGAAAATTGACCAATAATTCTCTTAGGATATTGCATCAATATCTTAACATCTCCCTCTGAAGAAATTGAAGCGGCACACGACGGTTTATTTTGATCCGGACTGTTGTTAGCTGCTGTCGGGGAGGATATTTCTGGAACGGAGATGAGGACCAGTCTTGGGTACTTCTGAGCAGGTTGGCTTCTTCTTATATGCTTGCTAGGACATCTGCTAATGTTAGCCGTTTGAACCAATCAAACAAAGTAATATTAGATCGCCTGTCGGACTGAGCTGAAATGAGGTGGACTGGGTGTACCAGGAGGGGCACAGCTACTCTAATTAGTTGACAGATAAAATACACAAAGTCAGATTGACTTGATTCACTATATTCGTGTCACGATGCAGCTTGGTGTCCACCTACAACTTCATTAATCCAGCTGCTGGTCGGGTAACAATTCAAGTCTTGAAAGACCAATGTTATCCCATACCCATCGTCAATTGTTATGGTCGTCACTAGGTATGCTTGAAACTATTACGGATTCACCTTGATCGATAAACGAGAACAAAACAATCAACCAGAGTCCAGGTAAGTCACTCTGATCCCTTGACCCAATTGTACCAGCAAGAAGTCTTGATATAGTGTAGAAAGTGTATTCTACAAACACTCGCCCAGCACACAATCAATCCAAGCACACAAATCGCGTTTATTTATACTCCATAGAGACGTCTTTGGGAGAGTCACAAAATAGAGCACAAAAATAACACAGTAACCAATCGCAACCATGGCTTTTCCTAGTGGGAAATGTAATCTCAAGGTCAACTGATCAGCCTATGCTCGGAAACATAAAATGCAAAACTCAAGCGAGTTCTGGCGATCTAACGTTCCCAACAGTGAGTAATATCATTTCATGATTATATGTAACTTCAAACATAAAATAAACATTATTTATTTATATTGCTTAAATGCCGACTTTTTGTAATGTGAGTTCATGAGTCAACACGTAATGAAATAGTTTTACACGACTGTAACAATCACTTGCATGAATTTAAATTTAAATTGCAGAATTTAAAACCGAATTCACTGATTGATATGATATTTTATCGAACTCTTATACGTGGATAAAACAAATCAAATTTTCCAGTATACGTGAATCAATGGGTCGGTCGATAAAAAGGAGAAAATGAACCCTAAACCAACCATATAAATGATGTAAAAATAGTTCCACTAAACCGAAACAATAAACCGAAATTAGAAACTAGGAAAAGATTAGGTTAGCTTTTTTATTTTTGATTATTGTGACAGACAATATGTTATTCGTATATACATTTTTGCAATTAGACATTGCAAAGTTGATCAAAACAATCTCTCTTTCATCATGCGAGATAATTGGTTCTATGATTATTTATATTTCAGAGAATAATTAATTTGACCGAATTATTTTACGCTGACAAAATTCAACATACCATATAATAAATGATTTGATTGGTTGGGAAAGCTAATTCAACAAAATTGACTGTTTAAAATATTTACAATTGAATAAGTCATTAAATCATGGAACATATTTTTTAGTAAAACAAAGTAGTCTTTTACACTGAACATTATATTTTAAATGTAAATTTCAAATTTAATTATCAATTCAGCAAAAAAAGACACAACCTATTCCCATGTTTATTTAGAATATTTAACTAATGAGTTCAGTTCATGAATAATGAATGACTAATCAATCTAGAATGAATAAAATTATGTTATACATATTAAAGACAGATTTACAAAAAGCAGAAAATTTATGTAGGAATTTGAGTAGGGCGAATTATTCATGAATCTCAATTAACCTAAAAGTTGGAACTTAAAAAAAAAAACAAAAAAAAACGAGTTAAACAGATGATCATAACAAATTATAATTAAATGAAATGTTTCATAATTATAGAATAAAATAAAAATAGCAGAAATGTTATAATCGATTTGAAAAGAAGAATATAATATAATTAGCTTTATGATAATTAAGGTGGGCTGTACTATCGAATTGTAGAAATTTTAAATAATATCAAAGTTCTTTATTCATATTTACTCATAATTGTTGGGGATGTTAGATCCCCAGAACTCGCTTGATAAATATATCTTTATTTTGGATTTTATTCATTGGCTGATCAGTTGACCTTGAGATTACATTTCCCACTAGGAAAAGCCATGGTTGCGATTGGTTACTGTGTTATTTTTGTGCTCTATTTTGTGACTCTCCCAAAGACGTCTCTATGGAGTATAAATAAATGCGATTTGTGTGCTTGGATTGATTGTGTGCTGGGCGAGTGTTTGTAGAATACACTTTCTACACTATATCAAGACTTCTTGCTGGTACAATTGGGTCAAGGGATCAGAGTGACTTACCTGGACTCTGGTTGATTGTTTTGTTCTCGTTTATCGATCAAGGTGAACCCGTAATAGTTTCAAGCATACCTAGTGACAAGCGTAACAATAATTCAAATAGTGTTCAATGGTATTTCTTTTAGTGAATATTTTCAATCTCATATTGTCATATTCATTGAAATTTCTTGATTATTAAACATAATTAAGAAAATAAAACAAAAGAACTTGATCTTTGAATTTGACACTAAATCTTGATCTTCATTCTTTGCATATTTCTTATCTGGAGTGATGAGATATAATTAATTATTTTACATTTAAATTACCATCAATTACAAATTACACTGAGCAATAGTAAAAATTAAAGAATAATCATAACACTCAGTGATATTTTCAATGAATACACAACCCTAAACTGAAAGTTCACCAGAAATTTTTCCAGCAAACCATTTCTACTGTAGTCTCATTTAGTTTCAATGCAAAGAAGCTGTGTATATTGTATTAACAACTTTGACAAAATGAAATTGAACATTTCTTACTGACATTTAATAAATGAAACATTTATCAAGATTTCATTCAGTTATTGGTGGAGTTTTCATTTTAACATGGAAAATATTTGGTTCAATTAGATATAGGGAAAAATGCTGCAAATTATCGTATAAAAAAAAATTAACCATAGAAATATAAATTACAAAAAATGACCGAACAATACAATTTGACAAAAAATAATGTAAAACAAAAAAGCATTTTCTACACTGATAGATTCACTTTCACTGATCATGTAGTATGCAAGTAGAGATTTTAGCAATATCATTAAAATTTTATATGTGAATAATGTCTGAAAATAAAAGGTTCATCAACGAATTAATTAATTATCTATGCTAAATTTTCAAACAACAACAATTAGATCAATGTTAAATTACGTAACAACTTTTTTTTTTAATTTAATTTTGTCACCAATAAACTGATAGGCATTGTTCACTATTCCAACCACTAAAGAATGGTTGATATTATATATAATATAACATACCACATAAAATTCACTCTAATCATGCATAAAGACACTAAATAGATGAAGTGTAATAATTAATTTGCCAAGGTTGAAATAGTTTTATTGGATATTTCCGTGAACTATTTTTAAATAGTATTTTGGCATAAGTATTGAATTATTATTATTATTATTTTTTTTTCAATAAAATTCTTTTAATTTTACCATCCAGGGATGGTATAAATTTTTTTAAGATATTATTTTTTATTACAAATATATATATATATATATATATATATATATATATATATATATATATATATAGCTATATTGATATATGCAAGTTTTTAGCAATACATAGTTAAGAATGAATAACTGTGTGAAGAATAATACTGTGTCAAATTTATTGAATACTTTTTCAGTGTACCAATATGTTATGAAGTAATGAATCTGTTGATTTATAGACTGCATTATTAGTTTTATACATTAAACGTGTATTTCATTATCTAACTACCATGTACACTTGCTAATAGTGCTTATAAACTGAAAGAAAATGCAATCCATTTAGACAACAACAAATTCACAACTGCCTTATGCTAGTTATAAGAATAATAATGATAGTGTTAACAGGGGATTGATTTAAATAATCCTAAAAGTTTCAGCGTGAAAATTTCATATTAATTTTTGCTCCTAGTTTAGTTGATTTAGGTTCATATAGACGATAATGCAAAAGGACAGAGAAGCCAGTAAATCAGGGAGCGATAATGATTAACAGCATTATCTAACTGACAATCTGAAACAATGGGAAGTATGATGGAATTGATTCTGAATGAAGAGGTTAGATAAATTATTTATGACACTGTATGGTACTACTTGTTAGTAGTTAAAAGTAAAACTCAAAATATTCTGTGGGCTGGTGAGCTGATTATACAGCCAAATCCATGAAATAAGTTGGCTAGAGATCAGTCATGATTCAGAATAAAACTCCTCTTGTTTAGAATAGTTTCAAATGAGTTATGAAAGCATCTAAACAGGAGTGTTTGTGTCTGAATAGAGTGAATTACCTTGTAAGATAATAGTTACGCTATACATTCGTGATCGCGCAAATGATTGTTTCTCTTCAAGTGGATTCTCTATATAATTTGTTAGGTTAATAAACTGAGAGTTAATGAGCATGAATCACTTGTCTCGTAAAAAGTAGTTCAAAAATGATATTTCAAGTAGTGATTGTGGAGTTTTAGTTCAAATACTTTATTTTTTTATTTTTTGACGGGAGTAACTATGACTCTCTTAAGGTAGACAAATGCCTTGTCATCATCCGAACGTTTCAGGAGTGTTTGGGCATGTTTGCATCAGGCTGAGCTGCGCCTTCTGCTATCCTGCGAAATATTTGTGCATGATGTGTTCGGGTATATTCAGTGACGTGTACAAATGGAGCCTTTTGGGGGTTGTGGTAGTGGCTACCTCTTCGTGGTTCTGCGAGGCAACGTGGCGTTGTTTACAGAGCTGCGGCTAAAAGCCGTTCCGAACTCTTAGGACACCATGCCTGGCATGGTCCAGAATAATGGTGCGTGTTAATGGTCTTAAAGCCATGGATGTGGTTTAGCCACTCTGAGGATTAGGACTGAACGCCTTCAAGTCTGAATCCCGTCCATTGAGCGTAGGTAAATGAAAATAATTGTTTGAGGACTTGTCCTCTATCATTCTGCTTGTAGTAAATACGTTGAAATGGATATAGCTTTCCGGTTTTCTTGAAGGCGGCTCTCAACAATTTGTTTGAGGAAGCATCCGTAAAAATCCTGGACTATTGAAGCCGACCCTATGTGGTTGTCCCAAACACTCTACATCTCGGTGTAGTGTGTCAAATAGAGTCGGGGCCCCTTAAACAAGGGTTATGGGATCCTGTACTGAAAGGGCACTTGATCGCAAATGATGTCTGCCCATCTATGTAGTGAGATTAACCCTGCTTGGCTGAGTGCTTGGACGCCAGACGGTTCGAAAGGCTGCTGGTTAGTGCACTGCTGAGTGGCTTTAATCCGTCCGGAGTGCCAGGACTAGCTGGGGAAACCCGCCTTGTTTCCCATGTGGGTTGTGAATTGGCTGGAAAGATTGAGTTAATTAATAAGCACTAGGGTGGAGATGACTGCTCATACGCACACAGATTTGATGTCCAACTTGCTTGCACAAGAATCTAGTCGACATGTACATACCCTTTTGGGCAATGTGAATCGCGTGATGGCAAAACGTGTGAAACTTTGTGATGTGTGAAAAGCAGCATGTGTGCATGTGCAGCAGGCATGTTGGTTGACCTTCAAATAGTTCAAATACTTTATTTTTATTGACAATTTTTTTTACTTACGCCTGTTATCTCCGATGGAACACAGGCCTCTGACCAGTAAAATCCAGACTTCTCTGTGCTGAGCTTCTATTTCCAGTTCTGTCCAATTTTTGTTCATTCTTCTCATATCTGTCTTCATTTCTTGTTGTAATATGTTCCTTTTTCCCCTTGACCTTGAGGGTTCCAAGTGAGGGCTTGTCTTGTGAAGCATTTCAGTGATGTACTCAATGTGTGTCTCATCCACTTCCAGTGCTTCGCCCTGATTTCCTCCTCCAATCGAAGCTGATTTGTTATTTCCCACAGTAGCTTGTTAATGATGTTGTATGGCCAAGGAATCTGAAATATTTTCGTAGAGGACTGTTAATAAACACTTGTATCTTCTGAGTGATGGCTATGGTAGTTTTCCAAGATTCCGCTCCATATAGTAGAACGGTCTTGAGATTTGTACTGAAGATTCTGACTTGTTGACAGTTGTTTTGATTTCCAGATGATCTTCAGTTGTAGAAATGGAGCCCTTGCTTTGCCGATCCTCTGCCCTCACATCTGAATCTGATCCACCTTGCTCGTAAATGATGCTGCTCAGGTATGTAAAGGATTTACGTCCTCCCAACCATTTCCATCAACAGTCATTTGGTTGGCGCATGTTGTGTTGTGTCGGAGAATTTAGCTTTTCCCTTTATGCATGTTGAGACCTACTGCTGCAAAAAGCTACTACTTGCATTTGTTGTTGCATGTGGGATAGAAGAGCCAGATCATCTGAGAAATCCAGATCGTTCAGCTGTATCTTGCTTGTCCACGATATACTTTGCTTTCCTCCAGAAGTTGACGTCTTCATAATCCAGTCGATGACCAGGAGAAAGAGAAAGGGTGAGAGTAAGCAACCTTGCATATCACCAGTCTTCACCTCGAATGAGTCTGTCAGCTGACCTCCGTGCCCAATTTTGCGGTATAATCCATCATAAGAATTCCGTAAGATGGTAACTATTTTCTCAGGCACAACGTAGTGTTGAAGGAGCCTCCACAGTGTTTTACTGTCAACGTTATCGAATGCTTTCTCATAGTCAATGATGTTGATGTAGATTGGTGAGTTCCGTTCAATTGATTGTTCCACAATGATCCGTAATGTTGTAATTTGGTCAGTACACGATCGATCCTTACGAAATCCAGCCTGTCGATCTCGAAGTTGGACGTCTACGAAGTCCTTCATTCTGTTTAACAATACCCTGTTGAAGACTTTGCCTGGTATTGGAAGAGGAGTCATGCCTCTGTAGTTCTCACACTTGCTGAGATCGCCTTTCTTTGGTATTTTGATCAGGTATCCTTCTTTCCAATCTGATGGTACTTGTTCCTCATCCCAAATCTTGTTGAATAGAGTGTGGAATATTTCTGCAGTTTCTGCCACTTCTGCTTTCATTGCCTCTGCTAGAACGTTGTCCAGTCCTACTGCTTTACCGCTCTTGACTATTTTGATGGCCATGCTGATCTCTTTAATGGTTGGTGGGTCAACACTGATTAGGATGTTGCTTCGATGTTGCGTGTTTTCAGTGGAGCTGGTCGATTCAAGAGTTCCATAGGGTGCTACATCCACCTGTTTCGCTGTTCTCCAGTGTTGCTGATTACTTTGCCTTCCTTACGTCCCACTGGTCGTTCTGGTTTACGATAGTTTCCGGCCAGCTTCTTTGTTGTTTCGTACGATTGTCTCATGTTACCTTCTCTTGCAGCCTTTTCCACCGTCGTTGCTATATCCTCCACACATTTCCGTTTGTCGGCTCTGATGCTCTTCTTCACTTCCCTGTTTGCTTCTGTGTATGCAGCTTGTGCCTTAACTTTCTCTGCTCTTGTTTGGTTGATGCTGACTGCTGCTCTCTTGTTCCTGTTTTCTTTTCAATTTTTTCAAGGGTACCAACATAGATCTATTCATTCTGATGGTGCTTCCTGCGGCCCAGAACCTCGTGACATGTTGAAGTGATTGCCTCCTTGATCCCTTTCCAATTGTTCTCCGAGGTCGTTTCCTCTCCATTGAGTAGATCGTGCAAGGTCTGGAACTTATTGTTGAGGTCTATCTTGAATTCTTTGAGCTTTTCAGTATCCCAAGCACTACCAAGCACTTCATCTTAAAAAGTATTAGTTTTTCTATTCACCCATTGTCTCTTATTATATGCTGAAGACAGATCATCCAATCAATAATTGATTTTAGAGTAATGCAGAAGATTTTGACAACTCCTATGATTTCATAGGACGCGCATATTACGCACCGTAGGACTGTATGTACTGAGTGAAATACGTTGTTGTATTATTAATCGTTATTTCTCACACCTCACCTTAATTATCCTAACCTATTAAATTTTAAATGATGCAATTTGAGAGAATATTTTGACATCATTGGGTAGTTCATGAACCATTTGTGGTAATAATTGCTATTAATTCTTAATAAGTAACAAGTTTAAAAACCATATCAAACGGTTTCGAACAATAATAAGTATGATAATGCAGAAAAATAAAATGTACCATATTTTTAATTGAATGAGATTAATCAAGGTTGCCATAAGCGTTTCAGTGTACAAATGAATGCGAAATTGTGCATAATATTAGCTTAAAACTGATGGACTGGATGAATACAGGTACGAGACATGTTATAAAAGTCGTGTAGATTACGCATCTGAACTGCACTGAGATGGAAATGGTATGAGCTAGGCTTGCCGTTAATGCAAGTAAATTTTTCACATAGCCAAGGTGATTGTCTGCATATCTTCATTTGGATTAGAAAGAGATTCGTAAACACATGAGGTTGGTGTACACAAATAATTAGATTTTCTGAATTTAAGCTTGCAAACATTCTCTCTCATTCACTTCCATATCGATTGGGCTACGTATCTTAGGGAGCATGAGTGTATTGTAAATGAATCAGACTCAGGAATCATAATCAGGATTTTCCGTTCACTGAATCTAAATAAATCAATCAAAATTATATCTTCCATTATTATTATTATTATTATTATTATTATTATTATTATTATTATTATTGTTAACATATTGATTGAATAACCTGATCATTCGATTCGATATTCACTCAATCGATCATTGATTTTAGATTTATATATATATATATATATATATATATATATATATATATATATATATATATATATATATACATATATAAACTTGAATTTTTAAAATCCTGCTTACATGATCTACTGAATTCATCGGAACCGATAACTAATCAGGTTATATGCATTGTGTCTACTTTAGAATCGTGTTTGAAACATGAAAATCAAATCGAATGTGACAGAATTAAACAGTTAAGTAAAACACCAGTTACAAAAAAAGCCAGAATACGATCATGAGAATGGTGTGCGTTTTGTCAGTGAAAATGGTAGTAATAATGTATTCATTTCATTTTCACATGAACCTCATTTCTAAAATACCTTTGATTATTTAACAAATCTTTCTGTACGTACCACTTTTTAATATCAACACTACAAATGAAAATAGAAAATACTGATCGTACTGATCATCAAACACATGATGAACACAAAGAAAAAGAAGGTTTGAGCAAAGATGGATCAAAATATTTGGGAAATGTTTTAGACATTTGCAGACAATTTTGTCATTCAATTAATTGGTTGCTACCAAAATGTGACAAACGGAATTTTGACAAATCAACACGACAGACCGAATCAGACCTTACTTTATCAGCACTATATCGCCAGAATTTATATGGATTAATATTTGGAATAGTGCTTGGATTTATTGTTTATGGTTTGTTTGTTACTGTATTAGATCAACATCCATTTGTTTCAACACTATCAAGTGCTTATATTATAATGTTGTCAATATATGCCTTTTCAGCAAATTTCCGATGTATCGCACTAATGACATTTCCTTATTTAGCTTCAGGTGATGTAAGATGTTTAATACTACTATATGCTTCTGATTTATGTATATTTGAGTTAGGTCAAAGTTTTTTATACAATTTTGAAGTGTTCACAAGTTCATTTGATTGTATTATCTCGAAAATTGATCAAAGTTTATTTACTGTACATGAACTGAATCGTCCTTTGTTTAATGCCTTCAATGTTTTACTTGGAAGATTAGTTCATGACTTTAATTCTATGTTACAGTATATACGTTCAGTGCTGACAGATATTAATTTTAATACAATAAAAATTTTTTCAGCAATTGATTATGGTAACGGAGAGATTGATAAACTATATAAACGGTGCATTAACTCTGATGCTCATTACAATTTATGTGCAGAATTTTTACAAAGAGCTTTTATAATGTGTCGCACTGAGCTAAAAATATTTGTAGGTGATTTGAGTGATCAGTCTGTACAAAGGGAATTTCAAAGTGCTTGTCTCTACCTAAAAAATAACCAAGATACAATATGCAATAATATACAAGTATCTACTGATTCATGCTATGACTTCAGTGAATTTATAGCAAATAGTTCGCACTCATCAACTGCAAAGAATATGACAGACAGAATGGAGAGGATAATAGATGTTATTGGAAAGGAAAATGTAACTTTCCTATTAAATTCTGATGAACTTGATCGAGTGGCTAGTGAAGTGGATGAAGAACTGACTGATTTTAAGCATTCACATAGTGGCTTGAGACAATTTGAAGAAATGAAATTTCTAATTTCTTCGCTTTTATTTCTGTGGACAATGTACACCATGATGCAGTTAATTGTGAAATCAACTGTATTTAGAAACTGTTGGTTGAATAAGATATCATTTGATAATCATTATATAACTCCAGAATATATTCGGCAGGTAACCTGGTATTTTACAAAGAAATTCAATAATTTTTAATTAATATTCACTATATCATTGATTAACACATGAAAACATTTAAAAACGTGACTAGTTTGCCTCCTTAATCAAGTAACACGTATCGGCATTTCAGTGTCTGGGACCGTTCACTAAGATATTTGTTATAATTAGATTGGTTGCATTAAAAGTTTTAGTCTCCTTAGCATGTGTTATTAATTAAAATGGTAGGTCAATAAAAAATTACCAGTAAATAGAGGGTAACATGATTCTGATCTGTATACAAGTAGCGGTTGAATATGTCCTTTTGAGGTAGTATGGATGAAGCTGTCAGTAGGTGCTGAGTTGCTAAAAATCAAGAACTGTGGTTGGTATAACATATGCAGATAAATTTTTTATAACATAGATGTATGTAAGGATCATGAAGTTAGTGTGCAATACATATAGTCCTCTAAGGCTTCATTAATGTCTAAGACGAATATAACAGAAATAATGTCATTATTCATCACGATAGCTTCTTTTCTGGTTGTGTTTAGTGTCCATTTTGTTTCGCTCACCATCAGTGAAAAATCTTTGAATGTGAAATCGATAATGTGAAATATTCAATGGTTTTCATTTACTGCTTATGTTTCGAAAATAGATTTCGGAGGAGTGAGGTCATTTTGTTGGTTATACGAGAAATGAGTGCAGAGTTTTACACATAGGAGAATAAATACGTTGGCACAGTGAGTTGTAGGACTTAAGCTAACCCACTTTAAACTTAACTAATGGATACAACTATAGGAAATCCAAGATATTCGGTGAGGTTGAAGGATGGCTGACTGTTAGGAACTTTATTCTTCTAGAGAAGGATCTGCAATATGAAAACTGTAGGTTATCAAAGAAAATTAACCACATACCATATATAGGCAAGTGGTAAGTAGCTGTCATGCATATTCATTTGTTGTACCATAGTGAATGTAGATTTAAGCTGTTTATTCATGATATTGTATACATCTATTTCTAAATATATACAGGAGAAACAAGCAGTTCAACAAGGTCATCGTCCAACACTTCCACTAACACCTGATGAATCGGAACATTATAAAATGTTATTTGATTTGAGTTGGAGTCATCGTGAGAAGAGTACAATAACTAATGCAAACATACTCCATAACATGTGGATATTTATCATCATTATGATTATATTATTTATTCATGCAATGAACAGTTGTTTACTTTCTCTAGCCCTTTTAATCTCACATGATTTTTTTCAGTCTAAAAGAATTTTTAAAGATTATTTAAATACTGATCCTTTGAAATTAAACGACGCTCCAAAGTATTCAATTTTTTTTAATGGTGCATTCTATCAAAATTTTTTGTATGATATCATCAATGCTCGACTTCAACTCAAACATAGAATGTTATATAAGAAAATTATATCATGTCGACCATCAGTAAATTCACTGCATTTTAATAACATGCTAATTGTAACATTAATAGTTCTGACAATTTTAAGCCAATTAACCGAAGTAAGTATTATTCTCATTGAAATATGTAAATGTATTATATTTTTACCTATCGTAATGCCTATCGTAATTATTTACTTCCCGAAATTTTGTATTGTGAAATTTCTCAATATAAATATATCTAGTCTGTAAACTTATTAATTATCTACTCATGATTAGGTAGTATTTTGAGATGGTAAAGCGATTTCCCTACTGATTTTTTCTAGAACGAATAAGTTTTCTGAAATAGTTCAGTACAACTGAAGTGCACTTTAGGACTCTTGTTTCTCGGAATCTATTTGTTTTGATGTAGTATTTAGAAGTATATGTATCAAGAATTAAAGATATGCACAAACGAATGTATTGTATTTAGAATTCGAAATCAAGCATTCCACAACAACAAGAAGTTACTAGTTCATTCAAACACCACATTTGATCATACGTATGATTTTTACAGAATGCATGCGACATACATAAGCGTTAAATCAAATTTTCAAACTGAAAGATTTCAATATACTTTGATGAAGGTGAGCTGAGTCATTGGTCTACAAGTTAAACGTTTATGTGCGAAACCGAAGGTCTTTAGTTGGATTCCCGCTCGTGTGTTCGTGGATACCCACTGACATACTTGTTTTCCTAAATAATAACAATTACAATAGTAGTGATACTAACAATTTCACCATACATAGTTTAAGATATTAGTGCTTTATGAAATTTAGGTTTTATGTCCTTATCCGTACATATCTGTTGAAAATCAATTTCCAAAGGTATTTCCTTAGGTTCACTTCGTTGTCTATAACTTCTGGACTGTAAATTCTCCATATTCATTACTTATCTACGCCTGTTACCCCAAATGGAGCATAGGCCGCTAACCAGTATTCTTTAACCTACTGTGTCCTGGAATTCCCTTTCCAGTTCTGTCCAATTTTTGTTCATTCCTCTCATATCTTTCTCCATTTCTCGGCGTAATGTGTTGCTTGGCCTTCCTCTTTCCATGTTACTGTGAGGGTTCCATGTGAGGGCTTGTCTTGTGACGCATTTGGGTGCTTTCCGCAATGTGTGTCTTATCCACTGCCACCGCTTCTTCCTGACTTCCTCCCGCTGGTATCTGGTTTGTTCTCTTCCACAGTAGGTGTTGTTGATAGTGTCTGGCCAACGGGTCCGAAGTATTTTGTGTAGACAACTGTTAATAAACACTTGTATCTTCTGGATGATGGCTTTCGTAGTTCTCCAAGTTTCCTCTCCATACAGTAGAACTGTCTTAACATTTGTATTAAAAATTGTGACTTTGGTGTTTTTTGACAGTTTTTTGGAGTTCTAGTTGATCTTCGATTGTATAAATGCAGCACTTGCTTTGTCGATCCGCGACCTCACATTTGCATCGGATCCGCCTTGATGATCTTTGAGGCTGCCCACACATGTAAAGGTTTTTACATCTTCCAAATCTGCACCATCAAGTGTGATTCAGTCGGCACATGTGTTGTATCGGAGAATCTTGCTTTTCGCATAATGTATGTTGAGAACTGTTGAGACTGCTACTACACTGGCCGTCTTCTCGTGCACTTGTTGTTGCGTGTACGATAGAAAAGCCAGATGATCAGCGAAGTCCAGATCGTTCAGCTGCATCTTAGCTGTCCTCTGTATATGTAGCTTCTCTTCAGATGTGTGTATATTCATATAGTGAGGAACATAATTAGGTTTTCCTGTGAAAGCTCAATGGCTGACCATCTCATAGTGTTCTTCAAGTTCATTAGTCTTTTCGTGGCATTTTCATGTAAACGAAGTAAATATTTTGTTTGCTTTTAACTTCTGATGTGAAATAATTTTTGCATAGTTTTAATTAAACGCCTTTAGAAGATGAATCGAATCATATATTTATTGTCATAAATGATTAAGATATCGTCCACGTACCTTTTATAAAAATGCAAATCGGTAGTAGTCCAATAAGTCGATTGTTTACAAGATTGGCTATGAAACAATCTGCTAGTAGGGGACCAATAGGAGATCCCATTACTATACCGTGCTTTTGTCTGTAAACTCCCTTACTAAATGTTGACTGTTCGTCAAAAATGTTTTATAATAGTAATTCCTTTAAATAAGATGATCCGGACATATTTAGAATGGGTTCGAGAGGTAGGTCTGATTTATGCATTTTATATGTTTGCCGTAAAAAAGAAGCCTTTATTTATGAAGCTGCAATTCAACGGAGATGTGGCCTGCGATACTCTGCAGGACAGATTAATAAGAATAATTAATAGAACATTCAACGCTGCCAAACTGGTATTGACTTTCTCCAGTGGACCAGCGATGTCTACTCAAACGAAGGATAAGTTACCTGAGCTGGCCTCCTCTATGTGCATTTACAAATTCAGCTGCTCCTGTGGAGATAGCTATATCGGGCGTACTTCCAGGCAACTTACACAACGAATGAGTGAACATCTCCCAGCATGGTTTACGAAGGGGCAGTGAAAAACAATACGCAGTTCTATCTTAGCACACCTGGTAGATAGTGGTCACATTGTAGATAAATCTAGATCTTTTCGGGTGTTCTATCGTATACCTCCATCATTTCCCAACGGAGTTCGGTCCCGTCTCCTACATATTGCAGAAGCCATAGGAATAAGTACATTCATCCCTAATTTATGTGTTCAGAAGAAATTCGTGACACCCCTATCTCTTCCGTGGCCGGATATGACATAACTAACGATGGACATTATATATATATATATATATATATATATATATATATATATATATTGATTTTATTTTATTTTTACACATTTGCTTATTACGTAATGTTTTTGATGTTTTTACTGATTATTTAAATTCTATTCATCCACCTTTGACCTACTTTAGTTATCATATTTTATAAATTTTCTTACTACTATCTGTACACCTGTTTTCCTACTATCCACTTGAACTTTTGCCTATTATATGTTGTTACGTAATCTTTTTCATTTCATTGTGATTATCATTCAAATTGCCTTGACTGGTTTAACATTTTCATATAAATATTCATGTATATTAGAGTAAAGTCTGATAACGATCTAATCGAAAACAATATTGTTCACTTATATGTGTTGTTCTAATTATGCATTTTAGGCTGACCATATAGTCGTGGCATTATTGATTCTGTCAGTTGTATGAGCTCGTATATCCTTCATTAACAGTGGAGTAGTCAGTCAAGTCAGTCCAATCAACGCACATCAAATTAATTGCAGGAAAACAGTTTAGATACAGAAATTGGTAAAATTTTAATCATCATAAGGAAATCTTATCACGGATTGAATTATGAAGTTTTGTAGGGAGGCCTGCTCACAAATACATTCCAAAGGAAGACTGAAAACACTTTGACCACAAAAAAAAGCCACAAAAAGATTGTTTATTGATAATGAACGCAGTTTGTGATGTAACTTAATTCTATCAAATGACTTCCAAAAAATATGATTAAAATCAGCGAAACGAAACTATAAAGATTCTTAATTATCACTCCAACAGTGGCTCAAAAAATTATCTCACGTCAAGGTTATGAGTGACTTCATTTAGTAGCTTCATTTAGAAACTAATGGGAAGCCTCGAAATATCCCTCTGAAAAGTCTATAGAAGTTCTGAAACGCTAGAAAACGATTTACCCAATCAGTTTTGAATAAAACCTTTGAAGAAACACCGGCAAATGCTAAATCACATGCTACGATTTTAATTGAATGCTTAGCCATACCACTACTATACTCGGTAGGATTCAGGAAGATTCCAGGAGGTCAAGGTCATGAGCAACTCTATAAATACTTTCATTTTCTTGAACATCATCTAACCTTGGAGTTTTCATCATATTTCGCTCCTTTTCTCTTGTGTTCAAGTTACAGTGTAGATCTAGTCTGGGATTATGAGCAACAGATCTTGCGTTTGTTCAGCAGACTTGTCAGAAACTCCTTTTTTAAATTATGATGTTTATAATGCAGCTGAAACGAAATTAATAAGGTCATTCATCTTTGTCATAGTGACTTGCCCATTTTGTTCTTTATGCTTAACTTTTACAAATTAAAATGTGTTCACTTTGACCTGCGATGTAATTCCCATCCAAGGTCATCATGGTATAGTCATCAATCAATGTTGCACTTATACCCTGAAATTTATTTCCGGAAAATAAACAAATAACTTATTTCACCATGTTATAAATCTTAAGCAACAGTGGATAACTGATTACAGCACAAGCCAGAATATACAAGGATAACTTTCACTTAAAATTCACTTAATTCAAATTGCTTTTGGCATCCTTCAGTGCGCAGAGCCAAAGCGTAAAAAAAATGTTTTCTAAAACTTCATAGCTGAATATCTTTATTCCTATTTGGTTGATAATTCGACTGTGTCATTTTACAGTAAGTATGCTATTCACATCCAGTCATGATGTTGTGCAGTGTAATAAGATGTCTAAATAATAACTGATTAAAACAGGTTCATCATCATTCAGCTATCACATAAACGGATGATCCATTACATAGTGTAACATGATTAACAACCATAATTAATTTTACATAGTAGTGAATAGATTAAAAACGAGTACTGGGTTATAATATTTTTAAATATATTCATTCAAGTATCACAGATTGTATATGTAAGTAAAATTGACAGTTCTCTAACTAAATAAGTGCCTTTCAAACTGCTAAAGTTTGGTTTTCTACAATGAGTAGGACTAATAGATATAATTATTGATTATTAAGCGATTTAAAATAATGCCATACTGATTTCTCTATTGTGATACTTAATATATCCAACAAACGGAAGTTTTAATAAGCCCATTGTCTTCAATCTTCGATTGTTACTGTTTTATTAATTGTAATTACTTTGTGATTTTGTAAAACACATGTATTTTTTTTTTTATGTACCAAGGTATACTTGATGAGACTGCGCCATATCATTATGATGTGGTATTATCCGCAAAAGTCATATCGTCGAAGTGTATGGTTACGTGAGCATATTAACATCAAACGTGATGCTAAAACTAAAAATGAACCTGGTTATTGTCTTATGAATAATTCGGAACTGCATCAAGAATTATACACATTTAATAACAATGTTAGTAGGCAATATTTTTCAAACTTCAATGTACATAATTCCGAAGAGAATAATTCCAACCGACCTGAATTTGATCTGAATCTATGCCCCATATGTCAAAATGATCTTGTATGCGAGAAATGCCGTACATTATTAGGCTTGAAATAATGACGAATGGGTTTAGAAGAACAATTAAACTAAGAATTCAGAGTATCGATAGAGTTGACCAATTTCTAAGCTAATTTATTGATAAATCCACAGTGGTTCAATTTAACCGAATATCACTTACAGATTATTTCACTTTTTTTTTTGAAGAAAGTAAAAACAAAGATTGGTACAGTTATAGTATGAATTCATTTTATTTCGTTAAGTCCCTCATCTAGCAGACGAATACTCAATTTTTTGAAATTTGCCAAAGCTGTCACCATCAAACTTCTGAAATTGGATTTTTGTTCAAAAAAAAACCCAGTAATAAATGTGTCCTCTATTACATCGTCTTTTATTTTAAATCTTTCTCGTAATTTGATTACATCATTTTTCATTTACTTTTGAACTCATAATTTTGATTCCGATTGACTGAATTTAAATTAAATTAATCTTTATTAATCTGACCCTGGTTACTTCATTCATTATTACAATAAATAACTGTTTACAACAATCTTGTTTTGTTCAAATTTTTAAATTTTTCCGCCCAATCGAAGAAATAGGCTTATTTGATTAATTATGTGCTTGTTTTCTCAAAAGTAAACTGCATAACCAATGATTGTTGAAATTAATTAAACCCAATGTGAAATTAGTGTGCACTACACAATGGGTAACAAACAGAATATTGTGTCAATAAGTGACGATTGATTTGTGATGGAATTTTTTTATATATTTAAACGTTGTGATGATGTAGGAAGTATCCAGGCACAAGTTATTCGTTTCATGATATGCAATGTTAAAAAATAATATCTAAATTAATGAAAGAAGCGTTTTGTAAAACACAACTAGATATCTAGAATACTAGGTGAAGATAATCATTAGAGGATATTCATATGAGATAGTATGATAGAAGTATAAAGAGGTTGCTTGAACTCAAAACTAAACTACAGTGAAACGAATTAAGTATATCGAGTATAATTCTTATCTAAATAGACCACTGCATGATATATTCCCAAGTATTGATGTCTTCATTCAACAATTTTAGTAAAATGTTCAATGGAATTCTGTTTATAATAGTAGCTTTAAACTTGAAAAAAACATGGGACTTATTCCATTGTAGAGATCGTAACATTTTACTGACAGTCTTAAATCCATTGTTAGTATAATCAAAAAGAACCGTTGGGTAGAGTAGTCTGTCTGTAAGCCATATAATATTAGAAACTCCAATTCAGCAGTAGGTTGATATACATAATACAAAGTAACGATTCCAGTGAAACTGCAGTGCAATCAACTTTTTTGCTCTCCTGTTGATTATAAAATAAAATGATTGGAAATGTATATTATGTTGAAGTAAATTTTCTATTTAAAGGAATAATAATCGATTATCATATGCTATTTAACTGTGGTGAAACTGTGATCGGATGAGTTTGCTTTTATGCACTTGATAATTTACCAAGTATAAATTGGAATGGAGGAGTTTATTTCTGTTTTTCTAATAATTAGTAATCTGTTGAACCCTGATGTTAATAAATGTGAACAGATGGTGATTTGATTCTGCTGGAAGTGGTTTTGTGCACTCTGCGATGGATTTATATAAATACAGGAAAAATATATATATGAAAAATACGTATTGCGAATGTTTCTGAATAAAGTTGGAATTTAAGCTGAATAGGCAATGAAAATATCATTTTCGATAAGGATGACTTGAGACTGTGACAATTACTAATCACTCAACTGTTAGGTTCTAAACATATATAATAAATTACTTCCTTCCTCAAGCCTGTCACTCCCAATGTAGCATAGGCCACCCAGCAGCATTCTTCAACCTGCTCTATCCTCAGCCTTCTTTTCCACTTCTATGCAGTTGCTGTGCATTCTTTTCACATGTGCTTCAAATTCTCTCCACAGAGTGTTCTTTGTTCTTCCTCCTCAAATTGGGCCTTGAAGATTGCAAGTGAGAGCTTGCCATGTGATGACGGATGCAGTTGGTTGCTTTCTTCAATGTGTGTCCTATCCACCTCCACTACTTCTGCCTGCTTTCTTCCTCTGATGGAATCTGATTTGTTCTCTCCTACAGTAGGTTGTTGAAGATGGCGTCTGATCAGCGGATCCGAAGTGTCTTGCGTAGCCAAGTCTTAATGAACAACTGCATCTTCTGTATGGTGACTTTCGTGGTTCTCCAAGTTTGCGCTCCATACAGCAGAATTCTCTTTAAGTTTGTATTGAAAATTGTGACTTTGATGCTGGCTGACATACAGTTGTTTTGAGTTGCTGATGTTCTTCAACTGTAGAAATGTTGCGCTTGCATTGCCGACGAGTGCCTTCACATCTGTATCAGATCCACCTTGCTCATCAATGATGCTGCCCAGATATGTGAAGGCTTTTACATGCTGCAAAGCTTCTCCATCAAGTGTGATTTGTTTTTTGCATGCTGCGTCGTATCGGAGCATCTTGCTTTGCCTCTCGTGTATGTTGAGACCTATCTCAGCTGATATTGCAGCTACACTGGTCTTCTTCTCCTGCATTTGTTGTTACGTGTGGGATTGAAAAGTCAGATCATGTGCAAATTCAAGGTGGTCGAGCTGCACGCCAGCTGTTCAGTGTATCCTGTTCTTCCCCCAAATGTTGGCGTCGTCATAATGTAGTCGATCATCAGCAGATGGGGAAATGGTGATTGTAAGCATCAGTGCAATTTCCTGTGTATGTGAAGCACTTCTGTTTCATGGCTGTAGTACAACAGCGTCTCTCCTGAAGCTAGTAATTTTTACGCAACCTGCGTCTTACGGGTTTCATCGATTCTACGCACCGTTAGGTTGTACTGCTTCATTTTCACAGCAACTTGAATTGTTATTCCGGTCTCCAACATTGTGTGACGTGTACGAACTTTTCATGTTCTAGTGTTAATTGTTTCTCTGGTTATCAGAAATAGCATCGACCTCGTCACTTCCAAATTAACTTGGCTTTCATCATAAGGTGTGATAACTCTTTAGAATGAAGACCTTTCAACTTACAGGACAGAGTTTAAGTGGTTTGAATAATTTGTTTTGGTTAGTGTATTGTTAGCAAGTTAGTTTTCTACTGGATGAGTTTGCTAACCTAATTTCCAACCCTCCTCCTTTACCCGGTTTCGGCACCCACAATAGCCTTGAAGAGGTTACAGGCGGAGTTATCTGTAATAATGTTTATCATCAAATAAACAATTCATGTCACATGGATAGTTAACATGGTTCGAGTGGTATGTTATGTAAAATATGTCTTAACTACTGTTGATAATATATATTTGATGTATGTGGATGAAAATGTTGTATAGATTTCATGGAATCGGAGCGGAATATTAAGGGAAGATTAACCTAATCCAGTAGAAAAACTTAATCATTTTTATGCAATAAATGAAACGGAATAAAAAAATATTACTGATGCGACTATTATTATCATTATCATCTATATGATTGCATATATTGTTGAAAGTAGTAAGAAGCGCAAACGTACACTTATTTAATGTGTAGGTTGAACTTAACATCCAAACAATTGCCTGATCAATTTGATTTCAATCTATCATTCAATGCCATAAATGTTCACTGTGAAGCATCTTTATTTCGTTAACACGATACAACAATCCAGATACACTTTTCACAATAATTGTAAAGTGAACAAATACTACTCAGTAAAAATCTTAAGTAAACAAGTAGAATTCATATACCTAGAAGCCATCATTTTCTAATTGCATTGTATGATATTTTATTAAGTACTAGAAACTTTAAAGTTAAGTTACTATATGATCGAGCAGTGTTCATTAAAATGTGAACGCATTGTTTATGTCGTTCTACAATTAGCTGACCTAACATATCAAGGTGATAGTCACCAAAAACAAATGGGTGAGGTCGCGCAAAATCCGTAGATCAGTCAGAGTTAGGCATTAACAACGTTGGATGTCGGCCGAATGGTCTGATGGTTAGGCGTTCGCGCACAATACCGAAGGTCTTCAAGTGACCACACTGTCACAACTAAACGCACTTTGAATAAATGTGAATGAAAACAGTAATTTATATTTGATAATTAAAAATCAGTATACATATATTCAATCTTCCTTTGTAGATAATTTTTGTCGGCCTCCAATAAAATAAGACTACTAAATCTTGTAGAAATTCCTTTATAGATGATACAAACAACAGCTGGAAATTCTAACTCCTTTTGTAAGTAGGATGCCTTGACTGACCTTTGCCCATAAATTTGATGACCATGATGGTGAGTTTGCCATTTTCCTGGGGAGCCAGAATCGAGAGGTCTTCAGTCGATGATTCTTCCTCTCTAAAGCCTCAGTACAAGCACGGTGGCCTCTAAATGTTTCTTCACTGAGTTCGGAACTTCTAGTTTTTGGATGATTGTCATTCGTCAATGGGACGGATTACACAAACGTCAGTAAAATTATCACTTTGATCGGACATATGTTCAAAGAAAATGAGCTTGTGAAGATCGAATTCCTCTAACTTTAGGGTTTCAGTGTGTCCGATACGGATATGGTGGGATGGACCCAGAATACGATGCTCGTAGTCCGTGTCATCGTTGGGATTTCTGTAGACAACTGAAACTAGCAGCGCCATCAGATCTCAGTGAGCATCATACAGACTCACAAATGAATGTTAGTTGTTTGAGTGAACACTTAGTGTGCTGCTAGGCAGGATCGCTGATACAAAGCTTTTCCGTGTCCATTTCCAGTTTTTCTGTTGTTTTGAAGTTAATACATGCAGAGTATTATTAGCTTCTGTCCCTTGATTAAGAAAGATGTCCATATTTCAGGTATCCCAATCTGACAAGTATTATAAACATTACGAAACTTGTGTAACTCGTTCACTTTGTTCGAAAACTTGTATAGTCCATATATGAGGAATTGATGTCTTTGAGTTGCTACACATGTCTGCCTGAATGAGCTTTATATGAAAGGACAGACAACCTACTTCACGGGGTTTTCCGAGTATATATACTCTGTACCTTCTACGTTGTCTATTTTTCACCGGTTCATTAGTGGAATAGTCAGTTCGGATTTGCTTTTGTGTTCAGTCGCTGTACCATATGTAATGTCGGGCGGATTCGGTAACCGATGTCTTTCGTCACATAGTGCCACAATAGTGGCGACTGCCATTTGAGAAGGAGGGAGGGTTGTCTCCTGATATGGTAAGTATTATCTCTTCAGTTGAAGTGCTAATAACATTTTCATCAGTCTATTCAAATTTTAAAAACGACTAATGCCTAATTGTATAACATTATAAATATGTGTTCACACCTAGTGTATTATTAGAATGATGCTGTAAAACACAACTCAGTTCAATTTCTAGAAATCGGAATGGTAACTCAACTATAAATAATTATTATAACAAGCACTGTATTCCCGATTTATTTCTGATTTATTTCGGGAGTCAACGTGGTCCATACCATCAGTCTTCTGGTTTGTGCTTTACACTCATTTTGTTGTGTTCAGGTCGGCGTGTATATTTAGTCTGGATTCATTAGAGGCAGCTAGAGAATGGTTTGACGCCTCAATCACTTTAGCTGGACTATATGTAAAAGTCATATTATCCAAAATAAAAGGGCTTTAAACATATTCTGTCAAGCGTAAATTGATGAAATAATGAGACGCATTCATGCTGACCATTGCAACAATAGTGAAGCAAAGTAAAATCATACACTTAACTAATTGTAAATCAAAAATAAATGATAATAAATCTAATTTCTCGAATTATATCGATGACGCGCATGTGTTTTGTGTGTGTGAAATAAACCAATCATACTCAATTATCCTTTTACTAGACAATATAACTTAATATGCTTAGATTTATGCGCATAAATTATAATATGGTATAATTTTCATGTGTGGTGAATTTTTTATATGCATAAGAAAATTGATCAAATAATCTGAAGTAACACTAGTCTACCTGTAACAAACTATGAATCATTTAAAAAATAAACTTTAAACCTTATCAGAGTAAATCAATGTATAATATTTGCATTGATAATTTGTAATCATTTATTCCTGTTACATTTTGAGTGGATTGCAAATGTGAACATTTCGAATTATCACTAGTGACAGAATTTCACATTTTAAGTGTTTTTTTGTTTGTATGTGGCTGCAATCATCAGGAGTTGCTTATATCAGAACTAGAATTCTAAGTAAAAATTAACAGTGTTCTAACTGGTAAATGTTAGAGACTAACAATCCTAACACTAACATGGTGGAAAACAATAGCCGATAACCATGCATCAAAGAGTTAAGTGAACAGGAAGAATCTGGCTCAAGACGGAAATGCAGCTCAGACAATCAGCCTTCATCTCCGTACTGACTATCTGGTGAATGATATTACAAAAAATTCTGCCCATCTAAATACCATCGTTGCACTAAATGTCATTGTAAGGGACAAATAAACCCGCAGAAAAGGAAGAGTACGTCGATGTCACCCAGAGAAACTTAATCCTATGAAATATCGACCTGATGCTTCAACTAACAAAATACTGATAGCTCAAAACCGAACAGAAAATAGCCATCTAAGAAAATATATAACCTTAGAGTTAAATAAACAACGTATTCGCTGCCAGCTTGATAATACCATCCAATACCACTCTTATTAGTCCAGAAAATTGTAATATTGAAAACGGTATAGTGTTCCCGACGACACAAATGGCCCACAGTGCTTCTGGTGGAAAATTAAATATTATTGGAAAAGTATTCTGCGTTGTGTCCAAAGATAATGCAGAAGTGTATACAACTTTTTATTTTACTGCAAATCCGGCACTTCATTTATCGGGGTTAGACCTGATAGACATCACAACTACCAAAGGATCCTACTTATAATACCTACAACGAAGTCATATTCGGCAAACCATCATAAAGAAACCTAAAAACACAGTGCAAAGTCCTGAATTTAAGAATTTAGGAATCCTAAAAAATATGAACCCCAACGCTTGCCGAAATCGGAAAGCTCTTGACAAAGAATAAATGCTGATTTTGCTGGCCCTCTACATAGAAAAAACCTCTTTGATCTTTGTGTACGATTTTACTAAGTTGCCAGAAATTTAAGCTGTAACGAACCCAACAGGAAAGGCAACAATAAGGCAGTTGTCAGACTTGTTTAGTCGTTTTGGAGATCTTAGTGACAGATGATGGCACGCGATTCATACCAGCCACATTCAAAATTTTGCTATAAAAATGTAATTATTCATGTACGACCGTTCTAATTTCATCCACAGTCAAACTGACAAGCTGAAATATTTGTAGATATGTTTAAAAGGGCGCCAATAAAGAGGGAATGAAAAGGAATACCAATACGTGTAGTAAATAAATTTTCAACATCTTATCGAGCTACCCACATGATCCCGTACCAGAAGGAAGGTTCTCACCAGAGTGCATGTTCAGGGGTAAAATTCGAAAAACCTTTGACAGCATGTTGCAGCACAGACGAGTTGATAAAACTAACAACGAGCCTACTCACAGTTTTGATGTGGGAGAGAGGGTACTTAACAAAGTATATCTAGTTAGCAATGAATAGGAAGCTGCACTAGTCGAGGGAGGAACCGAGAAAGTGATATAGTTAGTTAAGGAAAATGGTGACACTTACAAAAGACGATGAACGTGCTGTCTGTAGAAGCATATCAATGACAAAGATCAATAAAAATGGGGAAGAGTACAACTCTGACGAACATCACTCGAAGTAATCAATCACTTACAATGACAGCTGGTCATAAGCTCTCACTCGACCAAGTGTTCTGATAGAGAGCACGTATAAGGTTAATTTCCTTCTTTAGAACTCCTTTCAATGAAATACACTGTGACAGAAATTCACGATCAGCAAAGTCAGATCCTTTCTTAAGGTCGAGAAATACAACTATATTCTAGGACCTGAAGAAGTATGAATATATGATCTATACAGCCACATCTAGGTCTAAAACGAGCCTGGGTTTCTCGTATCTAAACTTTGAATTATTATCAATGATAATATTTTAGACACTATTAGTTGAACTGATTCCTCCGTAGGTTTCACCTAAGAATTTCGTCCTGTTTTATAAATTAGGACAATCAGTGATGGCGACCAGTTAGTTCCAGTCCCCAAATTCTAGCAAAGATCAAAGTTAATCTAACTCTTAAGCTCAAGAGTTAACCCATCAGGACCTGCTGCTCTCCCTAGTTTGATATTACTTACGGACTTTTCAAACTCATAAAAAGTCGGAGGACTTAAATCAACTTGTCGTTCAGGTTAGTTGGAGATCGTGGGTAACCGTAGTGTGGCTGGAGGCCAGCAAAATTGATCTTCACAGTGTTCTGCACATCAATACAATCTCCTGGATTGAGATAGTCTCACTAACAGTTGATTTCTTAATACCGATTTCCTCGATACATCTGAACAGTTCTCTATTGTTATCTATCGAGGCTGCTTCTTATCAGCCTTCACCTAAGCCGACTACACTCATTTTCAGAGCCGGGTGGAATGAGTTTCCGAGCACCCGTCAGTTACTGAGATCTCTCTAACCTTATAGTTTACCTTACCAGCAGATATCACTGCTGTTTCCACAGCTTCTTGGATATCATTCCAAGCTGTCTCGGGGTGGGTATCACTTAAATGGCTGCCTGTTTTTCATGTTGCTATTGAAATATATTCTTAGCTTAGCTAGGATTAGTTTGGTCTCGTGTGCTGTTATGGGTATGATACTTTACTTACGCCTGTTACCCCCAATGGAGCATAGGCCGCCCACCAGTTTTCTCCAACCAACTCTGTCCTGGGCTTCTTTCTCCAGTTCTGTCCAATGTTTGTTCATTCCTCTCATATCTTTCTCTATTTCTCGGCGTAATGTATTCTTTGGCCTTCCTCTTTTCCTTTTGCCTTGAGGGTTCCATGTGAGGGCTTGCCTCGTGACGCAGTTAGGTGCTTTCCGCAATGTGTGTCCTATCCACTTCCACCGCTTCTTCCTGATTTCCTCCTCCACTCGAATCTGGTTTGTTCTCTCCCACAGTTCGTTGTTGCTGATCGTGTCTGGCCAACGAATACGAAGTATTTTGCGTAGACAGCTGTTAATAAACACTTGTATCCTCTGGATGATGGCTTTGGTAGTTCTCCAAGTTTCCGCTCCATACAGTAAAACTGTCTTCACATTTGTATTGAAAATCCTTATTTTGGTTTTGGTTGAAAGTTGTTTGGATTTCCAGATATTTTTCAACTGTAGAAATGCAGCCCTCGCTTTGCCAATCCGTGACCTCACATCTGCATCAGATCCACCTTGGTTGTCGATGATGCTGCCCAGATATGTAAAGGTGTTAACGTCCTCCAAGGCATCCCCATCAAGAGTGATTTGATTGATGCATGTTGTGTTGTATCGGAGAATTTTGCTTTTTCCTTTATGTATTTTGAGACATACTGCTGCAGAGGCTGCTGCTACACTGGTCATCTTCTCTTGCATTTGTTGTTGCGTGTGAGATAGAAGAGCCAGGTCATCTGCGAAGTCCAGATCGTCCAGCTGCGTCCTAACTGTCCAGTTGATACCGTGCTTCCCTCCAGATGTTGACGTTTTCATAATCCAGTCGATCACCAGGAGAAAGAGAAAGGGTGAGAGTAAGCAACCTTGCCTCACGCCGGTCTTCACCTCAAAGGAGTCTGTTAGCTGTCCTTCGTGTACGATTTTGCAGTTGAATCCATCATAAGAGTTCCGTATGATGTTAACTATTTTCTCAGGCACAACGTAGTGTCGAAGAAGAGTCCACAGTGTTTTCCTGTCCACGTTATGGAATGCTTTCTCGTAGTCGATTAAGTTGATGTAGAGTGGTGAGTTCCATTCAATTGATTGTTCCACAATGATCCGTAATGTAGCAATTTGGTCAGTACACGATCGATCCTTACGAAATCCGGCCTGTTGATCTCGAAGTTGGGCGTCTACGAAGTCCTTCATTCTGTTTAACAATACCCTGTTGAAGACTTTGCTTGGTATTGGAAGAGGAGTCATGCCTCTGTAGTTCTCACACTTGCTGAGATCGCCTTTCTTTGGTATTTTGATGAGGTATCCTTCTTTCCAATCTGATGGTACTTGTTCCTCATCCCAAATCTTCTTCTTCTTCTTCCTTGTGATGCTGCTTCTTGCGACCAAGGACCTCCTGACATGTTGAAGTGATTGCCTCCTTAATCCCTTTCCAATTGTTCTCCAATGTTGCTTCCTCTCCATTGTGTAGATTTTGAAAGGCCTGGAACCTATTGGTGAGGGCTATCCTGAATTCGTTGAGCTTTACAGTATCCCGAAGAAAGGCCGTATTAAACTTCTGTGATGTTTTCTGTCCCGTTGTCCAGTGCTTCTTTAGTTTCAGTTTCATTTTGGCGATTAGCAAATGGTGATCTGAGGCTACATCAGCTCCTCTCATGGTTCTCACATCCTCCATAGTCCTTCTGAACGTTTTGTTGATACAGATATGATCAATCTGGTTTTGAGTAGTGTGATCCGGTGAAATCCATGTGGCTTTGTGTATGCGTTTGTGCGGGAATATTGTGCCACCGATGACCAGTTTGTTGAGAGACATAGGTTTGCAAATCTCTCACCGTTTTCGTTTCTTTCTCCCAGTCCATGTCGTCCCATGATGTCTTCATATCCAATGTTGTCCATTCCAACCTTGGCATTCAGGTCTCCCATAAGAATCGTCAAATCCTTTGGTGAACATTTCTCGACGATTGACTGCAGCCTTTCGTAGAATTGATCTTTATCGTCGTCATTGTAGTCGTTGGTAGGTGCATAACATTGGATGACGTTCATTGTAATGTCCTGTTTCTTTGTTTTGAAGGATGCTTTAATGATCCTCGGCCCATGAGATTCCCATCCTATTAGTGCCTTTTGTGCATGTTTGGACAGCACCAATGCAACTCCTTGTGTATGTGAAGCATTTTCCTGTTCATGACCAGAGTATAACAGCAGTTCCCCTGAAGCTAGTCTCAGTTGTCCTACTTGTGTCCAATGTGTTCCACTGATTCCAAGCACCTCGAGGTTGTATCTTTTCATTTCTGCCGCAACTTGAAATAGTCTTCCAGTCTCCCACAATGTACGAACGTTCCATGTACCTAAAAAAATGGTTTCTCTGGTTGTCAGAAGAGGCATCGGCCCCGTGACTTCCGAGGGAACTCGGCTTTCATCACTAGACGTCATAATTCTTCCTCCAACTCCCAGGGCAGAGTTAAAATGGTTTGAATAATTTTTTTCTGGTTAGCGTTTTTTTGGCAAGTTAGTTTTTGACGGAATGGGGTCGCCAACCTCATGTCCAACCCTCCTCCTTTACCCGGGCTTGGGACCGGCAGTAGCCCCGAAGGTTCTACTGGCGGAGTTATGGGTATGATAGCTGATGTCATTTTCCGTCTGCCAATACCGTGGAAGCCACAATCAGCTTATATCCCCAAGAATCCAATAAGATCCCCAGAAGTCAAAGGGTTTCCACCCAACCACAGCTCGACAAAACCCCTAGGATGTCGATGTGGCATAAAGCGATTCAACTCCATGCTTAATCTATAAATACACATGGTTTCTCTATTCCTTTCGGATGCTTATTGTAGTAAAGATTTCTTCTGTTTGTCATAGGGCGTTTATTTTGCGACCTTGGGGTCGGTTCTACTTATCCTAGTTCCAAAGGTTTTATTGTGTTAGCCGGATCTGGTAAAAGACATTACACATATAAATTTAGTTTACAACGGCAACTTGCTAAAAAAATCACGGGTGGCTCTCTAATTATGATAATGCATATGTTATGAATTGCCTCTCATTCAGTCTCAAAATCAGACCAAAGTTCATGGTTTTTTTTGTTATATATGAGTGATAATCTATTTTTATATATGAGACCCAATTGTGGGGTTATTTAATCACTTTTCCAGATCACGACATATTATTTACATATTCACGTCAGTATCAAGAACACGATAATGAAAACCGTAAAATATATACTACTTAAAGGGAATGAGTAGTTAGAATGATAGAAATCTAGTAAGCAAGTTCAAATTGTGAACACTTAAATGACCAACCACAGCTGAAATAAAACATTTGAGTCTAGTTCCAAAAGCTACTAAGCTGGACTATCGAACAAAACTTATCAAGTTATAACACATGCTATATTTTAACTACAATATTGCAAACAGTTTTCTCCTATAAAAATTTTTAGAAAAAAGTTTAGAAAAATTGAACATTGAGATTAGTCAGCATTGTTTTTGTCTAGTTGAAAAGGTCATTTTGATTTTTTTTTTTTAAAAAAAAGAAGTGCTTTTCAATATCATGATTTAGTCATAATAATAATAATAATAAGGCAGTTACAGATGAATTAAAATGAACTATCTATTGTTCAAATGAAAAACAAAATTATTGACTAACAATTTCTTTTAAACAAAAAATGTATATTATGAATAATAATAATAATTGTTGAGAAAAAAAGGGGGCCGAAAAGAGATGATTTATTAGGAGAATCTAAACAATTAAACAGAAAGCAGCAAGTGAGCAGCAGCAGCATCATCATAGAAGAAACGAAATAATAAAAAAGCATGAAACAAAAAACAATGAATGATGATGGCATGAATGAATTTTATTTTTCTTTTGTTTCGTCACAAAATTGTTTTGTGAAAGTTTAAAAAGAAAACGCAGGGAAAAAAGAAAGCATTTTACGCATACAGTCGGCGCATTGAAGGCAATTCATTCAGCGGATATTACACATAATTCGTTTCGCGTGTTTCAAAATAGTTGACGGTCGATTTCGACAACTTGAACCACCACCACCACTTTTAAGATACATTACGTTTACCTAAAATACTCATAAGATTTTTGCTCATATAGTATGGTCTTTCAGCAGACCCGTCATTTTTCTCCACATCTTCCACTGTAAAGAAATTTTTTTTTTTAAAAAAAAATAGAAGTAATAAAATTACTAACTGATGAAATTGTCAGGTTAATGTTATTTTTTCTCAGTTTATCCTTGAAAAAAATAGAGGAATTTGAATATTTCCACTACAGTGAGCACAGATGACAAACTTGACTTTATGATAATCAGTTCATATCTAGAAAAAAATTTCAAATGTCAACTAGGCTTTTGATGAATAACTCTCCGACACACAGTGATCAATATGACCAGCCTTCTTTGCACTTTATAATTAAAACTAGATAATTACACTGGTCTATTTGAAAAAATAAACTATATTTTGATTTAATCTTGCAGATACAGGATGATGTTACTGAAGTAATAAATTTCAATAACAGAAGCTTTGACGAAGATATTAACCGGAGTGAGTTTCGGGGAGATAATATAACCCCTCACCCTATAACCGTAGAGATAAGAAACCACTAGTGAATATGAAAGACAGACCTAGAAAGCTAAGACTTATCCTTAGAACGCTTTTATCATAACGATAGACTCATTCGTTTTTATTTAGCGATGATAGACAGTCAGATAATTCTGGAACGAGAATAATCAAAAACCCCCGGCCCTCGGGATGCATCAAAATAAACAAGGAATGGAGTCTTGGATCATGTAAGTATAACGTTGAAAATGTGATTAAAAATATATATATATATATATATATATGTATATATATATATATATATACAAGAATGATATATTTAGTACTCATTAAGTGTGGTCTTTCAGCAGATTCACTTCTTTCCAAATCTTCCACTGTAGAGAAACAAAGAAATAAAATAAAATTGATCATATAGACACATTACTGATGAAATTATTTTATTGAGACATAAAGTAGCAGAAGTGTGTTATCGATTTACGTTGTAAGGAAAAAATTCACCAGTTCTGTGGAAATTGCCAAGCTTTGCTGAAATTCATCAAGTGATAACTAGTAACCAACCTGTCAACTGTTCATTAACATCAACACAACAGTACTGTATGCGAGGCACTAATGGAAGAATATTCACAGACTAGCTTTGATTGGCTGTTGAAAAAAAAGATATTGTAGTGACTAAATTGAAAGACAGGCAAGAAAACAGTCAACTTGAATGCACAACAACTAGGTTCCCAGAGAGAAATTTGTTACAGACGATTTTTTCCAACAGTCAAAGATAAAAATTACAAAATTAACTTTATCTTCATTTACTTTAATTTTCATTTATTTTCAAACTAATTAAATTGAATATTTAATGAAGAATACTATGGACTTACAGAAGCAAAGAAATATTGTATCAACACCCATTTCAAATACACTGGAGAATAATGACGCCACAAGGTAAGACGACAATATAATAATCTAAAAATTCATAACATAAAGAATGAAGAACTAGTTTTTTTCAAATAAATTAAATGAAATAAATTAAGTATCACAGTACATAATGTATGTACGATTGATCGTTATTGATTTACTAAGGAAAGAATTTCCATGTACCTTTACCAGAATAAACAGAATAGGAATTTACCGTAAGATTTTAGAAAGGACTTCTATTTTTTGATCAAACGACAAGGATATATTAAAGTTATGGAAACTGGAAAGTGATGCGAAGACTTGTCACTATTTGTAAAACCAATAAACTAACTACATTTAGTGACATTCCTATTTTCTAGAGTAAGAAAATAATTCGTCTAAACTTAGATCTATCACACAGAGTATAAGTTGTTGATAGCAAAACAAAGTAAACAGTTTTTTATGAATTAAAGAATCGACTAGAAAGGATTGAAAACCTACCTCTAAGATGAACATTTTGTTTGTCGTGATTTAAATTACTTTGAACACTCCTTTTTTCAGTCGAAATACTGAAAGATAGCACGTTTATTTAATGGTAACTTAACACAAATTATAAAGTTAAGGATTACTTCCTTCCTTCTGTTTAAATTAGACACTTCAATAATTAGACTTCCTCACTATCTGAGATATTACTAAAATGTTGACTATCTTACTGTGAATCATTTTAGTTACTTTTAGCTGTGTTATTATGATACTGGAAACATGGCTCTAAGTTGACCATCAGTGACTAATCGATCAAATATTCATTGGATTGCGTATTAACCAAAGTCAAGTACACAAAGACTGCAAGATTACTTATTCTAGACACAACAACAAGTAGAGACAACAAAGAAATAAAAAAAATAACTCCGGTCTACTAATGATTGAAAAGACCAAAGAAAACATACACGATGATCACATGAAATCAACTTGAAAAATACTGGAATGTACACACAACTATTATTATTATTATTATTATTATTATTATTATAATCAGTTACTTACACCTAATGGTAAAAATGTATAGTGAAGATTAGTGGGATATAGTGCATCATTCACATAATCATTCCCTTTAAACAATATGCCTTCCAAATAGACATAAGCCAAACTACCTAAATTCAAGGGAAAAAAAATACATATAATTCGTTACAAACCAGACGACAAACAAATCGTTAAACATTAGCTACATAGTAGTACAACACTGCAATGTAACATTGAAAAGAATACAAGAAGTTGAACATCTCATCAGATTAACATACAATAAAGAAAAAAAATGATATTTCGTTAATTAGTCAAGCATTATGGATTAAATGAATTTAGTTTTGATAACATTGAAATTTGATAATAACCATTTAATGTACAATGATGATACAAATGATGGATATGACGTTTCTCAAATAACATTTTATCAATGAGTACAACACACACACACACACTACCATCATATGAGATACATGCATGACCAATGTGTGTAACATAGAAGAAAAGTGTTACAATAAACTTCCACAACATGCTAACATAGAAGATAAGGGTAGGGAAAATTTCTAATTCGACAACGGTGGAAATCACTTACGCTTAACGATGAAAAACATTCAGGTGACCAAACAAGGCCACCACGTATAATGACATAAAGTTTAACTATAAAAATATATACAAGAATTAGTTTCGATAGAAATTTGTATTAGGGATTATAAGTGATGGTGAAAATTTACAAACAACTTATGTTAATAGATTTTCAATCAGCGCTTTATTTGGTCAGATTGTATTGAAGTAATTCGGTATACACAAAAATGTGTACACACAAATATATTCAGCAACAATTCTTATTACTTTTTAATTTTGTTAACGAAACACCAATTTCTTTTTTCTCAAACAGACTAATATGTGAATCACATGAATAATATCGAAGCCAAATGATAATTATTTAACATTTTTGCATAATAATTATTATATTAACAGTGAGAAAAAAATTTGCATTTCGTATTTTTTGCCCTAAATAACAAACAAATTGATATGATGCAAAAGTGCCAACGTACACACTGATACATATACAATTAATTATACAGGCAATGTGCTTGTTGAAAGGCTCAAAAGAAATGAGCCAGTGATACTGCACAATAAGAGCTAAATCTTATTGAAATAACATCTTTTTTTTCTCCATGTTCACATCATCATTCAGATATGGATCACTTACCTACAACACCGACAACAACAAGTTTTCCAATAAATAGGATAAAATCAGTCACTTTATCAACCACAATAAGTCTGTACATAAGAAAAACAAGAGATAATAAAACATTGTATGAAAATCCATGTATATAGATATATTCAATGTTACGAATAAAAGAAACCATGAAAAAAAAGGAAACAGGTTTTCAGACTAAAAAGTAGCCTTCTTTTCTTCGAATGCAATGCAGATACATTTTCAACTAACCATGATTTAATTTTGAAATCATCAATCAATCATTGTTAGACCACCATTAGAAACCTGGAAGCACTTGACGGCTGTATCGTCGTGGTATGGGAATCATTAACACCGTTAGACGCCAGTCCAGTGGTCCATAGGTTAGGCGTTCTCGGGTTCGAATCCTGTGAGATGCAGGAGTCGTGGATGCGTACAGCTGATGAGTCCCATACCAGGACGAAACGGCGATCCAGTGCTTCCAGGTTTCTAATGGTGGTCTAACAATGATTGATTGATGATTTCATGACTCTAATTGAAAATGATTTAAATATTTGTATACATACATACAATTCATCTAACAAATACAATTAGATGTTAAATCGAAACAAAATGGAGATATTTTGATGTATTTTAACAAAATATTCTAGTTATTATTTCTGTTTTCCTTTTTTTTGTGACGAACACAATATTCTCAAGATATTGCGAACACATTTAGTTATGGAATGACAGGAGAAGTGTTATTTTGTACAACTTCATTATTCGAAATGATAATACATGATGTAATTTACTGTTCAAGCATACATGAGCAAAGCGGAAACAAGTGAATATAGAGTGTCAATTCAAATTATTACAGTTCAAAACAGGAAACCACAAAGGACTAAACCTTCGTATCAACAATGGACTGTTAAGAAACAAAACAGACTAAAAATAATGAGTTTCATGCGAAAACATGAAACAATCTATGTTAAACTATCATTAGAAAGCACTGGATGGCGGTCTCATCTTAGTATGGGACTCATCAGCAGTGCGCAACCACTGTTTCATAAACTTCGGGAAGTTTGTGCTAATGATGTTGTTCAGTAATCTCCATAACCAAAATATCCAGTTCAGACAACGAGACTCGACCATAATCATCCACATGAGCTACAAATTTTCTCCACCATATCAAAAAGGGTTGAACTCTACTAGTAACTAGCTTCCTGAGGAAATTTTTCCGAGTTCCAGTGAAAATCGTGATAAGTGGACTTCAAACCTGCCGATGATAATAGATTAGGTCGCGCAAGACCGTGCATCAATCAAAGTTAGACATTTACACCGCTGGGTGCCGACACAATGGTCTAGAGGTTAAGCATTTGCACGAGACGTCGAAGTTCCTAGGATTGATACCTGAGTGAAGGGGTCATGAATGCATATTGCTGATGAGTCCCATACTAAGATGAAACGAACATTTTGCATTAGCTATTCCAAGTAACTGAAGTGCCTCTATGGACATTGGTTTTATATGACTATAATTATTGTATATAGGTAAAGTATAGTGATAAATAACCTATTCGGTCAATGGTAAAACAGTTATATAAAGCTTCTAAAATCAACTTGATAATACATCCTAAATACAGAATTCAAGAAAATATATTATTCGAAAGCAAGAAACATTTGAAATTTTTACAAAAGATGGCATTAAAAGACAACTTATAAAATAAGAGAAAACAATAATAAGCATGATTGACATTAACTATAAACAAACAAATAAAATACTGAAGTAGTAAAAAAAAAGATTAATTCGAGAAAAAAATGGCTTTTTTTCTCTCTTAAAAAATAAATAATCAGAAGGCGAAAACCACATTGAACAGGTTTAAATTGCAAACGATGCAAATTTGCGGAAACATAACGAACGAGCTTACAAAATTATTTATTTAAAACAAAATTTTAAACTATATACACATGTATACAAAAGTACCTGACTACATTGCGCATCAATAAAGATAATGCTGAACGAGAGGCAGAACAAAAACTTTGACCATGGATAGCAATCTGAAAAGGATGTTTTTTTTGAAAAAAATATAAAGTATTAGATTATGAATTATTTTTTTATTTTAAGTGAAATATGTCAATCATAATCTCAGTTTGATTTGAAAGTTAAAATATTGTTAACGGCATTATAGGTATGCAGAGTGACTTGTTTACCAATAATCACATAAAAACTTAAAAATATAAAACATGATTATTTTTTATCACAACATGTAGATCATAGCTTTTGAGGAAATTCACTCTCAAAACTGAACTTTATATCTTTGATAAATATTGTTAAATCAATTATAAACAAACGAACATGTCAATTAACTGGTATTTTAATCTACAATTCAATCACTAAGTGATAAAGTAGGAAATTTCTCAAAGAAAGAATAATGATTTGTTCTTCAACAGCTATCACAACACATTACCGATTTCAACATGGTATATTTATCAAAATGGAGCATAATGAAGGGTCTATTGCCTATTCTAATAAGACAATAAAATACACAGTTACCGAAAATATGGTTTATCATTCGAAAGCATGAACCGATCATTGTTGGACGGCCATTTTGTCCTAGTATAGGAACTCATCAGAAATATGTGCATTCAAAATACCGAAAATGAACCTTCAAGTCTAGTGCACGAACGCTTAACGTTTAAACCACTGGGCCGGAACTCAACGGTGTTAATGTCTTACTCTGATCAATATAGGGATTTTGTACAACCTCACTCATTGTCGCTAGTAGTTACTGCCTAAACCCAACAGGGTTGAACTCTACTGGTCATGACATCTCACTAGAACTCCTAGAACCTCACGAAACTAGTCTTTAGTGAGCATATTAATGATATAAATGTAAAACAATGATCTCTACAACACTAATGCACTATCAAAAAAAAGGGCCCACTAGTTACTAGCTTCGTGAGGAAATTCTCGGAGTTCTAGCGAAAAGATGTGATCAGTGAAGTTCAACACTGTCGGGTGTAGTCAGTAAATACTAAAGACAATGAGTGAGGTTGCACAAAATCCTTATATTGATCAGAGTAAGACATTAACACCGTTGAATTATGGCTCAGTGGTCTAAAGGTTAAGCGTTCGCGAACAAGGTCGAAGGTCCTGGGTTCGAATCACGAGAGTGGCAGGAACCAAATGTACACTGCTTATGAGTCCCACACCAGAACGAAACGGTCATACAGTGTTTCCAGGTTACTAGTGCTGGTCTAACAATGATTCATTCATGATTTCAAGGTAATTCTATCACACAATGAAAATATTTACTTTGTATGCAAGAAAAAAAGGCTCCTTAGTGTGCATATATATATATATATATATATATATATATATATATATATATATATGATCTCTACAACACTAATGCACTATCAAAAAATATTTTCATTGTGTGATAGAATTACCTTGAAATCATGAATGAATCATTGTTAGACCAGCACTAGTAACCTGGAAACACTGTATGACCGTTTCGTTCTGGTGTGGGACTCATAAGCAGTGTACATTTGGTTCCTGCCACTCTCGTGATTCGAACCCAGGACCTTCGACCTTGTTCGCGAACGCTTAACCTTTAGACCACTGAGCCATAATTCAACGGTGTTAATGTCTTACTCTGATCAATATAAGGATTTTGTGCAACCTCACTCATTGTCTTTAGTATTTACTGACTACACCCGACAGTGTTGAACTTCACTGATCACATCTTTTCGCTAGAACTCCGAGAATTTCCTCACGAAGCTAGTAACTAGTGGGCCCTTTTTTTTGATAGTGCATTAGTGTTGTAGAGATCATATATATATATATATATATATATATATATATATATATATATATATATATATATATATATATATATATATATATATATATATATATGAAAGGAGCATATAATACACACAAACCAGTAATTACAAATGTTAGAATGAACTTAAAAATCGATAAAATGTAATAAATCAAGGAAATAATAGATTTCCTAATTGTAAATGATTTTTTATCATTGAACTAATAAACATGTTAACAAAAAAAACAGGTTATATTCCTGTTTACAGAGTAGGATAGTAGTAATAGACTTTGATAGTTTATGTTAAGATCAATATTACAACTGTTAATATACTGCACTAGACAGTGTTTTTTTTTCGGCATCCCTTGTTGTCTAAATATATTAAGGTCGATAGGATTTCTTTGTGAGGAAAAACACATAATTACACGAAAGATTCTCAAATAAAGCTAAATTGTATGTGTTCAACGCAAAATTGATTCTTAAAAAAAGTAATAATAATAGTAATAATAAAGACTAATTGATTGTGAGTGCTTTCATTGGCAAATTATAGTATTTTGATTCTTGCCGAAAAAAGTGTACAATGTCTGTGTGAACTTTGAAAGTTGCAATATTGTCTGGCTCTCTCTATTGAACATTTCACCTAAACCGACTAAATGCAAATTGTGCACAGTGATACAATGTAAATATTTCTTTAAAACAAAACTAATAATAAAACAGGATTCATCTACAATAAATAGTAGTAGAAATACGTAAATAATGCAACAATTTCAATAAGCGTAATTATCAGTAGACAGATAAAAGAAGAGTATAGAATAAGGATGATAATTATGTGAATCTATGCAAATGAAGGAGAACGTGTACTTAATGAGTTTGATAGTTGTTGAATAGGAAGGAAAAAAAACTAGTTGCATTTTACAATAACTACTGATACATTCAGTACAGGGAAACTACCCCTAACTCAGGTCTCATATGGTCGAAAAATGAAAATTTCGGAAACGCGGAAAAATCATTGCCCGACATGAGACAAAGGGTAATAGAAGTGTTTGGGCCTATTTGCATCAAGCTGGATTGCCTCTTCTACTATCCTGCGCCATATATGTGTACACCATATGCTATGCTATACTACTATATAGAGCTGAAGGTTTCCTCGAAGAGACTAAAGGTTCTCTGTGAGTATTGTGGATGGCTTTGCTTTGCTTTGGTAAGCATTGTTAACAGTCCATATACAAAATTGGTTAGCAGGGTGACCGATTTCATTGATATAGGTGGTTGTTTTGCGACATTCCCGAGGGCCATTGTCATTGGGGTGCTGTATTACATATCACCATTGCTAATAATAATGAGTTTGACAGTCATGTACGCGGGATGGGTCGAAATGGCCTGTTCATGCGGTGCATATTGATTGACGCGATCATTGATCGGAAATATATATACCATTGTGTGTATATGAAATGGTGTGAATGGTCCACCAGGGTATCAGGTACCTGTGTGGTTGCACCACAGGATTGAGCCGAACTGTTCATGTAGTAATGGTAAAACGTGTCCAGTCTCTTTAGTTCTCCTGAAAACCAATGTAAAATTGCCCTTGACAATACAGGGTAAATTGATATAATTGTAATAATTGACATTCAGTATTTTAAAAAAAGATACACCCAACTCCCCTTTAAACTTACCATAATAAAAGCATTTCTATTAAGAAATCGTAAGAATTTTTCAAGTACCCAAAAACAACAACTTAAACATTTCATGAAAAAATTTGCAACAGGATTATTAGCTTTTTTTAATTTTGTCTGAATATATTCAAGAATAACACGAAGCCATTGTAATAGTGCAATTAAAAATGAACCAAATGCCAATGAACCAATATGATAAAAAACTGATCGAAATAAACTTGTGAATAATGGACAATTGGAGGTGGATTTTTTATCATGACGTGAAAAATAATATTCAGCAAATGTTCCAGCTAAAGTCATTTGTGTTAATGATTTGACAAAATTGATTAACCAAAAGAACATGAATAAATTGTAGAATTGTAAATAGATTGTATACCTAAAATTCAAAATAAATTAATTAATTAAAAAAAGGAAAAAACAAGGCAGAAAAAAAGAAAATTAGTTGAAGAATAAGCAATTGTAACATTTAACCAGTTACCCGGTTGATTAAATTAAATTAAATTCAACGAGTTTTGAACAAACGGAGTATCTAAGACTAAATAACAGTCTATACTAATCATATATTATCCGACACTTGAAACCCAATGAACATTGTAACGATTAAATGAGAAGTGTATTTTTCTTGAATCAAATCTACCTGGAGCGTCTCTTGGATTACTGCCTGATCCCAAGCTCGAATAAAGGAGGAGGCGTTGAGCACTAGGAGGTTAGCGACCTCATCCCGTAGAAAACTAACTTGTTAAACAAACGCTGATCGACAAAAAAACTGTTACATGTTAAAATCGGTTAGTGTAATTTCAAGTGCTCATTAGGTGACCATATGTAAAGTTAACTAACTCAAGTATCAAGGATTAAATTGTAAACTTTTTGAACATTTTAATATGTCGAGAAACAAAATAATATCATAAAATGAAATACGGAAAAAATATCATAATTCACTGGTGTTTGGGGTATTTCAATTAATTAATTATCAGATAACAACAATATAAGTCATGAATGTGCTTGGTTATGATAGTACAATCTAACGAAATAGCATAGTGAGTTGTTGTAAACAAAACAAACTCAGTGAATGTTTCAAATTGCTATTAATATATTACTATATGAATAATGCAAATTTTTTTTCTATCTTACAGTAACTTACTTCCGATCGCCATAGTATAGAAAACGACAAGCTTTGCCAGCTGAATTGTTTTTCTACAATAAACCAAGTTGAGTGCAAAAAGAGAACGAATAAAAAATAATGTCTAATATAAACAGATTTTAAAACGAAGAATACAAATAAATTTTTTTTAAAAATCTAATAAAATTTTTGAAGAGAGGAGGATGGAACTATGGGAAGGAAGCCAACCCACAGTTTTTGTCCCCTGCAGCAGAGGCGAGACTTGGTGAAATGCCTTTTCAATAGGGCGCAAAGAAGATGCAATACAGATACATTTGAAGATGATGCGAAACTCTTGACTGAATCATTAATTTCGAACGGTTATTCACTCAAGTTTATACATAAATGTAGAAATCCGTTAAGACAAAAGCTTGTTTTTTTATTCTGTGGAAAAGAAAAGTGTTTCAATCTCTTCACAATTTAGAGGTGAATCAAACGGTTTAATCTTAAGACAGAGACTAAAAACAGCCATAGAGAAAATATATTATGCTGATAAACTGATTACAATTGAAGGGATTGAGCCATTGATTTCATATAAGCCTAGACATTGCCTGAACGATTACATTACATTTATCAATTAATATGTTTGTGTGGACAAACATATATAGGGAGGAGGAATCGGACGTTGCAATTCAGGGTTTATGGAACATCTACTTAGATGGCTTCAAAATCAGTTAACATCAGATAATCCGATAAATGTGGGGAAATAGAAGACCATGTTCATTGATAGCGAAACGCATAACTGACATGAAGACAGCCTTTAAAACATTGTAGAAAAAGTTCAAGGACGAATTCAAAGGTTTATGGAAGCCTTGGCTATTCATAAATTAAAACCTATTTTATGTGTACAGTAACTATTTGATATAACCTTGAATTTGCCCTAGTCGTCTTTAAGTCATTTTATGACCTAGGGTAATATGACAATTTCTTATTCTTTCTATACTATGTTAATTTTCTCTCTCGTTTATTTACAACTAGTATTCTATGGTTTATTTGACCTTCTATGTAAGTGACCTTTATTCATTTCCACATAAAATGCCTTAACCAGATTGTTCAAGTAATAATAATGGGATAACCTATCAAATCACTAAACTAGACAAACACAATAAGAAGGATCACAAGTTAATTGAACAATTCCTTGAAAAAATTTTTAGATTGTTGTGATAAATAGAATAAAAAGACTGAAATTGTATTTGAATAATTGAGAAATTTCACACAACACAACATAACAATGGTAATGCATGAGAAAAGAAAAATGACAAATAAGAAATCAAGTCCTTACTAAAGGATCACATGGAATCAGTTGAAATAGTTCTTTCAAATCATGTTTAGCTTTATTTTCAAATGCTGTATTCATAATCAGATCATCATTGGTCATATTAGTTCCAATAGGATCAACTACTGTCCGAAGTGAAATAGCAACAAATAAAACTTGAACAATCACAATCAATTCCAGAATAAACGGTAGAATTGGCCAAAACAATATAGATGTCATTGATGCGACTGCTCTGAAAAAGAAAAATAATACATTTGAGCAAACATTATGCATTATATTCAATTTCATTCACACATGGGAAAAAATTCAAGGAAGAAAGCGGAAATTATCTGGATTGGTTGAAATGTTTTACCGCACAAAACTAAACATACTTGCTTGTTTCGTTTAATATTGCAATGGCCACACGAATACGATTGCGTAAAAATATTAATATTATTAGTATAATCACTAATAGAAGAGCACAAATAATTCCTACAAGGCGATAAGAAAAAAAAAGACAAAAATCAATACTGACTTAAATAGTTAATGAATATGAAGTAAACTTGAATATTACATCAAACTAAAGAACAAAAATCAAACATGACTAAAGAAAGATATTCCTCATTCAATAATTCAATGAACTTAAACAAAGTTTAAGCAACAAAGTTAGAGAATTTGATGTAAAGCTAACTAACTGAAATCTAATCAAATTATCAGTCAAGTTAACTGTTTACCTAACGATGATGATGAGTAAGTACTGATTGAATATGTAAAAAACGCCTTGAAAATGATCAGTCGATGCCTTCACAGATTTCAAGTGAATCAAAACAATCAAATATAAATGGATTTATTTCATATATTATAACTAACCTAATCCAAGCCATGTTGATGCTAAACGAAAATAGGAAGTGACATTCAAAGACACTTCAAAATCATCAGAACCTTCAGTTGTTTTACGTAATACATTCCATTTATAAAAACAAAACCCAGTACCTAAAAATTCAAACAGAAAAAAAAAGAACCACAACAAAGAAATCAATATTAAGAATTCGAAAATGATTACTTTCTAATAATAGCTGGAGAAAGTGCCTTATTACCGTAGTCTCGTGTGATACAATAACATGAGAAAAGTCAAAAATAGACAATGTGCGTAAGTAACAATAGATTTGTGGTACTTAAACTTTGATATACTGATCGGTCGCGCAAAAAAAAGTTGGGGAAGCAGTATAAAGAGTTACCATTTTAACGTTAACAAGTCAAATGGTTTTTTTAATAACAATTTATAATAAATAAATAGGCGATTTCGTTTATACAATTAAAGTCCAATCGGTCAGTCAGTTACGTACGTATATCAGTTCAACTTCTCATACTACATTAGCACAGAGACGCAACTGTCAATTCAAATCCCATAATAGTAGAGGTAGTAGAAGTAGAAGTGATAATCGGGGAGATTAGTGCTCGAAGATATTATATTCAACAATCCAAAAGATTAGGGTTTTTTGAGAGAACACAAAAAGTGGATGCACCTGCACCATCGAAAACGATTTTGAGCCATATCATTCAGGATCTTTAACCATCGATTACTATCATTTCGCGGACTCCAACCAGGTACTTTACACTTCACAATATGACTCAGTCTCGTCCAATAACATTTGCAAAATAATCTTGTATTCACACATACATTAATTTCTGTTTCATTTTTGTTTGAACATATTGAATAGAATTGAAACATGGCATACATATGAAATAAAAAAACCATTGAAGTTTCCTTAAAAGTTTTGATAATTTTATTCAATACTAATTTAGTGTAGTAATATTTTGAATTAAAAAAAAGTTAACTGAAATTATTTAATGTTCAAGTAGACAATATTTAAACTATTTGTACAATAATTTTGTAAAGCTAAAATTTTACGACAATAACAATTATTATTATTATTATTATTATTATTATTATTTCAGTTATTAAGACCAACTATTAACGAAACTATTTGACTATTAAGAATATAAAACATGAAATAAATGATAATAGCGAATGAATATGGCATTAAAAAAAAATTCATCCATAGTAATACGAGTCTAGTTTGAAAACAAAATCATTATCATGAAATAACAATAATAATGATAATAAATATCATTAGAATGGGTATATCAAATATCAAATCGATAAGACAAGAATTATTGCACTACCAGTAATAACGAATTGTAGTATGAGAAAATCAATCGATTCAAAAAAAACTAATCATACACAGGTGCATTGAACTAATTTCAAGTTATGTGTATAAGGAAGGAGACAAATAAAAACGGCACTCGCACGCCAAACTACCTACCGTCACAACTATCTAACTAACTAACTACCCTAATCTCTCCGATTACTACTAATACTTTTACTACCTCTACTTCTATTGGGTTTAAATTGACAATTACATCTCTGTGCTAATGTGGTATAGCAACTTGAACTGCTGTACTCACGTGCAAAGTTCCAAGTTGCTGTTGTCGATGATGATGATCTAACTAACCAACCAACAAGAGGTACAACTCACGCTTAAGTATCAATAAGAAACATGATGACTTTGATAACTAAGAAATTGTCAACGAATTTCTATGTGATATCACTTTCAAATTGTGAAACAAAGCAGCCATTCAAATACCAAACAAAAATCTTTTAACTGATTAACTGATAAGCATTAATTCAAATTAAGTAATTTCTCTTGAAAATAAAACAAACTAATTAATATTTAAAGAATTTATTAATTGTAAAGCTAGATAATAAAAACCTACAAAAGGTATACTCTTAATGGAATGTTTGTAAAGTAAGCGTAACAAATATTGTGAATTTATTTTGTATTTTTTTTTTAAAAAAAACGAGCCTATATAATCTCTTTTTTCACTGATAACAATGATGATGAGATAAAAAAAAAGACAACAGTAATTACCGAATGTAAACAGAACAACGAATAGAGCTAATGTAGTCCAAACCATAACACCTGCACAGCATCGTAATAAAACAATCCAACAGAATGATAAAACCACCGAGACTGCAATACATCTAGAAATAAAAACCATACAAACAATATGCATAATAAAGTTTATTTATGTCGTGAAAAAAATGTGTGTGTGTGTATGTAACAGAAAAGAATAACAAGTTATCGAAAGCGTACTAACAAAATCGATAAAAACATGTAAACATGTAAAAAGAAACATTGGAAACGTTCGTCACTTAGTCGATAAACGCGAACGAGACTTTTACCAGCGTCCAGGTAGGCTACCTTGAATCCAAATGGTAAAACAGAAGTCTTGGTAAGCGTAGAAGATATATTCTACAAACACCCAGCAATCACAGTACAATCAAGCATACAACTCTCGTTTATTTATACATCATAGAAATGTCGTTGGGACAGTTAAGAAAATAGCACACTAAAATACACAGCAGCCAATCACAGCCATGGATTTTCCTGGTGGGAATTGAAATCTCAAGGTCAACTGATCAGCCCATGCTGGCAAACGTGAAAACCAAAATAAGGCATTTATCAATCGAATTTTGAGGATCTAACATCCCCCAACACTATTGTACATTTTAAATTAAAAAGCAACGGCAGCAATTCAAAGTACATTGCTATCATCCATTCCTCCCAAACATCAGTAATTTGTACTGAACTACATAAAAAGAAATTTATTGAATTTTAATCACCTTACAATTGAATAAGATAGTATTATAAATAGGAGACAATACAAAGTCGGTTTTGACATTCTGTCAGAAAACAAGTATTGAAAACGATTTTAAGAAATCATTTGAAATGTTTACTTGTCTCAAATATTTAGTTTTGTTTGTTGATTGGCGCTAGTCGGTAAGAAGCATGAGATCTAGGCTTCGTGCTATTTGGCACTTTCCCACAAAGAGTACGTACAGTCTTCAAGGAATCGGGCCTCCCACTGGGATTTGAAGATGCACCATTCAAATTCACAATCTCAAATGTCACTAATTGGGTTTTTGGGCAGAGGCTGATCCCTTGAAGGACTGAAAAATTTACAGCTGGTTAGTCACTAGGTACTGACGGATGCCATGTCTGTTCAACTATGTGGGTGTGAATTTTACAAAGGAAGTATTGATTATTTCAATATAACGGGTAGAACTTGATACTCAGTTTCTAACTAGCAAAAAACTTAGATCTACGGTCTCCCGCCAAATACCACTAACCATCTAACATCTCAACATTGTGTAAGCAATGTCAAATCACTCAAACTATTAGTTAGTGCAACTTGATCGAAAGAATCAGACTGAGCACCAAAGACGTTGGTTAGTCACAACTCATTAACTAATTAATTAAAAGATAAGTTTTATGCCAGAGATAGAAGAAATTCGTGTTAGAGCGGTATCTTAAACACAATTCAATTGAAAAATAAACATCATCACAAAAGACTAAATGAAAAAATTAACAGAAAACAGACAGACAAACAAAATATCGCAACTGTTGAATATGATTAGTATAATTGCATCTCACATCAGACCAATGGAATAAACTAACATATTCAGTGTATGTAAAGTCTATCCACGTTTCATTAGTAAGCATCGGTTGGTTATTTTCCTGACGATATTAATGATAATATTTAATGGAAATGTTTTTTTTCATGCATAACAGATAAAACAAAAGTATGCACATATCTTTGTGTACTGAACCCGATGTAAATTATTTCTTTCAACACAAATACATTACATAGACAGAAAATAAAAACCAGTGGATACATGATGCACGGAAAATGAATCATAAATCTATGATTATAACTCTCTCTCTCTACTATTTAATCCCAATGAGGGAAAAATGCTAAAATAGTTATTATAAGTTATTTAAATATAGTAAATGCTTTTTTTCAGTGCGGGAAATTTTCTTATTAATGATATCATGTTTTTAAGATGTAGTAAACTAGAGAAGTGTGTCAAGTATAGTCACATGTCTGTCTTATTTATAAATCACATGTAAAATTCTATACAACGTAAATAGTATGGTATTGTTACCAAAAGATTTCCAATGGATGTTGCATCACTTAGAAAAGCAATTGAAATTATCAAGAAATAATGCTGCGTATACAATAAATATCAAATATAATTGTCGACTTAACAAATAGGAAGGTAAATAATAAGACAATAAGGGCCAGTTACAGTTTGTAGGATTAGAAAGGGTATTTATGCAGCTGGTTCATCTAACTTTGTAGGTGACCATGGATGGTGACTCTGCTTGTGATATATAATGTGAGTTGACAACGTGTTCTCTTCTAAACACTCCACAAAGGCAACTGTAATCGTAAATACATACTGCGGTGACCAGAAATGTCAGTTTATTCTTGATACTTTTGTGAATGAGTTTCTTACTGAGAAAAGCTATCCAGAGCTCCTCTGAAGTAAAGATTTTTTCTCAGGGATATAGATGGTCTTTTCTTCAGTTAACTTCAAAGCCCTTTCTCTCTTGAATTCAAGATCATAAGTAAAGCATTTTCCAGTATAGTTATACTTTCATCTAGTTATTCTGTTTTCACGTTACTATCAGTGAATTTGAGTGGAAAATATTCGTTACATTTTACACTGCTCGCTACTGATTGTCTTTATGCGTATATTCATTTGGCTCCCAAGGAGACAGAATGCATTAAATTTATTTTTGTATTTAATGGAACGCACCTCTGGAAGTTCGTAATAATACTTGGTCTATGTTGACTTTTTGTATGTCAAACCATCTGGACATTTTTTTCAATGAAACATGAAGGAAGTAAAATTCTGAATACAAATCGGAATCTTTGGCAAAAGTGATCGAATGGCGGAAATTGTTAAACTCCTGTATATTTTACTAAGGTCATTGTTTTAATCACAGATGACGAAGGCATCATCCATATATCTCTTAAAATAATATAAGTTATCGATCTGCTCGAAGGATACTGTTTTATAGGTTGACCGTAAAAGTCTGCTAGAAGAGTACTCAATGGGGATTCCATTGCAACACCATTTGTTAGCTAGTAGAAACTGTACTTATACACATACTGCCCAATGAAAGAGAAGTGTAGAAGCAGTTCTTTCATGGAATGCCTGGAGGCGTCGACATCAGCTTCGTTAGGGTCAATATAGTCGAATGAGAAACAGATCATTTTTGAAAAGAGTTGACGTCAAACGATATTATTTTCTTTCTTGACACATTGACACTGGCTACTAGATTAACAAAATCAACGGAATTCGGGGTGCTAAGCTTTCAGATTTTGTTTCTGCCTTGCTATGGAATTTACACCAACCAATCGTATGAGCAGTTATTTACATCTATTATAAGACAGGGGCAGATGTCTTTCTTATGTACATTCGGGAGCCCACATAATCATGGGACAGAGGAATTCAATGTTGTTAAATGTTTGAAGTCACTGTTGATGGTTGATTGGTTTTTCATCTTTTTCAGAATTACAGTCAAACTTTGTTTGATAGGATCGTCGAAAAGAAAACTTTCTTCACCGAAACATTTTCATCAGTTTTAATTAATCAAAGGGTTTTCTGCGTTCTTTTAAACGATTTTCGTTGTGCACAATTTTGTGCATAATATTTATCATTTTTTATACATAAAACCACTAAATAAACTGTGTCTATTTATATTTGATCCACAAAGTTGAATTTGAGAATTATGTGCAAGACAACCACGTGAGTTACACAACATCATGTCTGGCTTAAATAAGAACAATTAGGAGATATAATTACTATCTATAGATTTTTTGACATTCTGATATGGTGTGATTATAAAATTATATAAACAGGAATTCAATGATGCATCAATAATATCTAATATTTATGTAAAATGTAATAAATTAATTATTATAAGTGTCTAGGTACTTATTTGACTACAGTAGACTTGAATATGATTTTAGCTTCAAGTTTAGAAAACAATTTGCTTTAGAAACTTAATTGGGACTGAGCTGCATGTACTTGCATCCTAATGTTGATGTTCACACCCGGTACACAAAACCCGGTATTCATTATTTTAAATACCAAAGGCGTTGTGTTCACTGAACAATTAAGTTCGAAAAGCAATTTATCTGTTGAACGGTTATGAATTTTTACGCATTAGATTACTCTACTTTCATTTTGTATATTAAAAAAACACTAATATTTTAATTTGATTTTATTATCATGAAATTAATATACTTTAATAAACAATGTAGAACAGTAATAATTAAGTCCCAATATCGAAATACAAACGAGTCATGATAAACTGGATAAAAAGCGATGCATAAATCCACAATTCGTAACATCAATATAAAAAGTCGGTAAACAAACTGATAGGAATAAAAATAGGTGAAAGCCAACTTATCCAATTTTAAATCAACGCAACTAGTAGAAATCAGGAAAAGACAGACAGATACAACGCAGAACTTCGTACGTAAGTACATTAGTTCTCGTTCCCATGCCCCATCAGCATAGAGACGCAACTGTCACTTCAAATCCAACAGTGATAGCAATAATAGAAGTATTGGCAGTAATGGAGAAGATTAGGGAGCAAACATATCATTCGAGAAGTATAATTCAGTGAGGTAAATTTAGAGGGAGAAAAGTATAGATTATGAGGAATTCAGAAGGTTAGAATTAGAGAGAACACAAAGAGTGGATGCACCTGCGCCCGCCATTGCAAACGATTCTGAGCCATGTCGTTCAAGGTCTCTAACCATTGGTGACTGTGGTCTCGCGGACCCCAACCAGGTAGTCTACATCTACCAACATGACTCAGTCCACTTGTCAGTGACTTCATGGATTTGTGCCATGTTTTGGTTTGACCGCCCCTAGCTTTCTTCCAACCTACTCCTACACCACAAAACATAGCTCGTCGAGGCAGTTGGTGGTTAGCCATACGTAACACATGTCCCAATCACCTCAACG